>CM059996.1:23868678-24570987 GCA_030463065.1 Aphidoletes aphidimyza | reverse complement strand
TTCGCGTTTTAGTAAAATTTTTAAAAATAAAATGACAAATCAAACTTTTGTTTTATTTTGGAATATTTTTTTTTTTTGATTTTTTCAGATTCTTGATGCAAACCGCGAATTAAAATGATATCAACATAATTCGCGTGTTAGATTTTAGATAAGTTTTTGATATTTTTAGGTTCTTTGATCAAACCGCGAATTAATTTGATATCAAAATGATATCAAAATGATTCGCGTTTTAGAACCCCCTATTCCCTACTACTCAATGACTAGACAGACTAAACAGAGTGAAATTGAATTTGAAAATTTTCGGATTGGTTGCCAAGCTGGGCTTACTCTAAACTTCCAGTCGGCATAAAAAATACGAACTGAAAAATCTCAGTAAAACTTATGCTTTTAAGTCTTTTGCTTCATTTTTGTTCCACTCTAAATAAAAGCGATGGGAAAACGGAAAGTAAAATAAAAATAAAAATGAAAATAAAAGAAAAACTTTTGGTTACCTCTTGCTTTGTCGCTGTCTGTGTTGACATCACACAGCGTTTTCAAGTTAAAGAAAAAAATATTGTCGTTTGAAAATGCGCAGTCTGGAAAAAGTCGAGATCAAAAGAATTTTGGAATAATAATTTTAATTTCACAACCTATTTATTTTCGTCAAATTACTCATGAGAAATTGGAAAAACTGTTTTTTTCCCACCCAAAAAATGTTTCGCAGTGGTGAGTTTTTCCATGCATGCATTCATTTGCAAATGGTAAAATAGCGACCCTTCACATTCTTGAATACTTGTGTGTATTTTAGTGTGCCTAATTAAATTGTTCTTGAGATAGGAACGAGCATAAGATATGCCATTCACAGTATAACATAGCGTAGCGCCATTCAGAAAACTTACAAAAAGAGACACATTAAAAGTATGAGCAATGCTTTTCTTTACATTTAAAAGACTGAACAGTGAACACCACTGAAAATGTTCAACCCAAAATGAGTTCGCTAATGAAAGTATTTCGCGTGAGTGAATGTTTTTTTTTGTGCTTTCGTCTTCTTTTCTGGTTTTGTTTACGGTGCTGAAAATTTAAAATCAGTTGAAAGGCAAAAAAAAGGAAAATTACTGCGCATATGACCTTGTTTTTCCGGTAAAAGTGGGAAATATTTGCAATGGGCCAACCGACATCTGCGGAGCTTCAAATGTTGGAATGAACAATCAAAGCATCGTATGGAACCAAAGTACACTTAAAGTAGGTTTGCAGTTGAAATGTGATTGTATTATGCTGATATAACGTATGGAATGTTACATGAATTCGTACTTAAGGTCTTATTTTGGGACTTACAAACGTACACACATCGTTTTATACACGTACCCGTTATGCTATAAAAAGCCAATTAAATGGGTGAAATAACCAGATTTAAGCCGTTCTCTTTTCCTTCTATTTCTCATTCCGCTGAAATCATATTGCTGCGGTTGTCGACAACGAAGCAAGCTGCAAAATCATAAGCCAACATATTTATGCTTAAGTCGCTCAATATTTTTGATTTTGAGTGTTTTGTACGCTTTCTCCGGTACTTTCACTCATTCACATATTGTCTTACCTGCTTTGCTGCAGACACGTGATTCAATTTTTTTTTTTACCATTTGCTCCTTGGAGTTTTTGCATTTATTTTCGCATTTTTTCTGAATAATATGCACATTTATCTTTCTTGCACCCTGCTGAGAGATATAGAGAAAGAGAAAGAAAGAGTAAAACCGTACCCATTCTGCCACAATAGCGGTATGGTATGATGTCAAGGAAAGATCTCCGTGCTATGTGCAGTAATATTCCGAATTCAGTTTGCGGCACCACATTTTCATTTGATTCTCTTCTTTAGCAGGCCGTGATATTGAAATAAGAAATCAAAACATAAGAGAAACAGTAACTGAATTATTCGCGAAATGAAAAATTGAGATTTGATATATAGAAACAATAAAATGATTTGTGCGGCAATCTTTAAGATCACATATGCTTTGAACGACACTGCAAACGGCGAATACTGAATGCGTTGGCATATTTACTTAGCTCAATGTCAACGTAAGCCAATAATCTACCGAGTTCATAAATCGACAGTGTTTGGACTACCCCAGTCGACTATACACCTTGTGCTATAAAATACGATTGCTATTACTTTATAAATTACAGTCATTATTTTACATGCACAATTTGACGAGTTGCCGCAATAAATGTGACAGTTAACCTGATTCTCTTACATAAATCGGTGAAATATAGTTAATAAAGTTCAAGGTTACTCTTGAAAACATTCAAAACTTACTCAATTTCAAGTAAATAATATCGCCATAAACTATCTCTGTGCATAATATCATACCAGTTTCGGGACTAAATTTTAATTTTCCAAAATCCAATATCTCAAAGTACCGCATACAAAAGTCTCATTTTGATTTCATCGAAAATCTCTCATAAATTGTGTTCTTTCATTGAAATGATGTCAAAATGAAGATATTATGACCGTCTACACGAATCACAAGAGTCAAATTTTGTCATTTATTTTTCTGGAATAGGAAAATCCCTCTGCAGATGATATTAATGTTTATCTTTTCGCATTGTGTGCTGAGCAAACTTGAAAAATGCAAAAGTTGCGTAGTAAAATGGCACACAAATTAAACAAAGAACATTCAAAAAAGAACCAATAAAAAAGATTTATGACAGAAAATGATTTTAAATTGCGATTTTAGCAGTTAAGGAGGAAGAAACACACATAACGATGCAATGAAAGAGCGGCAAACCAACAAATCAACTTATACGAATTTCGTTGATTTAAATGAACGCAGTTCAAATTGAACGCTTTGATTTGTACTTCGTAGGAGCGATACATATTTCAGAACAGCATCAATTCAAAATGACAATGCATAATAGTATTGCGGATGAAGAGTACACATAGATTTTTTTTGTACACATTCTTTTTTCGAGCATTGTTTTTACATTCGTAACAACAAAAGATCAAAAACAGTTCACATTGACTTTTATTCATCGTTTTTTAGAATTCGTGGAGCGCGAGTGTTTTGAAAAATGAAAGCAGATGGGGTCAGGGACAGTAGATCAATTATACCAACTACCAATTGAATGAATTATCTCCATTAAGTTTTTTAGTCAACATGGCATAAAGTATATATCATTGTAAGTCATTGTGAAAACATTACACTTTTAATCATTGAGATAAGTTAACAACTTAACTTGTCATCAAAAAACAAGAAAATTCCATGAACAAATCTATGTTACAATTCACAGCACACCAGAAAAAAAAATCTGATTTGCATCGGAGCGTGTAGATTCCCTCTTTTTCTCTTCATTTCTTAAACATATCTTCTAGTGTCTTGGTAAATGTGCTGGATTGAGTGTGATCTACATAGATTATTTAAATCAAATTCACAAACAAATCAAGTGATTCTCAAACATTCTGTTCTTCGTCAACATACTTTTACATAAAACGTTAATCATTTGCACGGGCCAACTTCTTTGACATTGTAAACTTGACAGTGCATTAATATAAAGTGTTAAACGTGTGCATTTTAACATAATGAATAAGGATCTTATTCATACGTATCTCATTTTTGCTGGTTCTGATGTAAACAAATGTAAACAATCTCATTAAGAAAAACATTGTAGTAAATTTCTTACGGTGATTCATCGCTCAGAAGATTTTTAAGGAGATTAAAATCGTCAGGGAAAGTAGTTAGAACTGGCTGGAATATTATAAATATTATTTTATATTAACATCAAAGCAAAAAATGAAATTAAAAGCAGAGATACAAATTGAAACGGAACGAAAAAATGGTTTTGACTTATAACTGAACCGGAGCAATGTGAACGCTCCGGAACGTTCCGCATCTATGTGTGCGTAAGTGTGTATTATCGATACGTATTGCTACACACTATAATATGCACACTATAATATAGACTATTCCAGAGAATATTTCATAGTGCAAAGCAGAGGCGAAAGATATCGCATAAAAGAGAACAAGCATGGGCAACTAGATGATTTTTTGGGCCACCAAAAATTTCATTACCAATTCTCTTTTGTGTGGATATCCTTCGTCTCTGCTTTGCAAAATAAAATATTCTCTGGAATAGTCTATATTATAGTCTATAATATAGTGTGCGTATTATAGTATGTATCGATACGTATCGATAATATTTCTATAGTCAGCCCAGTGTCTGTCACTAACACGCTTACATATTGCACAGTTGTGTGAGCGTGTGATCTCATCGCATTGAACATTTTGGAACGTTCTACTTACTCCGGTTCGTTCGATACACTAGAGGAGTGAAACAGTGGAACCGTTCAAAAATCGGTTTGTATGAGAAACATCAAACCGGTTTGTATCTCTGATTAAAAGAAATGCAAGAGAATTTATGTGTATATTGATGTGCCCATGAACACAGCACTGACCGGGACGTACGAGAAAATTAAGCCACATATCGGAAGCCATTAGGTTCAAAGGTTCTGAAAGTGAAAAAACAATTCAATTCGATGTTCGTTGAAACGAATTAAATGAGACTGAAAACAATAGTCAAACATACTCAATCAATTACAAATTAAGTTCAAGCGTATTGCGAAATAGATATTTGACTCGGCGAGAAACGATGCTATTCATTTTAAAACCAATCCCATATTGTGAATTTTCTTTTGTATCCGTTTGAGTGAGGTGAATTAAAATATGGAAATGATTACAAATGGCAACGATGTACAGGCAACTGCATACAATATATGATGTTGCTACATTTGAACCCACACCAAAAGCAACGCTTACGTTGTATTACACAAACCAATCGACATGCCATGCCCAGACTGATTGGATTTTTAGTGGATTCACCGAATAAAAAGCCAATGGCCACGTTAAAGTGTCAAAGTTGCCAACGGAAACGTAATAATTTGAATACGAAAACGCTGACTACAGTGTGTTTCATAATTCCTGCCTATAGGCAGAATTTCGATTTTAAGCATTTAAGGCAGCCATATAATTATCTTTTTAATTTCTAAAGATAAAATATTCAAATTACATGAAAGAATTTATCTATTTGAAGTCTTAATAATTAGTTTTCTTTTGTTTTACAATATATTATTTATTTATTTTATGAAATGGCAGCCATTTGTATGAAATACGCCAATAGATGTCATTGTAATGCACTGTTTGACATACAAACTGAACGTTAACCGACGTTAACTCATGCGAACGATATGAACGTTGTTTGACGTTTGACTTCTGACGTTTGACGTTTTAAGATTTGGAAATAAAACTAATAAACAATACAAAATATTTTAAAACAATAAAAAGCAATAATTGTATTTATTAATAATTAATATAATTTAAAACAATCACGTTTACATTGCAAAAGAACTCAAGTTTACTAAGACCATCTTGAATTGGAAACAACTGAAACTGACTAAGATAAGCCTGAGTTGACTATGGTTGATTTTTTGATTTCAAACATAAATTCTGGGGTTTTTATGCAATTGCCTTGAAAAACAAATGCGATTTCAAAATCACCTCAAATTTCCTGAGTAAAATGGCAAAAGTACTCAATTTGACTAAGACCGTCTTGAATTGGCTAAAAGTAACTAAAACTGGCTAAGATTGTCCAGAGTCAACTATGGTTGATTTTTGGATTTCACACATAAATTCTGGGGTTTTTATGCAATTACCTTGAAAAACAAATGCGATTTCAAAATCACCTCAAATTTCCTGAGTAAAATGGCAAAAGTACTCAAATTGACTAAGACCGTCTTGAATTGGATAAAAGTAACTAAAACTGGCTAAGATTGTCCAGAGTCAACTATGGTTGATTTTTTGATTTTACACATAAATTCTGGGGTTTTTATGCAATTACCTTGAAAAACAAATGCGATTTCAAAATCACCTCAAATTTCCTGAGTAAAATGGCAAAAGTACTCAAATTGACTAAGACCGTCTTGAATTGGCTAAAAGTAACTAAAACTGGCTAAGATTGTCCAGAGTCAACTATGGTTGATTTTTGGATTTCACACATAAATTCTGGGGTTTTTATGCAATTACCTTGAAAAACAAATGCGATTTCAAAATCACCTCAAATTTCCTGAGTAAAATGGCAAAAGTACTCAAATTGACTAAGACCGTCTTGAATTGGCTAAAAGTAACTAAAACTGGCTAAGATTGTCCAGAGTCAACTATGGTTGATTTTTGGATTTCACACATGAATTCTGGGGTTTTTATGCAATTACCTTGAAAAACAAATGCGATTTCAAAATCACCTCAAATTTCCTGAGTAAAATGGCAAAAGTACTCAAATTGACTAAGACCGTCTTGAATTGGCTAAAAGTAACTAAAACTGGCTAAGATTGTCCAGAGTCAACTATGGTTGATTTTTGGATTTTACACATAAATTCTGGGGTTTTTATGCAATTACCTTGAAAAACAAATGCGATTTCAAAATCACCTCAAATTTCCTGAGTAAAATGGCAAAAGTACTCAAATTGACTAAGACCATCGTGAAAGCAACTAAAATTGACTAAAATTTCCCAGAGTCTGTTACACCCATGAATGTTGTGGTTTTTATGAAATTTATCATTATCGGTGCCATGTTCACATGATGATGTTTTCAACTCAGTTTTATACAAGAGAAGATATTATTTTCATCTGATATACATAGTGCTGTATGTGACAGTTAAGTAATTGTTGTGACGTTTAAACTGAACGTTTAAGTAGACAATAATACATCAGTCACATAGAGCACTTTAGAGTCGCCATCTATCGATAATATTGCCATAGGCAGGAATTATGAAACACACTGTAGTGTGTAAATTGCACAAGCAATATAAAGTGCAAAATAACTTTTCTATATTTTTGACATTTTGACTCAGTCTGCCAGTAAATGTCGGTGTGTGCACCCTGCACCTGATTTGAACTGGATTATTAATTTATAAAAAAAAGATACTCAAAACTAAATACAATGCATGAAAACTCACAATTATCAACAATCGATTGTAGCTTTACTTGTAAAGCTTTCACCTTATTCAGTTTATGTACGATGCTGAGATGTCCACAAAATGATTGAAACAATCCCGCGGGATTGTTATGATAATAACATATTATCATAACGCGTCACAAACATATATTATACTGAGCATAATCAACGTGATTAAATGATGAAAAGAATTCATTTGTTGGTTCAGTTAATCGATAAGAATGAACTCACATCATGAATCGGGCCATTAAGGCGTGATTTGCTTCGAGAACTTTAAACTTCATTGAAATGATCAGAAATATGAAGAGCCAAAAATTTCAATTCTACATCTAAAGATTTAATTTTGATTTACTATTCTTGAAAAGATCATTTTTGCAAGTGCCAACCACCCACTACTTGCAAAGGTATTTATCCCCTTTTTCCGCTTGAAATTATACGAATTCTAATGAAATGTGTTATTTTTCGTTTGATGCTTTTCACCATTTTACTTTTTCAAAACAGAAATGACTAACAATATTCCGTTAACGCAATTGCTTTTCCATTGATGGTTTTTCTGTTGAATAGAATTTTCTTTACATGAATCTAACTGACATATTTGTTTGTATCTGTCAACTGAAAACATTTCATATTTCAAATATATTCTTGAAATTGAATGACATTCAGGAGAATCCAAGCCCAAGGATACGATTGGTTTCGCCTAAGGTTTCGCAGTAACCATATTCAATGTAAATGAATCATTAACAAACAAAAAAGTAAATAACGAAGAACAAGTTAAATGCAAGTGGGCGTTTATTATCTGTCACAAAGTAGACATGTTTGTACATCTTTTTCCGAAACATCATTGCAGTTGACGGCGAAAATATTATGTCAATTTTATTCTGTCAATATATCCCGTCAAATTGCATACATTATACATTATTTTGAGTGGACTTGTGAGGGCTTAGTGAATAACGATCAATATTAAATGCATTTTAAGCTATGCGAATCAACCGACTTTTGCTCGAATGTGTATGACATTGTATCAAAAGTTAGTTTTGAAATATATTCAATATTTCATTTATTCCACTTTTTTTCGTAATGCAAGCGAACATTCTAGTAGATGACTATTCATGATTATTGGATGAAAACAATATTCAGAACAAATGGATAAAACAAAATATCTGAACCAAAAATGTCGCTGGAATGCATACCTCAGTCAGTGACAATTGATGATATGGATAAACATCATTCATGTACATTGTACAATCTATTCACATTTTTTTCAGTGAAACAAGCAAAAAGTACATGAATTTTGAATGGCAGTAAATCAAAAGACTCCATTTTTACGTCAACAAATAATTTCCTTAAGCCCTCGAAGAACAGTTCACTGAACAACCAGGAAATGAACTACACATCCAGATTTGTAATCGAAAACTTAAACTTTGGAAAATGTCGTGTGGCAAATGTCACCTGTCAATTGATGCTCGTTTTGTTTAATCGACGGTTAGATACGATTGAAACACTTGGAATTGAAGTTCGGAATTTCCGTATGCACTTTTACTTTGGTTTATCGCACAACCAATTGTATTTATACTTTAATAATTAACTTTAAATTAAACTTGATAATAATGAATAATGAATTGAGTATGATTGTGATTTTAGTTTAGTGTGTTTGACCAGAATGAATGCTTGTGAATGTATGATATGGATGTGATATTAAATGTGCTTCAATACAAAAAAAAAGTGCGTCGCTACAGTGATGTGGACTGTGTGCGCTCTAAAATGCTTCTGATTTTTATGTTCGGTTTTTTGTTAGTGCAATTTTTATTATGCTTATATCTATTATTTTTTGCGCTCTCTCTCTCAATGCTGTGAGTATGAAATACTGATGGTGTCATCTTTTGGGTGAAACTGTGCACGTTTTTTGATCGCCAATCAAAAATAAAAATATCACAATAAAAAATGTTATTTTTCTTAAATAGAAATGCGTGATATTTTACAATAACAATTTCTGCGTCAAAAAGACCGTTTTTACTACTCCTGGCATTTTTATGTAAAATCATTTTTGCTGCTATAAATATATGTTGTAAGGGTATCCATAAGATAAAACTATAGATCTACTATAGTCTAATTTATTAAATTATCCAGAAAAAGAAGCAACAAACACGCTCCACTACTACGCTTGAATATATATTAGCTCCACTCGCTCTCCTTAGTTCTGCCATGAACTTATCAACTTAGTTCAGATTATTCAACTCTAAATTAGTCAACACTAAAAAAGGATGCAAAAAATACACAACTTGCCACAACGCATAGTGTAGATTTTAAATGCAACTCGTGAATTTTTGTGAATCGATATGACCTGGGATTATTTATTCACAATACAATATTTTGTTGGCATGTTAAGAAGTTCTAGAAATATCGATATTTCCGCATAGAAATGGAATGGGAAAGAATGTATTTATTCATAGCCAGAACTAGATGGCGCCGAGGCACATTTAACGAACTAAAAATCACAATAAAATCAATGCCATCTCCATTTCATGTAGTAACACAAAATGAACCAGTAAAACTAGCCAGTATCTAAATCATCAATGGTTATTTTCCAGTTTTTTTTTGTGTGTGTGTGTGCAAAATACCGATTGGTTTTTCATAACATTCAGTCCATCCGATACATTTTTGCGTTACCATTGTTGGTATGTTGTTTGCGAAACCAAAACATTGGTTTTGCGCGTTTTACATTTTCTAAATTGCATGAATGGCAATGTGAAGCAAAACAAAAAAAACAATAAAAATGAATTTACCATTTTCAATGTAAAACATCTCGTTCGATGGGAAGACAGAAAAAAATTGAGTAGCATTTTATTTATGCGAAAAATCGTGGCGAATGTATATTTTGTTTACAATGTAGGTAGGCAATGCCCGCGAGGCATCGATGTCAATTGAATTAGAAAAAAAATAATAATAGTCTATTCAATTCGATGAAATGTATTGGTTTTTGGAGAAGAGAAAAAAATTGCATCAGGTAGATTCATAGTTTGCTATGTTTTAGCAACATTCTAAACCCAACTGAGCTACATCCAGACCCATGCTATAAGATTTCGATTTTTCGATAACAGAAATGTTGATCCGAAATAAAAACGTTAATCGAATAAAATAATCGAAATTTTACTCAAATAATTTAATTGTGCTGCATCAGGCATGGCAACAAGAGTAAAATCCCAGGCAATTCCAATTATTTCTATCGCTTTTTTTTGGATAGTATATAAATTATGCTGTGCATTTCTTTGCACAACGCACTATTGGCCAGTTGAGCGATGAGTAGACCGATGGAATAGAGTAACAAATCAACTGACTGAATCGCCCCAATTACGCGATTTAATTCAATTATTCATTTCCCAAATGAATGTGAGCAGTGCCGACTCTAGATTGTTTCGAATTGGAGATCGTAAAGCAATCTGATACGATTCCATTTGTTTTATTTTACGAGGATGTTTCGGCCAACGGTTCCTATTTATCTGTATCTTGCTGAATTAATTTCTTCTTTTTTTAGTTCGCCGTAGCCTTTTTTCTTTAAGCTTCGAATTTCGCGAATAACTGTTGTTACTCCGTAAATCAAGTGTTATCTCTCTTTCTCTCTGGGCAATTTTCAATACTCGATTACGTTTCATACATTTGTTCTTCAGTAATTCTTCTCCCGTGTAAATTATGTTTTTTTTTGTTCATCGTAGTCCGTTGCGCCGAATATTGTCTTTCACTTGTACATCAGACCATTCGTTAGCTGCCTGAACGATGAAGTAAAATCGAACGTTTTTTTTTCGTTTTTCAACCATAAAAGAATGTCACGTGCCATTGTGATTAATTACTTTATTTGGCACCTTTGCACATTTATCATGATTTGTTTAAGATGTGCACTCACACACACGTACACACACTCTTTCTCTCATTCTCCAACTCTCTTGTCTTCACTTCTCACATTGATTGCTGGTGTTTTCATCGACCAAATTACACCTTTTACGCGTACTAAATTTGATTAAATCCACACAGATTCTTTTACCTGATACTGGTTAGTCAAGCCAAAGCACTCTCACAGACGCGTTACAATCATTTCTCTGTCTTCTTAATCGTATTACATGAATTGCGTTCACTCTCTCACACACACATTCAATGTCTATCTGATTTTCGTTTTGTTTATTTTTATATGATAAATGAAATTAAAGTAGCTGCGTTGTAGCCAAGATATCGGTAGGTAGTGAATGAGATGGAAAGAGATGGAAAGAGATGGAGAGAAAGAGAGACCATCAATTTGACTAATGAAGAAACACTGGAATTGTGCATCATCGAATGAGAAAAAAAACATGGTTTTGATTTACATTCAGTAGAAGTCATTGCCGAACAATAAATTGTCGAATTTGATCAATTTTACGTATAACATGCAGGTAACATCACTCGCATTCAATCAACTTCCAATCGACATGATTCGTACAACACCCTCACACCGACAATAAACCCGACTACTTACGTTATTTCCATTTGAATGTTGGCATTACCGAATTATCTGAAATCGTATCGCTTTTCTCTCTCTCTCTCTCTCTCTCTCTCTCTCTCTCTCTCTCTCTCTCTCTCTCTCTCTCTCTCTCTCTCTCTCTCTCTCTCTCTCTCTCTCCCATTGTTGGTGCAATAGTATTTGAATTATAGCAACCCCACGTGCGTTTGAATGGCATGAAAATTTTGATTGATTTCATCCGATCTCTGTACCTCACTGAGTTTTTGATATGTTTGATTTGCCTGCGAGTGGCAAATATTGCATTTTATATAATATTTGGCATGAAGCGCTCATGGAACATGAAACCTGAAGTATTGAACATTTATGTGGAGAATGGAAGAGTGGGGTTTGGGAACATTAAGCGATTACCATTTTCCAGCATCGGTGTTGGTAATCTTACCAAGCGGAAGAACGACGTGCAAATTAATCATAATAATATTTGAATACTACACAATAAAATTGTTTATTATTTTATATAGGGCAAAATTCGATCTGTTTTTATTTTTCGTCCACATTAACTGAAAATTGGCGTGATTATGGGGAGAGATTGTGTGTGCGTGCATACACCAAACACTGGAACACCGTACCATAAAAATCACGATGTGCCAAGTGCCGCAGATTTTTTTTTCTCTTTTTCTCTCTCTCTCCATGGAATCAATCAAAATACGTGCCAGGAATATTTCACTGTTTTTTTAGCTCTGTTCGAAATTATTTCCGAAAAATCGACATCCGCAGAGAGATTATTTATTAAATTATCAAAATGAAGTGGCAAATGTGAGGGCGAATGAGAGCAAAAAAAAACACTTGCCAAGTAACGTTCGATGTTTCCAAATCCAGATATACTTAAATGTGATTTATTAAATAAAGTTTATTGAAGGTGCAAAACTCAACAATAAAACCAAATTTAATTTTCGCCTATTTTCATATCAAAATATACACATTTTACAAGTGAATTTACGATAACGCGCCATAATTTGCACGTAATATTCCGTTGAGCGAATAAAGAATACCAAATGAGATTCGTTTTGATTGAGCCGAAATACACAATTTATTCATTTATTATTTTGTGGTGTATTTTTTGTTAACTCATTTATTGATAGTTGTTATTCTGTTTGTTGTTACATAATTTTCACATCAATGACGACAAATAAGATGAAAATATTTATATTGTGCTCGCAATTTTCCATCAGTAAAAAAAACTATTTATTAAATCATTTCGAATTATTTAAAATATTTTTAAAAATTTTACACGCTTTTCAGAATTGTGTTGCGATAAAAATAAAAAATATGCTCGACTTTTGTATATAATTCGAATCCATCAAATGCCCACATTGTACTTTGTATATAAAAACATTTAGTGGCATTTCCACCACAGTATTCGAGATGAACAATTTTTTTTCAACCTTTATTTTTACCTCTAACTCTTTAGTAATACTTTCATATTTTAATTTTTATAACATCGAAAAATATTGTGGGCAAATTAAAGTTAATATTTGTTGGACGGTGATATTTCGCCGAATTCGGCGTCCAAACATAATGCATTTAAATTAACATTTTTTGGCACCAGAGGTGGTCATTTTTATTGCCGATGTTTTTTTTTCGTTCGAAATTATCGGTTATCATGTTGGCCAGAACAACTCTCTGCCCCCGGTTAGGCTTTATCCCGCTTTTTCCCAAAGTCTATGACCATTAACCAATTCGACCAAATGCGCAAATACCATATTTAATACATTGTTAAATTCGATGTAATTTTAAATTGATGTTAATTTTAAATTGAATAAATTTTACATGCGCCCACCACGCAATCGAACTCAAATATTTTTGGCCAATGAGAGGCTGAATCTAATGGTGCTAAAAACGATGGTATACCCTAGTCTAATGACTACAGTGAAACGAGAGTTTAGCGAGCCCCAGGAAATTGATAGGTAAGTTTTATCGCTGAAAAGAATAGCAAATGTGATGTCAGACAACCCCTAGGAATTTACCTCACTGCCTTAAAAAAATAATTTTATCAACTCAAAATAATAAGAATTTGATCCATTTTCACTGTATGTAATTTTTCATTAAACTTAACAAGAGCTGACAAATACATTGGTATTCTCGAGCATTTAATGATTATTTCGTGATGATACGAAAGCAAATAAACGGTTTCAAAATAAACATAATGATAATATGATAATAAAATTATGGCAACAATAGTTATATTTTCGTTGGACTGTTTGATGCCAATTTACACAGATTGTCCAATGTCCACATAAATCGCATATTTTGTTTGCCAATGTCTGGTTTTCCGTTGAATTCGCAAAAATAAATTCTCATTTGGTTGAAATTAAATTGGATAAATTGCATGACTGATTCGTTAGATGAAATTGCATTTGATAAATCAAACCCAAAAAACCTCAATTCATAACAAATATTAACAAAATTGTGTGAGAGAGAAAAAAAACGCACGTTTGTTTGTCGATTCGGGTGACAATAGTGAATGGAATCAACGATTTTGTGCCGCAAATCAATATTTGAACGATTCATTGCATTTTATGAGAAAAAATGGAAAACGTTGAATGCAAACGGTATTTGCTGCACACATTTTGTCACGGTCACGGTCTAGCAAGCAGGCGGCTACCAAATAGAGGCGATCAATGGTTGCATATCACATTTCAGTCGAGTCTAATTGTTTATCGATAGATTGCTAAACAAAGGTTACGGTTTGAGGTGCAGCCGTTGGAGGAAATTCCAAAATGCATCAACTTATATTATTAACGATTAAGTGTGAAACATTTGGAAAAAAATGGATATTGATGTAATCTGATTCATATCGAACAATTGCTACGTCAGCTGCTTTACAGTTAAATACGATGCTAACGCATTTTGAATCACCCCGATTTTTGCCGAGAAAATTATAATATAAAATCATTTCGGCGTCACCCTTCGGCACATGCACACTCATTGTACCCACAGTGCTTGATATTTGCACCAGATTTGAAACTAAATACTTGACGTAATAGATTGTGTGCCAAATGAAAACGCGCTATTTTTTTTCAATGAGAATGGGCGAAGCGAAGTGTGTTATTAAGGTTTTAATGGATTTTAATTTAAATGGAACCGGAAAAATCGCATTCGCACACTCATACACAAAGTGGGATTTCAATTACGCAACTGATATGCGACATAGCCAACGGATAGACATGTCGAAATGATTAATCACTTTGGCCATCGTGATTTTTTACTTATTTTCCGATTTTTTGTTTTTGCTTTTGTTTTCATGTAATCTAGAGCGGTTGCCGCATCAAATGCGGACACCCAAAGATAAACATTTGAACAGGCGTGTGTCGTTTTCTGCTCCGTAATGTTCTATTGTTCGTCTGGTTGTCTGTTCCTGTTGCACTGCCTCGTCGCCTCTGTGTCACTCTCAGGATGGCAAAAACATTCATTGCTTTTTTCCGCACGTAAGTCTGATGCCAAAAACGGAAAATGGTGAAAGGGTCAAGAAAATTATTAGCATTGATTCACGTACAAAAACAAAACATTAAAATGATTGTGACTGACATATTCCATTGTGATTCGATGAACGTTTGTAAAGTGAAGCAGTCACAATGGATACATCAATGAATGGTTGATGTATTTTTTGCATTGATTTTTGTTGAACCGACTGTGTTGAATGAATACAACTCACAAAAGAAGCGTTGTTTGCCAAAATAGAAATCTGTGTCTCTTTGTCATTCGAAAATCTGCAGTGATTTGTGATTTACATTTCATTCCGTTGGGTAAAACATATTTCGTTGGTGTGTTGTCGTCTGCCAAAGGCTCAAGCCATAAAATAAAAAGGAAAAAAACACGTAAATCGCTAAGATTAAATGCGAACAGACAGTTTTCTCACACAATACGACAATATTCAGGTGTTCACCATCAACAAGAAACAAAGTGAATAAGGAACATAAAGGAGCCAAATGAAACGTGACATCTTACTTAACATTTTACGCTTTCTACCTAATTTCAAATATTCCATTGCACGTAATTTTTTTTGTTTCTGAAGCTGAACATAAATTTCGCACATCGCAATTGCTTTGACATTTTAATTGCATTTTAGCATCGTTAATCTCTTCTTGGTGCGTATTTCAGCAGACTTTTTTCTTATGTTCGCTCTATTCCCCGGCAAAAATGTCTGAATAGTGAAAATTCATATTGATGGCGGTCAGTGTATACATTCGACTAGTTGAAAAACTGTGCCACGATCCACGGTTGTGTCTTTCCATTCAACACAGAAATTGGATTACAAGTGACATTTTGAAGATCATCTGTTAACACAGTGTAAATGTTGCCGTAGTGATTTAATGCTGCTACCGGTTTGGTTGGTGAGATTCGTGCACTCGAGAAAATTAAATTTTTATTGTTGTTGTATTTAAAGAGGAGGAATTATTCAGCAAGTCTTTTGATATCAATTTACAGATTTAGAAGAGCAGCATTATCTTGAAATAATCAAATTCGCGACAATCAAAGTAATTTCATTAAAACAAACATGGATTAAAAATAATACCCATTGTCTAGGTAAAAGCAAGACATTCTCCGAAATGCTTTAAATTTTAAAACTGTTTGAATTCCCTTAGAAAATTCACGATATTTAGTTTTTGTTACTACATAAAATGAACATTTGTAAAAAGAGAATTCTTAAGAAGAGCAATTATTCCCAAGGTTCTGCCAACTAAACGATTCCATATTTGATATTTATTCATTATTCAACACAAACAGTTAAACGAGCAACTCTAGAGTAAACTAAATAACGTTGAATAATGAAGAGCAGGAATTCAAGCTGAAACCCGAATGCCAAAACATTAACTGTTTGAAACATCAAATATTCCATAAATTAAAATCATCAACAAGCCAAACATGCCGAAAATTGCTTCCTTGAGACTCTCAACATTGATAGTATATTCATATCAAAGGTAATTTATTCTTGAATTCAAAGATTGATATGTCAATGATTAAAATCATCAATGATTGTAACTCATTTTCCAAGCATACAAACAGCTCTTGAATTGGTTAATTTACCAAAATTCTTATGAATTCATATTTACAATGTTAGTTTATAACAATGCAGATAATTACTATTCCTCTACAATTCATTATAATTATACCTCAATGGTCTCAAAAACAAAAGAATGTCCAATTAGAGTCTGTATTTCTTTAGTTCGAATTGGTTCACGTATTTTGTAAACATAGGCTATCGAAGAAGATAAATGTAGAGAGCTAATTGGAGGAAGTAAAAATTCATCGTAGTAAAATCGACAGCAAGACGTAATGATTTGAAGCCAGTAATTATGTCCGATGATAATTTCCATCCACTGGAATATCAGCGGTGCAACAGCACAAACAACGGCAGCAGTTGAGTTCGAAGTAACGAGCTCGTTTTGATCCGATCTTTCAAAACGAAAGCAACAGAAAAAAATGTATTCGGTTTGAGTTCATTAGATCGCATTATTTATAATTGAATGGGATTTTATCTGGTGGCTTCAAAATATTGACATAAGCCGATGTTCACGTGTTCACTCAAAGACTCTGAGCTCTCTGCCTCAATCTCTAAATCAGAATTAGAATGTTCCAATATTTAGACCTTCTATTAGGCTTAACAGGCAGATTTTTGTCTTGTCGCTGCCATAGTTAAATGTTCCTACTGTCAATGGTTTCGTACATGAACAATGCGACGTGGGCCTTAACGAATCAGTTCAGTGAAGCAGTCGCGACACCTTCGTAATCAAATTTTCGATGCGAATTGATTTGTTTTTATTTGGCTGGCTTGACTTTGTCAAATCCAGTAGCAAATCGTTGAATGAAAGTCGACGTTTATTTACGCAATTTGAATTTAATGAAAAGAAATGGAATCGAACAGATTTTACGTGGTAAGAAATACGAGACAAACCATGAGTTTCGAACGAAATCGAGGCATTTCCAATGATATTATTACCATGCAACAAGAACAACAATAGCATCGACCACGCATTGTGTTAAATAGCCAATTTCCGATTAGACCAAAAATAAACCGCTTTATCTACATGCTGCATGTAAGCAATTCCCATTCACATCCTTGTCAATACGCATTATTTTCAAACAGAGAATTCGATGAACACGAAACCGACCGTCATGCACTGTAATTTCCATCGAACGGACCTCTACACTCGTACACATATTGAACGGATAAAGAAATGAAGAGAATGTGCTCGTCAAGTAAATCCATTCGAGTTTGCTCATAAATTCAATTAAAATTCTAAGTGGCTTTAGTGATTTAAAATTACACCAGCACACGAAACGAGTGCTGTGTTTTTGTTTCGTGTGTGTGCGTTTGCGTTTGGGTATGAATAGCATGCGTGTCATTCGAATGCAGCTAATGCCATTGATGACAATAGAAGAAGAGCTCTGCATAGAAAAAAGGCAAGAATATGCTTTATGATACAATAATTGATCGACGTTTGAATAGAGAAAATAATATTTTGTATTTTATTATAAATTTTATGACAATGACAAACAATAGCAAAGTTCCGTTACACACTCAAGGTAAATTATTTCGTTTGGACACCATATGCACACAGTTTGCCAACAAATCGAACGGTCGTCCATCGATATAACAATTGAAATGTGACGAATTTATGACAAATGGTGACAACCAAAGAGCTAAGCTAAATGAATAATAACATCGAAAATATGCCAAAGAAATGTTTCGAAAACATCAACAGCATCGATCACAATGGTGAATTACCGTGGGTTATGGATGGTAGTTGAACTATTGCATTTCTTTACCTCGAGAATTTCAGCATCCCTTTTTATTCGCTCGGATCGCCCAGCAAACAGCAGGGAGATTAGTTTTTTCAACACTTTAACTAATAATAATTTATTATTCTGGTCTTTTATTGCCCTTGGTGAAGCAATTAAGAAGCATTTAAAACAAAACAATTGTTCGCACAGTGCCATTGGCAATAGGTGAGAAATTGACTTCAACCCTAGTTTTAACTACAACAAAAAATTCTGGTTTTTCTTTATACCTTAAGTTTTCTGAATTAACTTTTCTCTAACATTTAAATTCAAGCGGAATTTTCGCGCAAAAAAATATAATTGTTTTTTTTCAACATTTTTGCGTTTAAAAATTGGTCTAAATATTCCAACCATGTTTCTGTAACCACCAAGAATATTTTACGTAGAATTTTTTCAACAAAAAAAAAGAAGTTTAAATTCTTCCGAAGCATGTCGTTGGCTGTTCATCAGTCGAGTATCTCATCAATGCGTTGATGACATCGAAATGTGATTTATTGTATTTTGGTTTTCATTCTCTCGAAAAATATATATGAATCGAACATTATTGTGTGCCAAAATGAAGAATGCAAGTAAAAATGTTGAACAATAGGGCCAAATCAAAGCGGTGGCATTTTTCGATGCTTCTATAACTCAATGGGTGCACACATACGTGATCGAAACAATATTGTGTGCATCATTTCAAATTCTCTCTTTTTATTCAATCTTCTTCGTTCACGGGATGTACGTGTTTGTATTTATATGCCATTTATTGACCTCTGTGAATGGTTTGGCTGGAATAGTGCTGCACGAAATCATCATAATGGCAAAATAAACCAAAAATCAATAGCCAGCAGCCAGCTGAGATGATGGATTTACCAAAAACATTAACCATAAACAAGTATGATGCCGTACGCCATACGGCTCATCATAATCTATTGTAAACTGAAAATGGAAACGGTAAATAATAACAGCGGCATCAAACCGATGGAAACGAGGGGTTGCCGGAATCTCATATTTTGTGTCGTCAAAATATGCTCGCAAACGTGGACATGAAGTCTTCACTCGGAGAGCGAATATTGCATAAAGTAAATCTTTAGCACCAAAAATCAACGTTTGATGTATTTGAACTATGCTAAACATTCATCACGTACCACTGACTTTGATTGTGCAACATATTGTTGCTGTGATTGCCATTCTTATTCATATTGACGCGTACGTTCTATTCTGTACATGTGTGTGTGTGTGTGTGTGTGTGCGAGCGAGTATATATTCCAGTCGAAAGCGTAAAACGCACGTTTTTCTGCTTTAACAGTGAAGAGCATGCGAAATAAACTCTCTTTTTTGTTACGTTGATTCAGCGAAGAGCAATGCATTTTATTGTTTACAAAACGTTCGTTTATGTATTTGTTGTCGTTTGAAAACTAAACCCTGTTCCATGTCTGTGTAAAAAATACGCAGAGAGATACAACGTTGCGAGAGAAAGAGTGAAAGAGAGTGAAAAAAGCGACGCATTTATTACTACGTAGCAATAGCCGCATTCACTCATACCACCGTTGCTGTAGCAAGGCAACCGATTTCTGCCCTTCCTCTTCCCCCTTCAAATGATACACACACTCTATTCCTCTGTCTCACTCTCCGCGTGTGCGTTTGTTCGTTTGATCACATTCATGCTTCGTTTTTCATTCAATATTTTTTTTATTTTTTGTGTGTTCGCTGCCGTTCTTCTTTGGGTTGCGTATTCCAGGCTTCAGCTGCCTTTACGCTATTCTCGTTTAGACTAATAAGAGAAGCGTCGAATAGTGTTTTTACACAGCACGTTTCAGTCCAACACAGGCAGTTAATCTTCGATATATTACGTTTCATAAAAACAGTATATAATTTCATTTTGATGCGAATGCATGTAACGTTGGTTACGTCCTCTCTTGCATCTCGTCGTCATCGTCGTCGTTGTCGAAAGTGTCAAAAAATTCGAGCGCGATTTTAAATTCGAAAAATTATTTTATTTTTTGTTCGAGAAAGTGTGTGTAGTGAAGCGAATGCGCGCGCGTACACGAATCGATTGTTTCAATATTTAAGTACGCCAACAGTTTATAGTTTTCCATTTTAGTTTCTTGATTTGATGACTCTGAGTGTGTGTGCTAAAGTTAAAATTTGTTTGAGGATCGGTGGTTTTTTTTGTTCTTTGTTTTTGCTCTGTAAAAACAGCCAAAGATAAAATTTTGGGCGATAAACTTGACGATGGGAACCTATAAATTTGGTGAATTGCTCACATAAAATCGTTTTTTCATAGCCACCGAATTTGAGGCGAGAATAACCAACGAAAAAACAAAATTGTTCAGTTTCGGCGAATGGATTCTATCCGAACCATTAATATCACGCAAATGTGCCAATTTTCATGGTGTAGATCTGTTCAATTTTAAATGACGAGACTTCGTCTGGGGTTGTGCGCATTGGAGAAAAACAGACGACACACGAATGCACTATTTGCTGAGTTTGATATTGACACGAAACGAGCGAGAGCACAAAAAATTGCGAATCCATCATTAATTTCATGGAATTTATTGAGAGAATCATAAATTTGCACCACCATTCAATTGCAGACCATTTGCAATTGTTAAGACATAAAATGGATTTTGCATGCTTCTTCAAGCACCATTTTACTGATTTTGAATTTGAAAAACACCGAACGAAAAAAATTGCATTACAAATGCTACATGAACGTGATAAGATGCAGGACCATTTTTTTTTGTTTCTCGTCTGGTTATGCAATACTAGTTTTTGCAAGAGAGAAATGAAAAAATATACAATCCTATTTTCAAATGCATCGTCCAGCCAATTCATTTTTCCGCCAAAGTTGATAATGTATGTGTGTTTGAGTGCGCGCGTGATGAAAATCCCGTTGAAATAAATGAAAAACATAAAGAGAGAGAGAGAGAGGAAGAGAAATAGGAGCACATGAAAATGGGCAAAACAATTCCATAGAATTGCTTGCCGTCAAATTGGATTTTTTCTCCTTTTTTTTAATTGTCATTCCAGCATTGCTGCAGATTTTTCTGCGTTAATGTACTGAGTTTTTCTACTCTATGAACGATCGTAAAATGCGCAATCTTTTTCAAAACAAATGATATTTGAACAAGTCAAATCTATTTTTGAGAATGAAAAAGAAACCCAGTTGTGACGCATGCTGTGCGTTGAAAACCACAAACAAAAGTCCAGGACTGACCAAGGACTTGAATTACACAATACACATTTTATAGCAAACAATATGCTCTCATTCATATTCACAACCATCGGCGGTTTTTTTTTGCACTACAGCCAATGCTTAAATGCTTGCAACTTAGTTGAATCAACTATATAAAATAAAGACTTATGCTGAGTACTGTACACACACAATCGAACAGTCCAACTGTCCAACTGAGTACAGTCCAACTGTCCAAGTGACATGAATGCTCATTTATTTATTAAACTAGTAATATGGAAAAGTGTCATACAATTTACAGAGACACTCCAATAAAAGCATTCAATATATTGATATAATTTAGTATTTGGTAGTATTACAATTCAGTCTCAACTGCAGCTCACAACAAAATTCATTTAGTTTGAAATTAATAGTTTAAAGCATTCGGTTAATTTATTTGAGTCAATCAATGTGCGTTTAGTGTGCACTACACAAACACCAATGCTTATGCAGTAATTGAATTTCTATTCATAGCAAATCACATCTGAAGTATATCTTTAAACATTTGGACTTGAGTGGATTATTGGCATTTGGAAATGGTTTGTGCAACATTGTCGACAAACAGACCGGGTAAAATTGCATAGTGAATGATGATGTGCAACCCGGGTTGAATATCCATTTTGACGACTGTTTTCATGGTTTCGCAATAACTATTATTATTATTCACATCTTCATTTGAATGTTTATTGCTTTTCACAGTATGTGTCTGCCGCGGTTGATTTTCTGCACGCAGTATACAATCGGTGCAAAGACGAATTGAAAAAAAACCTGGCCGAACCCGAAATTTAATTTAAACCGCTTAACAACTTTTTCACACAATAACTTTTTATGTACTTTCTTCTGCGAAATTCTCATTCACACCCCCTGATCGCAAATCAGTGGAAAAAGATTAAGCGAGAAATGTGTTGCCTGTGAGCCATAGTAAGCCATAGTCAGCCATTGCGTGCCACAAGCAACAAATTTAATTTAACCACTCCACGCAAAAGTGCAACAATGAACCACCGAAAAAAAACAATCCGGTATGAAAGTGAAAAGGAGTGCAAAAAAAACACCGAATCGGTACACACAGACAGAAACACTGTATCAACTGGATCCACTGTTTTGTGGAAGTTTTTACACCATAGTTGACTGTTTTACTCATTGGAGCGCGACGCGCATATAACCATTGTTGTTGATGATGATGTTTGAATGCAATTTTTTATCGCTCCAACGCCATTCCGACCATTATCATCGCATAATCTGTTTTCCATGCTCGTTCGCTCTATCTCTCTTTCACTTGATTCCCCATCTTGTCTCACTTTCGCCATTCGTTTTAAAGTTTGCGCGTTTGGCGCGCCAGAACATTTTTGCTTTTGGTTTTTTTGGGGTTTTTTGGCGCAAAAACTGCGTTCGCATAATAATGATGCTTACGATTTCTTTTTATTCTATTTAAACAACAGCATAAAGTTCATATGCAGACAAATCACGTGTAAAATATGAAAACAAGTGAAATAATGTGAGAAAACTCCAATTCAAATAGCAATCAGCCGCATAAATTATATCGTTGTTGGCGCACACAAGAAATGATTTTGGGTTTCTGTTTTTTTTTTGCTGTTTGGTATTGTAGCAAAGAAGCAATTGCGAACGGATAAAACAAACGGATAAAAAGTAACGAAGAGAAAAGTAACGCAAATTGCTCATCTTGATGGCAAAACATACGACTTTCAAAGCTTTGAAACACGATAAAAAGGACAATGTGATTGCTTGGTTGGTGAAGAACGTCAATGAAAAATAACCGTCACGAAGTTTTCCAAGTGAATGAGGAAAAAACAAATTATGTGTGTGTGTGTGTACGTCGAAGCAAAGAGAACAAAAACAACAACCAAGAGAATAATTTATTGGCAAGCGGCGACATCGTGGAACAGTGTGAATGAACCAAACAAAACGATATTTCAAGTCAAATCAATCGTGAGCTCAACAAAAAGTGCTAAGTTTTAGTGTTTTTGCTTTTCTCGTGTTTATACCGCATTTTGTAGTTGTGTGAATTCCCTGTGTGTTTTTCATTCACTTCACTTAGTGTGTGTGTGACAATTTTTTTTCGGTACAAATTTATAATGACGATAGGCTCGCGCATAAAAACCAAATTGACTATTTAGGACAGAACCATTCCGGTATAGAAAAACAGATAAATTCCATTGGTGACCAACTAAAACACTGTATGTCTAAACGTCTCCGATGCTAAACGGCCGAGCCAAATTGAAACGATTAATTGTTTGTTGGTTGCGAAGCCATAACACATAAAGCATAAAACATTGCAACGAGTATTTATAATGAATGTGCCGATGTGCACTGCCAATTTATGGAATTGTTGCACGCCAGAAATCTAATCCAGAGACACGTATACGGAGCACCCAGGCATACCACACACCATACAACATACAAAGTAAGTCATTCATTCATTCATTTTGAATCATTTGTTTATTTTTCGTCTTTTTTCACCAATGATTCCGGACGTTTTAGAAGCAATGTCGTTCGGTTTTATTCACTGTTTGCTAAAAAAAACATGCTAGGTAAAATGTCGTTTGACTTTAGTCCATGTTGAACCGCAGTGGTCTGAGCTCAGGCGAGTCTCGATATCATTCAACCGTTTGCTATCTGATGACATTGCAACAAATTCGGTGGTTGAACTGAGCACACAATAGTCTTGCATTGATGGTATTCTACGTGCGCGCACGCGCTTCTCATTCCTCACAAAAATTAAATGTGCAACGGAAACAATTTATGGATAGAAAATGTATTTTTGTTTGCCATCATTTCTTTGGGTGCCGTATTTATTGTTTGCCATCATTTCAAACGACTCGTTTGTTGTTTTTGATTCGACTGTAAACAAAGCGTAAATGCTTTGAATGGATTTTTTTCTCCCCTACCGTTATTATAACCATTTGAATCAAACACACACGAATTTCATGCAGAAGCGGCATTTTGAAAAAGTGCATTGAAATGTTGCATTTTTATTTTTGACTGAACCATTTCTTTCTAGTATTGCATTTAATAACGAATCGCTTTGAAATCTCTGTCGAGTGTGATAACAAAACAATATCCATTTGAGCCGGGCGATTTAAACAACATATCAATGAAAATGGGAAGTTTTTTTTTTTAAATATTCTGCTGAAATGCTGTAAAAACGCACTGACTGTTGATCGAATTTCCATAATTCGCAGTAGTCGAAAATTAAATACATTGATTGGATTGTGCTAGAGAGAAACGCGATTTAATGATAATCCATCTTCATATAATTCAATTAATATCAATAGAATCAGCGCACATACACACACACACACATAAAAAACCCATTGGAATTTGGCCGGAGAAAAAAGGCAGGCAAAACTCAATGATGCCAAAACATTGAAATACCATTTGGATGGATGCATTGCATTGAAGTGTTTGTGCATTGTTTGTGTGTGTGTGTTTCAATGTTTCACCGTTCGAGCAACACCAAGACCGCAACTATATCATTAATCCAATAAAGATTGAATTAAATTCGAAACATTTAATGCGAGATGTAATCCATTTTCTCTGCACAATACACCACCAATGTTTTTGTACCCAGATTACTAGCTCGCAGCGTGTGTGTGTGTGTGTGTGTGTGTGTGTATTGAATATTCAGGTGAACATGGCCAGCTTCAGCACATTGTGAATAAAATACACGGCTTAATTCGCTTTCCGTGTTAACTCATGGAAATAATAACGTTTCGATAGAGTGACAAAAATTGAGGTCAATTCCGGAGTATTTTTCGCGGTAGTATCCAAACAGTGCTGCTTTAAATAGATTTTTTTTGTGCATTTCTTGATTGACATTTCATTAAATTTCAGTGGCTGAAATGATTTAAATTTCAATAAACAGTTGAAATGTTTTGTTTAGAGATCCGGTTCACTTTTTTTTCCTCATATTCCTGAGTGCTTGAAACTTGAATCTTGTGTACAATTTATAGTTGAGAGTTGGATGTGTTTGTTATTTCGCAGTGTTCGTTCAAAATTCAAAATAACGAAGTTAAATTGCGTCATCGTTGGGAGTTGAACGGAACAAAGCAAACAATAAAACGGAACGGAACATTCTATCGTTGATATCGTGTGCTCCTTATTTTGTCCGTAAAGTGCTTGCCGTAAAATCCATTCGATGTGATTATGATTATTTTCCAAAATGGATTTAGTTTGCAAACAATGAAAACGGAATTCTGCTGCGTGTACTTTCGATGCCAAGGCGTACGCATCATGCCATCTACTGCTGATGAAGTGTAAATATCTAATAAAAACGTATATTCAATGATGCGAAATAAACACGAACACGAACATTCACAATCCCAATCACAAGCCTATGAAGACGGATGTCTTGGTATAGAATCTTATTTACACACAAACATCGAGTCACAATAATACGCTGGAAATGAGGCTATGTTCAATCTTTATTGTTATATTATTATGTTAAATATACGAAAATAGAATGGTGGAGTCCCTATGGCACTGAAACTAGGAATACATATGCAATCATCTCATGCGATTTTTTTTCCTTTTGCAAAATCCAAAATCGGGCATTTTCGGTGTCATAATAAATACTGTCTGTGGGATGCAGAGTCGATGCAAAGCAACTCTGTAAGAAACAAAAACTATAAAAGAATTTTGCGCAGTTATTGTAATACCGAGAAAAAAAAATGAATAAAATTTCACAGTTGCTTGTGAAACACCAAGAAATCGAAATGCATATGAGAGAGATTCTCATGCAAAGAAGCATAAAATCACACGCAAAATAACCATTTCACACATCTAGAGAGAAATCGGTTGACATCTAAACGTTCAAATGTTTAAATATTCGAATTTCGAAATGAGCATAAACAATGGTGCATTTTCTCTGGAATTCTGGTGAATGGATAAATGTTTGTTTTGCATAAATACACGAAATTCCCATCTAGCCATGAAGCCATCGACTTCACGGAGTATATGTTCCGTGCATTGGCGTTACGAACCATGCGGCGAAAAAAGATCCAGAGTTTCAACCTCACTTAACAGCTAACGCCTTAACTAGCGTTGTTCTAGCAACACAAAAACTCGTGTGACACTTGGCAAAGGCAAAAGTTGAATAACAAAAGATATTTGCCATTATGAGCATTTAACGAGAATTTATGAGTGATTCGTGTGTGTTTTAAGAAAATGCGAACGCTTTTGTCGATGTCTTTAATACAATTTCCGCACACAGCAGATGACAACGTTGACGCTCACAAAATACGAGTTCCAAATTTTTGGCTTTTCTTGTTTTGCATGGTGAAATTTGCAATTTGCAAACGGAAATATCATATAAAGAAAAAGAGCATGAAGATGTGAGCAAATCTCACACAATTTTGGATCTTTTTGTTTGAATGTTCCAGTTTTCATGTATCGTGAATATGCAAATGGTTTACGCGAATGCTAAACGCTTGCTTAAGTGCTGTTATGCCACAAGAGTTGTGCATCTACATCATTTTCAATATTGAAATTGCGTATATGCATACAAGTTTGCACACGAGCCATATCTCTTCCTCTCTCTCTCTCTCTCTCTCTCTCTCGTTTTTCCTCATATTTTATCATTTCACTTAATTTTATTTATCTGAATGTTTGAATTGGCTGAATAGAATGACATGTAAATGAAACGTGCATAACATCGGATATGAATGTATCAGAGGAAGCCACATCGATCTAATCAAATAGAACGCATCCACCATGTATCGATTCAATCAATTAAACGCTCTTAAAACCCGAACCAGTGGATTTGAATGAGGCACATCAAAATACACTTTCAATGGAATATGTCGTATGTCGAGTGATTTGGATGAATAAACGATGAGAATGATCGAATTTGTTATAAATACGTACACGCACACACACACAAAACGGCAACGCTCCATTTCATTTTGGCTTTTGCAAAATCGATATCGATATTAATACATGAGAGCATTCCAAAAATGACGGCGCTTCGTTGTCTGTATCATCTCTAGAGTCCAATTCAATCAATTAAATTATATTATTGAATGACCGAACATTAATTGGGTCGTTTGCTATGTTCGGCTAATAGATGCCCAATTAGTGGTTCAAATATTTCTTCAGTGTGATTTGTTATGAGCTCGCCGTCTTGGTCTCTCATGTCACGAGAGCCGTTGAGTACATCAATTTAATAAATGAATATATCAATGGGCTAATTGAAAACAAGTCATTTAGTTGATTTATTTGCATCGATTCCGTTGAGTTTAACTTTTGACAGTCTTTGGAATGATTGAAACTTGTTTCCATAATTTCAAGCGCTTCAATTGCCATTTCAAGAATTGTGATGGAGTTTTGAAGTTTTGAACTGTCAAAAGTGGCAGTCAAATAATTTAATATGCAAGACGAAGATAGATGGTGGAAGCGAGTTTGGAAGACTGTGAGAGAGAAATTGAACATCACAAACCAAAATAACATCTTCATACAAAAGTTGTTGAAGTGATCCATTTTAATTGTTACTGCCATTTCAACCGAATGGAAATGCAAGTACCAAAAACTTTGCTAGCGGAAACACTTCATTGCGCATAATATACATTACATACGGAATTGAACCGAAAGTGCACACATTTGGTTTGATGGTTTGGTGTTGAGATTCTTTTTTCTTCTCTTCTCGGCTTTTATTTTTTTGTTTTGTTTCAAGTACTCAACTACTTCAAAACTCAAACACAATATTGAACGCAATAATTTCAAGCCTTGAGTGATGCTGATTATTTTTGGCAACTTCGAACCCAAACGATGCAATTCATGAGTTTCAAGCACACTGCGATGACAAGGCTCACTTTGTAGGGTTTTTTTTTAGATGTGAACACAGAACGAAAAGAGATGGAAATATACATCTGTATCTATCCGTCTCTCTCCAACATTCTCTGCCAGAAAAAAAAACCTTTAAAGTGAGCCTTGTCATCGCACTGTGGTTTCAAGTATGGCATTCAAAAAGCAATTGCATGTACGAGCGCATCAACGGTAATTCATCGACTTTACACTCCGGAATTAATCCCCCAATTGGTTTTGATTATTTTTTTTCTCGGTTATTCAACGAATTTCAACAACTTTAGCCCAAGTGTTAGCGTATTCAACGATTGACTTGTGTGAAACAGTGTGCCAAAATCCAAAGCATCCGATTTTGACTAATTTGATGTAAAATTACACTTGAATGCCATTTCGTTATTAAGTAAAATGCAAAAACGCTTTCAGCCATAACTAAAGTCATATTTGAATGGGGTAAAATTACGAGACATTGGCAGCACTTGGGTAAAACAAAAGCCACTTAAAAGTTGTCCTATTGTTTGTTCGCGAACGTTTGATGCTCGCATTCAGCCAGCTCTCCTTGCCTTAAACTCACTCGCTCGCTCAATTTACACCATCAAATCTCCCGTTATGGCTGTTCCATGGTGAAATCAACTTTCGGTTAAAGATAAACACCGGCAACTTATTTTCCAAACATGAATTCGAAATTGTTGTTACATTGTAAGAAATGGTGAATTTGTTGTCAAGACAAGAGAGATTGAGTGGTCGTTGCCGTCATTTGAACCCTTCTTCATATTAAATACGATTCCATGAGAAAACATGCACACAAACTTTCCCATTTAAGATGCAAACGAAATCCAAAGTTTTATTCGAAGTGAACGTGTGAACTAGGTGAACAAGTGGCATAATACCCACCAACCTAACAACCGGCTCATCTTTCATAACGGTTTTTAAATCGTTGCATATATATTGCTTATTAAAGCGAAAATCTCTTTCTCTCTCTGACCAGATTACAAATGTGGAGAAATATACAAAAAAGTTAAACCGAAGCGCAACCAAAATTCTAAGTGGCAAAAATGGCAAAAAAAACATAACGGGAATCCAAAAAAAAAAATAAAAAAACAAACAGACAACCTCGACCTAATCTGACGTCTGACACCGGTTAAAATGTTTAAATGCAATTTTACTTTTAAATGCGCAAAAACGGATTACACATTTTTCGACACGAAAAATTATATATTTTGTGTGTTTTCATTAGATTTTAAGCCTGATTTCAGAGCCCCAAAAAGTGCAATAAATTTGCGTTGAAGCGCAGTAAAACCAGAATAGCATTTTTTTTTCGGTAGATGAACCGACATGCTTATTTGTGCGATAGCAAAAGAGAAAAAAGTATTTCATGTTTTTGCGTGAGTGTGGTCTTGAAATAGTAACAAAATGAACGTGAGAACATTTATGCGAAGTTCCAGTTAGAATTCAAACGAATTGCACACCCAAAATTGGATGTGAATGTTGTCTGAGTCAAACCAGAGTTAAAAGTGGAACGAAAAACTAGTGTGTGATCTCATGTTCACATTCATGTTCTGCCTACTTCACATCAAATCGAGAGAAGCCATTTTTCCTGTATGTAAAAACTAACATATAAAATATGATGGGAAAATTATTTGGTTCGTTGGAAATGCTGTAGCAAGCACTTTGTAGACCAAAATGAAATTTTCGATTTCGGTGAATCGGTGATAAAGTACATTTGCTGTTGTTCACCATTTGCTCGTCTCTCGTTCTCGCACTAAATCGTGTTGTTTGGAAAATTCAATGCTGTTATGCAATTCGCGGCACCAAATAGAACAGAGAATAACAAATGGCCAAGGCCAACAATTTTGCCAAATATTTAGATACTCGTGTTACGGCGTTTCAGATCTCTCTCTTTGGCCTTTGGAGAATTGTGTTAGTCGGTAATTCGGAAAGTTTGTTATTTTATTTGACGTTACAATTCACACACTGAGAGAGGATCGAGCAGCAAGAGTGAGAGAACGACTGGGTGACACACACACTCACATACAGCGAAAGGTTACAAAACATGTAAACAGCATGCAACCCAAAACAATCTACTAAATTAAATGTAATTAAAGCCAATTAATTTAATTTTAATTTGTTGATTGTCGAAAACAAAAGTGCTACACATTAATAACGGGATAAAAAGCGTCAACATACAAAAATGCGATTTGCCAATTCTCGACTCTTGTCGCTCTCTTTCACTATTGTTGCACCCGAACGAGAATAAATGATCGCTTTATCGTTTTGTTGTAAACTATTTTCTTTTCGTCTGGTTTCTCTCTCCGCCCCTTCTCCTTCTCAAATGTGTGCATTGGCACAGGCACAACTAGTTAAAACGTAATTTTGTATCCGGTCCAATTTTAGATTCCAATTTCAGAATCTGTTTTGGGGCTTAGAACATTCGAACATGAAAGCACATAATTTAATGGAAAAATGTGTGTGTGTTTTTTTGTGTGTATTTTTGCACACATCAATAGCCGAATACGACAAAGACAAATGTTATTTTATGGATGGAAACACGGTGCTTGTGAGAGATGGTGCGCGCGAACGAACATGAAAAGCAACTAAACAACTACAACAACTACAGCAAAATATTGTTCAGTTATTGTCCTTTCTGCATGAAATTGGCAGAATAATAATAATCAATCATTCGGAAAGTGTTTCATTGTTCGAATTAGCGAATTCGATTTTGCATAAATGCGCCATTCATTCTGCAGCTCTTGCCGTTGCTGAGTCTACGACCTTCTAATAGAAATCAATTTTCAATGGTGGCGAAACACACCAGAGTAATTCAGTAACGAGCACACGAATATGGATTCGCCTGGTAAATTGTTCTGTTACCGTTTAAATTTTCAAATTTTGACAACATTTTCTGCATTTTGTTAAAATGCCCGTTTACAACATACATCCACATAGCGGTCAGGGAGCCAGATTTGATGTGGCGGATTCGAGTGGCAAATGAAAAATACGCTATTCGCATAAAATCACATTATGTCAGTGGCACGAAACTATTAGCGACAATCGAAGCGAAATCACTTGTCGATTCGGTACGTGATCGATCGCAATACAACAATAATGAATTGGCGAAAATGGCAAACGAAAAATCCGAAAATTCATTATTGAAAATGATGGAATGGAAGAGATTCTGCTCTGGGCAGACACTGTTTGAACAGTGAAACAGCGAAACAGCACGCATTTGCCGTTTTCATTTCCCATGACATTTGAATACGCACGTGTTTCCTTTGCTCTTTGCCACATTTCTGTCATGCTTTTTAGCCACTTATTGATATGTGATTTGCTATCAACGATCTATCACACATATTGATTTGAATTTGGTCATGAGTTTTGTCTAATAATCGGCTTTGCGGAGCCAAATGCTTTTCATGCGCATTCATGACTGTCATGTTCTCTATACATTTTATCCTTTGTATAGATCACGAAATGCATTTGAATTGCTGTGCATTTCTGTTTTCCTTTTTTAACTCGACTCGGCACTTTTTTGAACGTTTCACATTTCAAGCATTAAAAGCTTACATTAAGTCGCCAATAGACGACGGGAAAGTCCATTTGATTCTTCATTTTTCACACTTTTTCATCTCTCAATTAAAATGTGACGCAGACTAATTGCAAGAAAAGCGAGTAGTACCGAGCTATTGCGCGAATCGTTTTGTGGTTGAACGCATGATTTTGCTGCCAATTATCACGGTTTGTGCGATTCTAGTCGGTTCATTTGCAACGGCAGGTGTTGTGAGCAATTATTGGCCATAAATAAATGGCGTTTCATATTGCAAACGACTTCATTTGGAAGAGAGCAACATGGAACAACGCAGGAATGTATCCATTTCATATAGCAATCGCAACATTTGTTAATGAAAAATTTCAATGGTTTTTGTCTTTGAGTCGCTTGACTGCTCACGCCGTTTTTTTTTGCATTCGCTCTCTTTTTGTTTCGCTCAGTTTGCGTTTACGGATTAAATGGTTTTCAAGCCAGTTTTTGAAATGAGTGCATAGCCTTCATTCAATATCGTCTCTTATTTCCAACAATTCACATGTTATGCAAATTCAAGACCAAGCCTAACACATTGCTATCGGTTCGACTGTTCGACATCTCGTTGAATCGATAGCACAGCGAAATAATGTGTGAATCGTTTCAATGTATACAGCATTTGTCGCATAATGTGAAAATATTCCCGGTGTTTATAGCACTATCTGCACTCTGCTATGCTAGTTAACCGCGATTCCGTAAGGTTGTGAACTGACAAGCATTTGTTTGCACAACGAAAGATAGTGTGTACGTGTATGTGTGAATGAGAATCATTCAACTGTAAACCGATTTATACAGACCAATGATTCGATGATGTGCGAGATACAATATTGAGATTGGTTATTATTCACAAACAATAGATTTCAATCGATTATGCAGCTACGACTACAGACATCAACAGCATTTTGAAAAAAATGGGCAATCAACCAAACCAGTGTGTGGCCACAACAACACTCAATCAAGATGATTGCAACCAAAAAGATACACAGCCACATCACAACAACAAATCGAACAAAACATGACGGTGAAGCGATAGAAACACTTTGCATCAACTTTCCTCTTGACCAATTGTCAATTGTTAGAAATAAATCCAATTTTCATGTATTTGTTAGATGAGTTTTCGCAATGAATGCTGAACATTGGAATACCGCCTGTGCCATTGTTCCATTGCTCGTGTTATTCTATTCAATAAACAGACGGTGACAGAAGTTGACATGTTCAAAACAACCAGTAACTTGAAAATGTTCAATGAAAAACTTCATCAGTGGATCTGGACATTCTAAAACCACCGTCTCTTCAATTTTAATGCATGACCATAGCCTATCGTTTCATTTGCTATGTCGATTGCATTTGAATATTTCGAGAACAAGTTTTGATAGAATTTAGTTTTCCAATTGTTGGTTTTGTTTCATATTGAGTTCATATTCAATTCAATATATGTCAAAATTTTCTAAAAATACTGATTCAGTTTCACAATTTGAAATTTGGTTTAAAGTTTTAAATGCTGAAAACACTGAGTTTTGAAGAACTTCATCGACCTAATTACATTAGCAAATATAACGCCATGGTTGGTAACAGCATTAACTGTCGCTGTTTGAGGTAGACTTTTTCTGCAAAACGATTATCATATCAAGTAATGGTAAAATAGCGCTGACCAAAGCGCACTTATCATTAAATTTTGGGTTTTGCTGCCGAATTGTCGACTCGAAATGCCATTGAACGGATGTGTGCATTTCGAAATGAAACGAGCACAACAAAATGAATTTACACTTTATCGCGCAAATAGCATCTCGTAATCCATATCGTTAAATGGATGCACGCTTCAAATAAATACGTGATTATACTATATTCAAAATTAATATGCACGCCGCTGCGATAGGTCGCACCCGACCATTCCATTTCTCTCTCTCTCTCTCTCGATTTTTCTATTTTGGCCGTGTGGCGGAGAGATTAATTAAAGCAATTTGGTATCATAATGGAAATACAATTTTCAAGTGGCAAAGAAGACACAGGGTCGATACGCAAGTGATTTTACGGCCAGTTGATGTGTTTTTATTTTGCAAAAGAATAACGTGATCATCCCAGGCAGCTAAATCCCTTGGGATATTGTTTTATGTAAATTCGGTTCGTTGCTCATCTGTTCGCTTAGTTTGTGTCTAGAATCGAACAATTGTGGATTAATCCACTGCGACTTAGTTTACATATCAGATCTTTTGAAATGAGCCTACATTGCATTTAAAATCACTTTAAACATTCCAATTTTAATACGAATTGATCATTTCAAAAACATTTGGCTCAAGTGCTTCATGAATCGATGGAAAAATCAAACTGTGTGTTTCGCTTTGATATGAGAGTCAGCTATTCCGAACAATATGCAATCATTTGAGATAGGCTAGTGAAATCCACGCACTCATTACACTAAAGACGAAACCAGTTTCAATGGCATTTTCAAATGTAAGTGTTTCACGGACGCAGGGCATTGGATGCGGTGCGTTTTTTTCTGTTTGAATCAACAAACAGATTCCATGATATCAAATGTATCAAATTGCTATCATTGTTTGGTGCTTGAAAAGTCTATGAAGTCTATGAAGTCTATGATTATTCACTTATATTCTCAAACGAATGGCATGGCAAATTCAACGATGTGATGTGCCTTCGAGCACATATTCTGCTACATTTTTTTATTCAGCTCGCTTGGGACGGTGTAAGCGTGTACCAGTGTATTACATGGTTAAATTGTGTATTCGATAACACACCCTTGTTTCGCCATTTTCAACCCCATCATGTTCATTGCTCAATGCGCTACAATTTTTGCAATTTCATCCATTTCATTTTCACTTGCTGATGGTAAAATGGTTAAAGATGTCCGGAATGTTTAATTACTAATTGCATTATCTCGTTTCGATGCTGTTGGATTTTCTTCTCTCTCTCTCTCTCTCTCTCTCTCTCTCTATCCAATCCTTGTTTCAAAACGAACAAACAACAAAGTATACGGTGTACACTAGACGCGTACACAAGCAGTTTACCTTACCATTGCATATTCAATATTCACGTGAAAATAAAAAGTTTGCATATGAATTGTTTGCAGTTGATGTGTGTCGGACCAATTTTTCTTAGCACATGAACATTTTGATACCATGGATCATCACATGAAAAATGGGAAAAATTGGGCTTTGCCATCACCGAAGCCCAGTTCAACGCTAAAATGAACTTGTCTCTTTTTTTATGGTCGGTATTACGATTTGTTGTTGTTGTTGTTTTTGTGCGACTCAATCTCTTTACTGTTCTGTAATCGTGGCAACGTCGCGTGTATCGTCATCATTAAGCAAAATAGACAAATAGACACGTACTCCGGTTGCATAAATTCGGATTCATGTGTATGTGTGTGTGTGTGTGTGTTTTTTTTTCGGCAGTATAGTTCCGTGTGTATTCAATTCCGAAAAAAGAAGCCGAATAAAAAGGGGAAATGTGTTGTGTGAGACATAGACAGATATTTCGATGTGGCGTCACCTAGTTCATACGTTGTAATACGTCATCACTTAATACGCATTTAGTCATCGCACACAACTAATTTTGTTGTTGTTTGCATATATATTTGTCTTTTGAATAAAAATAATCTTGAATTACGCAGGGATTCTAGTTACAAAGCACCAACAAAACGAGATTAATATATATGCACATGTACATATCTTGCGTCCCTGCAGATGGCATTTATGTGTGTATCAAATGGCTACGATTCGGTGTGGAAGTGTATTGTTGTTTCATCTTCACAATAAAAAAATCCAAAAGAAGTTTTGATCATTTCACATCGTTTTTTTTTCTCTTTGTTTATTTGTGGCACCGTAAAAATTTGCGCGTTCTCATGTGTGATGCTCCCCGATGTAAAACCCATCACTCTGGTCCGCGTTCACTGTGCTGCACATACACCGCAGACTTACCGTGCACATAATTTACAGTTGAACTTAATATTCCGGCTGCTTTTTGTATGTATATTTTGTATCTCATAAGAATCCTCCAAGCCCCCTACCCTGTTAAGGGTTAAAACCACATTTTTTTGGCCTGTCATTTTTCGCCCATTTTGTCTGGGTGCTCAAACGATACGTCATGCATTTCGTATCCGCTTACGAATGAGCACACAACAATCAACAATCAAATAAATGAAAAATGAACACCAAACAAAAAAAACAACTAAACTATATAAAAAAGCTGTACAGCATTTTGCTTTGCGATTGTAGCGCGAGCGATGGATTTGTTTTTTGTTTCGCTTGCCTTCCTTTTCACCAGTTCATTATTTTAGGGCTTTTTTCCTCGCAAACAGTTTTTTTTCAGTTTTTTTGTGAGAGTAAGCGGCTCGACTCAGCACAGCTGAAATACTTGACGGATGTTTGTTTGTGGTGTAACTCAATGGGGACATGAAAAAATCATATAAAGTAACAACAACAACAACAACAACAACAACAAAAAACACACCGCAAATACAAACACACATCATACTGCATTTATGAATATGAAACATTTAAGAGTGTTGCTTTTACTAGACGGTATCAACGAGAGAGGTATAAATCAGACGAAGAAAATGATTACTGTTTCGAAAATGCACAACGTACACACAAAATATCGCACACACCAATGATTACGAGGACGATTTGACTGTGATGACGATGATCTCAAATACAATGATTACCATGAATGGTAATAGTTGAATATTGTGCACTCGGTTTACTTGCCTGCAACCCCAAATCATAATAAATGCTCTCCGATCCGATTTGTGGAACGCAGCCGCACCGAACACAGGCCTCAGTGAACGTATGTGATGGCAATGAGCGAACAAGAGCAAGCATTAAATGTCATGATTTTTGTTGCAACAGCGGTGATGTCTCGCATCCCTCCAGCATATTCATTCGAAAATTGTATTCCAACACAAGCGCTTTCACTAATTCCGTGATACATATTTATAATATATTGTAATAATAATAATTTCTTTTGTTTGTATCTGTGTTGATGTAAAATGTGTGCATATAAATAAAGAAGCAGGAACGTCACAGTGTTGCGTGAGCGTGAGCGCGAGCGCACCCATACTCTTTCGAAGATTGTGAGATGGCACAATTGGTACGTGTACCAACAAGGATGGATGATGTCAAATGATCACTATGTTGCAATATCACTGAGCATTAATATAAAAGACGATTAAACGTGTGTGTGCACACGCACACGCAATGCGCTCTCTTTCATACTCTTATGCTGCGGTCGCACTCTCGATTCAATTTCATAATGTTGCACATCTGTTCAATGCAAATACACCATGTTGCATTATTTTTGGTTGTCACGCTTCAATCTTTCTGTCTCTCTTCTCTGTCTGTGTGTGTTTGGATTTTTTTTCTAAATATTTTCAATTCAATGTAACAAGTCGTCATTAAAGAAGCTCTACATTTTTTTTGTGTCGTATAATAAAATCTACTGGGGCTGTTCGCTAGAGGGATTTTTTTCCATGGCATAACATTAGATGCATACAAATTGCAACTGTGGCATCATGAACGTCAACGTGTATTTTTTTTAGCGTAGGTTTTTCACTGGTTATGCTTCATGACTCATGACGACACTGGGTGGGTGCAATTTAGCCGCGTGAATTTCGGTCGCGAGACTGTTTGGTTCGGCGGCCAAATTTACATTTTTTGGCGACTGAAGTAGAATTTTCCAGAAATAAATTTAGTTCGCGGCGGATAAATGTCATTTTTCATATGCAGGAGTGAATGGTGAATTTTGTTTGCCGTGTGTTTTATGGAGATGGAAGGATTCATGTGAACTTGAGTGCAACCTGCAATATTCCCTGCGGCCGAAATTCAATACCAAAAAAATCATTTCAGCCGCCGCGACTTTAACATAACTTTCTGCAGCGGCCGAAATTCACGCGGCTGAATTTCACAAAGCCACGACACTCTTTAAAAGACTGTATGATATAATGAAATGAGTGACTTTTACGGAATAGTAGTTCTCATAAAATAGAGAGAAAGAGATACAGGAATTGAAAGACTCAATTTCATTGAAATTGAGAAGTGAATTAGTTTTGAGACGTGACAAAAGCCGCACAATTTTCAAAAGAGCGACTTTCCCATTCGAATCATTTGAATTGAAAATTTAACAACAACAACAACAAAGTCCACTGGTTTCATGGGACCGGGATTAGAAGTGGAGAAAACTTTCATCTATATCTATGGGGACGGGAGGGAATTTCGCATTTTGCAAAATAAAAACTTTTTAATTAATTATACCGCGTTGAATTCTCAATGAGCATTTCTCAATTACTCAATTTTGAAATAGCTGGGACTTTATCTGGAACAAGGTGGAAAAAAACGAGTGTACAAGTTGAAATTAAGTAGTTCCGCTGTTTTTTTTTTGCGTGTTGGCTGATTTCAAACATTTCAATATGAAACCAGTTGGACATTCCCGACTCGAACGTGTTAAATTATATGTCAGTAAGACAGCGGAAAAACACCTTTATACCTGTCACCTTGATAATCCATTAAATTCATTGATTTTCAACCTTTTTGAAATCCTTTTTACGAGCGCAATGCACGATGCGACATAATTATCCAGCATTAGTAGCGATAGAGTACAGATATATGCACAAGCTGAAACCTGGCCACAACCATGTGTTCGATTTTACTGCATTAGTACAGTCGTACACTCAGGACGACCATGTCGATGTTGATATGGATTAAGCATTACCTATCGTTTACTAGCAGTTTATGCTTGATGCACGGAATTTACACATGCAATCGAGTAGTTACACAATTCAATGTAACTATTTCAAATGGCAGCAGATAATAATGGCTTCAATTACATTTCGAATGCATGTTGCGACAACACACACGATAAACGCCCCATTCAACAGCTGTGCATGTGTATGTGTATGCACTGGCATACGAATACATGAATTATGATATGGAAGGAAAGAAAATCCGACAACAACAACAAAACTCGAATTGGAGACCGAAAAAAAAGAAATGAAAAGTAGTGAATGTAAAACGGAAGCCTTATGAATGAGCTCTTTTATTTTGTTCGGGTGCTGTGAGTGTGTGCTATTGACAGAAATGTATTTCGAATGTTGGATTGGTCACCATCCGTTGAAGTGCACTTCAATAGCACAGAGATCACGTGCACTCTTTCCGGTTTGGAATTACATTTTGGCGATGATTTGTAATATGTTTCATTTCTTAAGCGCCATTTAATCCGGGAGTCGTTGATTGAGTGAACACAAACGTTAACATGTATTTGTGTGCACAATTTATCGAATTTCCATATGAAATTGTGCATTTTGCATGTCAATATTGGTATATTTAGCAAATAGGCTTGAAGCTTTGAATTTATATTGATTTAACATCCGCGTTGACGCATCCAACGAAATCAAACACAAAATGTTGGCCAGAATTTGGAATTTTTGATTTTTATTTTCAACTCGAACAAATTAAATCACAACAATGCTTCAAATTTTTACATTTTGATTTTCTCAAATGAATCTTTTTGTCGGCGAATACGCTGTTCTGTTCAATTCAATTTTTGTTTGTCAGATTTTTGGATTCATTTTCAGTCGGTGAAGTTTTCATTTCGAACCAATTTTGGTCAGTGCCAAACACTATAAAGTTGCAATCACAACCCGAAAATCGATGCTGTACTCACCGGTTTTACTCGGTGTGTTATAAAATATCATGCGATAAATATTTCGCTTCGTTGACAACAAATTTGATAGCATTTTCACCCAAGTTTATTTGATTTTAGTGATTTGATTCGATTCGTTCGAAATCAACCCAAACGCAAACAATAACAACACCGCTTGAACTTTTGCACTATAATTTTCACATCGGATAGATGAGAGAGAGAACGAAAAAAAAGGTTGATTTCGGTTATGTAACTGAAAATGGTGTGCATTTTTTTCTCTCTCAATTTTCATTTGTTACATCTGATGCTTGATGATTCATAAAAAAAGTAGAAAACAACTTGAAAGACGAGTGCCTGAAATATACGAAATAGGAAGGAATACGATACATTTTAATGCTGAGCTCCGAAATATGAAGTCCATATTTCTTTTTGATAATATTCAAAGTCCATGATAGACCTTTACAATCTATTCGCCAGTCTTCTCGATTTTCGCCCTCGTTCGCTTTCTGATGTAGTATGTTTTCACCTCGATTCTCGATTCGAAATTTTCATTTTTATTCGCATCACTCTCTGTCACATAAAATGGAGATATAAAAAAGTAAGCACGATGCAACGAAGAATCTTCTTATGAAGTGAAGTAAAAAAAAGCACACCGAATGAAAGAGTGCAAGTTGAATTTAATATTTGATAGTCTGTGGAAATGGATTCGGAGCATCAAGAGAATGAACAATGATAGTGATAGAATGACAGCGCTCTCACTCAACGAATTTTCAATTCAAAATTCAGAATATACGGGATTGGGCCATCGAATGTCACGTGAAATAGGTTTCGATGGAATTTGGTATCGATACATGCTTCGAATCGCCAATAAATTCCAACTAGTCTATTAACCTTATTGGTCTTATAGCAGTTTATGTTTATTTCTACTTGTGATTTCATTATTATTATTATTATTTTAGTGGTTACATTTGGGTTGGTTGTAACGAATCAAGTGGTCGATCCGTGCCGACCATTCGCACGAACCAAATCAAACGCCAAATGCGATTATTGAAGTTTAAGGTTTGCACGCTCAAGATTGCTACAAAGTGGAATTTTGACCGCACACACTTTTTTCTGTTCGCCGTTTTACAACTTTCGATTGACATTTTGAGATTGCGTTCAACTTGAATGGTTCAAGTGGTCCTTTTTTTCATCGTGTTTTGTCTCGACGATGGTGATTCAGAAGCGCTTTGAATGCCATTTCGTAAAGGGACGATAGAAATTACTTGGCCAAATTCTGATTCATCGATGAACTGAACGATGGAATGGCCAGAAATTGAGTTACACTGAAGTTTTGTGTATTTCATTCACTCTTTTGAAATTGCATGGGAAACGTTATTGGTGAAGAAAACCCAAACAACAGGAGAATAAAATTCGAAATCATGTAATAAATAATATAAAAAAAAATTTACAGCATCCGCAGGATGAAAAGGAGTGCTCTTAGGATAGACAAAGTTTTGCTCATAATTTTTATGGAATAGTCAAGTTCCGATACATCTTAGCATTTGGCTGATAAAAGAAACACCACATTTTGCTTCGTTTGTCCAAGTTTGGTAGTTTTGAACCGTATACGAAATGTTCACCATTCATTTTCAATTCAATTGGTAATACGCCATCACTTGGACTTTTGTCAATCAAATAAAATTGAAAGAGCAAGCGCTAAATATTGAATCTGGTTCATTTTTTTTAATGACCATCAACACGCGTCACTTGTAGACGTCAAGTAACAACACAAATATACCAATAATCAAATTGATGGCGGAGACCAAGTTATGAACATGGTCAAGACTACAAAAGCAAAAAATATTTGCTTCAAATTTATTTCTATTGATATCTATAGATAAAAAAAATTGCACATGAACACTTTGTTTGGTTGAACGATGAAAAGAAAAACATTCTTTTTGGGCTATGTTGGTGGTATTTTGTGTGTGACGCATTATGGAATTCAAGTTTTCGATAAATAAACATAAATCGTCCATAACAATACGGTATCGTGAACAATTCGATTGTCTTGTGACTATAGTCACTATAGTAGTAGTGATCGAGAACGAGAGAAAGAGAGAAACTAACGACAAATACCATCCGAATTCAAAACTTGCAGCATCACATTTATGTGAAGTGTTTTGACGTACTGGATGTCATTATTGTCGCCGTTTTTCTGGCTCAGCTCGAGTTCGCATCCTTCGGGGTGTTTCGGTAGAGGGGGTTTCTGCAGTTACCATAATATTTTATTAGATTATTATTTTTATTTTATGATCCAACCGAATCTGTTATTACTGGTCAGTTGATGCAAAGGCGACAATGAGCAAACCATTTGCTAGAAACACGTTTCATTTGCTGATTCAAACGCGAAACGTACGCACGCACATTGTGTCACACCAATGATGAGTTTTGGTATTTATTCGGCATAGGATAGAAAATCCGATGACACTGATCCTCTAATCGCTTATTATTTTTTATTATTTTCATTCGTCGATGTGACGAGATTGTTAAAGTATGTCACAAAAACACCATACGATTCGAACAAAGGCTTTTTCCTCTCAATAAGTTGTTTTTTTTTGTTTGCTTTTGGACAATAAAATGCAGATAGAGTTCAGTGTATCGGAGCTTTTGTTCAACACCATTTTTATTCACGAAGTCAGTTATGATGTGATAAATAACTGCTTAATGGCAATGAATCGAACTCATTCGACCACTTACAAACCACCATTTAATCGAATGTTTATGCGGTGACAGCTATTTACGCACAAATAAATGCATAATAAAAGTACTCGACGGAATGTTATCGATGGCCTTCACACAACGCACGTTTCAATATTAGCTAATAAGCTGATTCAATCACCACAGTTATTCGTATTTATTGTTAAGTAATCACTTTTCTCTCTATTGTTTACCTTGGATGTTTGATCAAGTTGTGTACTCGTTGCTCATCGGTAATTCAAGTACTTCGATGCTTTTATTAGCCACCGCAAATGGTTTGAAACATGATTATTCCGATCGAATATAAACTGTGAACATCTCTTCCTTAAGCCAAAAATGGTTTGAAATCCAATATTTGTCGAAATTTTAATATCCTCGTTTTTTTACTCTTGCATTGCTGCGACTGGATTTGGCTTTGGAAAAGTTTTCATTTCATTTGCATTTGATTTTGGAAGGTTTCACAATTCTTCCGAATAAAAAAAAAATAGACAAACAAACAAACAGATATCAAGTCTAATTTGTTAAAGAAGCCATTGACCTGGTATTTTCAATACCGAAGCAAGTGTGTACAGACACACTGACAAAGCAGATGATGGAAGCTATAAATGAAATGCCAAACTCAAAAGTTGATAATCGAATCACGTGCTTGCATTATTGCCAAAAATCGAAGCGAAAAGTTTTGTGTGTGAAAAGCGCTTTTCTCACAATCGTTTTTTTGCCATTCTCTTCTCTCTTCCTCTCCCTCGGCACAAACAGTGTCACATTGCCACTGTCAATATTTGTAGATATGCTTTGTTTGTGATGGCCATTGTATTTAGCGATTAGGTTTTCTAATGAACATTTTAGTGAATGGGTGTTGCCCCGTTGAAAATTGCTTTGGTCAGTTGTCTATGGGCATGGATAACAAGGAATCAAACGAGCGGTTTGTGCTGCTATTGTGCCGATTCACAACAATTCGGTGTCATTGTTGATGCCAGTAAAAATAAACAAAGGGCCGCCACCACCAAACACCGAAGCCGATAACGTTGATTTCATCGTAAGTTTGTACAAAACAATTCTCAACATGCGACCCGACATCTAGTTGGATGCCAGTATCTCTGCTTGTTTTTCGGTTTTTCTGTGTTGCATCAAACACAATTCATGGGTGAGCGTAACATAAGTAAATTGATGTAATCGAATATTCTATTGAAAGGCAGGCGTGTATTTGGTTTGGGATTGAAATAAAAAAAACAACAACAACAACGACAAACGAAGATCATTGTAGTACACCTGCCAGAATAGCATGATTTTTGAACGCACAACACACGGAAACATGAGCAAAAAGTGACGATGTAATCAAGCGATGGCCAACCGTGTGCATGGTTTTATAGTAAGGTTATTACATGAGTATCTGACTATGTGACACTAGTATGTCAAGCGCTCTGATTTTTTTAGACCGGTTTATCCGTTGTTCAACATTTTCATATCATATTTCACTTGAATTTTCGTTTTAAAAATTAAATCGAACAAAGAGTGATATAAGTTTACACGCTTCTATCACACTTGTTTATTTTTTTTTTACAGCAGTCATTGTATGTTGGTGTGTTGGATCGATGTTGTCGTTCCATCCACATGCCATTCAGAGTTTCTGGCATTTCTGGTTGGGTTCCAAGTCTTTGTTTTTCGATATCCCAAAAAAAAAATTGAAGTGGCTATCGTAAAATCATATTTATGGTGTCGTACACAAAAGTCACTTTGAACATAAACACACAAACACACTCACACACACATAGAGACATATAGAGACACAGAGAAATAGATACACAATGGCCCTTGTAATGCTTCCTCACCGGAAAATACGTACAGTTTGAGCAATCGACATTGCCACATTTATGTCTCATACCATATTCCATTAAAATAAATGCTTATCCATTGAAAAACGATGACAACAACCGAAAAATCATTTTTATTTTTATTTTTATTTTTGTTCTATCTTTTCTATCGTGTTCTTTCACCACGGTAATGGTGCTGTATGGAACCAAAACCAAATATGGAATGGACACCGATTAAATTTGCGACAAATTCTCTATTGGCTTGAGAGGTCTGAAAAGCAAACAACCATTTCATGGTAGAAAAGTTGAATTGCACTTGGAACAAATTTTGTCATTGCTTTTTAAAATAAAGGCTTAATGCTTTCTCATATCTGTCCATTTTCGTATGAGGTAAAGACGCGTAACGAGGTCAAGTGCACTAAAGAAAATATCTATTTTATGTTTGTGAACAATGAGCACCAACTTCCGGACATGATTCATTCATGTTTTAACTCAGTTCAACCAATTTCTGTGAGATCATTTACTTTAAGAAGAAGGACTAAAACTCAAATGAATTGCATCACCAGCGACAAGCAACACAAGAATTTAGGTGAAAGTAGTTCGATCCACTCCAAATTGAACATTAGGCTTTTGGCACCATTGCTAATGAAATCGAAGCAAACTCTTTTTCCACATTTGATAAGTTTGTTTCGTGCAAAAGTAATTGGTAAGATTCTCGCCTCATTCGTTGATTGCTGAAATAAAACTTTTCCAATCGAAACATTCTTAACCAGGGATTACTATGGGCTGACAATAGCAGCCTATCTGAAAATAGCAGATATTTTCCGAATAAAACAATGGATTTTATTGATGTCACACTGAATCTCTTCGAGCCACAAATTTTAAGATGTGGCCCGAAGAGATTTCGTGTGACTATCAATGGAATCCATTGTTTTATTTGGAAAATAAATCTTCGACCCACATGTGGGATGCATCTTTAAATTTGTGGCTCGAAGAGATTCAGTGTGACTATCAATAAAATCCATTGTTTTATTTGGAAAATATCTGCTATTTTCAGTCGAAATTTTTGAGATATCAGCTATTTTCAGCTGCTATTTTCAGATGGGCTGCTATTGTCAGCCCATAGTAATCCCTGTTCTTAACAACACAAAATTCGCACGGAAATGTTTCTCCTCATTGATGGAGTCCTCAAATGTGTAGCCCATCATAAAAATTCTTTCTAGATACTAAGTTGGAGGTTTTGATATTGTGCGATTTACAATAAAACAAAAAAGGCTTCACATTTAAAGTAATATGATGGAAATCACCTTCGGAAACTCAATTTCACCAAAATCGCGTTTTGTTTATTTGTTTTCAATAGAGCACACGATATTCCAGCATATTGCAAATGCAATGGAAAACAAACAAAATTGGATTCGATAGTGACTCAGATGCACAACGTTTGATTTGAACCGTAACGATTACACAGATAAATTGAATTAACAAATAAACTGGTAAAATGTCATTTCATCGAGTGAGTGTATAGCTATTTCAGCCGAAATAGGTAATTGGATTAGTTGATTTCGTTTATTTACTGTATGTTATAGAGCATTGGAGCGCATAACATCGCAGTTGATTGCACGGGAAATGCACCAATCAAGGCTTATTTAACGAATTCACGATTTGTTCAATGGTTAAACCAATGTATGTTTGTTGGACCTTGGATGAAAATAACATTGACATCATCATCATCATCATCATCATCATCGACAGTTACTGTATTATTTTTTGTTTCATTCCATTAACGATAATAGCCTATTACTGGGAAATAAATACAACTTACTAGTTTTCCCTTTCAACCAAATATATTCAAAATGGAGCACATTTGGTCTTTCTAAGTGAATGAATGCCATTAAATTGAAGATTTATGTCACAGTTAGCACTAGTTTTCCAAACCATTACATTTTTATCATTGGCCAGTGTTATTTTTCATGTCAGATTCATGAATAAATTTTGAAAAAAAAAAGAAAACTGTTATCTTTAGTGCATCACCTCGATTTAAAGGTTGCTCGGGCCCAATCTGTGATACTCGGAGTGGGCATTAAGTGAGACCTTTTTATGACTATAGTTCATCATATGGAAAATTGATTTAAGCATTTTACATAGACAAAATGTGAGAGATAAACGTCCCAAATGTTTTGTTGGAAGTGATCCGAATCAATTCACCGAATAGATTTCGGTTCGCATGTATTTTTTTCCTCTTTTGGAACAGAGTTTAATTTGATTTTGTGACTCGCAAATTGCGAGAATGATTTTGGCTTGAAAACATTATCATTTTCAGTTGGTCTAAGAATTGACTTGACGAACTGAAGAGCGACCATTTTTCCAGCAAATTGACGTCTATAATCATTTCAGAATCAATGGTAAAACTGGCATCACAATCGAATACATTGGCATTGCCTTCTCAATTTCACTCCACGATTGATTTCCATCCATCGATAAAAAACCAATAAGACCGATGCTGATTTTTTGTTCGTACATTTTAGTTTGCATCTGGGTGATTTGTGATGGAATGAGAACGAAGCCGCTTCGTCGAAGGCGAACATCATTCGAGAAGACGTAGAAAAAATTCTGAATAATTGAATTTTATCATCGATAACACAAACATTATTCGATTCATTCAGTCATGATGAGAAAATAACAAAAGCCAATAAAAATTGTACGTCAAGAGAATCGAATCAAATTGATCGGTATTTTGTGCGCCAGTTTTTTGTTTGTTTTTTCGTCCGATCGCCTCTGTCAAAGTAAAAAAAAAGAATCCAGTTAAAGTAAATTGCATTTTGCTTTGTCGTCGTTTTTGCTTTGCATGCGAAAGAAAACATTTTCAAAACGCTATAAAACGAAAATCGTTTCTTTGTGTGTGTGTGTGTGTGTGTGTGTGTGTGTGTGTGTGTGTTTGTGCTTAAACAAAAGGTAACTTTAAGAGTAAAGAAATTTAAATGATTCTCAAAGCTTCAAATCTCATGGGAACCGAACGTGAAGAACTCAAACGAACGGACCAAATTGAAATTAACCTGTTTTTTTGCCTGCCATTTCGAGTCGAAATTTTCGACTATTGCACAATATTACTATCAATTCCATCATTTCAACAGCATAAAAAGAATCGAATTCGATTTGATATTATGTTTGAGAGGTAAAAAAAACTGTCAATTTCAAATATCATCAATTATTCCAGTGAAAAAGAGTCAACTTTGCCAATGCCACAAAACGACAATCCAACGAATTCACATTTTTTTTTTGCTGAAACATTAATTTTTCGGCAATTGAATGATTCATCCATGCATTCGCCTCTTTTGCCGAGAAAACAGCATGACAAATGATTGAAAAAATTTGTTTACCTTTTTTTCGGTTGACAATTCATTATTTTTCGCATATCATTTATTCATTTGGAAATAAATTGTGCGGTGTCGAAAACAAAGCTGTCGAATAGTTTGACATTTGATTATATTCGAGCGATACTCATTACGCTTGACTTGGCGGAAAAAAAAACAGTATTAAATTTTAACTGTGTGTCTTGCTGTCATTGTGATTCCAAATGAAATGTGTTCACGTGATGATTGCAAGAATAAATTGATAAGGTTGTCAATTAGACACAACCTTCGCCCAAAATTGATTGGATAGCCGAAACTCGAAATTACAAACAATCCATAAATCAATTTGATGCATCATTGTGGAGTCGATTCAGCCAAACGTTTTGTTTATACAATGTACCCGACCAAACGATGCGAATACAATATTTATTGTTGATTGAACGTTGATTGGAAGCGGGATTTAAATAAGGAAATGTGCCATTTTCGGATTAAGTTCAACATTCAATCATTTATTTGTTTGCCATCGAATGCAAACTATGAAACTTCCAGTGTACAAAATAGAAACTGCTTAAGCTCGAGTATACGAAAATGGTGACGATTGTTGGTTTGACTATTTACAAACTGAAATTACAGTCATGCCGTTTATTTACCTGCTGAATTCTGTGCATTGTTTCTATGAATAGTTGCCAAACTTGCTACCAACCTTGGATAGGCATCTGCTCAAGTCAATGGATTTACTTTGAAAATGCACAAACTTGCTATCGAGATTCAATCTGCTACCAATTTTTCAGACCAAACTTCTCTGTAATTGAATTTCCCTGTAAGCAAATATATAAATAGAAAAAAATGACATTACATGATGCATTGTTTTACAAACATTTCTATGACCAAATTTGGATGGCAAAGTCAAACAATTTACTCAATATGCCGAATTTAGTTAAACCAAACAACACAAAAGCATTAGTTTGAATACATTATTACCGAAAATTGTTCTAGCATGTTTCGATCAAGTTTCCATTTAATTCAATTCTAGATTCTAGTTACTGGATAAAAGTGAACACAACCGAAATTTGCTATCAATTTGATATGATTGTTTTCATGAATATGACCTGATCAAACTGTTATATGCTTTTGTCATTTGAAATTTGAATGCTTACATTGTCATTCCAAAATGGCCACATTCATTGGTCAGTGTTACGGAGTTTACAGCTTATAAATTACAGGTATCTCACAAATGCTGGTCTCAAGTTATGACTCATAACTTATGAGGTAAAATTTCATCGAAATATGCTGTGCATATTTTTCTGTAAATTGGGTTCGGACATATTTTGCTGAAAGTACATCTTGGTGAAAGGTCGACATAAGAACACTAAGTTGAAACCACAACAAACTGCAATAAAGTCTGCCAACTGACCATTGACCAGCATTCTTGATTTTGTGTTGCACTTTTTGTTTTAGCAACAAAATACAAAATACTTTCGTGGAATTCTTTTTGCTTGTTTCAATACTGAAAAAGTTATTTACCTTGCGTTCACTGAATTCCATTTTTTTGTGGTCTCCAAAACTATTCAGATTCATTAAAGTATTCACTTTTCATACATTAGCAATACAGCGATGAAATATCAAGTAACACGTTTATTCTCGTGAACATTAAAATTCGCCGAGAAATTTGATTCGCATTTGTAGGATCTCATTAAATTCTATTGTTTGCCAAAACAACTGCAAAAAAAACGAACTGAAAAACCTCAAAGTAATTCTTGTTTATCTTTCTTTTTTCCCATTTTCTGTGGAAAATTGAATCAGTTTATTCGATCTCTGTAGCAGAAATGGAAATGGATAAACAAATTGTTATGACCAGCAACTTGCGTTTTTTTTAAAGGTTTTTTGTATCTCTTTTTCACTTCAGTGATGCGGGGTTGTCATATTTAATGACACAAATACATTTTAAAAAAAAGGAGATTCGAAAGAAAAAATTGAGATCTGTTCGTATTGATAGTTTCAGTCATCTTCTGTTGTGAATAAAAAAATATGTAATTACGTGATTAAAAGATGGTAAAGCATTTTTCTAATGAAAATAAAAAACCCTTTTCATTTTTCGCTCCCAACAAATAACAAACAACAGAAAAAAAAATTCAATTTCATCATATCAGTTCTGGTTGTTTACCCATGGAAATGAGTATTTACATTCGTCGAAATGAGAAAATGAACAGTTGTAGCATTTAGTTGGATATTTTTAGTTTAGAAGGGTTGAATGCGGGAGAAAATCGATATCATTATTTCAGAGTGTGGTTGATGAGACATCATCACGGACGCTGACGGAGCGATGAAACGATCATAGTAATGCCGGTTCCAAGTGCTCGGATTTAACTTAAATCCCGGATTTAACTTTTTCATCTGTATGAAAATCCAATTTTTTTATTTCCCACTAACATGAAATTAAAGTGTGATGAAAATAATGAAATTTCGACTTTACAGAATTCGATTTTTACGTTTTTTGCTGTAGAAAAGGTCAAAAAATCGTAAAATGCGTAAATTCAACAAAAATCATTTTTTCAGCATTTTACCTATGTGAAACTCGTATGTTTTCGATTTTTCACTAACATGAAATTAAAATGTGATGAAAATAATGATATTTTGTGTGGACAGAGAGCGATTTTTACGTTTTTTGCTATAGAAAAGGTCAAAAAATCGTTAAATCAACTACCTAATTTTCAAAACATCACATTTTTCCATTATCGAAATCTTTTTTTTCGCCTTAAACAATTATAAAACTAATATTATATTGATAGCGAACTAAATTTTAGTTAAACTGTCTGTTCGTTTTGTTATGATAAAGAAAAACAATAACACTGGTCGACAAGGTTTCTGACCCAGAGCAACGACATATATGGTGTTTTAGTACTTAGTGGCCTGAGTGAAAACCCCAAAGGATTTGGCCGGGTCGGTTCGATTTGTCGTCTTGAAATTTTGGGAGTATATTTTAAACTGGAAAATCTGAAATATGTATTTTTATTTTTTCGAAATTCGATCATTTTAAGGTACCTCCAGTACAAGGGTTTTCAATTTTTGACATTTTTCATGAAAAATCACACATTTCCAACCAAAAGTCGAAAAAAATGCCTACGTTCACCCAGTTTGTGTACTTTTCCATGTTCTACAAATTATATAAGGTGGTCATTCTCGTTAGACATTGTGAGTAGTACTTCCAGTACAATGGTTTCATTCAAGTTTTGACATTTTTCATGGAATTTCGCACATTTTCAACCAAAAGTCGAAAAAATGCCTACGATTTCGATCAAATTCACCCAGTTTGTGTATTTTTCAATCCCCTACAAGATGAATAAAGTGAACATGGCCGTTATACCTTGTGAAAATACATGCGCGAGGTCGAAAACGAAAATCCCAGGGGGGGGTATTTTTGAAAATGGCCAGAGGGGGTCTGAGCTCGAACGAAAAAGGGGTTTTTGGTTCCACTCAAATCAAAAAGGGCTACTTGTGCGTGGAATTTCAAAGTCCATTCTATCTAGTGTAAAACCGTTTCAAAACCCATTCTATCTAGTGTAAACTGGATCTCAGAAAAAGTTGAGGACCTAAAAAAAAAGGTCATCACTTTTGAAAATCGATTCTATCTAGTGTGTTAATTTCTTCCCCCCTTCGCGCATGTATGCTTGTGAATGGTACGTCCAGTACATAGGATTTTCAACTTTTGACGTTTTTCGTAAAATTTCGCACTTTTCTAAACAAAAGTCGAAAACAAACTTTACGATTTTTTTTATTAAATTGGATTGAATTAAATCCCGAAATCTTAATTTCAAAATGGTTAACAATATAAAAAATCAATGAAATCATATCACCGTAAACATCAAGAACTAGTTCCAAGTAAAACTTGGCAGTGCATCTTTTTTTAGGATCTGAGCGCTATCTATTACAAACATTTTGAGCGTTTTAAAACGAAGATTGAGCTAAAAATGATAGTTGTATGAACGACAGTTTAACTAAAATTTAGTTCGCTATCAATATAATATTAGTTTTATAATTGTTTAAGGCGAAAAAAAAGATTTCGATAATGGAAAAATGTGATGTTTTGAAAATTAGGTAGTTAATTTAACGATTTTTTGACCTTTTCTATAGCAAAAAACGTAAAAATCGCTCTCTGTCCACACAAAATATCATTATTTTCATCACATTTTAATTTCATGTTAGTGAAAAATCGAAAACATACGAGTTTCACATAGGTAAAATGCTGAAAAAATGATTTTTGTTGAATTTACGCATTTTACGATTTTTTGACCTTTTCTACAGCAAAAAACGTAAAAATCGAATTCTGTAAAGTCGAAATTTCATTATTTTCATCACACTTTAATTTCATGTTAGTGGGAAATAAAAAAATTGGATTTTCATACAGATGAAAAAGTTAAATCCGGGATTTAAGTTAAATCCGCGGATTTAACGATTTTTTGACATTTTCCACAGCAAAAAACGTAAAAATCGCATTCTGTCAAGTCGAAATTTTATTATTTTCACCACATTTTAGTTTCATGTTAGTGAAATATCAAAAAAGTTCGATTTTCGTATAGATGAAAAAGTTAAATCCGGGATTTAAGTTAAATCCGAGCACTTGGAACCGGCATAAATGGGATCATTTATACCATAAGGCATTTATTTATCAGCACTGGCTGTAAGGCCACATGTGATAGGCATTAAACGATAAAAATTGAACATTTGTTTTGGCACATTTTTTTGGACGGTGTTTTTTGGTGGCGTTTTGGATTTGTCAGTGTCGTCGATTTTATCGTCTCAGCCAACACATAAAGTGTCTCTGAATAGCCCTCGTTCAGATTAGCTCACAGTTAATGTGTGCGCTAGTGTGTTTGTGACGACAAAATAGTGGAACATGTGATTTTGACGATGTGATTGAAACTATAATCCTTAATGTGCTCATACCACAACCGGTTGACGAAACGATATAACTAGAAGAAAAAAAAACGTAGTAAATAGACCAAAGTTGCAAATGACACTTTGGTTAGGCCATTAGACGAACTCGGGACATATATTTTGGGATTGAGAACTAGAGAAGTCGCTGTGAAATTGAAACGCATTTTGGTTACTACTGCAGCCACTATATAGCACTATTTGGTTGAGAATGATTTTTTTCCCTTCACCACAGAAGTGGAGTGTGCAGCAGGCGTTAGCGAAAAAAAGGGTTTTTACACATAATCATAATGGCACAACAATAATACGAGGTACTTTCGATGATGACAAAAGAAGAAGCGTCAACAATCGCACGCATCAACACAAACAGAAATAATACACAATGGCCCAGCTAAAGTGGTGATCTTGGTCCATGTTTTTTTTTGCTACCGCACTGTTGGGTGAGTGTGTGACACACTGTGTGAGTAGGATTGTATGCGTTGTCAAATGCCTGAGATACGAGTCATTTTCATATCATTTGTTTATTTTTGCTGTAAATCCTTCATTTTTTGTAGCCCGTTGTGCGGCACAACTTGTGTGCGTTGCCCTTTTGTAATTTTCTCTTCGTTTCAACTGCTGGTACCATGGTTATTGTTGGTAAACCTTCGCAAACGTCACACTCTCTTTTACATAATATTCCATGAATAAATGGCGCTTCGAGTATTTTATTTGTTATTTTTATGCATCACTTCTTTTTTCATTGCGTATTCCTGGGTTTCACTCAGTGTGTGTGTGTGATAGTTTCAAGACGACTTGTTTGCTCGCATGGTCGCTTGCTTGCTCTCTCCAATTCGCCTCTTCCATGTTCAACACCATCTGCATGACACCGGATCAGAATGACATTACATGAGCAATATTCCATTTGTGATCATGTGTTGCGAACAATTTTCGCTGCCGCAATTCAGCATAAATTCAAAATGCGATCTTTATACCATTTTCCGAGGATTTCCACACCAAAACCTTAATCTACAATGATAAACGAAACGACCAATTTCGACAATAAGAGAAACAACGAATTGTAACGGAAAAGAGGCTATTGCAGTTCGCCTAATTTGAATTCGTGAATTTATTTTTTATCGAGTGAGAAGACAACAACTACAAAAAAAACCAACCGAACGGCAAAGAGGACGGATTTCAAATTTACATATAGATGTGACACAGTACACAGTACCCGCAATTATTCATCGTGATGACATCAACGATTAGCAACTATTGTTTGGTCTTACTTTTATTTCAATTCCGAATGACAATGTCTGTGCTTCTACTGCGTTACTGTGCTCCTGAAGGGCCATGTGTACTTGCCATTGGTGTCGCATTTAATCAACATGTTTGTGTATGGTTTTTTTTTTCGGAATGTGTCCCAGAACAATAATCGTCATCGCTTCCTCTGAACTCCATGAGATGCCATAATTTTTGTTGGTCAGTGAAATTCCACTTCATTGATGCACAGATGCACACCCACAAGAAAAAAAAACCATAAGATTTAGCCATTTTTTTGTTTCCCTTGTAATAAGAGTTCCAATTTTCAAGTAAACATATACGTTTTTCTATTCACATATAAACCTAAAAATGATCCCCTGTGATAATTTTGGACGTTTGTTTTTTTCAAAAGAGTTTTTGAGCAATGAGCATAAATAAAAATGTGGTTTTGTTGCTGGCGTTTATTACTTCGAGATTGAAATATCCTACAGTTGGATTTCGAGTAATTGGAAGCACTTGAATGTAAAAGAGGAAAAAAAAGAGTGTGTACAACGAAAAACAAGTAACATACAACATACGTTTATTACTTCCAAGCGGTCATAATTCACGGTCTAAGGAGGAAATCATAATAAGTAATGTGTTTTCAGTTTTCGAGCGATTTTCAGTTTATTCGATGACTACATGCCGTACAACATACAACACAGTGTATAAGCATGAGACTGAGCCATAGCCCTGAGCATACGAGTATGAGTAGAGTAGTACGAGTGCAGAGTGAGTTTTCAATTGACTGCTCAGTGTTCGCTTCCCAACGCTCAACGATTTCTCGAAATTGCTCTTTAAAATGAAAACTTCAACCGTTTTAAATTCAATGTAATGGCCAAATTGAGTTTTACTGTTTTATATTCGTTCACGCAGTTTAAAAATGAAATTGAATAATAGTGCTTGTTTGACCAAGAGACCGAATAATACGAATAATCATATTAAATGATAGTCAGTTTAAAGGAATGTTGACTCAAATAAACTTACAAGTTAATAAAATGCTAAAATGTAATGAACCGTATCGATTTTTTAACTAGTCAATTTCGTGCGCATGCACAAACCTCATTGGAGGATAATTCAAACCATTCGATGCATTCCAATTTGTATAGCATTTGTTTAATCGACAGTAACAAAAAAAAGTATAAATATTTTTACAGTAAGCAAACGAAAAAAAAAATATCATAAATTAAAATTCAACAGTTAATTCGGGTGAGCATAAAAGAGGCTTGTCCGGGAGTACAAGTGGAATATCGGTATTGACGAAGGAAAACGTCTGGTCGCTTGAGCAAGCAAATTGGAATTTATAATTATTCTGTTTGCTTTATTCATCCAGACGTTATATTTTTCATTGTTATTTTTTTTTGTGGAAATGCAAATTATTCGAGATAAATGAGCAGTATTTGCTTAAGTTTCATCGCACCCATGGGATATTGGGCGCCGAGATATGACTTTCTGATTATACAAATGCGCACTCGGCGCGAAGACTGAAATTCACAAGTGCTGTAATAAAAACAAGCGGCGGGTATACATCGAAAAACATTATGCAAACGTCCAATCAATTTTATTCACTGCTACGATGTGCCGTGATTAATCATCGTATTCACCGCACATCGCATATGTAAACACACTCACACACACACACAAACACACACACGTGACACACAATCACATCGAACGAATCGATTATAGTTGGCTTATGGTTGCATCGATAGAAAATTGTGTGCGAACATGGTTTTAGCACCACCACAAATAAATTATTGCAGGATTCAAGCGCCGTCGATTAATTACTTTTTTTGGTTTTGGGCATTTCTCCATTGGATCAATTATCTAGTGAAAATGGGGCTTTGGTTGACAAAATGAACGGAAAGATTTACTATGATGAGCCAGGGCGCTTTGATCCAAAACCACATTCAACTCGATGTGGGTACATTTCCCTACCACAAAATGGCATTTATTCGTAACCACATTGTCTAATCATGTGTATCATATTAAGTGACTTTTTGTTTAAAAAAAATTGTTTTAATTTCTTCATTCTTTGGTCAGGTAGAGTAAATAGCTACAACTAGCCGAGGTTTGGGTCCATTGGAGCATAAATTCGATGCAAAAACACCATCATTCGATTTGGCAAAGACGATAGCGTCAAACCACTTGACGAGGATTAAGTAATCGAGGTAAGCGGGATTCTCGCACCGTAATCATGAATGGTCATTCAAAACCATCACAAATATATCGCCGAAATCGTCACACATTTCAATAAAGATTAAAATTAGACACGATTCTGTGATTTTAATCGCCTTACTTTGGCGTAGCTATAATTCCACCAAATTATAAACTGGGATTCGATGCCGTAATTGAGGTTTCAACGTCTTCCATTAAGATTAAAAAACATTCGCTCAAATAAATTACTTTTTATTTTGATGATTCAAAAGCCGTTTAATTGATTTCGTTCCAATTATTATAATTTAAACAACGAATGAAGATTTGTTGAAGGGGATTAAAGATAATATCACTTTTGCTGAGTTCAATTATGATTAAATATATTTTGATATGACGCAACAATCGAATTCATCATGAAAAAACCAAAAGAGAACGAAGACTGACTGACAAAGTATGATTGAATGTGACCTTAGAACTTCAAATTTAATTCCATCAACCGAAATAGCTTGTTTGTCAGATTCATTTTACTTTTGATCATTTTGACAGTGTCTTGAATCATTCGAGTTGAACAATTTAATCAATTTTCAGACCAAATGAGTTGTTCACAACGACCCAAATCGAATATTTTGCTATATCTCACGATAAATTGTGTCATCATTTCAATAAAATTCCATTTATTGATTCAATTACATTTGAAGAGCTGCAATCATCTCCTTTAATGGGCTATTCCATAAATGTAATAGTCGAAATAATATATTGGTTCTTTCTCTCGCTCTCTCTCTCTCCCTTCAGCAGAATGGATATCAAATATTTGTTGGCGTTATTAATAGTTGCATCCGCCGTAAGTGGCTATCGCGAATGTCCTTCGGAGTGTACATGTAATTTAGATATTAGAGGTCGCATTCAGACCGTATGCAATCGTGGTGGAATGACATCGATACCAATCCTTGATGTGGATCCAAATACGGAGGTGCTAATAATTCGTGGTCCTCGAAATAACCTAGTAATTGGACCGATATTTATAAAACTAAATCGTTTAGAAATTTTACGAATCACCGACTCAAATATACCATCTGTTGGAACTTACTCATTTTGGGGTGTTGAACGATTACGTATCTTAGGTAAGTAAATCTTCTTCATAAAATTGTTCTGTTTATAAGCCGCTCTTTTATACACTCGATCATTACATAGTGGATTGCTTCTTTTTATCTTCGTGTTTAAATGACACATTTTCTAGATTTATCGCGAAATAACATAACATCCATTGCCCAGGATAATTTCAAAGGTCAAGAACATCTCGATGAATTGGACTTATCGTCCAATAAAATTAGCGGCTTAACCAGCTGGGTATTCGATAATCTTAAGGTAAATTACCACAATTTATTTTTCTCCGTGTACCAATAAATCTTCTTGGATGCGACGAAGAAAAAAAAAAACATATTGCAAACATCGAATGCATTCGATGTATGTCGAAAATATGAGCATTTGAAAAAAAAACTAGTGACATAAAATATGCTCTTGCTATCTGTAATGCCAGTGGAACCATGCCATTAATAAAATATCGCTCGTTTTTCTCTCAAGGATTTGAGACGTCTTAGTCTGGCCAATAATTTTATTGAAAAATTAGCGAATCGTGTTTTCTACAAGGTATCGAAATTGAAATACTTGGATTTAAGCGAAAATCCATTGACCGATTTGCCACCTGATGTGTTCACGGATATCATGGTATGTACATAAACCTACTAAATATTTGCGAAAAAAATCGATTTTCTTTTCATCCGAATATGTATAGGTTTTATATTCGGCTAGCCACCGTACGATACCATAAAATACGCATTCGAATCGATTACTATATTTGAACATACCAGAGCAAACCATCTAGCGAACAAAAACGGGACGCTAAAATAGATGAAGCACATGGGAACATAGCCGAGTGTACAGCATGGAATATTTTCTTCTTGCTTAAAATTGTATACAATCACACCAGCAATCGTGTTCTATCTTCGAACATAAGCAAACTACTCACATGGGGAGGCTGAGATATACTGTGCTCTCGACTACTAAACGATATTTGTAAAATGATAAACAGCTCGTTCAAGAGAATTACCGCTATTTTATTGCATTACCTTCTGAATCTAGTAGTCACAACGCACACGGAGATGAAGCCTCAACCAAAAGTGCCGTGGGCTATGGCATTTTATTTTCATCGATCATTTTCATCTCGAATAACAAGCTACACGGATATAGTCAACCATGTGACGGTCATTCGCTTGTGAAACTGATCATAAATTTGTTTAGCTACTTAACATCTATAGTTTTGCATAAAAACCGGTCAAATCGACGATAACGCCGGCACTGGAATTCTCGGTCACTGTATTCATCATATATGGAATATTTACTTGGTTATCAAATGAATGGATTTTGCGAATTTTCTTTGCTTCTGACTCTGCCTGTACCAGTGTCGGTGAATGTGACCGCTTCGATTGGGTGGTACAAAAAAAAAACGAATTTTCCATACATTTTGTATTTTGTGCTCGATACAAATTGCTTTCCTTCGATTATCCATCGTTCTCATAAATCGTGGTCGCTTCGACAGGATGAACGATGGAAACGAAAATAAAAACCTAATTGAATAGTCGTCGACCTTTTTCCCGATTCCCATTTGCCGTCTTGACAAAACGGTCTGCACTATGACGCTGTACTGCTGCTGCTCTGCTCTGCTCTGCTCTACTCTGGGGTTCTAGTCGTTTAAATGCTTTGCTCTGCAGAATGTTCAGCGCATAACCAATTTTGTGCCGTTATTTCATACATTTAATCAACTCTATTTTCTATGGCATACAACATATATAAATAGGACTTAAAGGAGCTACGATGTCGCAAGTGTCTGCTGAAGGAAGTCAATGCAAAACTATTTCAATGTTTGCCACGCTTAACGGAACTGGATCTGGGCGAAAATTATGTAAATATCCTTAAGAAATTATGAAATAAGTCCACACCGTAATTCATTACGCGTTTTGTTCTCTCATTCTCATTAAGATGGTGTTCACATTACGTTGTTGAACCATTTGTTTTTACCATCCATTTATTTCACAATCCTCTATCTCTTACGTTCTTTCAAAGATGTAATTTTATTTTCTTGTTTCTATGTTCATTAACGTAATTATTCTTTGCCAGTTTAAGTACATCGATAAAGATGATTTTAAGGACTTAAAACGTCTCACAAAACTTCAACTTGACGGAAATCAGCTTAGTGTTATTGTTGATAATTCATTTTCAACTCAAAAAAGTCTCGAATTTCTTGGTAAGTCGCATATATACATGACAATTTAAGAATTAAGTGCGTATTATTATTATTATTCGTTGGGGGCAATTTTCTAGTTAAATTCTCTCAAACCCGTTTTAGCTGCCTTTGCTCCATTTCTTGCTGTAAACTCTTGTGTACTTTCACTTTAACTGTTTATCGATCACATTGTTTATGGCAGCAATAAATATTTGTTTATTTACTTTATTGATCCGATATATTCTAAACTCGAATTCTCATTGGAATGGCTTTATATTTTGGCAGATTTGTCGCATAATAAACTGACAAAAATACCAAATGATGCATTCTCACAACTATCGAACCTTACTTCACTCGATATATCCTATAATAAAATATATCGAATGATGCCCGGCACCGTGATTCCATGGCGAAATTTGCACACATTGAATTTCAGCGGAAATGATCAACTTGATTTGTTTAAACTTCGTCTAACATTTTATGTAAGTATTGCACCATTTTTAGATGATTTTATTGCAAATTTACCTCCACAGTGTAATTCCATGAAACAATTTAGAGATTTGAGATTCAGCATTTGATTTTCATTTCCTGAAAATTGCTTTCTTTTTGTTTTGTCAATTATTCATTTTTCCAATGCAAGCTGAATGTTTGGTTACGAAAATATAATTGATGGTAGTTGATTTTGAACTAAGGGGCGCTAGTTCAATGTTACCATTTATGTGCTTCTTCTTCAAAAAATGACACACGCATACAAATGCAAGTGCCGTACGCAGCTCAGTAGCAAAACGCACACTTTGATATTTCTCGTTTGACATCTCTTTGTAAGTACACAGAGAAGAAGAAGAGCATAAAACACGACATTGGCAGCAATGTTAAGTTATATGGAGCTTTAACCGGGTGTTTTGAACCTTTTGGTAGAGGGTTGTTTTTTTGTGTGACAATATTTCCCCGATGAATTTTTGGATTTCTAAACATTTCATAGGTCAATGCGTCCTTTTACCCGCGATGAAAATTTATTGATTTTAATATTCAATTGGCTCAACGCACCCTTTCACTTTGATCACAATATTTATTGCATCGTGTGTTGAGCCCATGAGATTCAGCCCCATTGCACCACTGCAACAACAGAAGTGTCGAATGCATTTTTTTCACTCACAAAAAAATGATCATCGATTTACCGTACACAAACACAACAACAACAAAAATCGAATTATTTTCTTATATGTGCGGAGAATAAATCCATTTGAAATGTCAGGATTGGTGTTTATTCGCATATAAGCGCCATCGAATGATTTTGGGAAGCGCGTGAGCGTGCACGTATTTGTGTGTTATTTTTGTAACGACAAACAAATTTTCCAATTTCATGTATATCTCGAACTGCATTGCACACCATATTTTTGTTGTTGTTGCATTGAATTTTTATTTTTATTTTTATTTTCATTCGAACCGTATCCGAAAGTGCACAAAATCGTGTGTGTGTCCGGATTGAAATATGGTGGTGTATACATAAAAATGCTCCGAGTTTAGAATACATATTAAATGTTGTGTGTACATTATCCCATTTGCAATGGTTGCACTCTCTATTGAGTGCTCGGCTGGATGGCATCGAATCAGGAGAAAAGTCAAACTGCAGGAAAATAGATTGTGTCATTCGAGTGAGAGAGCGAGAGGGAGAAGGAGAGAAAGGGAGGGAGGGAGGGAGGGAGGGAGGTAGGTAACAAAAATTTGTACATCAAACGTATTTCAATTGCATCGTATCTCATGCATGCTGCTCCATTCACCAGTGAATGTGAAAACCCGGATTGTGAGTTTTGTAAAACGTGTTGCTGAAATAAATAGAATAAAGAACGAAAGAGACAGAAAAAAGGGAATTGGAAAAACACTTTGAATAATAAAATGAGCAAAGCCTCTAAATGATAGAATAGTGATTCATGTCACGAGAGACACGAAAACGGTTTTTCCGTGCTTGAACTTCCATCCAATGTGATTTACATTTAAATTTTTTTCTGTCAAGCTTTGCGTTTGCAATAGTGCTCAATGTTCGAGTATTGCTTTCTCTCCTCTCTCTCTCTCTCTCTCTCTCTCTCTCTCTCTCTCTCTCTCTCTCACCGAAAAAAAACATTATTTCCGATCGATTTTTTTTCACTCTTCACCTCTTCATCACGTTTTTTTTGGTCTGTAAACACCCTACCAAACATCAATTCGCCACTCTCAATCACCATGGAATGGTAAAATCCCATTTAATTTACGAAGCGCTAATATAATTGGATTATCCTTACATTTTCCAGAATTTACCTCATTTGAGAGCACTGTCGATTGCTGATATGGGCGAAATCCCAATGGACTTCTTGCAGTCGTTTGATCAATTAAAAGTGTTAAATTTGTCCGGCAATCATTTGATAAATACCTCATTGACACTCATCGAGAACCTCAAAAGCCTAGAGGTAGGTTGATATGTGAGATTTTATTTTCAGATCGCTATGCAAATAGACATATAGCATTTCATGGCATCAATTGCAAGTGTCGTGTGTGTATGTGTGTTCTACAAACTTGGTAATTGCTTCTAGGAAAACCTCAACTACATACCAATCACCTTTGCCATCATGTGCAAAAATACAAAGCGAGAAAAATACAAGAGAAACAAAAAATGGAGCAAAAAATTACATAGCGTAAGGAGGAAATTGCATTTCATCCGTGTTGCGTGCACACCAAATTCAATTAGCTACGAAAACACGCTCAAAGAAAATATTTTTACTCTTGGGTTCTTTTCTAGCGTCAAACGGATTTAATTTCATCGGAAATGTTGTTTTGACGTCTTTTTGGATTTAGTTGTGACTGTTTTTACATTTATGTGGTGGTTTTGATTTGCTACACACAAGAAAATGTTTAAATTAACGAAAATTGATCTGCATACAGAATAACTGTATTTTTCTTTGGTACACAAGACTCGGATGAAACTGCAACAATTTATAGTGTATAAAACTTAGTAAAAACTCTGTAATCGCGCATGTTATTGCTGGCATTCCGAAAACTAGCACACACTTTGACACAAATTATAGCTTCGAAAAAAAGATACAAAAATTACATTTGGGACACAATATGATAGGTCGTATTTCATATCTGTAAATAAATTGTTTACAGCTATTGGATTTGTCGAGAAATCATCTGAGTGGCTTTGATGACAGTTTTGTATGGAAGTTGCGACAAATCAAAGATGTAAAACTGGAGAATAACCCATTCATCTGCGACAAATGCCACATGGGAGCGCTTATAGATATCGCACAAACGGTACGTATAAATATGATAAAATATTTTAAGGATATGAATGTGGGCTAAAATAGAAAGATGAAAAGAAAGAGAGAGAAAAAAGGTTCAGTCACACTGCGATGACAAGGCCCACTTTGTAGGGTTTTTTGTAGATGTGAACACAGAACAAAAAGAGATGGAAATATACATCTGTATCTATCCGTCTCTCTCCAACATTCCCTGCCAGAAAAAAAAAACCCTTTAAAGTGAGCCTTGTCATCGCACTGTGGGTTCAGTTTTAGCTCTTCAATTCAATATGTTTTCTCACGTCTCAATGTGTTTCACATATTTGTTAGCGGGTGTTTTTTGCTTTTGCGTTTTAAATTGTCATCATTGTTAATCTGTTAAGATTTATGTGTGTTTTGAGTATGGTGTATGATAAGAGTTTTCAGCTGCTTTTACTATTAGAACAAATGTTAAAATGGTAAAAAACCATTTGACATCGAAGCGACACAGCATTGGCTTAAAGTTGAATTTTCGAGTGTATGCATTCCAAAGCCATTAAATTCGTTAACAAACAAAACTGAAGAGATTTCAAATGGAATTTGATTTGGTGGTGCTCAACTGTACCGTCTGAACACATGGGCAAAAGATAGCTGAATGACAAAAAAAGTCCCTGATTTTTGGTCAAGAGCATTTTAATTGAATCACCTCAATGATTTGCAATTTCTCTCCATCCATACAGCTCCAATGGAATGTATATCCGATTTGCCATTTACCAGCAACGCTACGCGGCAAACCAATTTCCGACTTAAATGCGACGACACTGACCGTATGCAGTGAATTCGTTGACACGGACCTGTATGATATGGCCGGCATATCCGAGAACATTCTATTGATCCGAGGTAACGATTGATAGCTTTTAAATCACATTCGCCCCAATCACTCGCCCACAATATTCAATTATTTAACACTTGGCACATTCCTTTTTCCATAGGCAATTTCAACATTTTTGCCATCGTGTGTGCTGTTGTGTTTATGACCGTCACAATAATCGTGCTAATTGTTGTCTTGAGTGTCAACCATAAATCGGCCGTTTACTACACCAACGAAGAGAGACGAAATGGTAAGTGGATTGCAATGACATTCGATTGCTATGTGACATTATTCGGGGGTCTGTTTCGCTCTCAAGCACCCAAATCATTTTTGATTTTTGCAGATGGCCTGTACGAGAAAAATATCGATACGCTTTCAATCACCGGAAATGAATTGAACTACAAATTTCCCATCGATGACATCATCTATACGATTGACGAAGTTACATTGCAGACAACGCCTCAACCGCCTTTGATATCGTTTACGACGCGCAATGGGTAAATTGAAATTGATCGTGCAGTGTTGTTGTTTTTTTTTCGTGTGTTTTTTATCTGCTGAAATCAGGCGTCAATTTTTGCATTCGCCTATAAAATGCCATTGAAGGCAATAAATCGATAATTTTTGGAGCACCAATTTTGACGTTGACAAGCACTAGAGTCATTTGCCAGCCACTTTCAAGTACGTTAATTGCTAAAGACTTTCAATATATTTCTGATAAATCAAAATGGGAAATTCCAAGAAATCCCTTTTTACCTTTTTTTGTCACATCTTCAAAGTGATTGCAATGACATGTTTAAGTACTAATGAAGCGCCGCTTGTGTAAAGATGGCAAAAATGATTTTTTTTTTGTATTTAAGTTGAATGTATTCAGTCAAAAGGTATTCGATGCCGAGACTGATGCACAAGCACATCCCTCCATCAGCTTCATTAAGTTTGTGTGTGTTTTATTTGGCGTGAAACGTTACATAATCTCGATTTTTTTTCTCTTCCATCGAATCGAGTTTAATTTCAATTCTCATCATTACTTTTCATCGTTCATTTCCAATAACTCAAATAAGTTTAAGTGCATACAAGAAGAAGTTTTTTTTACTGTAGTTTACTTTTTTAGAGGATCATTAAAATGATTTTCACACCCCTTTTCCCTGTGCATTCGATTCTCATTTCATATTTTCACAAACTATGAATCACAATGTCTTAACATAATAGTAACTAATATAAACGAAGGCTTAAATGCAGAAGGAGCGGCAATTTTGTATGAAACAAAGCAATTTTATGACATGCATGTCATGATGGGCGGAAAATGGTATAAAAACATGAAAATATTGCATCGTCAAGTTAAAGTGCGTATGAAAATCACTTTTAAGTGTGGAATCTCATGATAATCGATGAAATGGGGTGTTTTATCAATAAATATTTGTTGAATAAAAGCTTTAACGCGATTCATAAAATTCACTTGCATTTCTATTCCACGACATTTCCTAGAGAATCGCTAGCAGATTCAGAGAAGAGCCATAGAATAACGGTATTTTTTTCTTCTATTTCCAACTAAATCGAATCGAATCGATACGATTCGGAATTGTATTCCATGGAATTTCATTCTAAATTGAAATACACATTTTCAACAGTTTTCAATGTTTCCAATGGGTTTCGATATCGATTGAAGAATGCTATTTTTGAAATCCGTTGAAGTGCACTTTACATGAAAACTCAATTTAAAATATGGTTTGCTCTATTTTTGAACAATAACAAAAGAATAAAACAAATGAACGAAACGACAAAATAGAAACGCTTTCATCCTTGTCGAAATTTTGCAATAGAAAATATCAACTGCCAAAATGTCAATTTAATGTTAAGTTATAATGGTTTTTTATTTAACTTTCTCTTCTTCAACAGCTGTACGATTATCTCGTCTGATCAAGTGTATTTGTTTTAGAATGAAAATGACCAAATTTAATTTTTATTTAACCAAAAAAATAAAAAATACTTGACGATACTTATTTGAGACTTATGACATTTCAATTGAGAATATTGTAAATAGTAACCACACAGACATTCTTTACCAAAATTGTATTATTACCAATGGCAAAGTTCATTGGCGTATTGAAACATTTTAAGGAAAACACCCTTTGGAATTTGTATTCACTCCAAATATTTGTTCCCCCTTTTTTCTTGTAATTTTACTAAAGACTTTTCAACGCCACTTTAGTAAATAATAATTTAAGTATAACATTTAATTCAAAATTCGTAATGTAAGTCAAAACAGCTTTAAATTAAAATGGAATTGAATTCAGTACATACTATAATATTAATTGGCGACATCTTGTGGCTCAGAGCATTCATAATAAACGAAAATGATCGAAATGAATAGAAAATAAGATTTCATTGTTGATAAACAAATTCAAAATGTATTTCAAATTTGGAAATATGTCCATTTTGTCTAACAAGATTTATATTTGCTCTAAAGAAAATTTTTGTAATTATATTTTAAAATACCGTAGCTTCGAAATTTCTTTGAATAAAATAACATTGAAACGTTTATTTTTCGTAATTAAAATTGAATTCCTCTTGAGTTTTATTGCAAATGATTCACATTGCTTACTGTGTTGGCTGATGTTCTGTGACTTGACGTGCATTGGATCTTTTCAACACGGATCTCTTGGATTTGGAAATTGGTTTTGTATTCACACAGACAACATTGATGGTAAGTATTCAATTTGCAGGCACTTGAAATTAAAAGGTCAAACAAAAGTTCGAACACTACATAATTATTTTCTTTTCCATTCCATTTGGGAATGCTATTTGAGTTGTTCAGTCTTTCATTCTTTTCATTCCGCCATTCATCCATTTCTTCATTCTTTCGCGCGTTCATTTATTCAATCGTTCAGTTATTCAAGTGCAATTCTTAAAAAGTCGCACCATTTTGTAATTATGATTCGTTTATAGACATGGAGGCGTCAAATTCGACAGCCGCCAAAATTGTAAAACACTCAAAAACATTCATTTTACTTGTCTGACAGCACTTCGAGAAAAAGAATTCGTTTGCAATTTCAACAATTTCCATTCATTCCATTGCGTTTTTTTGTTTGTTAACTTTTCATTTGCCCCCATCGGAATGTACTATGAGCCCCGAGAAGCGTCCTTTGGTTGAATGTTGTGGTAATCTTGAGTTTGGACATTTTAAACGAAGCGAGAAATTATGCAATCAAAAGTGTCAACTTTCTGTCATTGCTTTGGAATACACAAAAAAAAAGAACACATATTAATCTTCCGAAGGGTAAAACAAATGTTTCAAAATGGGATACGAAAGAAAGAAGATGCTAAAATTGGTTGAATGACAAATAGAGCATCTGCGTGAAAAACCATAAATTTCTTAACCATTTTCAAACCATCGGTACAGAGATCGACACACTGAAGATGTGAACAGACAATGTTGACAGGAAAACGAAGGAAAACCACCGGAACTATAAATATCAATTAACTGAAATATCAGTGGCTTGTTACTGTGCTAACTATTACCATACATCACCCATTTCAAAAGTACTTACAAAACCTACAAAACCAACTAGGAATATCGGTTCTTCAGTACTGAACAAAAAATAAAGTCACTTTCTCTTCTCAATGAACAGTCAAACAACATAGATGTCGAGATTTTATTGCTGGATGAGATTTTGGCAATATGTGAACTTCATGAAAAATGAAGTGATTGAGGAAAATGTCGCACAGCAAGCAGACGCCATAAAAACACAATAAACACCCAGAAATGGTGTGACATGAAATCAACGGTGCATGCGAGTTCTTTTGTTTTTTTAGTGTGTTGTAACCACAAAAAATGTCGCGTTTAAGCATGTGCGGCACTATGTCAATCTTCTGCATTTGAATGATTGAAAGAATGTATTTCACGGAGGAATTTCCAGCGGGTGTGAACATGTTAAGAATGAGCCGAGAATCTTTCGATTCAAGGCGATCATGGATCAATGTGTTTTGTGTTAAGGCATAAAATGCAATAAAGTGGCAGCCATGACGTGTTCATGCTGCGAACAAAACTCATAAAATCTGCCAAGCGGAAGAAAAGAAGGAAAGCCGATACCATTACCCGGGTAATGCAGTTCGATACGTGGATTACGTGTGCGCAATGCGACATTCATATATCTGTAAAATTCTATTCATATCTTTTGAATACAAAGTGAACTTCCACATCAATTCCATTAAATTCCGTTGAAAAATATTTCTATTTCGGTTTAAATTCTTGTTTTTCACTCCAAAATTTCATTATTTGCGCATTTTTTACACGTTTCATACAAAAAAAAATTGCACATCTTTATGATAACATTCATTTTTCCATGTCGGAGTTACATTTTTTTTTTGCTAAATCCCATCGACTTTTTTTATCTGGAAAAAAGGATATTGGAAGCTAACGACCAAATGAACGCTTATATCCATTGTCAATCAACCATATGAATATCAAGACAAAACAACACACATGGTCCATGTGACATGGACTATGAAATAATATTGAATATATGATACAAAAAAAGTCATTGGAATAAGAAACGAAATTCACATTCCTTTTTTCCATATTCAAATCGAATATGAATTACATTTATTGAACAACAATATTCATGATTCATATGGGCTGTTGCATATATGCGTCTTATACGATGTGATGTTGAAATTGAATGTTGTAGACTATAATCATAAAAATAAAAATTGACCAGAATGGTATTCGCAGTATAAAAGCGCATATCATTTTTTGAGTGTGTCTGTATAAGAATCGGAAGAAGGAAGGAATATTCAATGGAAATTCGTTGACATTTTATATCATCCGCACGGATTGAGTGATACGGATTCATAGCTCAGCTTTCGATTGAAATTCGGCTGTAATTGTGTATTACGTTCGTTGAAGCGAAAATGCCGATTTTGCTTGAAATAAAAACACGCATAGCAGAAACACGATTGCAATCAAAGGAAAATCATTCCTTTTTTGTGAGTTTATTTTATCGCTTGGAAAAATGAATACTCTTTTTTTTATTGCAATCGTGATACAGATCATATCCAAGCAACAAATCTCTTGTCTGACGAACGAAATGCGGACGTTTTCAATCATATTCGCTTGACAAAACCAGTCACACAGACATTTTAATCTTGATATAACTAAAACGGATTACCTGCATGTCAATTGTGCAAGTGACATTGACACTGACATTGAATGATGTCCAATTGGACAACTATATTTATATAGTTTATTGTTAGTTTATAGAAAATATAAAGTTTTTCATAAAAGAGATTTGAATAGAGAGATTTTGATTAGTACATTTTTTTGTGTATTGTATTTTCTTCGAAATAAGAGTAGTTTTTCTTTGATAAAGTTGAAACATCATATACGGTCGTTAGTCATACAAGTTCTAAGCAGAATAAATATGATTCTTCCGCTTTTTATGACTCTGTTTACGGTATGTCATTGCCAAACATTGCCCTCACCAAGGAAAAAAAAAGATTCTTTATTTTGTCGTATTTCAATGGGTTGGGCAAAATATCGAAATAATATCAAAGTAGCAGCAATAAAATTATTACCATCTTTCGGCAATGCTGAAGAGCCCGAGAGCTGAAATCTAAGCACCAAATTTCGGTTCAACCATCGAATAATTCATCAAATAATAAGTTAGTCCTTTTGGTCGTGATTTGCGTTTGTTGTTTGTATGTGACTTTAGAGATGGATGATACTATACGTGCATATTACATAACCCAATCCATTATTCAATGATCAAAAAGTATTTCTTTGTGTATGGAATGAAAATTGCGGAAAAAAATTCGCATATTTTCGGTTGCTATAGCTGCAAAATGTTTAGTTTGAAGCTTTATCACGGGTAACTCGACCCTAACTCAAAAACCACAAGAATTTCTTTCATTTAAACACATTTATACATTGTATTTTTCTCATTCAACGTTCGGGTTGTTGAGTAGACTGTGTAAACCATTTCTATTCAAATCGGAATGCTACAAATACTATGAAAGGTCTAATTTCAACGGACTGTCCTTTGGCTGGAGAGTCTTGGAAGCCAATGCCGTTTTGAGGAGCCTCTGTAATTTCCACACAAAAAAAATGAAACGTATCATATGCGGTAGCAACCGAAAATCAAATGTTCTGGAATAAATGATCAATTGTGCAATTTTCTACAAATAAATGTGAACTGTAGCCAAAACTCTGGGCAGCAAAACCAACCGAACGAAAAATATGGTCTTACAATGCCACAAATATAAATAAATGGTTGATGAAATATTACCGAATGTCTGGATCTGATTCGAATAAATTAAAATTATTCGCTGAGCGTAAATCGTCTACACACAGTTCATGCGTTCAAGGGACAAATATATCCATTTTCCCCGGGACCAGCGAATTGGCGGCAGCAGCAGCAATAGTAGCAAGAAAATATGGCCGATGATGAATTCAATGTGCTCTTTCCATCGATTGTCAATAAAAAAATAATCATAAACGGTCGTTTTTGGAATAGAAAACAGAGAAAAACAAAAACCCTAAAAGATTTATGTTGATGAAGTAATTACGACTATGGCACTAAATGGCGGCAAACTGTTCACAATTGCCGCAACAAAAAACGCATTGAGTGTATGTCATCGAATCGCTATATACTCAGTAAGTTTTGTATTAGGCAATATCACACTTCGAGCATTTCACTCGAATATATCAGCACATAAAACATTGAAAGAAATTTATTTTCGGATGCCGTTATTCTTTGCTCGTGGGGTAATTTGTTCTGCGAAGACAGTAAATAAAGTTGTCATGTTGTTGATGTTACATGTTAATCATGACATCAAAAAGTGGTTCGACGAAATAATTTTACTCCTCATTCATTTTATTAGATTTCAGAGTTAATTTGTTCGAACATATTACATTTAATTAAACGAGAAAATGTCATATATGTACAGCATACATGATTGGTTTGTCAACAAGAGAAAACGCTCGCTAAAATGCTATTTATGTTTCTGTCAATTTGGTGTCACAAATATAGTGTTTCGCTAAATATGGTGTTTCGCTCATTTATCCATGACCATGCAAAACTCTTCGGCCGTTTGACCTGTTTTAGCCGATAGAAAGAAAACATCTCAAGAAGATGAATGTCAGTTAATTAGTTGTTATTATGTTCAACCATTTGACGGCGGTGTGAATTTGATATTACTTTTTGTTGTTTGTTTCTTTTTTTCGGATGTGCTCCGTTTTCAACCGCATTCGAATGGCGCATAATTGAATAATTAAGTGCAATTTGATGACTAAACTGAAGCGGTTTTGTTATCTTTTGTGTGTGTCTTTTTTTGTCTTCGTTGGGCTAGAGAGTGAAACGCTGAAGTCAGAACAGCATCATATTCCACCAAGCGCTAAATAATAATACTTGAAATGATTTCGACTTAAGCGGTTGTTTATGAGCGCGTAATTGCGGGTAATTTTAGTCACATCAATCATTTCGTTAAGATACGCCATCATTCAACACCATTCTCTGATAGAACGAAATGGAAATGTCTTGAATGCGGCAAGGAACCAAAGAAACCGGAAGAAAACATGCCAAAACACAAGCATAAATAAATTTCCATTCATCAGTCATCATTATTTTGCGCTCATGTTCATACAGTTGGAGGAATTGTAGCACATAGATATCTTCTGGCTTATCTCGTTTTTGAAGGCTTAGAGTGCGTGTGAATATTGACAATTGTTGACGTTAAATGCGGAAAATTTTACGTTTCATTCGTATAGCCGAATAACGGCAGTACAAACGCCAACGATAAGCAGATATGAGAGAGTTAATTTTGTGATGTTTTTGATAGCAGTTTCCAATGTGGCTTGAAGAATTCAGTGCTGTTGGCTGGAAATGATTAGGATTTCCATCAATTAGAGTTTAATCGTATGATAAATATGATGTAATATCTCAGTATTAAGTTTGAGAAATGAACTCAAAATACATTCATACGCTCAATGATTGCTATCTACGGGGCTTTGAAATGGTCAAGTGTTTCTTTCGGCCAATACGCAAACGACCTACTGCCATTCAAACGATGTTGTTCTTGTCGATATATTTGGTTGGAATGACGAATTGTAAGCAAAGTCCTTGGGTAAAACGGGATATCGATTGAAACATAAAAAGGCATAAATTGTGCGAGAAAAAAAAGCAAAAGATTTGTTGAGCGACAACATTTAGGTATGTCATCAAAATATCATTAAATATCTGGTTGAAGAATGACAGAAAGAAAGACTGCGGAAGAATAAACAATGTTCACGACTTTCTTGGACACAAATAAAAATGCTCAAAGTGCTGAACAACAGAAAATAGGGGAACAAAAATATGAATGAGAGTATATGCTGTAAGGCAAAGTAGCCGCTATAGAAGAAGCGACAGTAGCAATCGTAGCTACAGTTAAAGACAAAGTGGAAAAGAACTGTAGCAAAAGTTAATTTATTACCGCCTCTGTGGAATGTAATATTCCAACTAGAGCAGACGAACATAAATGCAACGGGAGAGTACTCAACACAAGTTCTCAGCCAACTAAAAAGGCATCAAGATACAAGGAAAAGAGTGAACAAGCGAATAATGAATATTGACATGATGTTGTTTTTTTCCACTTTCTCTTGTTCTGCAGCTATTGCCATTTGTTTGCCATGAAAACTTATCTACGATCTTAAGCGGTCGTAGAGAAAACGACAACGAATGCCAACACATCAAGCCGAAGAACATCTGTTTAACTGCGTAGGCAAGTAGGCATATGTGATATGTATGCAGAGTAGATACGTTTGATACAAAGTTCTTTGCTACTCTATCAAAAAGTAAATAAAAGAATGTAGAAATGAGAGAAAGAGAAAGAGAAAGAGAGATAGAGTGAAAAAAATGGGAACAAAAATGGGAACAAATTCCAGCGGCGATGAGCAAATCACAGACACAAATTCTCTGGTGATATTCCAAATGAAGTTCATAATTTTTCGGCGGGGAGTTATTTTTTTTTCGCTCGAAGAGTTGTGATTCACAGCCGCAGTGAATAATGTGTTCGATTTAAAAGATTATGCTCTCCCAAGGAGGTTTAGTACGCGCGCACATCCATGTGGCAAACGAGTCCAAAACACACACCAAGTCCGGAACTTAGTTTTATAACATCGAATGTTTGCGCTCAATTCAAAACGAACATCGAAATAAATTACGATGCGACTTCGAGATTGTGTTGTCGAAAGAATGTTCGGTTTTAATTTAATTATGCTACGCTATTGCGGTTTCACCATTGGAAACATCGAGCAATCGGGAGTATTAACGCCTTCATTTATTACACACCCCAAAAGTGCATCAAAACTTTTTACGGGCGCACGAGAGTGCGCGTCCAAGTGCCCATGCTACCGATCATAATTGTTTCAACACACATACACACACACAAACACACAATGACTTAAGGCACCAACACCGAAATTTATTGGGAACGGTCGTCGTAACGGTTTTTCGTTGAATTATGATTATAATTTATACAACTAAGTTTTTACTGTGGTCTTTGCGCAAAACTACACACCAAATGTGTGATGCAATGTCTTGTGCGGTATACTTTTACAATGGTTGGCATAAATCGCCATAAATATCAAGCAATTTAATAGAAAATTGTATTTTGTTTCCGATTTTTTTACGGGAAACAATGTCGACTTCAGCTGTGTATACAATACAAACAATGATTCATGCGAAGATTTTACATAAACAAACGAAACCAGACGAATTTCAGGCGAATTGCAATGGCGATTGCCCGATTGGAAAATCAATTTTGCATAAAATCTTTTCACATGAAAGTCATATTGGATTTTCACGCTTATTTATGAGCAAAGCGGTGCAACGATGAGACTACGTGCCCTAACTACGCTATGCAAATCATATGGTGTAGCCTACTACGTGCCCTAGTGCATTTGTATGTCGCTTCACCGCTTTGTTTATGAGAGTATTTGCCTATGGATATTTCAGCCGACAGAACGGTAACATATTACAGCGATGCCACAAAGTAAACCTTCACAAACATCTTTACCCTAAATGAAGGGAAAATGTGCAGGTGAGTGCACTACACAAGAAATTTCATTGATTTTTGTTGTTGTTGGGAAGTGACTAAAGAATTTTGAATAAAAGTATTCGCAGAAATTCATCTTGAATTTATTTTCTTAGAAGATAGGAACGGTTCGTAGAATGGTTCAACCATTTTGTTGGTTGTTACCGAAAATTGCATTTCAACCTCTCACAACTTGAACTGAGTTAAGCTTCCCAGCAGCTCAAACGGATGTTATCACAGATGAGCATATAATCAGCTGTAGAAAACACGGACATAAGTATCTACTGTAGTAAATACTTCCAGGTACTACATCCCAATGCACAATAGTGAGTTCGTATACCAAAATTCTAGGACATGTGCTTAGTCTACGGAATTGACGTAGACAGTATAATATCTCAACAGAAGGTGGCAGAATATCTGAATGATCTCGCTGGCGTACTGCTTCGAGGGCAGCCACACGAATAGCGAAAAATTAATTATTGTGCAGTCCAAATATTTCAAAAGTTGAAAATGTTAACATTGCTTGTGGCTTGGGATTAAGGTCCGGTGTTGTTGTTAGGTCGGTTTCCAAATGCCGGTTTTTCTCTTGCTAACCGAGTGTTGCTGCGTGTGGCCACGAAATTCCATTTTGCAATAAATCACATTGAGCAGCCCCAAAAAAATTGTTTGCATACATTACAATATGAATGCAGTTTGTGAATGTGATTTTATATTTTGGCCATAAGCTTCCGTACGTAAATAAATAATGGATTATTGTGTAAGCTCATTTGCACACCGTTTGGATAATAGCGGCTGAAAAGTTGTTGAATCTTTTCATCTTTGGTGGTCTTCAGTTAACAAGAACGGAAGCATTTCGTTTTCGTAACAAAAGAAAATGTGAAAATAAAGCCATTTTTATCGATATATAAAATAAGATCATTTTACCGCCAACGTACAAGTCTTTTGTGTGCTGTTAACATTGTAAACTTTTGTCTGAATCTACAAATACCCGCCATTTTATGACTGTTGTGATATCGAAAATACTCGTTTTATGGATGAAAAAAACAGAATCTGTCAAAATTTTCAATGTCAAAATATTGCTCTCAAGAGATACTTTTGTTCAATAGGTTACAGTTCGGTGGCAATTTGCCGAGAAAAAATCTGTCATTTTACACACATTTCAACTTCCGCTCTCTAGAGGTTAATCATTGTGCAGGTGTGCGCTTGAAGAAATAAAAGTTACAAACAGCAACACTGTAACATACGGGTACATAAAACAAAGTCACAAGCAGATAAAAATCAACGCCATGGAAGCTCAAATTCAGATGATATGATGACTTGAATACATGACATCGTTTGTTTTATTTCGACACTCAAATGTTCATGGATATCAACATGGGTATCCGTATTTGTTTTTTTTTTTATTGGAAATTTCAACATTCGCCGTGGGGTTAATCAGGGTTTCTGTTGTTATAAATCCATAATATTAAGCTTTTGAACGCATTACTCTCGCCTTTTTTTCTTTCCGAAACAATCGTTTCGTGTTTACGAAATTGGCATTGATTTTACATAAATTATGAGATAATCTCGTAGCACAACCAGCTTCGTGCAAAGGATCTACGCTACATTTGAGAGCTTGGCTTTTTCTACCATTATAAAACCAAGTTCAACAACAACAACAAAATCAACGACGTTTCAAATTTTTAAAAACGAAATTCCTTTATTGATCCGTTCGATCAACAATTTATTTCATTTGTTTAGTGTTCAAATATTTGGTCATCTAATTTTCTTTAGATTTTGGTGAGTCAATTTTCACTTGTAAACCGCCGGAGTATGGATTTTTCGACCTATAAATATCCTACACCTGTTTTCAGCTATTGAAACTGGCAAAGAATCTGTAATGGTATTTTTTTCATAATATAAACAAACATTTGTTTACATTTTTTACCACCGTGTATGATACTCGACAATGTTGACGCAATTCCAATCTCCTGTCGGCTGCTGAGTGTGTTGTACTCCACCATCTGCATCATCACATACACATTTTATAGCGTATCGAAGGATAACGGGGCATGAAGCGGATTTTCCGATGAGTGGCTTAAGCAATCTAACTTGAGAATTATTTCAAATGAACAATGCACACACAGCCTTTAGGGCCAATACTTCCGCTATGATATACAACCCCATACTATTCATTGAAAGCAAATAAACAAACACCGTTCAATTGAATGCTCAAACATATTTCGCTTTCTTATGCGCAATTTGCCCACATCCTTTTTTTTGTATGTGTTGAAACTCTGTTCACTACTTTTCCAATAGCTATTCCACTTCGCCAAAAAATACCATGTGCTGTTTTTTTGCACATGCAATACTTCACATGAGTTTGAATGAAACTTGAACCAATCAAAAGCACGCGATAACCCATCAAAGCTAAATAATGTTTGTTGAATAACGTCGTCACGAACCAATTTCATTAGTTAATTGCAAATACATTTCCAAATAGGAAAAATTATTACGATTCTTCGACCGAAGCGTGAGATTTGAAAACCATTTGAAAATGGAACTTAATCGAAATGCACATAAAATTCTTTGATGAAAGATGATCAATTCAAGCACTCATTTTTTTAGTTTGCTGAAAATACCGTTTTAAGATGTAAAAATGAATTTTTATTTGAGATTTTATGAGTGCAGTTTTGCTTTCAGTAGAAATTTTAAACTTGACTTGAAAGTTGTTAAAGAAAGAATTACTCTTTCAAGATGGGGCTAAACTAAAATAATACATAACTGTTAAATCATTAAAATAGAGAAAATTGCAATAAAATAGCGCATGCATTGAATGATATGAACATTATTTCACCCACAGTAAAAGAACATTGCATAAAATCAGTAAATGTTTTCCGTCCTCAATCCATTTTAAAATGGCTTCTTTGCTTTCGGATAATAACAGACTTTCGTACATAAAATATGTGTGTGTTTTTCATTCGGATTGGTTTTAAACACTACATTTATTGACCCAGACTGTGAAGCCATTTACGCCTCATGGTAAGTGAAGTTTAAGTACACTTAATCGATACTGTTGAACTAGAGTAAAAAAGTTGAGAATATAAACAGTTTTAAGTTAATGAAAATAATGCAATAATCAGTTTGATGATGGATTTTTTTTTATTGAACCAAAGAAGTAAATGAATTACAATAGTAAATTGGTGATGAGGATATTATCAAGCCTTAAAAACTAACTGCTATTCGAACTTTATATTTTAATTCAACAGTTTCATATTTGCTCAAAAGATAATTATTTTAGACAATCGTCTTCAATTTTCATACTTAATTTGTACTACTTAATAGTATTTGTATCTTATCATGATATAAACGCACAATTCAATTCAAACAAACTTAATTCAGTGCATAGATTGGAATATTATTTAATCTCTAAATATTTTTACTCGAGTGTGCTTCAAAATTTACTCATACCGATCCATTACTAGCTATTAAAAATTCTGAACTTCAAATATTCCGAGCAAGGAAAATGATGTACGTTATTATCTATGTATTTTATCAAGCATGTTTGATTTAAATGTGTTTCAAATATAACTGTTATTATTAAATTACCAGTTGTTTGCAATTCAATCAGTCTTACTAAGAAAATGGTTCTCAATACATAAAACATCCGTTGGTTTGCAGTTCAAATTCAGCGCCAGAGTGAACAACCTTATAATTTAGTTATTGTTGAAATAATAATTGTTATTATTATTAATATCAACATTATTATTTACGTTAGCCAATCGAGTCTCCAGGCTTGATATGATGCGATCAAAACAGTTCAACAGTTCGTTGCACATGTCGTAATATCTCATCAGACGAATGCGTTTGAGTTCAGCCCGACGAATTAAATTAATATTGCCTGAACCCATCCTGGCCACTTGTCTGCGTTCCCAATCACACACTGTGTTATAAGCTCTCTCCAGTTGTCTGTTGACGTCAACTAAGTCCATCAAATCTTGAGGAGAGAACGGTTCTAAAAGATCCCCAAGACTTTCGTTGTGAAGAAGTGCAATGCTCATCTTTTCTATTTTCTTTATGTATTTCGACTTTTTGTGTGTTTAAATTATTGATTTGTTAAATGAATGCACAAAATCGTTTAGTTTTGAAAAATTGAAAATCGAGAACGCTTTTATAATTCTTTAATTGACAACGAGAACTTTGAAAGAAATGCACTGAGTTCGAAATTTCAGAATTCAGCTATTTTCTGATCACAAATGTTTAGATGATATGAAAAATTTGGCACGTCCTCAAAACAGCTCAATCTTCAAAATTCAAAAAAGAACTGATAACTTCTTCGGTTGCTCACCTCATTTTATATGCGTTTTGCCAATAACATGTTCATAAGTCATGGACGATACCGGCAGGACTTTACTAATGAGGTAATTAACAAATGAGCCGAACACACAACAAAACCAAATACAGTTTCAATAGATTAATGTTAATTAATATTTTGGTGCAGTTTTTAATCCTTTTGAATTTTATGGCATGATTAAAACACCAAAGTTGTCAAAGTAGTAAAATATGGTCAATTTGAGGATGATGAGAAAAATCTGTTTTTATTATACCTCTTTGTGGATGAAATCAATGCATCACATGGTCACGATGCACTCAATCGATAATCTGTGGATTATCAATGATTTGGAAAGGAGCATGAAGATTAGACATGAGAAGTTAGAACGAAGATAAGAAAAAGTGCGATTTTCCACATCAGAGAGCATTAGCATGGTACACGAGTGCATCAACATATCTGTGATCATAGTTAAGGCAGATTTTATTTGAGATGGCAAACTTTACATGTTTTGAGCCAGTCTGATAACTTGTATTTTCTTTGTTCGTTATGTAAAACATGCATGGCAATTCCGTTGTATTTTTTGCAGTTGAAACACTTAATACTCTCTATCGACTCGTTGTGAATTCATCAGTGAGTAATGTTCTCGAGAAGATGTCAGTTTTCTACCCATTCGACATAGGCATTGTCATTTTTGTCTATCTTATGCATACCTTGTGAGAAAAAAAAATGTTATCGCATGTGATGTTGCTACAGCCACAGAATATTAGCTGAAGTCCTTGTGCGGCATTTTTTTCTATGCTACTCTACAAGAATCAATAATCGATTCCTATTAAGACTCTCATCCAAATGAACTGATTTTTTTCGGGACCATAAAGGCTTGAGCTCAACTGACCGATTTTTTACGACTGAAGCTTTACAAGAACAAAAAAGAACTTGATTACTGTTCCGTTAGCCCAAAGCAATGCTCAATTGAAATGGCACACATTTTTTTGTATGTGTGTGAGTGTTGGTGCTCAAAAATCGGTTGTACTTAATCGGTGATCTCTCGTGTGGAATCATTTTACGTGGTGTATTATGCGCCAGAGATTTCGATAATGGCTCATCTCAAACTGCAACGGCGCTTCTGAATTTCATGTTCACCGACGAGCATTTCGAATCAAATAGTACATGTGCCAAAAATGTCGAAGAAGCATAAAAAACAACTCCGTAAAACTTGTGCACGAGAATTGTGCATTTACAGCTGTTTCCATCATTGTCAAAACGAAGACAGATTTTATGTTTCAACAACTGATGTTACTTGCTTAACAAGCAGCTACAATCATGAAATGCGTCGAATTGCCAAAAAAAATGAATCACGAACACAAACGTTTGCAAAAAATAAGTAATGTTGGAAGGAGAATTCAAGAGAAGCATAAAAAAAATTGCAGCCAATGGGAATTCCATGAAATAAAATTTTATTTCGAAAGCGATTTGCTAATCTATCCGCGGCTGAATAATTGACGAATGGCTCTCTGGTTATTTCAAAGCATCAACATGCTTTGATCATATTTCTTCGCTATTGGAATAACGGAATAACTGTAAGCAGGACACTAACGCGTGTTATACTTTTCTCAAAGACATTTTTTTTACTTTGAAGTTAGGCTCTTGTTCGAGTCGGGCATTAGGGAGATTAAGAAAATATCAAAGATTTTTTAGAAGTGTGAAATTAACTAAATGGTGCTACCAAGGGTTTAACCACCATTTGAAACTAGAGTATATGTTAGATCACTGCAATTTTACTTGGTCTTACTAGACTTTGTCTCGACATTTTTACCGAAATTCCATCAGACCAATTTAAAAATACATGCATGATCGGTTTATTTCTAGTAATGACTGAATTATGCTTATTAAAAATGCATTTCTAATGGACAAAAATTCCGTTAATCCTCTCAACAACGTACAATTTTACTATAAAAGTAATAAAAACTGTAAGCATTAAATGCTACTTATTTCTAATCATGTACGGAAGTTTTTCTGTCCTTTCATGGAAGTATTTTTGCAACATTCCAACATTTTGATTTCCAACATTTGTTTACATTTGGGTTCGAAATTGTTCAAGTTATTATTTTCAATAATGCTGTATGCGAAAGTCCCCTAACTTGTGCCATTTACGATAAAAGTTTTAAAAGAAATCGCAAAATTGAGCAGCGCATCAATCATCCAAAGTAATACAAACAGGCAACCGCTTTCTTTGTTTTTCATACCGAAGTTTTTTCGTATTAGGATGTTTCGTGTGTTATTTTTTTTTGTCGCCATTGATGTCACATCCATGAATAAAACAGTTGCAATAAAGCAGAGAATATATAACACGTAACATTTTGCACACTTGCCGCGTGAAGCAATCAACGATTTTATTGATTTCTTTTTTGGCAGAACCGATGTAAGCTCTCTTGATAAATAAAATATCACACTTCATCGAAGCGTATGAAGATCCAAATTCAGAGAGTAAAAGAGAACAATGACGTTGTCATCTCGACACCTTGAACGCATTCAAACGATTCAAACCTTTGAAAATGGCTGGGTGTGATGGCATATGAAGATGAACCTTGATCGCAACCGGAATACGAATAAAATACCCAAAGTCACGAAAAACGCATGATTAATTGATTGGGTTGTGCATTTTATATTTAAAATACAATTTATTAATATACGCGACTATTACTTCTACAAATGAAAGCAATTCATCGATGTATCGACGGTTCGATGGACTGATGAACCAATTATATGGCCCAGGTTTGCTAGGATTAAAAACTGTATTTGACCAATGATAGTGTTATCAAATCGAATGGATGCATGACAACGTGAGCGTATGTTTGAAATGCCATAAAAAGATACAGTGAATTACGGTTATTATTCGACCAAATTTCAAGATTTTTGTTGAATAAAACCTCATATTTTTGAAATAACTTCTGTAATATTACAGCTAAACATGTTTCACCGTTTCTGCGTATTGACAATAAATCGTCCACTTTAATTTTTACCATTCTACATTTGCACATTATCAAATATGAACAAATTCAACGTATAACTGAACATTTTATCAAAATATTACGATTCAAAACTGTTACATAGTCAATTCGAATGCAATTCCATTTTGACTGTGTTCGAATGCAATTCAGCATTTCAGGTTCGGAGAATAATATGTTTACGTTCAAATTGATTTGCTTTTTCATTAATCAAATCAGTTCATTGCAATAATATCTGCAATAAAATCGAGTCACGTTTTCAATACCAAACCGCAAACGGTTTGAATTCACAAAATTGATTTGAATTTATAATTTTCAAGCAAATATTAAAATTCAATATGTGACATTTCATAAACATACAACAATGCATATATGGTTTTTTGGCAATAGCTCCCTTGAAGTAGTAAAATGTTTGTGATTTTCACCATTTTATCACTGCAATGCAGTCGGAGCTGTTGTATTAATTTCCGTTTTGTGTACATTCAATAATGTCATCTGCAAACACACACACAAACACAAACACACACACACACACACAGACACGTGAGAATTGTGTGGCAGAAAGCATTTACAAGCTAGTGAATTTTGTAGAAACTTCACAGTAAAGTCCGTGGATCGTTTAGCGAAAGTGCACTTTGCCATAAATTTGTCCGTATTCGAATATGGTGGCACTAAACCTTTAAACAGCCCGAAAGCAAACAACGAATCGCTGGCCCAAGAGCCTAAATAAAACTAGGTCAAAGTTAAATGATCCACATTTTCACTTCAGATGCCAACATTTTGGGTCATTCACTTTGTGTGAGTGTGTGTGAGTGTGTGTGTGTGTGTGTGTGTGTTCATATGTGCTCACAGCCATTTGAAAGTACTGCAACAAACTTTGATGGACAACACATTTTGTTTTCAATAATGCTATAAAAAGTATTAATTGTTCCCACTAAAATCCACAGAAACATATGCCATGAAAAGTTTCTATAGTGAGAAACTCCCTTCGGGATTTAATTCGATCAAAAGTTAACAAGTGATTTTCAAAAAGTGACACCTGAATCTGCAGTGCCCAAAGCAAAAAACGAGGTATTATAAAATATTGAAGTACATCTGCATGCTCCATTGACCGAATAATAAAATATTTGTTTTTATTTTCAATGTTTTTGCACCTGTAATCTAGTGTTCAGCTTATGATTGAACTTAGTGTTCAAAGAATGTTGAAAATGTAATTGAATATACCACTGGATCAAATGACTTTGAATAGTGCGTAAAATTGTTTAAATTGTCACGTTGTCTCATTTAGAAATTCCACATTGAGAATAGCGTGTGGAAAACACAACGTGAATTTGCTAGAGTTAAAATATTTTCAGTTGCCCGTATCTACGGAGCGTCACATTCATGACAACCAATTATCACTATGTTATCGATAGAGAAAAAGTTTTACACCTCACTATTTACAAAAAAAAAAGAAGAGGTGTCTGTTTATCTTTCGGCATGTGACACCGTTTCTTGTGTTGTGCATACTTGATTCCACGAAAATGTTCGTATTTACATAAATTTGCTTGAGTTCAATGCAAGTTTCGAACACGCTGATGTTTACCCATGGTTAATGTTATACAATAATAATGACAAAATTAAATTGTTGTGAGCGTGTCCCAATCGAAAGGCGGTACATACCAAGTGAATGCTGTCTATTTACCAAAATTGAAATGAGCAAGCGAAGCAGAGCGAGAAAGAACCGTTATGAAGTCAAGTGAAACAGCTACATTGTGATTGTTTCAAATGTTATATTTGCGCGTACGACACGCTCAACGGAAATGTTGATGAAAAAAGCCGAGCAAGAGTCACACGACTGGCTCATATATAACAAGCAAGAGCCACACATAGTCGCATATCATTGAAGCCGACGCATTTAACAACTTATCTTATTAATTGTTCTGAATATAATGATTAATAATGTTGTTGGCTGTGATTTATATTGTGTAAATAATTTTGTGTTTGCTGTACACATAGTGTCAGTGTGTGGAATTTTGGGGCCTCACTCTTTCTCTGTCTCTCGCACGTTTGTTCACTCTTGATTGTATTTGACATTATAAACTCATTATTTCTGAATATAAAAGCGGTTCTTTGAACGTATTCGGCGAAAACTTAGCTGGCAATCGAGCGCACATGATTTTATTCTAATTACAATGAGAAAAGACGTATGAAAATTTAACACCAGCCAAAAATAATTTGCGTAAAATGATGTTGAAGCTATTCGGTTCGGTTTTCATTTTTGGTAGAGCGAGACAAATTTCGATGTTGGCAACGCTAACAATTGAAACGGAAAATCCATTGTGATGCTCAAATCATTAAGTGTATTTTGGCAAATGAACTTGGTTTCGAAAGTCGCTGAGCACACAAATACATGAACCAACCATGAGAGAATCTTTGAATGCATCTCGCGATACATGCATCCGATTTGCACACACATTTGACAAATAGCACATGTCTTTGCCACACAATTTCGTACACCAATAAAAGCGATAACGGTTTGTTGCAACTTGAAACTTTATTCTGTACCATCTTCAACATCGAAAGCGCCTTATGAACGATGGTAATTGGAAAAGTTCGTTGTTATCAAAAAGTTTTCGAACACTCGAATTGCGATTCTGTTGCTCGCTTTTCATAATTTTCAAGTGGTTAAAGTGGAAGGAAAATTAGATCTTTGTTTTGATTTCGATGCTTAACATAAAAAAGACAACATTCTCTTCTTTACATTTTAATAAGCTTAATTTGTGAATTGCTCTTTTTATCTTGTTAAGTGGATAAAACGGAGCAAATTAATACCTACACTGTCATTTTGTTCGTATTTGAGTTTACAAAATACAACATTTTTATGTATGCGTAGTACCAAAGGATTAAAACTAAATCCAATGAAAAAAATTACCCATACATATGCGTAGCTCTATTGGATTTTGTTTTAATCTTTTAGTGCTACGCATACGTATAAATGGTGCATTTCGTAAACTAAAATACGAATGAAATGACAGTGTAGTGAATATAACCTAGTGAAATGATGTTTAGAGATCAAGGGGCAGAACAGTTTTACATTTATTTATCTAATTCTGATAAAATTCATGATTTTCAAACTCAATCCCATTCGGATGCAAAAGTAGTTCTTGATAGCTCAAAGTAATTCGAAGTATTTCTGAGAGATTTCCGAAAATTCATAATGACGCTATTCTTTGTTCCGGCTTCACATTGTTCTTACTAATCGCAGTATGATGTTCGCATGCATACACTCTCAAAAATTTCAATACACTGCTGTACGATTTTTCGTATAGTACAGTGGTTTAACTGCTGTGCGTATTAATTTATTTATTTATTTATTTATTTATTTAAACACCGCCAAGTTCTGGCTGTATACAGGAGAAAAGAGTGCCCAGAGGCCTCGTTAAAAACCTGATTTTTTCAACTTATGGTTACACAAAATGACTAGGTACAATGTGTATAAGCAAAAAAACAATCATATCAGTGACATAATGTAAAAGAAAAAAAATAACAGTAATTATATATCAAGTATCACAGATTATGGTAATAGAATGTTTAATGAGATCAGCTGCAAACGTCTGTTCCATCGCATCCCCGGAGCCTTCAGTCAGATCCTCGCAAAAAGAGATTAACTTCGATTTAGTGTAGGCACTGTAGGATTTCTCTCTCGAGAGAACATATACAAGGGTCAAAAAATGAGTTACCTGAATGGTGCTCATGTAGAGCATATCGACCCAAATGCATCGTTTGCAGTGTTGCGCAGTAGGTTGATGAAATTTGAGCGACTGGTTGAATTGGTGAAATTGTTTGATATTTGGTTTGAAAATTTGCACATTTGAGGTGCTGGCGCGGCAAGAGCTAATTTCATTTGTTTGTCCTTTATTATCACAAATTCTTTGCGCCGTAAGACTCGTCCATCCTCGTTGACTGCAATGTCATTGCGAACGATTGGGCAATTTAAATGACCATTTATAACGTCATATAAAAACGTAACAGATGTATTGATACGTCTTCGCTGGAGTGATTGCATATTGAGAGCTGCCAATCTATGTTCATATGAAGATATGCGATAGTTATTGGCTTCGGATGGATATTCTTTCCGTGCAAACATTGTAAACTGCTTCAGAACACTCTCAATTTTGTTCTTATGCACATCGTAGAATGGCAACCACACGACACTGCAGTATTCTAGGTGTGATTGAACAAGTGCATAGTAGAGTGTCTTTAAAGTTTGCAAATCTGTTATGTCGTAGCAAAACCTTTTGACAAAGCCAAGGGCTGCTGTTGCCTTGGAGCTGATGATCTCAATGTGTTTTGCAAACGATAGTTTGCTATCAATGAGAACACCTAGATCTTTGTGTTCAGACACTCGTTCAAATACATGATCGCCGTAAGTGTAGTCATTTATAATGTTAGATCTACCCTTACCGATTGTGAGAACTGCACATTTGTCAAGGTTTAAGTGGAGTGCATTTAGGTTGCACCAGTCTCTCAGCTGATCAATCGCATGCTGTAGCACTTCAGTATCTCGAGGAGATCTGACAATTTTGATGATCTTGATGTCATCCGCATATAACAGCACGACTACATCGTCCATGTTTTTTACGATGTCATTGATGAACAGCAAAAACAGCGTTGGTCCTAGGTGACTTCCTTGAGGAACACCCGAAGGAACACTGAAATCACTCGATACACTGCCTCCATATTTGACAAATTGAGTTCTGTTTGATAGATACGATATCAGCCACGAATGTAAATTCTTAGGTAGGTTGAATTCATTAAGCTTTCGAATGAGAATCTTGTGATTAACTCTATCAAAAGCCTTGCTGAAATCTGTGTACAGAACATCCACTTGGGCACCAACATTTAACCCTTTATGCGCATAGTGAATGAATTCGGAGAGGTTTGACGCTGTTGATCTATGCCTCAGGAACCCATGCTGGCTCACCGAAATTTTGTCGCGAACTAGATCTAGTAACTTCACGTTGACAAGGTGTTCAAAGAACTTTGCAATTGTTTGTAGTTTTGCAATGCACCTATAGTTCTCAACCTTTGATCTGGCACCTTTTTTAAAAATCGGTGAAACACTCGATCTCTTCCATTGGTCCGGGAAGCATCCAATGCTGAGTGATTCATTGAAGATTTTGGTGAGTGGAAATGCCAGTGGTTTTGCACATCTTCGCAGAAGTAATGGGTGAATGCCATCAGGACCAACTCCTTTCTTGGTGTTGATACTGGCTAACTCATCACGAACGAATGCTGGATCAAGTTGAAAATTGCTCGATTGAGATTGATTTGTTTGATGTGATTGAGAATCAGTAGCATTTGAGACTTGTGGAATCGATGGATCAAAATTGTTGCTGAAAAACTCTGCAAATAAGTCCGCTTGCTCGGCTTCCACTGAGGTGCGATTTGCACCCAGCTGCAGCGTTTTTGGTTTATTTTCGGTATTTGTCTTGGTGCCTACATACCGCCAGAATTGTGACGCATCATTTTTGAGTGATGTTTTCATTTTGTCAACATATTTTTCATACAATTCTGTGTTCACTTTGTCGAACTCATCAAAAGCAAAATCGAAGGGTTGCTTCACACCGGTTCGCTTGAATCGATTCCACTCTTTGTTCTTCTTATTTTTCAGCGATTGCAGCATTTTATTGTTCCATGGGCACTTTTGATTGTTCCTCTTGATGAGGATCGGAACAAATCGCTGAATGGCATCATCAAGTACATTGTGTAGGAGCTGTACTTTTTGCGCGAGTGACTTATCATGAAAGAGCTCTGTAAAATTTGTTGCTTCCAAAAACTCATTAATTTTGTGAAAGTTTGCTCGTTTAAAGTTAAAAATGCGTTCTGTTTTAGTGGACGCATTTTCAGTCATGCCAAGATATACGATTCTTTGGATAGTAGCTATATAAATGTATTGTACAACAGGAACGAAGAACATCCGAACAAAATAGAATACAAAAATTGCCTACTATACCAAAAATCGAATAACTTAATACGCTCAGCAGATAAACCACTGTACAATACGAAAAATCGTATAGCAGTGCACTGAAATTTGCTTGTGTGTACACAAATAATCTTGGTCGTTATGGTCATTACGAACGCTGTGAAGAAACTATGACGAAATAGCGCTATGTGTATTGAGATAAATTTTGAAAAAAAAAATAACTTTGAGCTATCAAGAATCACGTTTGTATTAGATGGAATTATGGTAGTAAATCGTTAATCAAATTAGAATTATATGAATTTCAACAAAACTACTCTGCCCCTTGGATTTGATTCAACAAAAAATAGCTTGTACATGAAACAATTTACCCAATAAAATTAATGCCGATTCCAAGTGCTCGGACTTTAATTTTATAGTCGACTATTAAAAAAAAACTATTGCAATTTACCACAAAAATGAAAATTCATAAAGCGAAATTATGTGTTTGGCAAAAAAAATGCATTCTGTCTTGATGAAATGTTGATTTTTTGGTTTTGAGCAAGGAAAAACTACCAAAACGAGTTATAGTCGACTATAAAAATTAAAGTCGACTTTAATTTTCGAAAATATCAACAAAAAATGTTTAAATCGATTGTATTTCGACTACAAATACATAAAAATGAAAATTTATGAGATCACAACACTCAAAATGTCTAGAAAAAAACATGATTTTTCGATTTTTTTCTTTTATCGAAGAATACATGAAAAATCTCATTATTTTCAAAAAACATCCATTATTTTCAATAAAGTTCAAGTATTTATTAATTTTAACGCATATTTTTGCTTCACATTCATATTTTTGGAGTTTTGCGTTTCTCCTTTAAACGTAGTCGACTACAACTCGTTTTGGTAGTTTTTCCTTGCTCAAAACCAAAAAATCAACATTTCATCAAGACAGAATGCATTTTTTTTGCCAAACACATAATTTCGGTTTATGAATTTTCATTTTTGTGGTAAATTGCAATAGTTTTTTTTATAGTCGACTATAAAATTAAAGTCAGAGCACTTGGAATCGGCACAACTGAATATAAGTCATGAAAGAGCATGAAATGTGTCAAGAATCCTTTTCGAAGAGACAACCAGATAAGGAAAATATCGGTTTAATGCTATTTTCCCCGATTTCGAGATTTAGTGCATAACTAAGTTGATCGAAATTTGGGTATGCAATTAGTTCCTTTATAAAATTTGAAACTTCAGCAACTTATCTACATCTGAGTTTCAGCAAGTAAACGACTAAATTTAACATTTATCCATTGTTGAAATACTCGAGCTTTGGAGCGACACATAAAAAATAGATTCTGTATAATTATTTGAATTTTCCTTAGCAAAAAAAATTCTCTTACAGACTGTACGTGTGCACTGTACAGGTACAGTTTGTAATTTATAGATGAAAAAAATCTCAAGGTCTTGCTTATTTTTTATTGTGGGTTTTCTCAGTAATTTTTTAATTATTGGCAAAAATAGTGGGAAAATACCCATTTTGAAATATGTCCTGAACATGAAGTACTTATCCTAGTGAAAACAAACAGCGTGGGCACAATGCGAACAAATATGAGACTCTTTCAATGGGATCTAGAAAATAATTTTATAGGAATGTTATAGCAGTAGGCATGCATTTTCAATGGAGCCACCGTCGCCTAAAATAAAATTTGTTTTGTAATGTTTAGACTCGAGATAATTTTGGACTGGTCACCGTTCATCAATGTTGATAGAATTAATATTCATGCTTATTAATTTTAGTTTGATTTGAAAATCTCACGCCTTTAAATTAAAAATTAGAGCTATGGCCAGTAGAGTAGTGCCAAAGGAAACTTGAAAAGCCTGCGGTTTTTATAATCAAATGATTTGGTGCTGAATAAATTGAGGACAGAGCCATGGAAGTTATTTTATTTTATTTGTTTTTTTTTTTTTATTAAAAATTCTAAAATTGTTTCCATACATATAAAATATGTCGTAAAAATGTGCGTTATTATTCAAATGTTGTTGATTATAAATAGCGGCTGCGTATAAAAATATCAGCAGTTTTTTCAATACAATTAATGAATCAACAGACATCATTGGAATTTGCGTACAGTGAGTTTTTCTTAGCGAATAGTATTTATTTTTTAAGATGGAAATATCTGAAATAATTGTTTTGGTGCTATGTATGGCTAGTTCCATGGTCCACGCTATTAGTGCAGAACATGTCACGGTTGATAATATTAAATTCCAACTGTTTGAGTTCCAACCAGAATCCCTCGGAGAACCGATTAAAGAGTCAGAACCATCAAGCGTGAAACTTGATTATCATCTAAAAGCAGTGTCGAAAGCCGTCGACTCGTTATCAACTGTTTTATCAATAATCTTAAACGCTGGTATTGTGAGGAAGACTAGAGTTAACTCGACACGTTCAATGCCAGAGACGATAGCTTACGAAATTCTACATAGTCGTGAAATAAATAATGAATTCCGATTACGGGCTTTAGTAACATTGCTTCAGAATGCGATGGAAAATTTGAATTCTGAAAATAATGTTCTCGATGCAGAAAAAATAATTGGCGAATTAATTGAAACATTTGACAATGGAGAATCACCATTCTACAGATATCCGGCACTCGCAGTACCAACACTTCTTTCTCTAGCTTCATTTGTCGAGACATTTGTGGAAACATTGATCGCAAAGAACCACACACTTGCAAACGAAACTCAAGTTCAGTGCGATCTTGCTGAAACCACATCTAAATATTTTAAGCCGACCCTGAAAGATCGGCTCGATGAAATCGAAGTAAATATAGATTATGATAGATATCTCACGCACAATAAATATGTGTATGGTGAGAAAATTGTCAATCAACCCTTTTTTTTAACTGGCCATAAAGAATTCGTGAGATGTCATCGATTCAATGGCAAAGCTGCATATGAGCAAGTAAAATCGAAATTTGGTGGCTCTAAATATGCGGTTGAAACGTCAAGTTTCAAGAGTCCTAGTCTATTTATTGAAGAAATCAATAAAGAGAGAATTGAATATTTACTTTTGAAAGATTATTTGGGAAACGAGGAAGAATTTTATTATGATGAAAATGTTGACCAAGGATTTTGTGCGCATGATTATTTCTTACTCGTTCGACATCGTCTTGAAGCAGAGTTCGACCACGCATACCTTCGGGACCTACGAGTGTGCAAACTAGATAGCCGTAATAGAAACAAAAAACCAACAGGTAATTCATAAAGAAGCAATCGCCGCATTCGGTGTGTCATCTCTATTACCATCTTTGTTACCGCTGCTATTAAATGAATGATTTATTCCAATTCAGGGTTCGGTTGGCTAAGCATCAAAGTAGGATCACTTTTAACCGATCATTTGGAGAATGGTGAACCATGTGCTTCGAGTAGAATTGCTGGCTCCCATAAGTATGCGATGTTCAATACATACTGTGATCCGTACGTAAAAATCACTGTAAAATATGAACTTAATGGAAGACGTTTGAAGGTTGAGCATCAGACAGAAGTAAAAGAGCATTCAGTTGGTTGGACACGTGTTGAAGAAATGTTCCATTTCGATAAAATTCCCAAAAATTCAAAGATCGATATTGAAATACTGAATGCCAATAGCCAAAGAATTTTTGGCGAAACAACAACAATTCCTCTTGTGGTGAATCGCATTCTTCTGGAAAATGCAAATTCAAAATTGTTCATGACTTCCACTTGGAGAGATGAAGTTTTGTAGGTATTTAAAGTATATTTTGAAAAAAACTATAAGAATAGGAGTTATGAAGACATTGATTGAAAATGTAACTATCATTCTGAATAAAAATAAGTGATTTCAAGTTTTGTTTGATTTTGGTGTATAAACACACAGTATTCATTTTCTTGTATGTATAAGCATTTGGGTCTCAAACATGGGGACATATTGTGAGAAATCTGTTTCTTCCTTTCTCTCTCTTTCTCGCTATTCTTTTTCTATTGCTGACACATGTATCATAAAAATCTGATTTTAAACGTTTTAGCTTAGACAGACCATCTCATGGACCATCCGCTCAGGGAACCAAATTTTCAATTTCGCTCAGATAGTCTACAAGATTAAGACCTGTTTGAGACCCATTGCAGTTGCTTCTATATAAATTATATGGTTTATCTGAAACTGAAAAGTGAATATCACAAAAAATGCTAATCCAAAAAAGTCGGTATCCTTATCAGTTGGTTTCAAAAACGTGATGATACTGTGGAACCAGCACGTTAGTCTGATACATCAAGCAGCATTACTATTGTTTTTCATTTGATATACATGTTCTTAAATTATAAAATTTCTAAAATTGTTTGCAAGCAAAAAAACCTGTCATAGAAAATGCGTACTGTTGGTCTTTATAAATGGTGCCTGCACGTAAAATATCAGCAGTTCTATCAGTGAAACTAACAAATCAACAAACTACAATAGCAAGAGCTCGAGTTATTAAGATGGAAATATTTCAATTTATCTTTTTTTTGCTATGTATGGCCATTTCTATGGTCCACGCTAGTAGTGAAGAACATCTCCCGGTGGATAATATTAAATTCCAACTGTTTGAGTTCCAACCAGAATCCCTCGGAGAACCGATTAAAGAGTCAGAACCATCAAGTGTGAAACTTGATTATCATCTAAAAGCAGTGTCGAAAGCCGTCGACTCGTTATCAACTGTATTATCGATGATATTGACAGCTGATACTGAGGCTAAAGTTAACTCAACACGTTCAACCCCACAGACAGTAGCCTACGAAATATTACATAGTCGTGAAATAAATAATGAATTCCGATTACGGGCTTTAGTAACATCGCTTCAGAATGCGATGGAAAATTTGAATTCTGAAAATAATGTTCTCGAAGCAGAAAAAATAATTGGCGAATTAATTGAAACATTTGACAATGGAGAATCACCATTCTACAGATATCCGGCACTCGCAGTACCAACACTTCTTTCTCTAGCTTCATTTGTGGAAACATTTGTGGAAACATTGATCGCACAGGACCACACACTTGCAAACGAAACTGAAGTACAGTGCGATCTTGCTGAAACCATATCTAAATATTTTAAGCCGACCCTGAAAGATCGACTCGATGAAATCGAAATAACTTCAGATTATAACAGTTTTGCAACGCACAACAAGTATGTGTATGGTGAGAAAATTGTCAATCAACCGTTCTTTTTAACTGGCCACAAAAACTTATTGAGATGCGTTCGAGCTGATGGTGGCAAAGCAAAATATGAAATGGAACATTCAAAGTTTTGGGGCACAGAATTAGTTCTTGAATCGACCAGCTCAATCAAGGGACCAAGTATACTTTTTGAAGATGTCAAGACGGGGAAAATTGAATATTCACTTTTGAAAGATTATTTGGGAAACGAAGAAGAATTTTACTATGACAAAAATGTTCATCAAGGAACTTGTGCGCACGATTATTTCTTACTTGTTCGACATCGCCTTGAATCGGAATTTGACCAAGCATACCTTAAGGACCTACGAGTGTGCAAACTAGATAGCCGTAATAAAAACAGAAAACCAACAGGTATTTAATAAGAAATCATTCATCGCGTTCTCTGTGTCACTTCCATTATGGTTTCTGATTCTGTTGCTAACGTTTACAAAATGGATAATTGTTTTTTCTTTTCAATTTAGGTTTTGGTTGGCTAAGTATAAAAGTGGGTTCAATTTTGGCCGAACGTTTGGAGAACGGCAAGCCATGCAAATCAAATAAATGGACCGGTTTCTTCAATACTTTTTGTGATCCGTACGTCAAACTTACTGTGAAATATGAACTTAATGGAAGACGTTTGAAAGTTGAACATCGCACAGAAGTAGAAAAACAAGGAGTGGGTTGGAGATATGTTGAAGAGACCTTCCATTTGGATAAAATACCCAGCAATTCGACGATTGATATTGAAATACTAAATGCCGATGAACAACAAATTTTCAGCGAAACAACGACCATTCCTGTTTTGGTGGATCGCGTTCTTTTCGAAAACTCAAGTTCAAAATTATTGATGACTTCTACTTGGAGAGATGAGGCCTTGTAGATTATAAACTCATAAGGATATCTTCTTGAACATGTAACATCTATTTTGAATGAAAAAAAATATTATTCAAAGCTTTAGTTCGTTTTCTTGTTTAATTTTAAAACTAGGAACACACCACTTGCGCAAGCATTGTTTTGTTCACTAGTTCTTTTTAATATACACGTGTAAGTATTGCGTCGATCGGAACAGATTAACATATAAATGTTTGCCCAATTTTGTAGGAATTTCATGAAATTTTTATCAAAAATTGATAAAAAAAACACTTCAGGCAAAACGATCAAAACCACACTACCAAATTATTCATTAAATATTGCGCTTTTTCATTAAAAATTCAAAAACTAATACATTGAAACGATTGTAATTTTGTAGCAGATGTGTGATTACTATAAATTGTGCTTGCACGAAAGGTATCAGAAGTTCTTTCTGTACAATTACTGAACATCAACAGGCGGCAATAAAATTCGTCTACAGTGTATTTTGTGTGGGTGGAAAAAAAAGCTAAGTAATTGGTTAAGATGAAAACATTCTATCTATTGTATTTAACACTATGGATGGCCATTTCCATAGTCCACGTTAGCACTGACAACAGCTCACCTTACGAACGTATGATTCAGTCCGATGATATTAAATTCCAACTTTTCGAGTATCAAAACCAATCGCTTTTGGGGAACAAACCAATTGTGGATTCCGAAGCATTGAAATTTGACGATCATCTAGAAGCAGTGTGGACAGCCGTAGACTCATTGTCATCGATCTTATCAACTATTCTGAAGGCTGGTGTAAAGGGCAAGACTAAGAAAATTAAGACAACTAACTCAACTCGCACAACGGCAAAGGCTATTGCCTACGAAATTTTAAACAGTCGTGAGATAAATAATGAATTCCGTTTGCAAGCTTTATTAAAATCGCTTGAAAGCACTATTGAAAATGCGAGCATACCTGAAAATAAAATTGCCGTTGCAGAAATAATCCTTGCCAAATTAGTTGACACCTTTTTGTATGGAGAATCACCATTCTACAGATATCCAGCACTTGCAGTACCAACACTTTTCACTCTTGCTTCACTTGTGGAATCTTTCGTTGAAACATTGATCGCAAAGAATCACCCACTAGCAAAGACAACACTAGTTCCATGCGAGCTTGCTGAAACCATTTTCAAGTACTTCAAGCCGACTCTAATTGATCGATTCAATGAAATCGAAATAAATGCAGATTATGAAAGATTCTTGAAGTACAACAAATACGTTTACAGTGAGAAAATGATCAATCAACCGTACGTACTCGATCGTATTGAAGGCATCGTAAGATGCATTCGAGGTGATGGTGGAAAAGAGAAATATGAAAGCGAAAAATTGAGGTTCAAAGGCTCAAAATATGTCAAACCGGCCGCTGCAGTTTTCAGAGGTTTAGGTTTATATGTTCAAGAAACTAATACAGAAAACGTTTTTTATTCACTTATAAAAGACAATTTGGGAGATGAGAACGAATTTTATTACGCTATAGATGTTGCATATGAACCGTGTGCACGAGACTATTTTTCACTTGTTCGACAACGTTTAGAGTCAGAATTTGAACAAGCGCGCAACAAAGTCTTACGTCTATGTCAAGTCGAGTTCCGTGAGAGAGAGAGGCGTCCAACAGGTAATTAATGAAAGGTCATTTGTGGCAGTATGTGTGTGCACAGGTCTAATCACTGTAAAAGTCATTAAAATGTATCTGTAATGCCGTTTCTTGAATAACGTTTGTTCTCTACTCAATTCAGGTTTCGGTTGGCTAAGTATTAAAGTGGGTTCGATATTAGCTGAATATTTGGAGGATGGTACGCTCTGTAAAGCAAATAAAATGGCTGGTCTGTTCAATAATTTCTGTGATCCGTACGTCAAATTCACTGCAAAATATGAACTTAATGGAAGACATTTGAAAGTTGAGCACCAGACCGAAGTAAAAGGACATGCAGCTAGTTGGACACCTATTGAAGAAACATTCCATTTGGATAAAATACCCAAGAATGCAACGATTGATATCGAAATATTGAATATCGATGATCAACGAATTTTCGGAGAAACAACCACCATTCCACTCTTGGTGAATCGTATTCTTCTGGAAAACTCAAATTCAAAATTATTTATAACTTCCACTTGGAGAGATGAAGTTGATGGTAAGTTATCAGACAAGAAGTTACATGATATGTAACATCCATTTGCAGAATACTATTTTCTCTCTCGTAATGGCATCTTGTATAAACTGGAAAATGAAATATATTATTGTAAATTACAATTTGTAATTAAATGAAATTAAATAATATCTTCAGAAGCTAATCACGTATTTTACTGAATTTTTATATTTGTTTTGAAAATGTCAATCAACACTAAATACCAAACAGCATTCGTTAAATATCAGTATTTATATTTCCATCTCTCTTGTGTGTACACGTGTATTTTTATTGCTGACGCATTTCTTATGAAGAGTTTTTAATTGAAAACATATGATGTAAATTACTGTATAATAATAATTCCAACAACAATTTGCTATAATTAAATTAATTTGCAATGGAGTTTTCGATATAAATAACATAATGTAAGTATATTTCTTCAAAAAAACGTTAAACTTTACTAGTTTTCACAATCTGGATAAAATGAAACAATCGGTTTCACTTTTCCGTACGAAGTGTGATAACAGATCCCTCTAGTGGAATAAATTAACTCAAATTATTATTTGAGTTGTGGAGACAAATTGTTTGAAAAACCGGCCATTTTGATAGCAACTGATTTGGTGCTGATGTTTAGTAACCCGAAAAACACATTGACTTTGACGATGGGGACTAAACACTAAATATCCTCCAAACTACCCCCCTCCCCCCCCCTCCTAGTTACGCCACTGCATTTGACTCACAAATTAAAGAAATTAATTAAAACTTTTGACATATTCCTATTAAAATGTTATTAAAAATTTATAAAACTTTTCATCGGGAATCGCTATAAATGGTGCTTGCATGAGAATTATCAGCAGTTTTCTCGTACAGTTCGCGAACGAAGTTTTTTGTGCTAGTGAAAATATTCGAGTTATTGATAAGAATGAAAATATTCCAATCATTTCTTTTGGTGCTATGGATGGCGATTTCCATGGTCCACGCTACTGATGAAAAGCTTATGATTCCGTCCGATGATATTAAATTCCAAGTGTTTAAGTATCAACCCGAATCGCTCGTAGAACCAATTGGGGAGTCAGAACCATCGAGCGTGAAACTTGATCATCATCTAAAAGCGGTATCGAAAGCTGTAGACGCATTGTCAAATGTATTGTCAACGATCTTGAAAGCTGATATTAAGAGTGATGCTAGAGTTCAGTCGACACGTTCAACGCCGAAGGCTATAGCATACGAAATATTACATAGTCGAGAGATAAATAATGAATTCCGTTTACAAGCTTTGGTAAAATCACTTCAAAGTGCAATCGAAAATTCGAACTCCGAAAGTTATGTTCTCGATGTAGAGAAAATCCTTACTGAATTAGTCGATACATTCTTCTATGGAGAATCACCATTCTACAGATATCCAGCACTCGCCATACCAACACTTGTCTCTCTTGCTTCATTTGTGGAAACGTTCGCAGAAACACTAATCGCACAGAATCACCCACTGGCGAAGACAACACTAGTTCCATGCGATCTTGCTGAAACCATTTTCCAGTACTTCAAGCCGACACTTATCGACCGATTCAATGAAATCGAAATAACATCAGATTATGAGAGATTTTTGACGTACAATAAGTTTGTTTTCAGTGAGAAAATTGTCAATCAACCATTCATATATGATCGTGTTGAGGGTTTCGTGAGATGTCTTCAAGGTGATGGTGGCAAAACCGAATATGAAATGATAAAATCCAAGTTTGGAGGTGGAAAATTTGAAGTACCGAAAGTTGCTTTTATGGCACCAAGTTTATTTATCGAAGAAGTCAATAGGGAAAGAGTTCACTATTCACTTTTGAAAGATAATTTAGGAAACGAGGACGATTTCTATTTTTCCAAAGAGATTACATATGAACCATGTGCACGAGACTATTTTTCACTTGTTCGACAGCGTTTAGAATCAGAACTTGAACAAGCACGCAATAAAGTCTCTCGCGTATGTCAAGTCGACCTCCGTAAGAGACATCGAACCCCAACAGGTAATTTGACAAATAGACATTTGTCATGGTCTGTATGAGCTGAGTTTATGTATCTTGAATATATGTTCATTAATTAAATTATGGTTTTTCTATTTAGGATTTGGTTGGTTAAGTGTCAAGGTCGGCTCACTTTTAGCCGAACATTTGGAGAATGGTCAGTCGTGTGTAACAACTACTAATGTTGGTACATCTACGATGTTCAACGCTTTCTGCGATCCGTACGTAAAAGTCACTGCAAAATTTGAACTTAATGGAAGACGTTTGAAGGTTGAGCATCAGACAGAAGTAAAAGGACATGCAGTTGGTTGGACACCTGTTGAAGAGACGTTCCATTTCGATAAAATACCCAAGAATGCAACGATTGATATCGAAATATTGAATGCCGATGAACAACGAATTTTCGGAGAAACAACGACCATTCCACTCTTGGTGAATCGTATTCTACTAGAGAACTCAAATTCAAAATTGTTCCTCACTTCGACATGGAGAGATGAGGCTAAATAAATGCCATTAATTCACTTTAAAATGTAACATCCATTCTGAATAAATAATTTTTATATTCACTCAATTGTTTTTTCAATTTCTTAATTAAAATTTTATTGAAAATACCTTCTTTGATATCACCGTGTATTAGCTCGTTCAACCAGTCTATGATATCTTCGCTCAATATTTTATCATTGGATACCTTCGCCAACAAAGCCACATTATTCAATCTTTGTTGTTGAATCCATTTGAATAAATGTAGAAACGAAAATCTCCGAAAATTTCCGTTGTAGGATATTCACATTTGCTCAAAGTCTTTTTTTCTTCAAATCTCTTCTTCACTTTAAATAATTTTTGGTATTGTTGATTTCAAAACGCCATAATGATTTGCAATAACTTGCATTGATATTCCTTTATTCACTTCGTGTTTTTTCTCCGACATTTTTAACGATACACAATGTATAACATCTCAAACAGAGCATACAATTAAAACTAAATCATGATTGCTGATTTGTATATCTCATACATAAACTCGGTGACAAATTCGGCTGCAAACACTCTTGAGAATAAAGGTGTACAACGGACAGGATGTTGTCCGTCCGTCCGTGATTTTCAATAAGATGAAAAAACCTCTGAACGAGGTATAAATAGAGTTGTGCACTGAAAGATCCTGCCCATTAAATGACTGATATCAAATTTTACGTGGCGCTAATGAAATATACCTTTTGGTCCAAAGTTCTTCAAATAATTCAACATTTTTTCCGTGCCATTTTCCAATGATTGTGAACTAGAGTGCGCCAGTGCGAGTCCTGAACGTTTTCACTTCCATTATCTTTGAATAACTGGCTATAATCAAAACTGGAATACAAATGATTCACACCCGCATTTTGGTTTGCAGGCTCACTGTGAGTTTGTGAATTGTAACCTAACTTTAATCAAATTGATAAAAAACGCCTCGCTCGCTAGAATTTTAGAAAATGGGTACGGGGGTCAAAATGACGAAAAACCAAAAAAATCGATTTCCGATTCTTCGGTTTTTTCGATGTGGTGACCAAACCCGATTATAGATTTCTTTCATTACACTTATTTAAAGCCTAGCTCAATACCTTTCATTTGCAGTATCTGCAGATTTTCTATGTTGTGTATTAGCGGAGCTATGGAATTTTGAAAAAAATCGACACCCCGACACTCTACCCCTGCTTATTTTCTTATATGTATGTAAAGAAAGTCGGCCGTTCTCGATGGTTTTGAACTGCCCCCCAGACTCCCCAAGAATAATTTCATTCATCACAGAAATCGAGAGAAGGTACAAAGTCACACACAAACACATACACAAACATACCAAACCCAATTTTCAGTGAAAACCCCCCTTTTCCGGGAAAACGTACACAACTTTTGAACGGGTCAACCGATTTCGATGGTTGAGCACATGTTGGAAAGGTATTGAGAAGTACTATCGATTAATCAATCAACGACAGTGGTCAAGATTACCCCCCGGGAGATATGCTATATAATCTGAAAAAAACATCCCCATACGTCCCCCAAGCGAAATATTTTTTGGTTGCACAAAAATTCATTTTGACGACGGCTTTCGTTTAGTTTGGTCCTAAGCTACACGTCAATGCCTGTTCCACGAATGACATCGGTCGGCAACACAGAATCCGAAAACTCGCGTATATATAGTGTTGCACTCAAAAGTGTATTTTTTGGTGCGCCACTGGGAGAACTGCCGTTCTCCGTGATAGGACGGACGGACATTTTTCATTTTGTCCGACTTGAAAAGAAGGACGGACAAATGCCTCAGGACAAACAAGAATTTTTGTCCGTCCGTTAGCCAATTTTAAAACAAAATTCATGTTTTTCTGTCCGAACTCACAAATTTTGTCCATCCGTCCTGAGGCGTTTGTCCGTCCGTCCGTCCTTCTTCTCAGGTCGGACAAATGCAAAATTTCCGTCCATCCTATCTCACTAAACGGACGAACGGAAACCACACGGACGGACAACACCCTGTCCGTTGTACACCTTTACTTCGGAAGTGCCGTAAGAATGCTGAACATTTCCAAGAAATCTAGCAAGAGACGTAATAGTTCAGTAAGCAGCATTTCGTTGGTGTCAAATTTATCTAATGTATTGAAAACGAAAATCGTTTCCATTATCGAGACGGTACTGTATTTATTATTTCGACTCATCATGATATTTTTGATTAATCAGTCGAAAAAAGATTGATTTTTGACAATATGCAAAAATGATTTTGTTTCCCTAGAACCGGAATTTAAAAATTTTCATGGGAAAAATTTTCTTCGGCCTATAGTTCATTTGGAAAAACTGTGAATTCATTTTGATTCATTCATCGTCCCCTATCAAAAGTATATAGTGAGCTATGGGTGTAAATTAGTCTAGGGGGATTCATCTGACGAACAATCATTCGAAAGTCGTACTTTCCTCTTTGTATTCACCGATTCACGATAATTCACTAAAACTCATCATATACGTTTTGAATTCACGCTACATCTATGTGAAGGGAACATAATGAATTTCATACATTTCGAATTAGTTTGGTAAGTTCTCGTGAGTTCTGTGCATTCGATGAATTCTCCCTGTCAAATACAAATGTCACTCGGGATCTGTATTAACGTATTAGAGCTGTGTGATTCAGTTTAAATTATTCAAATATATATATTTTTCCGAATAAATAAATAATTTTTTTTTATTGAGTTCGTTAATATGTTTATTCAAATAAAAAATATTTTGAATTTTTTTAGAGCAGCAAATATGAATAAGTTTCTAGAAACAAAGCGTGTCATGAATTTTATTGGCAAGTGTTATTGTAAAATTTATCCTCGGGGGAAATCGCACTCTCGCAACTGTGAACCAATGCCACCAATACGACCAATATTCACAACTGTGTCATCGTGTCTGTCAAGCGAGCTGTCAATCGCAATTGGTGTATTGGTATTTGTGTATATTGGTCTACAATGGTGATACATTGGTGAGTATTGGCGCATTGGTGTTGAGATAAATATTGAGGCAAATGTGGCCAAAATCACCAATGTCACCAATGCGATTTCCCCCTCGAATTTATCCAGCTCGAAATGTTCAAATTGTAGAGCATAATTTATATCCAGATTTTTATATCATTTGAATCAGTTTGGGCGAGTGGTGGTCTAATTGTGCCGAGATATTGTTCCAATGAGACTACCAATTAATTTCGATACAGGTGTATCCGTTGCTAACGCATGAGTATCGTCGATACATCATCCTAGACATCATCCTAGACATCATCCTAGACATCATCCTAGACATCATCAATGCATCGTCAATATATCTTCAATATTAGCAACTATTTCTCTAATAATTTTCATATAAGATTATAATTTTAATTATAATAATATTAGATTTTCTTACTAAATGGCAATCAAAACAGCTAGCAAAACATAAAATTGATTTCAAACATTTACACCCTAGAAATGTTATCCAAGATTTGTCTTTTGTAATGATATTCGCTAGAAAATTCACATTCTAAAGTAATGTGAGGTTATAGGAGGTAAACAAATGAAAAGATTTTTGACCATAGATGGGCGCAAGGTCACACAGATCACAGATTAACGTCTACAAATTGTTATTCGAAAGCCACTAATAGCATTCAGTCATGTCAAAAGTCATTCTCCGAATGGTGTATTGATGCACAGTTATAAGTTGAATGGTCTGAAATGGCTTTTAAAACGTAAACGTGTAAAAAAAGCAGTGTATGGAAAAAACGGAGTCTCAGCACTTAACTGAAATGTCAGTTCAGTCAGTTTCTCGATAGAAGCGGACGCAGTGAGATCCAGCCATAATGAATACACAGCGATGTGCTATAAAAGGGAAGTGCATGTCTATCACACAGAGCCCCAGTATGGCTGGGAAACACTGCGTCCGCTTCTATCGAGAAACTGACTGAACTGACATTTCAGTTAAGTGCTGAGACTCAGTTTTTTTCCATACACTGAGAAAAAGCCACTCAAAGCATTCAATCGTTTGCATCCGTCCAGGTTTTGTACCACCAAGGTGCACCAATGAGCCTAAAATGATATGAAATGAATCAAATTGAATTACATTCGTAATCCTGACTTTTCCGCATTGATATGAAATTTGATTTTTCTGTTTATCTGAAATGTGGTTCAGTCAAGAGAGAATGTATTGGTTCTGCCATGAAAACGGGAAAAATATTATTTTGTCATACAATGTACTGTATTTGGGCACGGTATTCGATTTTCTAAGAATTTCGTACATTTTCACATTCCATGATTTTCCAATATTGGCCACTAGCCCAACAAATGAAATAAAATCTACACGTTTCATTTCACTACTCATTTAAATGATAATATAATGTTAAATATAAAATGAATCGAATAAAAAAAATAGATGAAAAATTACATGGAAATGACGATTTTTTTCATATTTTTGGTATCATTTTTACATTTTTCGCTGCTGTATATATTTTTTTTGAAGCCGATTTTAAATATTTAGGCGTACCCTTTTTAATTTATTAGACGCCAAAAGACATTTTAGTTCGCCAGTTTTCGCTATATTTAGTCGCCAATTAACACATTTATATGCGCCACTTTATTATATTTTTAGACGCCAATTTTACATTTTTGGGCGCCCCAATTCATTTTAGCTCTTCGGAAAAATGGCGCCCAAAAATGTAAAATTGGCGTCTAAAAATATAATAAAGTGGCGAAAAATGTAAAAATGATACCAAAAATATGAAAAAAATCGTAATTTCCATGTACTTTTTCATCTATTTTTTTTATTCGATTCATTTTATATTTAACATTATATTATCATTTAAATGAGTAATGAAATGAAACGTGTAGATTTTTGGCAGCGCTAGTTATGTGTAACTCAAAGTACCGTAGAGCTGCGAAAAATGCCTTTTCTTTTTGCTAATATTGGAGACTGAGGATTTAATTTCATTCAATAAGACATACGCTTTGTTAATTATTATCAACTAATTAGCTATTTATCGAATAAATAGAATCAGTTTGTCAGCACTTTTTGATTATGAGACCGACTGTGAGTTGGCAGACGAGACACAAATAAAAGAAGGTTTTATTAAAAAACGCATTTTTTTCAAAGATCAAAACATAAAGTTGTGCAAAATACTATTAAATTTCGGAAATTTCGTCAAATCAGGTCGAAGTCAACTTTCAGGGGAGATGAGAGTTATTTTTTCTGAATTGAAAGAACCTATGTAAACAATAAATGATTCTCTTGCGTCTTCATTCAAGATTCTCATTCACGAATTTATGTCATTAAACACATGAAAAACAACAAATGTGTTCCAATTTGGACGCTATAGAAAAATGATTGAAATTAATTAAAAATTACCCCCTCGAAATTATTGATAAGCCTACAGAACACCCCCTCAAATTTGTCATATTTTCGGAAATTTACCCACCTCTTAGATTGGCAATGCGCCCATCTATGTTTTTGACAGATCTGTTCACAGTGAAGACTTAAGTACTAAAAATGTCACATTGCCGTACTCAAAAAGTACAGATTTTCTATCAGTTAGTACTATCTTTTAAATAGAAAATCGGTACTTTTTGACAGAAAAGTACTTTAATACGACATTTCTAGTACATAAATATTGACTGTGTTATATCGACAATAAGTATTCTAAGAAACTCATACAAATTCATAGAACTCACCACCAATCTATACAAAACTACAGATTCAGTTCAAAAATCTCAACAATCTTAAAAATTCAGATGTTCTCCAGAGTGTTCTCTGTCACTTCAGATTTTAGCTGTTGAGGTGAACTCTGCAGTTTACACCTGCACCTACACTATGATGCATATTGCTTGATGTCTCACAAGTTGTGCCTCACAACAATTTCTCAAAAATGAAATTCACATGAAAAAATTGTTCGACATAAATTAAATAATAAGAACATAATTATTTTCGTTAATTTTGCTCAGTTTATGTCTTTTTTTCTTTTCGCGCTTCCCAGGGGGTAATAACATTCATTTTATTCATAATATGCGCACATATTCAATGAATCTATTAAAAATAAAAAAAAAACGTTCCCATTCGCTCATATTCACAAGAAGTCATCATAATTGTCGATGGCAAATTCAGTGCATATCGTTGGATATTTGTGAATCTGCCGAATTGTAGTGATTTCGTGACTATCTGCACACAGAGATATGAAGAGCACCACTATAATAGTAGTATTTCATAAGTGTGAAGATTACCACTAGTAGTAACAGCTCCTCACTTGCGTTTGTATGTGTGAATTATGACATTATGATACCAAAAAATTCACCAGAATTCAAAATGCAAAACATGTCAAATCCACATGTATTATTAATAATATTAATTTAATATTCTTCAAAATTCAATCGAAAATGTCTCGTTATCAGCCCCTGGCACACTTCAGTCTTCGGCCTAGTGAGCAAATTACTTACCTGAATTAATTTTATCAGAATTTCGGGAATTGTGACGTTATTGTACAATCACGCGACGGTAGTTATATCACGGAGAACGGCAGTTCTCCCAGTGACGCACCAAAAAATACACTTTTGAGTGCAACACTATATATACGCGAATTTTTAAGCGCGCAATAAAGTCTTACGTCTATGTCAAGTCGAGTTCCGTGAGAGAGAGAGGCGTCCAACAGGTAATTAATGAAAGGTCATTTGTGGCAGTATGTGTGTGCACAGGTCTAATCACTGTAAAAGTCATTAAAATGTATCTGTAATGCCGTTTCTTGAATAACGTTTGTTCTCTACTCAATTCAGGTTTCGGTTGGCTAAGTATTAAAGTGGGTTCGATATTAGCTGAATATTTGGAGGATGGTACGCTCTGTAAAGCAAATAAAATGGCTGGTCTGTTCAATAATTTCTGTGATCCGTACGTCAAATTCACTGCAAAATATGAACTTAATGGAAGACATTTGAAAGTTGAGCACCAGACCGAAGTAAAAGGACATGCAGCTAGTTGGACACCTATTGAAGAAACATTCCATTTGGATAAAATACCCAAGAATGCAACGATTGATATCGAAATATTGAATATCGATGATCAACGAATTTTCGGAGAAACAACCACCATTCCACTCTTGGTGAATCGTATTCTTCTGGAAAACTCAAATTCAAAATTATATATAACTTCCACTTGGAGAGATGAAGTTGATGGTAAGTTATCAGACAAGAAGTTACATGATATGTAACATCCATTTTCAGAATACTATTTTCTCTCTCGTAATGGCATCTTGTATAAACTGGAAAATGAAATATATTATTGTAAATTACAATTTGTAATTAAATGAAATTAAATAATATCTTCAGAAGCTAATCACGTATTTTACTGAATTTTTATATTTGTTTTGAAAATGTCAATCAACACTAAATACCAAACAGCATTCGTTAAATATCAGTATTTATATTTCCATCTCTCTTGTGTGTACACGTGTATTTTTATTGCTGACGCATTTCTTATGAAGAGTTTTTAATTGAAAACATATGATGTAAATTACTGTATAATAATAATTCCAACAACAATTTGCTATAATTAAATTAATTTGCAATGGAGTTTTCGATATAAATAACATAATGTAAGTATATTTCTTCAAAAAAACGTTAAACTTTACTAGTTTTCACAATCTGGATAAAATGAAACAATCGGTTTCACTTTTCCGTACGAAGTGTGAAAACAGATCCCTCTCGTGGAATAAATTAACTCAAATTATTATTTGAGTTGTGGAGACAAATTGTTTGAAAAACCGGCCATTTTGATAGCAACTGATTTGGTGCTGATGTTTAGTAACCCGAAAAACACATTGACTTTGACGATGGAGACTAAACACTAAATATCCTCCAAACTACCCCCCCCCCTCCTAGTTACGCCACTGCATTTGACTCACAAATTAAAGAAATTAATTAAAACTTTTGACATATTCCTATTAAAATGTTATTAAAAATTTATAAAACTTTTCATCGGGAATCGCTATAAATGGTGCTTGCATGAGAATTATCAGCAGTTTTCTCGTACAGTTCGCGAACGAAGTTTTTTGTGCTAGTGAAAATATTCGAGTTATTGATAAGAATGAAAATATTCCAATCATTTCTTTTGGTGCTATGGATGGCGATTTCCATGGTCCACGCTACTGATGAAAAGCTTATGATTCCGTCCGATGATATTAAATTCCAAGTGTTTAAGTATCAACCCGAATCGCTCGTAGAACCAATTGGGGAGTCAGAACCATCGAGCGTGAAACTTGATCATCATCTAAAAGCGGTATCGAAAGCTGTAGACGCATTGTCAAATGTATTGTCAACGATCTTGAAAGCTGATATTAAGAGTGATGCTAGAGTTCAGTCGACACGTTCAACGCCGAAGGCTATAGCATACGAAATATTACATAGTCGAGAGATAAATAATGAATTCCGTTTACAAGCTTTGGTAAAATCACTTCAAAGTGCAATCGAAAATTCGAACTCCGAAAGTTATGTTCTCGATGTAGAGAAAATCCTTACTGAATTAGTCGATACATTCTTCTATGGAGAATCACCATTCTACAGATATCCAGCACTCGCCATACCAACACTTGTCTCTCTTGCTTCATTTGTGGAAACGTTCGCAGAAACACTAATCGCACAGAATCACCCACTGGCGAAGACAACACTAGTTCCATGCGATCTTGCTGAAACCATTTTCCAGTACTTCAAGCCGACACTTATCGACCGATTCAATGAAATCGAAATAACATCAGATTATGAGAGATTTTTGACGTACAATAAGTTTGTTTTCAGTGAGAAAATTGCCAATCAACCATTCATATATGATCGTGTTGAGGGTTTCGTGAGATGTCTTCAAGGTGATGGTGGCAAAACCGAATATGAAATGATAAAATCCAAGTTTGGAGGTGGAAAATTTGAAGTACCGAAAGTTGCTTTTATGGCACCAAGTTTATTTATCGAAGAAGTCAATAGGGAAAGAGTTCACTATTCACTTTTGAAAGATAATTTAGGAAACGAGGACGATTTCTATTTTTCCAAAGAGATTACATATGAACCATGTGCACGAGACTATTTTTCACTTGTTCGACAGCGTTTAGAATCAGAACTTGAACAAGCACGCAATAAAGTCTCTCGCGTATGTCAAGTCGACCTCCGTAAGAGACATCGAACCCCAACAGGTAATTTGACAAATAGACATTTGTCATGGTCTGTATGAGCTGAGTTTATGTATCTTGAATATATGTTCATTAATTAAATTATGGTTTTTCTATTTAGGATTTGGTTGGTTAAGTGTCAAGGTCGGCTCACTTTTAGCCGAACATTTGGAGAATGGTCAGTCGTGTGTAACAACTACTAATGTTGGTACATCTACGATGTTCAACGCTTTCTGCGATCCGTACGTAAAAGTCACTGCAAAATTTGAACTTAATGGAAGACGTTTGAAGGTTGAGCATCAGACAGAAGTAAAAGGACATGCAGTTGGTTGGACACCTGTTGAAGAGACGTTCCATTTCGATAAAATACCCAAGAATGCAACGATTGATATCGAAATATTGAATGCCGATGAACAACGAATTTTCGGAGAAACAACGACCATTCCACTCTTGGTGAATCGTATTCTACTAGAGAACTCAAATTCAAAATTGTTCCTCACTTCGACATGGAGAGATGAGGCTAAATAAATGCCATTAATTCACTTCAAAATGTAACATCCATTCTGAATAAATAATTTTTATATTCACTCAATTGTTTTTTCAATTTCTAAATTAAAATTTTATTGAAAATATCTTCTTTGATATCACCGTGTATTAGCTCGCATATGTATTATATAACATTGGCTTTAATAGGGGGCCACATAAAAGTAGTATAAAAGATTAGTACTCAATAAAAAAAAGGTTGTATTTCTTTTCTTCCGGAGGTCGAAAATGGTTACTTTGTCCCTTTGAAAGACAGAATGCGGGCTTTCGGTCTGTTTGGAGGATGAAATTCCATTTTTGACAGTTGCTCATGTTTGTATATTAACCACAACGTCTGTACCCAAATTTGAAATTTTGTTGACTCATCATGATATTTATATATTATTAATATCAGCCGAAAAAACATTGATTTTTGACAATATGTCAACATTATTTTTTTTCCCGTGAAGAATTTTCTTCGGGTCTATAGTTGATTTTTGAAAACTGTGAATCTATTTTGATTCATTCATTGTCCCCTATCAAAAGTATATAGTGAACACTCTGAGTGAAAATTACAAGTGATTCTTTAGATAGTAGCTATATAAATGTATTGTACAACAGGAACGAAGAACATCCGAACAAAATAGAATATAAAAATTACCTACTATACCAAAAATCGTATAACTTAATGCGCACAGCAGCTAAACCACTTACGTATAGTACGAAAAATCGTATAGCAGTGATTTGAAATTTTTGAGAATGTGTGCGCATATTATGAATAAAATGAATGCTATCACCCCCTAGGAAGTGCGAAAAGAAAAAAAAACTCAAACTGAGCAAAATTAATGAAAATAATTATGTTCGTTTTCTTTAATTTATGTCGAACGTTCCCATTCACTCATATTCACAAAAAGTCATCATAATTGTCGATGGCGAATTCAGTGAATTCAGTACATATCGTTGAATATTTGTGAATCTGCCGAATTGTAGTGATTTCGTGACTGCCCGCACACAGAGATGTGAAGAGCACCACTAAAATAGTAGTATTTCATAAGTGTGAAGATTACCACTACTAGTGGTCCACTAGTCCACTAGTAGTAACAGCTCCATATATTGCACTTGCATTTGTATGTGTGAATTTTGACACTATAATACCAAAAATTCACCAGAATTCACAAAAGGCACGCGTATTCATTCAAATCATGTCAAATCCACATGCATTTTTAATATTCTTCAAAATTCAAACGAAAATGTCTCGTTATCAGCCCCTAGCGCGCTTCAGTCTTCAGCCTAGTGAGCAAATTACTTACCTGAATTAATTTTATCAGAATTTCGAGAATTATGACGTTATTGTACAATCACGCGACAGTAGGTATTTATATATACTATTTGATGCATATAAATCCCTGTTTAAAGGCATTTGTGCTACTGCACGAAGCATTACTTCTCAAATTGAACTAAATTAAAGAGTTCGTCAAATAGTTACAATATGTTTGCCGGAAAATTGCCTAGCATTTTGCATTGAATTATTTAAAGAGTTAAATATTTATGAAATTATGAGGATTACTTCCATATTTGGTTAAAAGAAGAGCTCCTTTACAATAATTTGCCCCCTTATTCAGTCAATATCTTGTACTAAATATTTGTTGATAGAATTAGAACTCACTGCAATTTGATAACATTGAGCCTTACTACCTCTCAATATAGATCTTCTTAATCAAATTTCTAACATTGTTTCCATGTTCAACAGATATTTGCATTACGTAAAAAAATTGAGTCAAATGTTGTTGATTGCTATAAATGATGCCTGCGTATACTACTATCAACAGTTCTTTCTCAAAGTTCGCATACGTTGTGTTTTGAAATATTTCAGTTGAATAATGTTCCAGTTAATTTATTTGACACTATGGATGGCCAGTTCCATAGTCCAAGGGTTTACCGGTCAACTTTACCAATCGATTCCGTCTCAAGATATTGAATTCCAACTTTACGAATATCAACCGGAATCTTTAAGCGTGAAACTTGACCATAATCTTAATGCTGTGTCTTCAGCTGTAGACTCATTGGAAACTGTCTTATCAACGATCTTGAATACTGATATTGAGAGTGAGACTAAAGTTAATTCGACACGTGCAACTCCAAAGACTTTGGCCCACGAAATATTACATAATCGTCAAATGAATAATGAATTCCGTTTACAAGCTTTGGTAAAATCGCTTAAAAGTACTATTAAAACTTTAAAATCTGAAAATAACGTTCGCGATGCAGAGAAAATCCTTGCTGAATTAGTCGATACATTCTTTTATGGGGAATCACCATTCTACCGATATCCTGCGCTCGCCGTACCAACACTTTTCTCTCTTGCTTCATTTGTGGAAACATTCGCAGAAACACTAATCGCACAGAATCACCCACTAGCAAAGACGACATCAGTTCCATGTGATCTTGCTGATACCTTATCCAAATATTTCATTCCGACTCTGAAAGATCGACTTGATAGAATCGACATAACATCGGATTATAAAAAATTCTCGAAGTACAACAAATATATTTACAGTGAGAAAACTGCCAATCAATCATTCGAATCAAATCGCGTTGAGGATTTTGTAAAATGTGTTCGAGCTGATGGTGATAAGGTGACATATAAACTCGAAAGAAAACAGTTTGGAGGCGCAAAAAAAATCGCAACTAAATCACCAAATCTATTTACTGAAGAAATCAATAAAGCAGACACTGGCTATTTGATTTTAAAAGATAATTTTGGAAACGAAGACCAATACTATTACTTTTTTGATGTTGAAAATGAACCTTGTGCACGAGGCTATTTCTCACTTGTTCGACAACGTTTAGAATCAGAATTTGAACAAGCACGCAGTAAAGTTCTACGTGTATGTCCTATCGAACTCCGGGAGAGAAAGAGACATCCAACAGGTCTGTATGTGTTCACTGAAAACTGTTCAGTGAAATAATAATGAATACATGTTTATTAACTGAATTGGATTTATCTATTTAGGATTCGGTTGGTTAAGTATTAAGGTCGGCTCACTTTTGGCCGAACGTTTGAAGAACGGCAAGCCATGCAAATTGAATAAATTGGCTGGTCTCATGAATAATTTCTGTGATCCCTACGTAAAAATGACTGTGGAATATGAACTTAATGGAAGACGTTTGAAGGTTGAGCATCAGACAGAAGCGAAAGAACATGCCGCTGGTTGGACATCTGTTGAAGAGACGTTCCATTTTGATAAAATTCCCAAAAATTCAACGATCGATATTGAAATATTAAATGTCGATGAACAACAAATTTTCAGCGAAACAACGACCATTCCACTTTTTGTGAATCGCATTCTTCTGGAAAACTCAAATTCAAAATTGGTCCTCACTTCGAGTTGGAGAGATGAAGCTTTGTAAACACTTTTACTTTACTTGAAAATAAATCCATTTCAACTGAAAGTAAATAAAATTTAAAAAAGTTATTTTTGGTTCAATTTCCAACTATTTGTTTTGAAAATATCTTCTCTAATATTAATTAACACCAAATACGTCACAGTATTCATACATGTGCAAACATCAATGTTGAATCTGCGTAAGAAAGCTGTTTTTATTTCAAAGGTTTTTCCTCATTCTTCTGTGTGCACGTCATAGATTAATAGCTCAAGTGGATGACATAGCAACTTGAATATGAACTGCATATTACGAATATTGCTTGATGTGTCGAATTCACTTGCAATGGAACTTTCGATACAAATAACAGAAGCGCAAGAATGAGTACACATCAGGCAATATTACTTTTCTTCTTAATATTGCACTTTTTAAAAACATTTTTAAAATTGTTCCATGAGAATGAAACATGTTTTTGATCGCTATAAATGATGCCTGCAGGGGGCTTACAATCAGTTTTCTCTGCCATTCGCGTCATCGTTCTTTTGTGTTAGCGAAAAAATTCAAGTTATTGATAAGAATGGAAATATTCCAATCAATCTTTTTGATGCTATGGATGGCAATTTCCATGGCCCACGCTTCTCATGAAAAGCGTATGATTCCGTCCGATGATATTAAATTCCAAGTATTTAAGTATCAACCCGAATCGCTCGTAGAACCAATTGGGGAGTCAGAACCATCGAGCGTGAAACTTGATCATCATCTAAAAGCGGTATCGAAAGCTGTAGACGCATTGTCAAATGTATTGTCAACGATGTTGAAAGCTGATATTAAGAGTGATGCTAGAGTTCAGTCGACACGTTCAACGCCGAAGGCTGTAGCATACGAAATATTACATAGTCGAGAGATAAATAATGAATTCCGTTTACAAGCTTTGGTAAAATCACTTCAAAGTGCAATCGAAAATTCGAACTCCGAAAGTTATGTTCTCGATGTAGAGAAAATCCTTACTGAATTAGTCGATACATTCTTCTATGGAGAATCACCATTCTACAGATATCCAGCACTCGCCATACCAACACTTGTCTCTCTTGCTTCATTTGTGGAAACGTTCGCAGAAACACTAATCGCACAGAATCACCCACTGGCGAAGACAACACTAGTTCCATGCGATCTTGCTGAAACCATTTTCCAGTACTTCAAGCCGACACTTATCGACCGATTCAATGAAATCGAAATAACATCAAATTATGAAAGATTTTTGACGTACAATAAGTTTGTTTTGAGTGAGAAAATTGTCAATCAACCATTCGTATATGATCGTGTTGAGGGTTTCGTAAGATGCCTCCGAGGCGATGGTGGCAAAACCGTATATGAAATGGTAAAATCTAAGTTTGAAGGTTTAAAATTTGAAGTACCCAAAGCTACTTTTATGGCACCAAGCTTATTTGTCGGAGAAGTCAATAATGATACAAGTTTTTTTTCACTTTTGAAAGATGGTTTAGGAAATAACGAAGAATTCTATTATACTATAGATGTTCGTTACGAACCGTGCTCTCGAGACTATTTTTCACTTGTTCGACAGCGCTTAGAGTCAGAATTTGATCAAGCACGCGACAAAGTCTTGCGTGTATGTCAAGTCGAGCTCCGTAAGAGAGAGAGGCATCCAACAGGTAATTGATAAATAGCCATTTGACACCATAATACAGACTCTGTATATTTTTAATGAATGTTGACTGAATAATTGAATTTTAGGATTTGGTTGGTTGAGCATCAAAGTAGGTTCCCTTCTGGCCAAACGTTTGGAGTATGGTGGTTCATGTGTATCAAGCACGTCAGTTGGTATGGCTACTGTGTATAGCGCTTTCTGCAGTCCTTTCGTGAAGGTCACTGCAAAATATGAACTTAATGGAAGACGTTTGAGGGTTGAACACCAGACAGAAGTAAAAGGACATGCAGTTGGTTGGACACCTGTTGAAGAGACGTTCCATTTCGATAAAATACCCAAGAATGCAACGATTGATATCGAAATATTGAATGCCGATGAACAACGAATTTTCGGAGAAACAACCACCATTCCACTCTTGGTGAATCGTATTCTTCTGGAAAACTCAAATTCAAAATTGTTTATGACTTCCACTTGGAGAGATGAGGCTTAATGAATACCGTTTATTCTCTTTTTTTCGTTAAAATAAGCAATTTGAAGAAAAAAAAACAGTTTCTTTCTGGTCTGAAGATGTATGCAAATAAAAAAAAACTTTTTTGCAGAGCTAAAAATTATTTTTCAATTTAAAAAAAAACATAAAACAGAAAGTAAAACAATTCATTATACTTTAGTGAATACAAGAAAACTTCGTGAAGTCATGTATGACTTGGAGTGGATTTAATTAAGGACGTGGGATTGAATCATCAACGCGATCCAAAAGTTCATTTCCAAACTGTACTCAAGCGCAGTAATGACAATGTTTTTGGAATGTTCAAAGAAGACTTGAACGAAGAGCAATAACCAAAATGCTTATGTATGAGGTGTATGTTGACGTTGCAAACAAGTTCTTCCGGAATGTGATCACACCCGCCCACAAAGGAAATTTCTCGAAAGGAGCGTATAATAATACGATCATATTATATTAATGTGGGTGATAACACAAACATAGCTTGCTAACGAATTGCAGAAAGTGTTTGTTGTGTTCGTCTTGAATCTCATCGAAGCGTGTTGCATAGTAAACAAGTCATAAATGATGTGCATTATTAATTATGCCAAAACTTTGACATTGTTTCAACAATGGTTCAATACTTAGTTGAGTAAATAAGACTCAAAATCGCACATAAATGATGTAAGTAATTGCTTAAAGTGTATCCATGAGGTTGACAAAAATGTGTGGCCGTTTGTTGGGTGAAGGTTTTAACTTCGAAATCTACAATTAAAGTGTATTGAATAACATTCAAATGGATTTTGTATAAATTATATGAGTATTTGGTGTGTGACACTGTACCATATTTAAATTGACAAACAAAATTGGAAATGAAACTTCACTACCCCGCTATATATTGAGCTGATATTGATCAACAAAAACGGTTTTACGAAATTGTTCATGCACAAATCAAATGCAAATATTTGTTTAATCAGCTAATGAAATGACAAAGCGATAATTGGAAAAATGATGACGATAGAAATGGAAGCCGAACCGCGGATATTAATGTTGCATTCACAAATATTTGAATGACTTTTATCCAATATTATTATTGGCAACAAGTACCAAGTTCCAGTGCAAAATTACAAACTAATCAAATTAAAACAGTTTCATTTGAATACTAAATGAAGTGCTCTGGCGAATGAGTGAGAGAGCTATAGATAGTGAGAGTGGAAGTGCGAAGGGGAGTGTACAGTTGGTTAATGAGATTACGAATTTGATAAAATGAAATTGCTCTGTTACAATGCAATGATGAAATCAGAGCTCAAAAATTCATTAAATTTGGACTTCATCATCAACAAATGTGAAAATATCTATCGTGATATCGAGTAACAATCGATATTCATTAATCATATCAGAGTTCTTTCGACTGCAAGCTGTACTGGTGAGCTGAAAATGTAAAGACAGCCAATGGACAAAAGCGTCACACATGATTCAAATTTAACTTATTTTAATCCGAATTCAATTCGTTCAATTTATGAAACTGTTGAAATCAATCAAACAGTTCAAACAAAGCATCTTTCTTTGTTGCATTCGTATTTTTTACGGTTGTAAACTTTACATTTCAGACAAATGTTAATTGAAACAATATTTTGATAATTCTTCTCGTTTATGTTCTGGTTTCTATTCACATTCGTTCCTGGTGTGTCAAATTAAATTCCAAACAAAAATAAATGCAATATTACCTCATTCAACTACAACATTTTGATGTGAATGCCATAATTGAATTCTCTCATCGCCACTCGAACGTAAAGTTTTATTTTGCATTCGCATTTTCATTTGTTCATTTTATTCCTTTGTTATTTGTTTATTTGCTAATAAAATAATAATTTATTATATTACAACTAGAAAAGTGTTCATAACGGTTACTCTAGCCAAATAAAAAACAAGATCTACCACATAAAGTTAAATGAACAACTCACATCAAGTGATTAATACTGTTGATGTATTTGGCAGTAGGTTTTCATGTTGATAAAATTTAGCAATTGTTTATCGAAAATATTTGCACGGTGTGATGCTCATTGCGCCCATCACCAAAGCGAGCATAGCATGGTCAATATTCATAACATGTTGTGTATGTTTGTTTCCGCATTACATCGTTATTCGTAACACACTGTATTCCATGGAAATATCAGTCAAATATCATATTTCTCGTGTGAATATGCACCTAGTTTATTTTCTGTGCGTAAACATTCAATGTACACAATACTTTAGCTAATTCTAATTTCCATTGGGTATGTTTTAATTTCAATTTAAATGATTCGTTCGAATGTATGTTTTGCAGAAAAAGGCCTATGGAATTCGTCACTTTTGTTCAACTTGAATATTTTGTGCGTTGAACACCCTCACACCCTCACATACTAGCTCACATAGTAACACAATCGTATTATCAAACAATGTATTGCACGAATGCAACCGCTTTTTTGGTGTCGCTCGACATGGTAGACGCCTTTTATAGATTTCGCGAACTAATTAAATTTTCCAATTTAAACCCATCCAATTACTTTACGTTTTACTTTTTTTTTGTTATAACATTAAAGCTGAAATTGAGATGTCCCAAAGCAATTCAGCTTGAAATTTTACCCTTTTTTATGTCGATGTTTTTAATTCTTATTCTACTTTGTTGCAAAATGGATACGTTTTTTTTTCATGTCGATGAGATTACTGGGCATAAATTTTGTGCATAGGCCAATGCAAATCCACGATTTCCAATATCAAGCGTTTCATTTGAATCCGTAACGGCATACAATACAAATGGTTTTACATTGCCTGTAAATAGTGAAGTGTTGTACAAAATGTATCTTAATTTATTTACATTGAAATGTTAAATTAAAATGTGTAGCCGAATTACTTGTCGTTGAACTGAGTCCAAGTCCACAAAATCGGTCGCTGCCAGTGGCAAGGCGGCTCCCATTTTGGCTTGCATCACCAATGATGACATAGTCTGTAGTGCAGGTTTGCTGTTGCAGAACACTTGTTCCAAGTAATGCCGCATCAACGCCACCCACATCACCTGTCATTGTGAATGAATATGGATCCGATGATAGTGGTGAATAGGTGATTGAACATGAACCCGATTCAGCGGCTATACAAATGCCATAATTCAAATTCGCAATTTGCCGTGAGCCTTCAACACCTGCCGAATTGACGATTGAATTTGGTGATGACGCATAATTGAAACTTCGAACAACACCACTCGAACTGGTATAGTATTGCAAGCAACCCGACGGCGCTAATTGGATATCAATTCACACACAGAGATTTTATTGACAGAATACAGAAATTGTACAGCGAATATCAAAATAGATCATAAACCATAGAAATAAACACAAATTGTGAGTCTCAAATGCCTTACCGCGGTAAGGTGAATCGCAAGCAATTTGCGACAGACGAATGTTCCATTGGCGACTAAATGTGTAACTGGAAGTTGCTTTAATGAGGACATTGATTGGATTTGAGCCAGCAAAATCGGTGAATATGTGTTGGCCGGAATTTTCACCGCACAACAATGGTACATTTGTCGCTGAACCGCCGATTGAAATGACATCCGTATTACATGTACCATCACCATTTGGTGGAGCCAATGAAAAATCCAAAAAATCAATACGAAGCTGACACACATTATCCGATGGTACCACAGTAATTGAGCATCTATCGTTCGACAGAGAAAAAAAGGAATTCACAGTTTCAATTGGATTGGGTGACCTTTACCATTAATACAGCAATAATTACGTTTGACTGACAGCACTCCAAATATCGGGATAATTTGGACTTACAAAGTAAGTATTGTTATTGTATGCCGTTGAGCCACACGTTTGTTGATCTGATTTATTTGAAAACGAAAATTGGTATGCGACAATTATTTAATGATGTTAAACGTTTAAGAACTGATTTTGTGGATGTTTATATTGACCAAATACTTACATATACAGCAAACGGCTTGCCTTGTATTCGAGTTACATGATCCAGTTGAAATACCACCAGCACTACGGCATTCGCCATTTAGTACACATGTTCCAAGCAATCTATTTTGTCCAATACACGGTGCATTTTGGAAGCGACCGATCGTGTAAAATGGAAACCCTACAACCAAATAAGTTTTTCATTTGTTATGTGTGTGTGTGTGTGTGTGAAGTGTTTTTATTTTGTTCGGTCAGTGGTCATTTAAAAATGTCGTCACATTTTTTGTGTGTGTGTCCCATTCCATTTCAGGTGTATGTTTCATTTCGTGCGGCCAGAACAAAAATCTGTTATAAATATATGCATTTGTATTGTGCGGTTGTGGTGCTTACATTTGGGCTGGCGTGTTTGATTAACCTCGGTGGATTGGTTAAATGAATTTGCTGGAACTTGAGCGGCTGCTTTGCACATACCACATACGAACAAAATGATGATAATAAATTCACAAAACAGTTTAACTCGAAATTCCCGCATCATGTTGCTTGCAACTCTTTTTTACGGTTGATATTAGTTGTGTGTGTGCCACGTTTTCAGTTACTGTCCAAACTAATTTATCTAAATGTATGTGTGTGCATGTGAGCACTATGTTACTTGCTCTAGGATATAGATTAAGTTCACTAAAATTGGCTAATAAAACTTCACTGTGTGAAATATAGCGATATTTTTTTACGGTCTTTGATTCACAAAATGAACTCCAACAGTGTGAGAGATAGAGAAAATGTACAGACAGCTTAACGACAGACCAATGTTTTTTTTCGCATTCGTTTCGTTTCAGGCCAAAGTTCACTCTGAAATCCAATTATTTGTTCTGCACTAGCATGTAACGTTAACCGATAGCTTTTTTTATAGTTGATATCTTTAACAAAAAAAAACATTTATCTTGTTAATTTTCATTCGTTCATGCTAGTCTCGAGAGCAATAGATTACCAAGAAAAACGAGCAAAATGAATTCAAATTGAGGAAAAAAAACACGCACAAAATTATTCAATAAAAAAATTGTTCGCTATCAAATATGCACCGTTTTGGGCGATTTTATGTTGAATCCAATCGCATTAATCGTTGATGTCAATAGTTTTTATTACAAAATTTTTAAACGAAATTCACATTTCTAGGCGAATTCAATCGTCGAATGAAATACACCAAGTTTCATTGCACAGTTTCAAAACGTGTCCGTTGGTTTACAATCTCCACGGGCAAATGCCGTTACATGAAATATTCTTAACACATATATTTTGTCGAAAACATGACGAATCTTGCTAATTAAGTTGTTATCCCTTCCTAGAGCACGCGCTCGTTTCATTCCATCGGGCGCATTTTGACTGCATTGAGATGTGATTGTCACAAGAAAGTGAAAAACAACCAAATGCCGCACAATTCTGTGCATTCGGCATAAGTTTGAATCTAGGTTTTGCATTAATATGCTCGCTCATTGATTTCTCAGGTGTATTAACAAAACTCACGCAAATATTGATAAAGAAACGACATTATGTACACAAAGTCTCATTTCACAGTTTATTTAATCCATAGTGAGCTGTGATTTAATCCTCTATGTGACGGTTGCCGCTTAACACACAGTCTGTAATGCGCTTTGGTTCTTCTTGCTGCTTCGTTTATAGAATGAAGTCATTCATTTAAACTTTGTAACAGACACGATTTTTAGATTCTGGGTCATAGATTTGCATAAGCAAACAAATGAAATGCAAAAGTGTGAACACTTATTGATTTTTCACACGAAAGAGAGTCACAATTAGACTGTGTACGATCTTTTTCAATCATCAAAAATGGTGTCAATTAGGCACGATTTATACAAGAAAATTGCCGGCCGCATTTAAAATATTCGTATTCTTTTGCATGTCAGGAATTTGCGCTTTCAGTTATTCGGATTCATATCCGAGATGATATTTTTGACCTCGATAAAATCGATTTTTGGTTCTCGAAATGGCAGAGTAATTCCGATAAAAACAATGAAAAATATTCTATTATTATTTATTCAGTAAGCCGACAGTCACTTGGAAAAAGAGTAGACAGTTTACACTTTCACTGATAAAAAACTGGTTAAAACCAAGTTTTTTTCTGAACCAAACATTTCTTGATGAAAATGTATATCATATAGATAAAGGGCTTTATAAACAGATTCTTAAAAACATTTCAAATCTAATTAAGTATTCATATATGAACTATAGTTATGTAGTTAATATTCATATAGTTCATCACATTATTGTAATGGCGAAAATACCAATCTGGTAGATTCAATCCGAATATTTATCTATTGTGCCATGTGGCCCAATTTCGTTTCCATTCAACTTTATCGTAAATTGGGTGTTTTTATCGTTTTTCGTCAACTATTCAATAAATAATTTTGTTCGTAGAAAAAAAATAAACGCCCCACTGCGAACATATATAAATGACATTTCAATTGCCCAATTTTTAGTCGCATTTCAATTTTGATCATATTTTGCTCCAATAAAAGTAGCAAATTTCGTGAAAATAAAAGTCTATTTATTAAAAAAAAGTTTGATTTTAAGTGACTGAAAGTGTAAAAATCATTAGGTCAAACTCAATAAAATGTATATATAAAATCCATTTATTTATGTGAAAAGTCCATTCATTTAATAAAGTTAACGAATTTAATAAAACTGTTTGAGAACAATTTGTACGTTTGTGCAAGAAACCGTCCATTTAGTTTTTATTTGGGTGTGTGTGTTAAATCCATGTTTTAGTTTTTTACGTTGTACCAAAGAAATGAATTAAAATGGCACAATTATATGTGATAATGCTTATATCACTTTCATGTAGATTATGTGAAAGCGCGTATTTTGATGACCAGTAAGATAATAATCAAGAATTACTTTTATCACACATTTATTTGTATAATAAGTCTCGAATAAAATGATCTGTTTGATATGTTCAAAATCGGTGAATATGAACGTGGCTTAATTGAAAATAACTTGGTGTTTTCATGTATTTGTGTACGCATACAACGAAGTTTCACCACATCAATAGTATTGATTCAATACCGTCATCCAGAAGTGACAACAATGTTTTATGGCGTGTTGAATGTTGTCGTCGATGAGCGACAATCGTGCAATTCATAAACGAGACTGAATTTGTGCGCGTCGCTTAGCGACGACAGCAATATTGTCGTTACATACGCAATGAAAAAAATGCATAAAGTAATATGCCAAATCCAGGATATTTTGTTGTATGCGTTCACAAAAACATTCAGCGTTGTCGTGAATATGAACAGAGATTGTCTGTAGTTGCTGTTTTCAGGTATTAGTGAACACAAATTCCACCTCCCTAATGATGATAATGCTTTTGCTTCTGGGTTACAACATTGTCACCCGGGAACGACAGCAATATCATCATTCAGTGAAAAAAATGAATATAGTAATATGAAAGAGTAGTTTTGGTTGTATGTGTTCACCATAGTATGAAGATAATGATAGCTGGGCAACCAACGTATACATTCTCACATTGTGCTGAAAATAGCACATTGTTGTTACAAAAGTGATACAAAATCAGTGGTTGTCGTTAAGCAACACGCACAAATTTAGTATTGTTAATGAGTTGCACGATTGTCGCTCATCGACGACAACATTCAACACGTCGTAAAACATTGTTGTCACTACTGGACGACGGTATTGATGTAGAGAAACTTCGTTGTATGCGTACACAAATACATGAAAACACCAAGCTATTTTCAATTAAGCCACGTTCATATTCACCGATTTTAAACATATCAAAAAGATCATTTTATTCGTGACTATAGTCTATACAAATGTCTAAAAATCCAATTATAGGCCAAAACTCTTGACTGAAAATGGAAATTTCGTGATTGAATCAGCGGTAGATCGGAACATATCCTTTCGATTGAAAGGACAAAGTTATTTGAATATAAATGACCAAAGTGTAATTAATTTGTTTGGAATTTTCAATCGAACAAATATACCATCGTCGAACCTGGCTCTTCGTTTATTATCTCTTGAAGAGCAATTTCGACAATTACCGTCGGTTGACCGAGAACCAGGGTTCAAAATCGTCATTTAAGAACACGTCTAGCTTTTTTAGAGCGTAGAATTATACGCAATGAAAATAGTGGATCCTTTTCTTGGTCTATCCTTGACCATCGTGTTCGTCAACTAGAAACTAAGATGAATCGATTGATGAACCGTTTAAATGCGGACAATTGTACTTCGAATCCTTGTTTAAATGGTGGAACTTGTACGAATACATTCGGTGGCTACATTTGTCGATGTTCAGATGCCTGGACTGGAGACAATTGTGAAGAGGATGTTAATGAATGTGCCATTTTCGCGGACACTGACTTGGGATGTCAAAACTCTGTATCTTGTGAAAACACCCTGGGTGGATACACGTTAGAAATTTGATTTTAAATGACGAAATTGAGCTACAGGGGTAATTTGTGTTGTAGATGTCGATGCAAGCCCGGATGGCTGGGAATACATTGCACAAAACGAACAGTAGACTGTTCAGAATCATCAGCCTATGAAATGTGCGGCCATGGTGTTTGTGTGCACACAAATGATCCTACTTCGTATCGATGCATTTGCGATCAAGGTTGGACTAGCAATGGAACATCACCGGCTTGTACAGTTGATATAGATGAATGCACATTTGCTTTGCCACATTGTTCAAGAGATCCAGAAGTTCCATGTATTAATTTGCCCGGTTCATACGCATGCGGGCAATGCCCACATGGTGAGACTCTTCATAACCATGAAACTAATTCCATTTAGAAACTTAACAAAATATCGTGTGTTTTAAAGGATATACTGGTAACGGACATTATTGCAGAGATGTGGATGAATGTGAAATGAACAACGGTGGCTGTAGTTTGTCACCGTTTGTGCAGTGTATTAACACAAGAGTAAGACACGCGAGCAAAATTCAAAAACATAGTTCGATACATAAAGTAAAAACGTTTTTTAGGGTTCATTAAAATGTAGACCATGTCCATTTGGGTACATCGGTGACGGCAAAGTATGTGAGAGAACCACAAATGTGCAGAATCAATGTGATAATCCAGGAATGTGTCATCCATTAGCAACATGCTCTCAAGATAAATTCGGGGTCACTTGCACTTGTCCTCCACAATACAGTGGAAATGGAATCGGAGTATTTGGATGTGTTCCATCGAGCACAACAATTAATGTATGTTCACCAAACCCATGCTCAAACGGTGGACAATGCGTTAATGTTGGCACCTTTAGCTATCATTGTGAGTGTCCAGCTGGGTTTCTCCTACCAAGATGCTCTGTTGCAACGAATGCTTGTTCATCGAATCCATGTCAAAACGGTGGTACTTGCACAACGATCAACCAAAATCAATACCGATGCACATGCCCCCCAAGAAAAACGGGAAACAATTGTGCATTGGAGGCACGTCCTTGCACACTCATGTATTTTGGTTTACTGTAATACCAAATTCCGCATTCAAAACTGACTTATCTGTAGCACAGTTTAAAAGAACGATGGTCATCCGATTTTTGGTATTGAACTGATATGCGCTGTGTGTTTTACCATGTTTGCGCGGATGCGCCTCGTTTCGAATGGAGGCGCACCGCGCGCAAGCATACTAAAACACACAGCGCATAGCAGTTCAATACCAAAAATCGGATGACCATCGTTCTTTTAAACTGTGCTACAGATAAGTCAGTTTTGAATGCCGAATTTGGTATTAAAGTAAACCAAAATACTTGAGAGTGTGTGGTGGTGTATTAAATTCTCTCAATGGAACACTAAAATATCCATTGTCCGGCAATTATCCACACAATTCGAGATGCGCTTGGATTATTGTAACCGATGAAGACAAAGTTTTGAAAGTTACATTCACTAAGTTTAATTTGGAAGTGTCATTGAATTGCCGCTATGATTGGCTTCAGGTATTTCATTCAGTAATTTGATATTTTTGGATTTGATAACCAAATTCTATTTTGTAGATTCATGATGGACGAGCATCGGATTCTTACATTATTGGGAGGTAAAAATAATTCAATTTTCCTCATTTAATTTATTGTAAATAAATGCATAAATGTTTCAGATTTTGTGGCAACCGATTACCAAAGAATGGAAATATAATATCGACTCGGAATATGTTGTACTTTTGGTTTAGAACGGACAATAGCACAGCGCATGAAGGCTTCGAGCTTACGTGGAATAGCATAGCTCCCGGTACTGAATAAATTCAATGTTTCTATTCATTTCCAACGAATCAAGATCAAATTATGTTGTTCATCCTTTTCTTTTAATTGAAAGTTTGTGGTGGTGCCATAGAAATTTCAAGCCATGGCATAATTTCATCTCCTGGTTCACCTGGTAAATATCCTCCAAATCGGGACTGCATTTGGAAATTGAGTGCACCAACGGCTAAACGAATTCATTTACACTTTTTCACCATGCAATTGGAATCTCATGAAAATTGCCAATATGATTATTTGGCAGTAAGTTTGAACGTCAAACAATGTTCATAAAATGTGTATTTCAAAATATTACCAAAAAAATCTATTCAAGATTCATAATGGACCATCTGCTGATAGTGATTTATTGGAGAAATTCTGTAATACAACACACCCTTCACCACTAATTAGTCCGGCAAATGAGCTCACCTTGCACTTCCACTCGGACGCCGATGGAACTGATTCGGGTTTTCGAATTCATTATTCACTCATCGAAGGAATTCAAGGATGTGGTGGAACTTTTACAACCATAAAAGGTGAATTCGGTTCACCCATACAAAATGGACAATATCCGAACAATATGGAATGTCATTATCTCATCAAAATGCCACGCAACAATCGGACTCCAATCAAGCTATCATTTATTTCATTCGGATTGGAAATTAGTGATGCTTGTTTTTTTGACTATGTTGCAGTAAGCAGTTTATCTTCAGCAGTTTAGACTTTGATTATTTCTATGAAATTCACATTTTTATAGATTTACGAGGGAAATAATGAGAATGCGCCAAAAGTGGGAAAATGGTGTGGTAATCGATTTCCCCCAGAGTACACAACGATTTCAAATGAAGTGCTTGTTGTTTTTCGCATCGACGGTTCATATGCCCATGATGGTTTTCGCTTGAAATATGAAATGCGTATGTACAAAAATCTGTTTTTAGCCTAGTTTACAGTTCAGCCAAATTCGCAAAAAAAATGAATCTCGTATCTGGAACAGATCGCCTTTCTAAGTGGAACATTTTTGTCTTTGACAACAAATTGTTTTGACTGGATCATAAATCGGTTGTAAAATTTGCACTAAGCCTTAGACTAGAAAAATATCGTTTGGTTGATTTTTTCATTTTCACCTACAAATTTTTAAAATCAATGTTTAGTGTGTGGCGGTAAATTTGAAGACGACAACGGCATCATTACTTCACCAAACTTTCCAAAGGCACTTATTGCGGTACTGAAAAACCACCTGCCGCCATTTCAACTTTCAATCACATGCACATGATCTTCCGAACAGATTCACAAGATACTCGACCTGGTTTTAGAGCAATATACACATTCATTGACGCTGGTATGGCTCAGCACCAATAAATTTCCCATTGAAACAGAATCAAATGATTGTTTATTTCTAGACTGCGGTGGAATCATCAGGAAAGAAAATTTGACCATTTCACCTCCATCGGATCACGCTTACTATTCTCACAGTGCAACATGCAAATGGATTATTGTTGCACCTCCTGGATTTGTTATTGAATTGAGTTTCAACTCTTTTGATTTGGAAGATGATCCTGAATGTGATTTTGATAGTTTGTCTATTTATGACAATATCATTGTTAATGAAACCGGAGTGACACCAATTGGAAAATACTGTGCAACAGATAGACCACCAACTATGGTCACCACATCAAATGCAATAACGTTAATCTTCAAATCAGATGAATCGCTTAATGGTGAAAGATTCCAAGCTACATATCAATTCATTAATGGACGCAACTGTAACTAGCCATGTTAATTGATATTGACCTTTCAATATGTAGGTTTTAATAGCACATTTTTAATTGTTTACAGTGTGTGGTGGACGTTTACATTCATTGTCTGGAGTCATTGTGAGTTATAGTTATATCAATTTCATAAATATAAAATGTATTTTGACTCATAACATTGTTTTTATTCTTGATTAGACATCACCAAACTATCCTGATGACTATCTAAGGGACCAAGATTGCGAATACGTGATTAATGCCCCATTCGGAAAACAAATACAATATTGAGTACAGTGAAAACTGTATTCATGATTTCTTAGAAATCAGGTAATTTGTCTCTGTAATTTTCGCTCATCTTATGTATTTGAAATATAATTTTTGAGCATTTTAGAAACGGTGGTTATGATAAGTCACCATTGGTGGGTACGTTCTGCGGATCCGACATCTTACGATCTTTTAAATCGTTCAGTAATCGTCTATATTTACGATTTAAAAGTGATGGAAGTGTTAACCACAAAGGTAGATTATACAATAAAAATTCATGTCTTGACTTTTTACTTTAATTTATTACTGAATATATCAACAATATCAATTAAATCGATACTTCCTACACAGGATTTAAAATAACCTATGACACTGCATCAAGTGGTATGTACTTATATATTCCTTTATTATTATTAATTACTCTGAGGTCTTTATAATTAATTACACTTTTTACCATCTTATTGGATTAGGCTGTGGCGGCATTTTTACAAACACTCAAACGGGCACTTTGACATCGCCGGATTATCCGTAAGTGGAAGAAGAGTTTCAATTTGTTTATATTACAGGTTTTTTTTCGAAATTGTTCTTTCAACGCTTAAGTAAATATCAATTTCAGAGAGTCATATCCTGCAAATGCTCAGTGTGATTATACGGTACACGTATCACGTGGTTCAACTGTCACTTTACAGCTGACCGATATTAACATGGAAGTCTCCACCGATTGTATCTACGATTATACTTCTGTAAGTAATATTAAATAAATATTAAGTTTTCAATAGAACGAAATTCATTCAACGAATTCATGAACGTTATAAATAATTTGTCTTCATTGTCACTTAGATTCATGATGGGCCAAATTCAGCATCAAAATTAATTGGAACATATTGTTGCGCAGACAAGCCCATCCAAATAGAATCAACAACAAATTCAGTATTCATTCGTTTCATTTCTGATCATAGTGATGGCGGCCGTGGTTTTGAAATGAAATTTACAACAAGTATGCATTCATTTTCCATTAGGTATTTTAACCGCTCCATAATTTAAATTCCAAATATATTCTATACTCTCTAGATTGTAAATTCACGACTTACGTGGAGCAATTGGTGAGTTAAGCACTATATTTTTTTAGAGTTCCATTGATCGAATTGGAAAATAATAAAAACTTTGATAAGAATCTCCGAATTACCCTGCCAATTATCCACATAACGCGAACTGTGAATGGAAAATTATTCCATCGGCTGGAAATCGAGTATTCCTAGAGTTTTCTGACTTTGATTTCGAAAAACTGGGGGATTATGATGAATATTATGACGACGACGATGCGGAGAGAGAAACTAAAGACGAAAGTAATTGTCTCGACTTTTTAATCATCGAAGAGTATGACAGCCTTGGTGGTGTCGTTCGATCGGAAAAACATTGTGACACTATGCCAAATAAACGTAATACATCCAATTTCGTTGTTTTGAAGTTAGTATATTTTTTAAGCCGTTTATTGGTATAAAATTTAATATTAACACCGCAGGCCGTGGCTTTCATTTAGAATATGAAATTCAAGGATGTGGCGGAGTGCTGAACAAACCAGTCGGATCGTTTACCTCACCGAATTATCCAAATAAATATCCAGTAAGAATACATTGCAATTGGAATATTGAAGTTGAATATGGACAATTGATCGAAATCACACTACTAGACTATGATTTGGAATTCTCAAAAAACTGTGCATATGATGGTTTGATTGTAAGACTTATATGCTAACAATTTCTAGAGCCATTTATAAAACAAAACATGTTTCAAACCATTTTTTCAGATTTCAAATGGTGCAAATGATACAAATATTATATACAAATTCTGCGGTATAAAGCATATTCAAAGAGAGGTCATAACGTCTTCTGGGAACAAGGTTTACGTGCATTTCTATAGTGATTTTTCAACTATTGGCAAAGGGTTCTCTGCGATATACAGATCGGTTGTTGCTAGTAAGCAATTTTCGATTTCTTAATACCGATTAAATATTACTAATATATGCTGATTGCAATTTCACAATATTTAGAATGCGGTGGCATTTTTGCAATTTCTGATGGTAATATTACTACTCCAAACTATCCTCAGAACTATGATGCAAACACATACTGTCATTGGCTCTTAAGAGCAGAACCCTCACACTCCATTTGGTTTCAATTTACTGATTTTGATTTGGAAGATGATTGCGCATCAGATTCTGTCCAAATATATGATGGTTCTGAGAAGAAAAGCGATAAACTGTTGCTCAGAAAGTGTGGCAGTCAAACAACTGGATCAGATTTGACCAATCAAACAAGTCGTTCAGCGTTCACGGAACCAATTATATCACATGGCAATGAAATGCTCATCGTTATGGAAGCCGATCATGGAATACAAGCCAAAGGATTTGCAGCGAAATATGGAACGGTATTTTGAATTCTGGTCTATTAATCATAGTTATACATTCTGACGTTGAGAATTTATAGAGGGAATGGGGTTAGGCCGAGAATATCAAAAACTATCTATTGTAAGCCCGGTATATAAGAAAGTTGAGGATCGAAAATCCATCGAAAGTGATATGGGTTCGTGAAATTTCTGACGGTGCAATCTTAGCTCAGGGGAGTGGGAGGGGGAGATGTTGATTCTGGGATGCCTGAAACAGAAAGAATGAATCTAGTGAAACGAAAATTCATAATCCTTCAAATAATATTGTTTGTATTTACAGTCGTGTGGATCGAAGATTATGACATCTTCTTCGGGAACCATTGAAATTGGCCACAAATTGCGTAAAATGTTTCACGAGTGCGAATGGACTATCAGTGCTAGTGACCCAAGTGTGTAAACAATAAGAATGCTCTAGTGCAATAAATTCAATGAAAATAACATGAATCAATTACAGATCAACATGTGTCGCTGAGCATATTGCATCTCGAAAATAAATCCATAAAAGACTTTTTCCCGAATATCTCTGGAGAAAATGAACCTTTCGATCCCAATTGTACGGCAAAAATATCAGTAAGTTGTATTGCATTCATTTATTGAAAATCTTGTTTATTCGACTTATCGTTTGATTTCCATTAGATTCATGAAGGTACGTCAAGGAAATCACCAACCATCGCGGAAATTTGTTCGAGCACACACCCACCAACAATCATTAGTGAGGGAAATTCACTAACCATTGCGATAAATTATACAAGCTTTCGTCACTTCTTATTCGATGTGAAAGCATACTATACCATCATAGATAATGGTGAGATCTTTAATTGACAATACCGTAAAAACAAACAATTTTATTCACTCATTCTTTCGTTTTCACAATATAGAATGCGGTGGAAAATTTACATCCATTTCTGGTCAAATCGGTAAGTACTTCCACATATATTTTTTTTAAAAATATCGTTAGTTCCCAAAAGCACGTTTTTAATTTTAATATATCAAATGTTTACTCTTAGCTTCACCGGGCTATCCAAAGACGTAAGTGTATTTCAGATTTAAATTGTGTTATTCAGCTGTTAAAATCTATTTCAAGTGCTTGAATTGAATGTAAACTAATATAATCAAATGAATGTGATTCTTTCAGCTATAAAAATAATTTTGAATGTGAATGGATGATCAAGGCATCGCCTGGTAATGAAATGACTATCAATATAGATATCTTGGATATTGATAAAACAGAGCATTGCAATGGCGATTACTTGGAAATACGCGAAAGCAGTAGCGTCGGCAAATTGATTGGTGTTTACTGTGGCGGAGAAATTCCACCAACTTTACCACAAACAAACGCTTATTGGTTGAAGTTCCGTAGCGACAATGATGGAGTTGGTCACGGGTTTCTACTCGAATATAATTATGGTATATTCGAACAAAAATCTGAATTGAATTACCAAACAAACAACGACCTAACTATGATATTTTCTATCTATTTTTAATACACAGCCAAATTTGTGGAGCAAACAGGAACGAACGGTGTAATTACATCGTACATTCCGTATACAGCAAACTCATACAAATGGCGAATAACCGTCAATCCAGGCTTCTTAATTCGTGTCATAATTGATAATTGCATTTTGGAAGAACGTAGTTTCATTCACATTTATGACGGATTTGACTCGAGTTCGGGTACCTTATCGAACATCTCCGAAACATACGTTCCAACTGAGTCGATACTATCTAGTTCAAATGTATTACTGATCGAGTTCAATGGTGCTATGTATGATGGTTCGAAATTTAAACTGATTTGGAACGAAGTGCCAATATCCGCGGCCAAAATTGAAACGAATGTAACAAATAGTTTGAATTGTTCGAGAAATTCGATCATAACTGTTGGTGTTATGGATTTGTTGAATTTACAATCGCCAGGCTTTCCAAGAGGATACAATACTGATCTCGACTGTGTTTGGACTTTTCTACCGGCCAAAATGGGCTATCATGTTGATATTTCATTTTTGTCCATTGACTTAGAAGTAACGCCCAATTATGCAGCCGATTTCGTACGCATTGGAAGTGGATCGGATATGCAGAATTTCAAACAACAAGCACCAATGTGCAGCATAAATCATGCCACACATGTTCGTTATCATGGTGCTCCAAACCTGAGAGTACAATTTAAATCCGATTACTCACATAATCGAACTGGTTTCAGTTCATTTGTTGTGTTAGATTGTGGCGGTTTATTAGAAGGTCCTCATGGGCATATAACCGATCAAATGACAGTTTCAAATGAATCATTGTATCAAATGAATGAGACGTGTTCTTGGACGATCACCGTACAGCGTGGACGCAAAATTCAATTTGAATTTGAAAAGATGAATTTAATGAAATATGATGATGGATCGTGTAACAGTTATATCATCATTCGAATGGTTTCCATGAGGATTCACCATTTTTGGGTGCCGGAAAATATTGCAGCGTAATATCAAGTATTCCAATGACGAGCAGCAATAAAGCCGTTATTCAATTCGTAAGAAATCGCGCATTCCAACGACAAAATGAGTTTATTCTAAAGTATCAACAAATTGAGCATCAATGCGGCGGTACCTATACACTTGACTATGCTAGTGATTCGACGACAATTTCGTCACCAAATTACCCGAACATTCCGAGTCCTCACATCGAATGCGTTTGGAGAATTACAGCCCCGAACGGTGAACTTCTGAAAATTGAGTTTTTGGAACGATTTGATTTAACACCAACACCAACCTGTAGCAGTGAGTATCTTGAAATTCGTGAAGGTACCACATCAACTCCAGTCATTGGTAAATATTGTCGAGAGAAGCCACAGCCGATATTCTCTTCATCAAACATGGTTCGGCTTAAATACTTCACCGATGTCTCAATACCCCGGAACGGATTCAAGCTTAAGATTTCGTTTGCACGATGTGGAAAATCGATTGTCGCAAACAGTGGTTACATTTCAAGTCCAGGATTCCCAGGCAAAGGTGCATATCCAACGCCAGCTACATGTGATTACCATATAACCGGTCGTGTTGGAACTTCCGTAAATATTACATTCTTGGATTTAGATCTGCCGCAAGCTTCGAACTGCAGTGAAGTCGATCACATTGTCATCCTTTCAATGGTCCGCGGTCCGAGCGGCAACACTTCCTACAGCGAGGTCAGAAAAGTATGTGGCGACTTTAAACCAGAGAGTATTTTAACATACGGGTCGAAGGCGTTAGTACGATTTGTTGCGAAGTCATCAACAAATCTCTATGGTGGCTTCCGTTTTATGTTCCAGTCATCAGTCGACAAGTGTGGTTCGCGAATCGAAGCATCAACTGGAATCATTCAAAGCCCGGGCTACCCAATGAGCCTTGATTCGTTTAAATACTGTGAATGGATGATAACTGTACCAAAAGGTCGTCGAATTAAAATTGAAATGGTTGATTTCGATATTAAGCCCCATAATAATGATGGAGTGGTTAAAAGAAAAATTTCCTTTTACAATGATTTGGATTTTATTAGTTTTTAATCTATTCTTCTGATAATACAATGTCTATAATCGGAATGTTTCTTCCGAGTGCCGGTCATCGGGGTGTTAAACTGCGTTTTACCTCGAATGAGCCAACAATTTGTGACGGTAACCTTAATGGAAATGAAGGAATTTTCCAAACCCCCGAAAATGTAACTCGATTCTATTGTCAATATGGTCGAGATTCTAATGAACCATTCTTTAAATCACATCAAAATATTGGAACGTTATCCATTGAAATGTATCAAGAAACCCGTTCAATGAATAGAACAATTTGTGTGCCAAATTTGTCTACAGGCATTTCGGTGAATTTCATTGATGCAGAGAAACGTATTTTTTATACAAAATGTCCACCGAAGTATGAACGCATCGTTTCACCATATTCAGATACAAAACTCACTGTGAGAAGCCAGGCCGAGGAAGAAACGGCGAATAGTGAGAAGCCACCATACACCGATTCAATGAACTACATGTAGAGAAAAAAAAAACCTAATTTGATCGTCAGCTGACGAAAAACATTTCACATTGACATTTCATATTCACATTTCAACATGGCGTCATTCCATTATTAGCGGCATTCACGTAGTTCCTAGAATCGGTGTTTGATGGCGCATTTGTGAAACGAGTAACATCGAATTGACATAATTTGTATGGAGATTTGACATTTCTTCCTAGTCCTGTGAGAAGCTCAGCATACTACAAGTATCGATTTCAATATAAAGTTCATAATTGTGGTGGTATTTTAACCGAAGCAATGACAAACATTATAGCTCCAACACTGGCCACAAACTATGGTGAGGTGGATTGTGCTTGGCAGTACACATCCAGTGCGGATCAGAGCATTCAAATGATTGTAAATACATCACCCATGAACTGTGAAACCGAATATTTAAGCATCTACAGTGGAAAATGTTCAAATCGTCCACGGGTCGCAAAAATTTGTGGTGATTCACCAATTACAAATTGGTCGATTGTTATCAACGTACAAAGTACTTATATTGAATACCATACCGATGACTACACTCCCAGCTCGGGAGCTTTCCACATCAAAATCATGACATCGGACGGAATATGCGGTGGACTTCTTGATGCCCCAAATTATTTGTTCTCAAACCCCGAAATGGCACCAAATACCCAAGAAATGCTGAATGCGAATGGATCATTCGCGCTCGAAATGGTTATCATATCGGTTTGACGTTTGTCAATCGTTTTATGATTGAACAGAGCCCATCATGTACGAAAAATTACTTGAAGATATTTGACAAGATCGATGGAGAATTTCATGAAATAGCGAAGATTTGTGGACGAAACATTCCGCAGCACTTGAACTCAACAGGTCAAGCAATGAAGGTATTATTCCATACGGACGGTGACGGCGATGGCGATGGTTTTACAGCTAGCTGGACCGAGAATTGTGGCGGCACATTCCGAGCGACAAAAAAACTACAATACATTACAAGCCCTCGGTATCCCGATCAATATCCAAAGAATGCGTATTGTAATTATTCGATAGTTACTGATAATAAACAATACATTGCGGTAAAATTTTTAGATTTTGATCTAGAGTCTAGTGATGATTGTCTATATGATAATGTCACCATCCACAAACCCTTGTCATTCTCTCAGTACCGGATGCGTCAATTGGGCTCTTTCTGCAGGAATGGAGCGGTACATTCATTTCGATACAGAGATCGAATTGATGTTGTATTCAAAACAGATTCATTCATTGAACGTAGTGGTTTTAAATTTTCATACAGTACGGATCAATGTGGTGGAAATATAACGGAGTCAATGCAAATTGAAAGCCCACGGGAGGACAGCATTGACAAATATTTACCTGCAATTGCATGTCTTTGGTTCATAACAGCGCCAAGTGATAAAAAAATTACGATTCGATTTGAGCAGTTTGATGTGGAATTCGGGGCTGGGTGCTTTGCAGATTATGTGGATGTATTTGAAGGTCATCATAATGCTAAAGAGCATAGAAAAGCTCGCCTTTGTGGCAATTTAACGGAACATGCTCCAAGCATCAGCATTGACTCTAGTCAAGCCATTGTTAAGTTTGCCACTGATGCTACAATACAGGAGACGGGCTTCACACCGCTGGTCCTATTTACGAAAAATTGCAATCAACACATCAATTTAACCCATTTAAATCCGAAATTCATTCTCAATAAACTAACCAATCAGTATGAACCATTGTTGGACTGTGAATATTCAATAAACGCGCCCAAAGGCTATGTAATCCAAGTGAAATTCAACCAAATCCATTTGACACCATGTACAACGACTGCGATTAATGATTCATGCACTTGTGATTACTTGAATATACGTGATGGACCTGGGCCATTTTCTGAATCGTTCGGATCATTTTGTGGTCATTCGAATCCACCAAATATCCAAACAACCACTGGCAATTTGTATATGCGCTTCGTTACTGACAATATCGACTCTGGTACCGGGTTTCATTTGAATTAGAAATGATTGATTCACCATGTGGCGAAAATCATTATCACTTGAACAGATTCTTAAACTTCGTTACAATACAATCTCCTAGGAGTGGAAACTTTTACATACCAAATGCCAATTGTCTGTGGAAATTTTCTGCAGACGATGGTGAACTCATAGATATTAAATTTGAAAAATTCGATTTGGAAGAGGATCCAAACAACAAATGTACGAATGATTTTCTAGAAATTGCTGAAGAAAGTGTAAGCTTATAGCTTGATTTGGAATGTTTGTACTTTATTGAATTTAGAATGTTGATGCTTTCAGGCCAAACCATTCATTGGTGAACAATCGTCTAAGAAACAATACTTTTTCTGGGTAAACTATTGAGGATCAACAGTTTATCGTCTAAATCTCTTCTAAATTGGATTTTCTACTTCATTTAGGGAAGGCAATGGCCAACTGCAGCGCATCGATATTGTGGAAGTGGTATTCCAATCGATTATTTGTCAACATCTATACGGTATTCCGATACCTCTTTTTTAAAGGTTCTTTTTCCAATCGTGGCCTTGATAAAATGCCTGTAATGAATCGAAAGAACTGATATAGTTTGCATATAGTTGATGAAATCATTGAATTATATCCATTTTTCTTCTCAACAGAAAGTGGCCGAAACTTCACAGCATTACAGGGTCGATTCCTAACAAAAATGGCCGATTGCGAACAACACATACATGTACCTGAAAATTATTCGATTTCATTGTATTTTAACTTTTTTGATTACTTCTCGGTAGATGAATGCAATGAGAACAATTCGATTTTGAAGGTAGAGCCTCTTTCTATTGTTTCCTATGTTCTAATATTGAATATTATCATATTGTATACATATAATCGAATTAATTTGAGTATTATAGATCTTTGATGGAAGAAACAATGAACTTCTTAAGTTTTACTGTGATGATACAGCACCTCTATTCACAACAACCAATTTACTTAAATTGCAATTCAAAAATATCACCTCCAGATATTACCAATCTGAAAGTGCTGCTCTTGACATCACCTACCTAGCCTCCGATAAAGGTTTGCTTCTCTTGCATGTGACTAAACGCTACTGCAGTTGATTCATCAGATTTACATCGAGTACGTGGGGTTTTAGCCAGATTGTATTTAAGAAAGTAAACTTTAAAAGACAGAAAAATAAACAATTGGTAACAGCACTTTAAAATTAGTGACTGCTGAGTTTGAACCAAATCAACTGAAATCTATTTCTTAAGCTGTCAAAAAAACGTTATTTGTTACGCTATTTATTTCGGCACCATTACAAGTGTATATGTGCACACAATCCGTGCGAATTTCTTTTCGTAAGCGAGTCTGAGCTTAAAGTATACATAGATGCTAACCTGATGAATCCCTTGCTGGAGCAGTTATCCTATGGTTTTTTCAATATTTATGGAACAAAATTACCTCATGAAATATCTCAATAGGACCTGGTTGCGGTGGTGAGCTATACAACTATGGCGGTACATTCTCAAGTCCAGGTTTTCCGAATACGGATCGAAATAATTCCGACTGCACATGGACTATCAACGTTCCAATAAATTTAGTTGTCGCTCTAAAGTTTTCGGGTAAAACCTTACCATAAATGAATGATTGAGATTGATAATAAAACGTATTATGCGTGATACGTGATAGAGAAAAGCGTGCTGTGAAAAATATTCCCGAAAAAGTGCTTGAAATTTTAAATTTGTAATATATGTGTTAGATTCATATACGTTGAAGACACCTGCTACCACGTGTAATACGTTCATTATTATTCACAAACATTCAAACCCCTGACACTGACATAATTTTTTATTGATTGGAATGTTTTTATTTTTTTCATTTCTAGTATTCGATATGGGATCGAGAGCAACATGTGAAGTGAACTATGTGAAAATCATTGGGACCGATGAAAACATCGCATCATCTCGATTCTGTGGAGGCGACTATCCAGCTCCATACAAAGCCAAATCGAATCAATTAAAAGTACACTTCAAAGGCCGCTCACAATTTGGCGGCACGGGTTGGCTGGCTTATTTTATGGCTGTTCATGAGAATTCTGTTCTCGATGAATACTAAATGTACATTATATTCAGATGAAATGAGATTGTAAATGTTCAATTTTGTCCAACATGGATCAACTGTTGATAAAAAATAAAGCACTTTGTAATTGATAAGTTTCATTCCGAATACTTTTTAATCAAATTAAAAACGAAGGTTTTTTTATTATTCAGTTAGAATATGCTGAAAAAAATGTGGCACGCAAAACTTCATGAAGTCTCCTCGTTTCATCGTTTTGAAACTACTAACCACCAAGCAAATTACATTGAAAAATGTGTAAATTTTATTGAATTCAGAATTTTCGAAAAAGTTAATCTTGATTTCAGAGTTCGAAGTTGATAAAATGCATTGCGTAATAAAACCACGCCCAAATTAGAACAGTTTTATAGGCTCATCTCTCGAATTATTCGTTTGATACAATATTTTGTTTTGCGGAAATAAACGGAGACATAACTACACTTTACTGAAGTAGTTTTTATTAAATCGTCTGATGTTGGGGGTGGTAGGTTATTTGGTGGGGGTCAAATATATTCAAAAAAAATCTTTTTCTGAGCTTATGAACTATTGGAGATAGATAAGTGCTTTGTGAGGCAAATTTGTAGCAGGCGCCAAGCCCTCTCCAACAGTGTATAGGATTTTGATTCATTCAGAAACCAACAAACGTTTAATAGATTCAAAAATGAATTTAAAAAAACATATAATGGTAAAAACATATAACCCTAATGACAGATGAATGTAAAAAAAAACAACTCAACAAAATTTAATATGAGTTCGTAAAGAATGATGAACACTTTGGAATCATTTTACAAATATCACGGAGAACGGTAGTTCTCTCAGTGGCGCACCAAAAAATACACTTTTGAGTGCAACACTATATATACGCGAGTTTTCGGATTCTGTGTTGCCGACCGATGTAATTCGTGAAATAGGCATTGGCGTGTAGCTTAGGACTAAACTAGACGAAAGCCGTTATCAAAATGAATTTTTGTGGAACCACAAATTTTTTTGCTTAGGGGACGTATGGGGGTGCTTTTTTCAGATTATATAGCATATCTCCCGGGAGGTAATCTTCACCACTGTTGTTGAAAGACCAATCGACAGTACTCCTCAATGCCTTTCCAACGACCATCAAAATCGGTTGACCCGTTCAAAAGTTGTATACGTTTTCCTAGAGAGGGGGGTTTCCCATGAAAATAGTGTTGGTATGTGTGTATGTGTGTATGTGACGTACCTTCTCTCGATCTCGGTGATATATGACATTATTTTTAGGGGGTCTGGGGGGCAGTTCAAAACCGTCGAAAATGGCCGAATTCCCTTACTCATAAGAAATTAAGCAGGGGGAGAGTGTCGGGGTGTCGATTTTTTTCAAAATTCCATAGCTCCGCTAATACACAACATAGAAAATCTGCAGATACTGCAAATGAAAGGTATTCAGCTAGGCTTTAAATAAGTGTAATGAAAGAAATCTATAATCGGGTTTGGTCACCACATCGAAAAAACCGAAGAATCGGAAATCGATTTTTTTGGTTTTTCGTCATTTCGACCCCCGTACCCATTTTCTAAAATTCTAGCGAGCGAGGCGTTTTTTATCAATTTGATTAAAGTTAGGTTACAATTCACAAACTCACAGTGAGCCTGCAAACCAAAATGCGGGTGTGAATCATTTGTATTCCAGTTTTGATTATAGCCAGTTATTCAAAGATAATGGAAGTGAAAACGTTCAGGACTCGCACTGGCGCACTCTAGTTCACATTCATTGTAATATGGCATGGACAAATTGTTGAATGATTTGAGGACTGTGGAACGACAATATATTTTCACAAGCGCCACGTAAAATTTTATATCAGTCATTTTGTGGGCAGGATCTACTAGTGCGCCACTCTGTTTATACCTCGTTCAGAGGTTTTTCATCTTATATGAGAAATACATAAGTGTTGCCACTGTTTTTACATAGTGTTTATACATGAACTGTCAAATGATTCCAATTTCGGCTAAAAATTGAACAGTATTCTTTAAATTTTGGGCCCCGACATGGTTTATCTAGAGGCTGGACAATTGAAAGAAAATCAATTTATCACAGGTTTAATGAATGTTAATTAGATGATGAGAATTCATTGTCAAAAGACTCGGTTTTTGATGAGGCGCAAAGCACTCTTTTACCGACAATCTACAAAACACAAATTAATGAATAAATCAAGATAAAAAGAAAGAAAGATTTCCATCAAGGGCCAAATATCGATATTTGAACAAATTAAAAATGTTCGTGGAAAAAGTTCGTTTTTTTAATTTTTTCGGTCGAAAGGTGAGAGATAGAGAAAAGATTTGACAGGAAAACTTGTAGAACTCGACAAAACCAACAAAATTGTTGAACATTCTGGACTGCTCGAGAATTTTTGTTGTATTTTCTTTTTATCATTGCCCCGGATACATCCTGATGACATGGGAAAAACGAAAGTACAATTCCAGGTTGTCGTATTCTATTCATGACAATTTAAAAAGCTTAAAAATCTTGTTTATCAGTAGTAACCCTGGACATCGGAAGACGCTTGGAACTCCACTATGAAATGCGAATCGACGGAAGTGATACTCGGACCCTGACACTTAATGGGGAATCATTTCATCGGTCAAACTCTAAAGATGTAGTTTTTGTGAGGTTTCCCACGGCACAAATTGTCCTCACACACGAAACACGAAACATTTATCATGGGATTGCAATCCAACTGACTGAGTCACTCATTGTGATAGTTATTTTTACTTTTCTTTCAAAAGCTGTGATATATCTTTAACGTAGTGTCCTTTTGACTATATAATTCTTATAGAATATGTACATTTGCCTTTTTACTTTTTTGTCATAGCTCTGTTCCTTTTGACAGAAAATGGCATTAAAACTCAACCGGATGGTGCTTGTATGAAGACAACAGCGATCAATATACGTTATACGAATGGTGTACAAAGAGAGCGAAAAACAAACCGATACGCACACACTCATGAATACACAACTGTTGTGTATCTCTTTGTACACTATTCGTGTGAATAGTGTAACTGTGTGTAAGTGTTCACTTTGGCGTCGTTGTCAAAATTCTGTTTGTTGAACTGGAACTAAATTTAGTTGGTGGATGTGAAATACGATGGCGCTGACAAGAATTCATCGCAAAAAAAATCTAATACCGCCATGCAAGCGCCATCGGGTTGTTAAAACTGTAGTTATACGTTTAAACACCATTTGTATCCAAGTCTAGAATCCCTTGTTTCGAAAAGATCAGGTTTCTTCAAGGAGGCTTCGCTAACTTGTTTTCCTGCAAAATGTATCATATATATTATTCAGCCAGAGCCGACGATTGCGCTTCACACTTCGACAGCAATACAACAGCGCCCTCATGGTACTAAACAATTGTACACCATTAGACACATAAGAAAGATTGAATAGCAAATATTTACTTCTTCTCTTTCTATTACACGTTCACGTGCATAGAGTGCGTTTAATTCCCAAGAGGGCGCCACACGTTGACAGACAAAAGGAAATTTACGTGCTATTGTTGTTGTGACGCGCGACCGTCGGCCAGAGCTTGGCGGTGACAAATAAATAAATTGTTGCCAGGTTCCCGAGTTAACCAGGAAAATCGAAAAAGTCACATTTGCAGAACCCTTTTTACACTTATGGTATTTTTTCCTATTGCTGTGAAAAATAATGCAATGGCGTCCCTTAGTCCTAGAATAACTGTTCAGGGTATATGTTCACATGTGATTAGAAGTCGCATATGCATATTGTAGAAGGGCACAGTCAGAGAGAACGCGCGCGCGTATAATATCATAATAAGTACCAAATGCTTAAAAATATTATGTCGACACCAATAACTGAGGAGACACGGGACCCCCCAAAAATCCACAAGAAACATCAAAGAAACTCCATAAATGCACTATTCCAGCCATAATCAAGTTGAAAACATCAAAATCTAGCTAATGGCAGCGATCTCAACCAAAGTCAAGATATGATACATAAGTGCTAAATGTTGAATGTGCTGCAAAAGTGACACTTTTCGTCTTTCTGGTCAGCTCCTAGACGATATATGGCAATAATGTTCTACAAGTGAGCGACCTTTTTTTTTGTATACATGTGTTTAATAAATAATTATTATAGTGAATTCCTGTGTTTCGATGGCATACACTCATTTGCTTTTTTAACGTTATGATGATTTACGGGAATGGCATTTGAAAAGTTCACTTTTTTATCAGAATTCGCTAGTGCGTACAAACAACCGAAATTCTATCTTTTGATTCCAATTTACACGATTTATCTTTGACTTGTGCCATGCTGCCATTGAAAACAATGAAAAAACATTCATCGAGATGCGTTTTTAATCGCAAATTGGGTGTTTTACTTATCAAGTTGCGGAGCAAATAGGTTTTTTTCAGTATACGCCCCATTATGTTCATATATAAGTGACGACATCTGCGCCAGTCATTCAGTTTGATTTGATTCACAGTGTAAGTCTCTACATCAGAAATGTTTAAGTGAACTTGGCTTTATAATTTATAAGTGAATAAGAAATTATTTTCAATTTGTGCAATTTTCTCTAAAAAAAAATTTTTTTTATGGATCATTTTACAATTTGTGTAATATTAAATTGAATTTTTAGTTAGTTTTGTTTTCATTCGAAAAGACTAACTTTTTGAGGTGTATTTCAGAAAAAAACGCCCACAATTCTATTTTTCAATTGAACTAAGGAACAATTTAATTCAGTAGTTAGTTCTAGTGATTTTCATACATTGTTTAAGGTGAAGAAATGCAAAAACATGTCAAATATATTTAGTTTAGTGATTTTAGCGATTTTATGGAATATTGGCAACAGCGCATACTTCGACGACCAGTAAGATAATCACAAAATGTGTTTTAATTATATTAATTTGTAGAAATTAAATAAATGAAACAATTTCAGGCCAAAGCTCTTAACTGAAAATGGAAATTTCGTGATTGAATCAGCGGTAGATCGCAATATATCTTTTCGATTGAAGGGAAGCAGCCATTTAAACATAAACGATATAAATATCGTTAAATTATTTGGTGCAACAAATCAATCAGTTGTGTCAAATTCGAATTTAGCAATTCGTTTGTCAAATCTTGAGGAACACTTTCGATCATTTTCATCACTCGAAAGTGAATCACCGACTCCACGACGCGATCGCAGTATATTGCAGCGTCTAAATGCATTAGAACGAAGAGTGAACAGTGGTGGTAATGATTCAAATGTGCCTTCGGGAAATTTGAGTCGACGTGTTCGTCAACTAGAAACTAAGATGAATCGATTGATGAACCGTTTAAATGCGGATAATTGTACTTCGAATCCTTGTTTAAATGGTGGAACTTGTACGAATACATTCGGTGGCTACATTTGTCGATGTTCAGATGCCTGGACTGGAGACAATTGTGAAGAGGATGTTAATGAATGTGCCATTTTCGCGGACACTGACTTGGGATGTCAAAACTCTGTATCTTGTGAAAACACCCTGGGTGGATACACGTTAGTAATTTGATTTTAAATGACGAAATTGAGCTAAAGGGGTAATTTGTGTTGTAGATGTCGATGCAAGCCCGGATGGCTGGGAATACATTGCACAAAACGAACAGTAGACTGTTCAGAATCATCAGCCTATGAAATGTGCGGCCATGGTGTTTGTGTGCACACAAATGATCCTACTTCGTATCGATGCATTTGCGATCAAGGTTGGACTAGCAATGGAACATCACCGGCTTGTACAGTTGATATAGATGAATGCACATTTGCTTTGCCACATTGTTCAAGAGATCCAGAAGTTCCATGTATTAATTTGCCCGGTTCATACGCATGCGGGCAATGCCCACATGGTGAGACTCTTCATAACCATGAAACTAATTCCATTTAGAAACTTAACAAAATATCGTGTGTTTTAAAGGATATACTGGTAACGGACATTATTGCAGAGATGTGGATGAATGTGAAATGAACAACGGTGGCTGTAGTTTGTCACCGTTTGTGCAGTGTATTAACACAAGAGTAAGTCTAGCGAGCAAAATTCAAAACATAGTTCGATAAATAAAGTAAAAACTATTTTTAGGGCTCATCAAAATGTGGACCATGTCCATTTGGGTACACGGGTGACGGTCGATTTTGTGTACGAACCATGGATCAACCAGTGGTTCCTTTAAATCCAGTGGGACCGCCACGATATGCTCAAAGTCAATGTGATAATCCAAACATTTGTCATCCATTGGCAACTTGTATTCAAAGTCAATATGCAATATCTTGTACCTGTCCACCACATTACAGTGGCAGTGGTTACGGACCATTTGGATGCATACAATCGAATTCAACTATAGATGGATGTTATCCGCATAATCCATGCCAAAATGGAGGAATCTGCAGAAGCGTTGGCATGTTTGGATATCGTTGCGAGTGCCCAGCTGGCACAGTGCTACCCACATGTGCTCGCTTAATGAACGCTTGTTCACCGAATCCATGTCAGAATGGTGGTAGTTGTATTCAACTTGGCCGAGTTAGCTATCGTTGTTCGTGTCCGTCGGGACGAAGTGGAAGAAATTGTCAAACAGAAACACGTTCTTGTGGCGGTGTTTTGAACTCTTTTAATGGAACACTCAAATACCCCCTTTCTGATTTCTATCCACATAATTCACGGTGCGCTTGGCTCATCAAAACCGATGAAAATAAAATTCTCAACATAACATTCACCAAGTTCAATTTGGAACAATCACAAGAATGTCGATTTGATTGGCTACAAGTAAGCAATTCAATCAGATTGTTTTTTGTTGTTAAATGTGTAATTAATAATGCATTTGATCGTTTTTAGATTCATGATGGACGATCGTCGGCTTCTTACATGATTGGAAGGTATGCTAATTCATTCCAAACAAAACATTGAAAACGCAATGAATAAATGATCATTTCAGATATTGTGGCAATCAATTGCCGAAAAATGGCCACATCACAACGACTCAAAATATGCTCTACTTGTGGTTTCGATCAGACAATAGTTCAGCACATGATGGCTTTGAGCTGACGTGGACGAGCGCGGATCCAGGTAATTTGATTGTGGTTTAGTCTCAATCATCCACACACAAAAATTGAAGAGAATAAATACTAAAATACTGATTATCGTTCAATCACTAGTCTGCGGTGGTGATATTACAATTTCAAGCCACGGAACAATTTCATCCCCTGGTTCACCAGGCAACTATCCACCAAATCGGGACTGCATTTGGAAACTGACGGCTCAGCCTAGCAAGCGAATTCAATTGCATTTCTTTACCCTGCAAATTGAAGCCCACGAAGATTGCCGATATGATTATCTATCCGTAACTCAAGCCAAGCTATAGTTTTTTTGTTAAAATGAAGAAATGCAAAAAATAAAATTCAAAAGTTTAATCATAATTCTTTAAATCTTACTCTAGATACACAATGGACCTTCACCAAATGGCGATTTATTGGAAAAATTCTGCAATACATCACATCCAGAGCCACTAATCAGTCCTGCAAATGAACTCACTCTGCATTTCCATTCGGACAACGATGGAACCGATGCCGGATTTCAAATCCATTATTCAGTGATCGAAGCAGTTCCAGGTTGTGGTGGTACTTTTACGTCAACGAATGGTGAATTCGGTTCGCCCATACAAAATGGACAATACCCCAAGAATTTGGAATGTCATTATCTTATTAAAATGCCACGAAAAAATGAAACTGGAATCAAATTGACATTTTTATCATTCAATTTGGAATCGAGCAGCAATTGTAACTTTGATTATGTCGAGGTACGAACTACAGTGAACATCGATTATCCTGTATTTAGAGAAAAATATTTAGACAAATTCAACTATTTTATAGATTTTCGATGGAAATAATGAAAATGCACCAAAAGTGGGCAGATGGTGTGGCTACCGAATACCGCCCGTTTATCAATCACAATCAGGTGAAGTGCTCGTTGTATTTCGTTCAGATTTTTCATTTAGTGGTGATGGTTTCCGCTTGAAATATGAAACAGGTACATATGTTATGATAAAAATGAGTACGAAATAATTTTAGTCTCAAATTTAAACTGATCTTTTAAATATTTAGTTTGCGGTGGAAGATATCAAGAAGAAAATGGCGTTATTACATCACCATGGTATCCCAATAACTATGAAGACAACAAAAACTGTGCTTATGACATTGAAGGTCCTTTAGGGAAGGCAATCGTTTTGAATTTCACTAATTTTGATATCGAAAATGATTGTGACTTTGATTCATTATCGATATTCGATGGTATTGATTCAAATAGCACAAAAATTGGCACTTATTGCGGCACACGAAAACCACCGGTTGCAATATCCACATTGAATCATATGCATTTGGTATTCCAAACCGATTCTTCCAACACTGGACCAGGATTTAGAGCTCAATATTCATTCATCGACGCAGGTAAATTCTAGCCAAGCTATTCAATAAAGTTAAACACTAATGACAAATGATGTATTTGATTTGTTTAGGATGTGGTGGAATTATAAAGAAGCCAAATATGACCATTGCTCCTCCATCGGGCCTCAATGGTTATACTCATGGTACGACATGCAGATGGATTGTTGTTGCACCGGTGGGCTATTTAGTCCAATTGAGATTCAACTCATTCGATTTGGAATCGAATTTCAACTGCCCATATGACTATGTATCAATCTATGATAACATCGTTGGCAACGATACTAATGAAAAATCAATCGGAAAATATTGTGGAAATGAAAAACCACCAGTTGTAATGAGCTCATCACGTGCGCTAACAATTGTATTCAAATCAGATGAATCTGTTAACGGTCAAGGATTCTCAGCTGTATATGATTTTATCAATGGACGCAACTGTAAGTAGTCTTTCGATGTTCAAAGCTTTACTCCAAGGCATATTCTAATGAACATTCTTCATTTTACAGTGTGTGGTGGAAACTTTCATGCATTGTCTGGAACAATTGTAAGTATAAATGAACGATCGATAATGTGCGGTTATCACTTACTACACCCGATAATATTTCCAGACATCACCAAACTACCCAGACCGTTACCCATCTAGTAGAAATTGCGTTTATGTAATCAATGCACCAGATGGAAAACAAGTACAACTTTATGTTGATGCTTTTGAACTTGAAGATAGCAATGGTTGTGGCTTTGACTCTTTAGAAATTAGGTAATACTTCTAGGGCTCGATTACACGGATCTTTATTCACGTATTTTTTGTTGTTGTTCGGAACACCTTAGAAATGGTCCAAATGATAAATCACCATCGATGGGAACTTTTTGTGGAACAGAGATTTTGCCCCGATTCAAATCGTTCAGTAATCACATTTATATTCGGTTCAAAAGTGATTCCAGCAATGAACATAAAGGTAAATGATGTTCCTTAATGAATGCATAATTTAAAAATTATTTTAACTCTATTTTATTTTTGAAGGTTTCAAAATTCGTTACGATACTGCATCAAGTGGTAAGTATCTCATCATTATACGATCTTTTGTTTCTGCAACATTTTTCTAATATTTTTCAAATTTTATTCGATTAGGATGTGGCGGTCTTTTCACAAATGCTCAAAGTGGCACTTTGACATCGCCGAATTATCCGTAAGCTTGAAGATCTTTAAATTCATTTAAAAAAACAGGTTTTTTCCGGTATTTTTATTTTTCATTTTAAATGAATAATTACCACTTTAGAGAACCATATCCAGCAAATATGCAGTGTGACTATACCGTACAAGTGGCACGCGGTTCAACCGTTCAATTATTATTGACTGATATTGGCATGGAATTATCAGCTGATTGCAGCTATGATTACGTTTCTGTAAGCGATATAAAACAAATGTTGAGCAATATTAACTTGCAAACAAAACCACTTGATATAATAATCTAATGAAATAGGTTTATGACGGACCAAACGCAGCATCGCATTTAATCGGAACATACTGTAATTCAGAGCAATTAATACAAATGGAATCGACATCAAATATTGTGTTTATTCGATTGGTTACTGATGTAAATAATCAAGGACGTGGCTTTGAAATGAAATTCAGCGCAAGTAATGTCCCACTGTCTTTAGTTCATTTGTTGAATAATGAGGGGGAAATCGCATTGGTGACATTGGTGATATTGGCCACATTTGCCTCAATATTTGTCTCAACACCAATGCGTCAATATTCACCAATGCATCACCAATATACAGTTCGTCGAGCAGTTCGTGACATTCACACGAACATTTACAGTGGTGGAATATTGGTCGTATTGGTCACATTGATGGCATTGGTTCACAGTTGCGAAAGTGCGATTTCCCCCGAGTTGAATAATAATTGTTTATGAATCTTAATATTCTTTATGCATTAGTTTGCAAGCGAACAATAACTGATTTACAAGGAGCTATTGGTAAGTCAAGTCCAAATTTTAAAAGAACTCTTCAATCAAAAATGGTGATACAAAATCAAATTTAAACAATATTTTTCATATTTTTGCCTCACTTAGAATCTCCGAATTTCCCGGCCAATTATCCACATTATGCGAATTGCGAGTGGAAAATAGTTCCATCGCCTGGAAATCGAGTTTTCATTGAGTTTTCACACTTTGATTTGGAGCATTCATGGTCGATGAATGAAGAAGAAGGCAAATCATCCAGCTGCATATTTGACCATTTAACACTTGAAGAACACGACAGCACGGATACAATTGTCAAAACAGATAGATACTGTCAATCAATGCCAAAACCAGTAAACACATCCAATGTGGTCGTTATCAAGTGTGTATCTGAATTCGTATATTTTTCCCAAAATACTGCAAGAATACCAAAATCAATTTCGATACATTTATTTCTTCTTTAGATTCGAAACAGATTTTAGTAACACAGCTGGTGGTTTTCATCTCGAATACGAAATCCAAGGATGTGGTGGAAAACTTAACAAACCAGAGGGAAGTTTTACCTCGCCGAACTATCCAGGTTGTTTTCATTTTTATTTTATATTATATTATTAGTTATTAACTAATGTGTGGTGCGGCCCAAAAGTTGAGATCCACGATGAGATCCAAGAAAAATTGGAAGCGTAAAACAATGGGTTCTTTTATTCATTAACATTCATTCATCCAATTTTTGTTTTCCAATAAATTTGGATCTCAACATTTGGGATGCACCACACACGAGCGGCGATTAACGCTGCACATTAGTAGCTAACCTTAGTTGCTATTGCTGTCCAGCGACTAATTTGTTAGTAAAATATATTCACTGCTAATATTTATATCATCATTCGAGATATTGATTATATAATTATATTAACATAATATGATATTATTCCCCAAATTATTCAGGAACGTATCCACATGACACTCATTGCTTATGGATCATTGAAGTCGAATATGGGCACTTGGTCGAAATTACATTCTCTGATTTCGACTTTGAAGCAACAACCGATTGCATGCAAGATGGCATTATTGTAAGAATATTCCAAGCCTTGTGATTTTCAGCTTGAGACCAATGAAATGATTTTTGCATATTATCAGGTCTCAAACGACGCAAATGGAACAAAAATCTTAAGTAAATTTTGTGGTTCAAGGCATAACGAAAAAGGAACGGTAACATCGAGTGGAAACAAAGTTTACGTACATTTCTTTAGTGATGTATCCTATGCTGGCAGAGGATTTTCAGCATCATACAAATCAATAGCAGCGAGTAAGAATTTGGAGTACAAAAACGCCTGGCCAAATACTTTTTTTATTTATCATCATATTATTTCAACTTGTGTACTTAGAATGCGGTGGCACTTTCACGCTTGCCGAAGGCAACATTACTAGTCCAAATTACCCACAAAATTACGATCCGAACACATATTGTCAATGGCTTTTACGAACAGAAAAATCACATTCGATTCTGTTTAAATTTACCGATTTTGATTTGGAAGATGATTGCACATCAGATTCCGTTCAAATATACGACGGTGCTGAAAAGAACAGTGAAAAACTGTTGCTAAAAACGTGTGGCAGTCAAAGCATAGGACCAGATTTGACAAATCAAACTGCTCGTCCAGGATTTACAAAATCCATTAAATCTCAAGGCAATGAAATGCTCATTGTAATGGAGGCAGATCATGGGCTACAAGCTAAAGGATTTTCAGCTCAATATACAACGGTATTTTGATTTTGTTTTATTATTCAATTCTTGGGCATATAACTCGAAGAACTCACGTTTTTACAGTCTTGTGGTTCGAGAATTACTACGTCTTCTTCAGGAACTTTGGATATTGGCCACAATCTACGCTGGATCACTGATGATTGCGAATGGACTATCACAGCCAGCAATCCGAGTAATAAAATGAGAACCAAAACATTCTAATATTCATCATTTCTCGGAAAATATTCATATGCATTTTTCATTTTAGATCAACATGTTGCACTGAGCATAATGCACATCGATAATGAGCCAATCATACAGAAGTTCATTGCAAGTTTACACAATCAAACGGCAGCCGAATGTACAAGGAAAATTCTCGTAAGTTCATTCATTCGAATGAAAATAAAAATCGTTTTATCCAAACGAAATCGTCTCTTTATTGATTTTTCATCCAAAGATTTACGATGGCACATCAAAACAATCACCAAAAATAACTGAAATATGTTCGAGTAAACATCCACCAACGATTGTTAGTGAAGGAAATTCGCTTACGATTGCACTTGGCGGTACTGTTGAAAATGATTACGCGTTTACTTTTGATTTAAGAGCTTTTTATACGGTCATTGATAATGGTAAGATCAAAATTCATTCACATCGAAAAAACATTCCTTTTGTTTCGATTAGGGTTTATTAAATTGTATTCATTTTTCTTAATGCAGAATGTGGAGGAGAATTTACATCGGTTTCTGGTCAAATAGGTGAGATTCTTATTATTTTTTTTTTAATTATTTAACAATAAAAGATCGGATTAACTAAATTACATTCCTTTTCAGCATCACCTGGATATCCAAAAACGTAAGTCTTCTGTTCAAGAAGAATCGCGTCCTCGTGTATTTTGTAGCTTTTTTAATAATTTTTTGTAGGTACAAAAATAACATTGAATGTGAATGGATGATCAAGGCATCGCCGGGTAATGAAATGATCATAGCTATCAACATGCTGGATATTGATGAAACCGAACACTGCAATGGTGATTACTTGGAAATACGCGAGGGAAGCAGCACGGGCAAATTGATTGGTGTTTACTGTGGTGGTGAAATTCCAACAGGTCTAGTTCCAACAAATAGCTATTGGTTGAAGTTCCGCAGCGATAACGATGGAGTTGGTCGTGGATTCTTGCTTGAATATAGCTATGGTATTATATTCATTCAAATGAAAAAGTATTTAGCGATTCTAAAAAAAAGAAAAATATTATCTTGAAAATCCCACAGCCAAACTTGTGGAGCAAACAGGAACGAACGGTGTAATCACATCGATAATGTATCCATCCTATGTGTACTTCACAACGAGTGCATACAAGTGGAGGATCACAGTTCAGCCCGGCTTTTTGATTCGAATCACTGTTGATAATTGCATTCTGAAGCGTGACAGTAGTATTCAAATTTATGATGGCTATGATTCAGCATCTGGTGTATTATCAACTATTGGAACCGATAACGTTCCAACAGAATCGATTTTATCAACGTCGAATGTGATTATGGTTGAATTTGATATATCAACATTTAGCGAATCAAAATTCAAATTACTTTGGAATGAAGTGCCAAAATCCGATGATAATCTCAAAACAAATGCAACAAATACTTTGAACTGCACCCGAAATTCAGTTATGACCGTTAACGAAATGGATAATCTAAGATTACAATCACCTGGATTTCCAAATGGATACGAAGCGAATGCCAATTGTGTATGGACATTTTTACCAGCCAAAATGGGCTATCATGTTGACATTGCATTCACCATGGTTGATTTAGAGGTGACACCGAGTTGTTTGGCCGATTTTGTACAAATTGGAAGTGGATCGGATATGCAGAATTTTGAAAAACAACCACCAATGTGTAGCATGAGTCAAATATCGCGACGCGGTCGTATACATGGTACACCAAATCTAAGAGTACAATTTTTTTCGGATTACTCAAACAATCGAACTGGTTTTGATTCATATGTGACATTAGACTGTGGGGGTCTGCTCGAAGGTACACATGGTAAAATAACCCATGAAATGACGGTTTCGAATCGTTCACAGTATGGAATGAATGAGACATGTTATTGGACAGTCGCTGTAAATCGTGGACGCAAAATTCAATTTGAATTTGAAAAGTTGAATTTAATGAAAAATGATGATGGATCGTGTAACAGTTATATCATCATTCGAAATGGTTTCCATGAGGATTCACCATTTTTGGGTGCCGGAAAATATTGCAGCGTAATATCAAGTATTCCAATGACGAGCAGCAATAAAGCCGTTATTCAATTCGTAAGAAATCGCGCATTCCAACGACAAAATGAGTTTATTCTAAAGTATCAACAAATTGAGCATCAATGCGGCGGTACCTATACACTTGACTATGCTAGTGATTCGACGACAATTTCGTCACCAAATTACCCGAACATTCCGAGTCCTCACATCGAATGCGTTTGGAGAATTACAGCCCCGAACGGTGAACTTCTGAAAATTGAGTTTTTAGAACGATTTGATTTAACACCAACACCAACCTGTAGCAGTGAGTATCTTGAAATTCGTGAAGGTACCACATCAACTGCTCCAGTCATTGGTAAATATTGTCGAGAGAAGCCACAGCCGATATTCTCTTCATCAAACATGGTTCGGCTTAAATACTTCACCGATGTCTCAATACCCCGGAACGGATTCAAGCTTAAGATTTCGTTTGCACGATGTGGAAAATCCATCGTCGCAAACAGTGGTTACATTTCTAGTCCAGGATTCCCCGGCAAAGGTGCATATCCAACGCCAGCTACATGTGATTACCATATAACCGGTCGTGTTGGAACTTCCGTAAATATTACATTCTTGGATTTGGATCTGCCTCAAGCTTCGAACTGCAGTGAAGTCGATCACATTGTCATCCTTTCAATGGTCCGCGGTCCGAGCGGCAACACTTCCTACAGCGAGGTCAGAAAAGTATGTGGTGATTCAATACCAGAGAGTATTTTAACGTATAGCTCAAGTGCTTTAGTTCGATTTGTTGCGAAGTCATCAAACAATCTATATGGGGGTTTCCGTTTCAAGTTCCAATCATCGATTGATTCATGTGGTGCCCGCATCGAGGCATCAACTGGAATTATTCAAAGTCCAGGCTATCCAGTTAGCCAAGATTCAACGAAATATTGCGAATGGTTAGTTACAGTACCCAAGGGACGTCGAGTTAAAGTTGAAATTCTTGATTTCGATGTCAAACCATCACCACTATCTGCTGGCAATGCCATTGTGTATAGCAGTGATCAAACGCGCATTTCATTTTACAATGATTTCTTTATGGCCAGTCAAATTTACACATTGTCTGGCAATAATGATTCATCGAGGTTCATCATTTCATCCGACAATACAATCGGAATAAGTGCTCTAATTCGTCGTTCGAATGTTGGCTATCGCGGTTTCAAATTGCGATTTACATCAGACGAGCCAACAATTTGTGATGGCAATCTAAATGGACGTGAAGGTACAATCAATGGACCAGAAAATGCAACACGATTTTACTGTGAATATGGCCGAAGTTCACATGAACCATTCATTGAATCTCAACTAAATGTTGGAACTTTGTCGTTAAAAGTATTTGAAGAACTTATCTATGCGAATCGAACACAATGCACACAAAATCTACCAACAGGTATTACCGTGGCGTTTACTAATACGGAAAAACGTTCTTATTATACAAAATGTCCACCGAAGTATGACAATATCGCCTCACCATATCCGGGCACTAAACTGGCTCTGCGAAGTACTTTGTTCCGCAAATATCGGTTCCAGTATAAAGTTCATAATTGTGGTGGTATTTTAACCGAAGCAATGACAAACATTGTCGCTCCAACATTGGCACCGAACTATGGTGAACTGGATTGTGCTTGGCAATACACATCTAATTCGGATCGCAATATTCAAATGGTTGTAAATACACCGCAAATGAATTGTGAAACAGAGTATATGATTATCTATCGGGGAAAATCGTCAAATCGTCCACGAGCTGCAAAAATCTGTGGTGATTCACAAGTTGTGAATCGAACAGTTGTGATCAACGGACAAAGTGTATACATTGAGTATCATTCGGATAATTACAATCCCTCAAATACACCATTCAAAATTAACATTATAACATCGGATGGTGTTTGTGGTGGAGTTCTTGATGCTCCAAATTATTTGTTCTCCACCCCCAGAAATGGCACCAAATATCCCCTAAACACCGAATGCGAATGGATTATACGTGCCCAAAGTGGTTATCACGTTGGTTTGACGTTTGTAAATCGTTTTATGATCGAAGAGAGTCCATCATGTACAAAAGATTACTTGAAGGTATTTGACAAGATCGATGGAGAATTCCATGAAATAGCGAAGATTTGTGGACGAAACATTCCGCAGCACTTGAACTCAACAGGTCAAGAAATGAAGGTATTATTCCATACGGACGGTGACGGCGATGGCGATGGTTTTACAGCTGCATGGACCGAAAACTGTGGCGGCACATTCCGAGCAACAAATAAACTACAATATATAACAAGTCCACGATTCCCAGAAAACTATCCGAAGAATATATTTTGCAATTACTCAATAGTTGCCGACGATACGCAGTCCGTTAACGTGAAATTCTTGAAATTTGATTTAGAAGCGAGCAATAGTCTTTGTAATTTTGATAATGTCACCATTTATAGGCGTGTATTGCTTGGATGGAGTCCAATCGAAGAGGTTGGAACGTATTGCATGAATGGTTCAATAAGTTCATTCCGATACATGCAACGAATTGATGTTGTATTCCGCACAGATTCATTCATTGAACGTAGTGGCTTTAAGTTCGCATACAGTACAGATCGATGTGGTGGAAATATTACGGAGTCAACGCAAATTGGAAGCCATGAAGATGGTGGCGATGTATACTTACCACTATCCACATGTTTTTGGTTCATAACAGCGCCCGCTAATAAGAAAATTCTGGTTCGATTTGAGCTATTCGATTTGGAACAAACGTTTGGCTGTCAATTAGACTACGTTGAAGTGTTTGAGGGTCATAACACCAGAGACGACAAGAAACGAATGGCTCGATTGTGTGGTAATTTAACTGAACATGCACCAGCTATTAGTATTGACTCCAATGAGGCCGTTGTCAAGTTTGCTACTGATGCTACAATACAGGAGAAAGGCTTCACAGCGTTGATCTTATTCACCACAAATTGCAATGAATATATTAATCTAACTAGCTCGAATCCAAGATACATCCTCAACAAACTAACTGATCAATATGAACCATTATTGAATTGTGAATACTTTGTAAAAGCACCCAAAGGCTATGTGATCCAAGTGAAATTCAATCAAATGCATTTGACACCGTGTACAACAACTGCAGTTAATGATTCATGCACCTGTGATTATTTGATTGTACGCGACGGGCCTGGACCATTCTCAGAATCGTTTGGTTCATTCTGTGGACATACAAATCCGTCAGATCTTCAGTCAACAACTGGCAATTTGTACATGCAGTTTATTACTGATAACGTCAGTTTTGGAACAGGATTTATCGTTGAATTCGAAATGATTGATTCGCCGTGCGGTCTCAGCTCTTACCATTTGAATAGCACCACGAGCAGCGTTACAATACAATCTCCAATGAATGGAAATCAATATAAATCAAACATGAATTGTCTTTGGACAATTTCAACGGACGACAGTAAATTAATAGATATTACATTTGAACAATTCGATCTGGAAGATGATCCACACAACAAATGTGCAGGCGATTATCTGGAAATTGCCGATGATGAGGTAGATTTGAGAATTGGTTCAAAACAATCTCTTGAACATTCATTGAAAATTTGATCTGAAATTGAGTATTCTTTGTTTACAGTCTAGGCCATTCATAGCTGAAGGACTTGGTGAAAATACCGTATTCTCTGGAACCAAAACTGCCAAAAATCAGTACTTTTATTGGGTAAATTTCTAGCAATGGCTCTTCGTTCATATTCATAATAATTTAATTATTTTTTTGAATATTCAAATTTTTGATATAATTTAGGGAAGACAATGGCCAGTCGCAGCTCATCGGTATTGTGGAAGTGGTATTCCAATCGATTATCTATCATCGTTCAAAACTATTTATATTCATTTCAAATCGAACGAAATGGTGGAAAGCTCTGGATTTAAATTGAAAGCCAAAATCTTTTCGGGTAGGCAATTTAACTAATATCCACTTAAGACGTTTAAAGATTTAAATAACTCTGAAATTTAAATATTCCTTCATAGAATGTGCTCGAAACTATACTGCACTGCAAGGTCGATTGTATGGAAAAACCTTGTCTGATTGTGAACAGTACATCACTGTGCCGGAAAATTACACGATTACACTTTATTTCGCTGCAATGGATCTTCGCATAACTGAAGAATGTACTGACAATAATAAACCATTAAAAGTAAGTCGGTTTTAATGATCTACTCATTCTTCGATGCACTTTCACATCAACTAATACTTATAATAAAATATTGAAACTCAACAGATTTATGATGGCAGAAATAATGAACTAGTTACTTCGTACTGTGGTGAAGGTATACCAAAACCTCTATTCACAACAACCAATGTACTTAAATTGAAATTCCAAAATATGACTTCACCGGCTTACTTGAACGAAATTTACGACATCACCTATTTGGCAAGCAACAAAGGTACTTCTTAACAAGATGCGTATAGAATGTTGCATTTGAATGAAATTAATATCCATTAAATGTTCAATAGGACGTGGATGCGGTGGTGAGCTTTTCAACTATGGCGGTACATTCTCAAGTCCAGGTTTTCCGAATACAGATCGAAATAATTCGGACTGCACATGGTCCATAAATGTTCCGATAAATCTGTTTGTGGCTCTTCAATTCCAAGGTAAGATATTTCTACGGCATTATATATTTTTTGTGACTGATTCTATTGGAATGATTTAGTATTTGACATGGGAACGAGAGCGACATGTGAATTGAACTATGTGGAAATCATTGAAAATGATGAGAGTATTGCGCCAACGAAATTCTGTGGTAATGATGAACCCGCACCATACAAAGCCAAATCGAATCAATTGAAAGTGCACTTCAAAAGCAGCATGAATTTCGCCGGTACCGGATGGGTTGCTAATTTTATGGCTGTTCATGAGAATAGCATTATCAATGGATTTTAAGTATAGAGTATTCGTAGAAATTGCATTCATTTGATGGCATTATCAAGTAGCATCAATGTTAGATCGACGATGCGGAATCATCATGGACATAGATGTAAACACATTTTCGTTGAAATGCCATCCTTTGATCAATTTCAGGATCATCCATTAAAAAGAAGCTTTGGCCCAATTTGTTATTACTGGTCTAGGTGTAGATGAATATTCAAAGAATAAAAACTTATTGGTTAGAAGATGCAAACGTCTTTTTATGTGCATGATTCCAAAATGTCATGTTTAAAAAGAATTATTTTCTAGTCTCTAGAGATCAAATAGAGACTTTTTTGATTTCAATAAATATTTGCTCACAATTTGGTGATTGCTTGATGTTTCAGGTTTCTTGACGACTATAAATTTAACGTTTTATGTTTTTGTTTTTAATTGTACAGAATCATCAGATGAACTCAGTTGCAACTGCAACTCCAATGTGTGACCCATAAATGGCACTTTTACCTCACACATGATCACACTTTTTACAACCAAATGACCATTATTACTTTAGAAACCATAACAAAAATACTTTTTTTTATTTGTTCGATGTAACAGATTGTTTTTTTTTTGCAATTACTATAGCTCGTCGAAACTGAAGGCAGCTTTGCGATATTTTACGATTTTTCTACTTTGTTTGTAAAATTTCATAGCGATAAAAAAGAAAAACTTTGTCATGTGCTGTATGCAGTGCACATGCACATTCACATCAATTTCTATGGAAGTTTAACTAGAGGTATCGAAAGACATACATACCATATTCCATATTCGCTGGTTCAAGGTGTGTTATTTTTCACGGTTTTTATAGGTGTTGCTCGCATACTGCATCGAATTTCGTACGTAAATTTACTCTCGACGATGTTTTTGTATCAAAACTTTTCTTGTTTTCACTTTATGTAATGGCATTTTACATGTGGCAACCATTGTACACACACTAAAAATTGGGTGTAATGCCGATTCATTGTGCAATTTTACATTTGGTCAGCTTAGTTCAAATCCATACAAATGTGTTTTCTTGTCAATAACGCTCTTTAGAGCATTCGTTGGCATTTTTCTGGCTGTTTTGTTATTCTTCATAATGTGCATATTTTTCATTGCACATTGCGGTTTTAAATCGGTTTGCATGCAAAACGTCACTCCTTTAGCTAGGAAATGCAATAGTTTATTTTATCGATTTAAAATTGAACAGCTGTTTGAACTAGACTTTGGTCAATCAGAGATATTCTCAAAAATTGAACAAAATGAATTTATAATCAATTTCATTCACATTGAAGTTTAAATACTTCTTCGATTTTTTAGTACTGATTAATTTATAGTTGTTAGTTCATTCGTTATGGGAACAGTCCTAGGTTCTCAAGCAATTGACGGCAAGGGAGCCGCTGCAAATTCTAAAGGGTAACGTATTCAAGTGAATACTGACACTTATCACCAGGGCATGTAGTGAGAATTATTACTTATCGTATTTCCAAAACAATTACAAAAAGCGAGTGAATTGATTTAATAAATTATTAATTTAATGAATTGAGTTACTTTATTGACCTTGATCAGCCAGCTTTTCAATCAAAATCATTCCCAAGTTGGAAATCCCAACAATTTGACACTATAAATGTATAATCAGTTTTATTTACATTGACGTATTAAATGACTAAACTAATAAATGTTCGAATACGAAATGGTAGCAGTTTGCTATTAGAACCTACTACTTGACCTACTATTTCAATTTTTGTCCGACAAAAATGGACAAAACTAATTGAAATTTATGATTGTCTGAACTAAATTATATCATGTAATTTGATATATTGGAGTTTGTAATTTGGTTTTCTTTTCCAAAAACCCAATGGGTAAAAGGGAAGTATTGCAACCGACACAGGGATTTGAATCTCCAAAAACTTCATTTATAAACGACTGGTGCAATTTTTTTAAAAAGAGAAATCACATTGGAAGATCCCGAATATTACAAAACTTGGATCTCTGATTGAGCTATATTGTTATTTTGCTAGACTGTATTGTACTACTTGAGAAATTACGAGATGGACTCGAACTCCGAATCAACACTCAATTTATGAAATACTCAAAATGATTCTCAATTTGGTTATGAAGAATGCGAAATAAATAGTCTAACGCGTGTAAACTACTTAGGCGCGTTTGAAAAGACCTGTGGCAATATGTTAAAATGTGTTTATCTGTCTCTTTCTTTCACATTGAAGATTACATTTAATTTGGAAGTTTCTGACGCTTTGTGTCACATTTCCCAGAAGTCTTTTGGTCAACCATTTTGAAGCGTAAATTTGAAATGTACACCGTTGAGATGAGAATAAACAGATTTGTATGAATTTCTTATGGTGACATATGAAAATTTCCCACTGAATATGTATTCAATTTGAATGTGAATATTTTTTTGAGCAACGTCGCAGATGTTTTCATGAAAATGTTCATGTTTAGTCGTTTTTATGAACTCATCGTGTTTATTACGTTATCATTAAACTGACAACCACTCAAAATTAATTGAAAATTAAAAAAGCGGTTCATTTGAATGATGCATTTTTTTGAGACGCTCGAAAAAGTGTTTTCATTTGCAATTATTCGTGAAAATGCATCGAATTCGCTTGCAAATATCATTCACAAACTACTTGCCAGTAGTTGTTTCATTGCAGGTCCAATCGTTTTGCTATGTTTCTTCTTTATCGAAGCCAACACATTTCAGGCATACACAGAGGCCCTCTATCCATTTGCAACGTTGATTGGCTGTGGTTTGAGTTTTTATGTATTTTATTTGAAAAAAGTACAAATTTTCAAATTGATTGATACTTTCGCAGACGTAGCCGAACAACGTAAGTTTTATGTTCAATATCAAAGTATCGATGTTCATCTACTCTATCATGAACTTATTGTAGGAATTGAAAATGGTCTGATGTCAAAAACAATATACAATGAAGTGAATAAATTCGTTGAAAAGTGGTCAAAGATCATTCATTTTGCCTTCACCAAAATATCTCTTCCTTGTATTATGGTTCCATATCTGGCTTGGAGCTACTTTATTTTTTTCAATACAGATTCAAGAGCGGATGCATTCAGTTTACCTTTCCCACTTTGGTATCGTGATTTTATTTAATAATGGTTGAATTATAATTAATTGCTTCGAATTAAACGAATTACATGTGCTTTTTCAAGGTCACCATTCGATTGGAGGCATCCGCTTTTGTATTTGGTCGCCTTCATTTCAGAATTACCCGTTGTATATTATATAGTCAGACTGTGTACATGTGATGTGTGTTATCCAGTTGGATCATGTTATATTATGATCGCCTTTGCATATGACGTCCAAACCGAAGTAGTTGCTTTGAATGAGCACAATCGCATCTATGGAAGTGGAATTGAATTCATTCAAAAGCTGTGTGCATTAATTAAATTCCATTCTATAGTGAAACGGTTAAGTTCAATCTAATGAATTAAGCTAGTTCAATGAATTCAGCTCAAATAATTTATTTTGTTTTAGATTTCCCAATGATTTTGCCGACACGTACGAATTTATTTTTACATTATATTTTTTATGGGCGCTCGTAACAATTTGCGACATCTTGTTGATGCTTCAATATGAATTAGTTAAATATCTGTTTATGTTGCTTGCTCTATTACATCAATAATTTTAATTTTTCTATTCAAATCAAACACAGTCACGTGACACACCAAACATCATGGTTTTGCTAAGAGTGATCATTCTTGCATTTTGGTCATTCTCTGAAGTTTTTGTGTTCTGCGACTCTAGTGAAAGTCTAAATAAGGCATACGGCGAGATCGACGTATATTTCACATGTGATTGGTATCTATTCCCAACTAATATACAACGCATGCTACCAGCAGTTATTATGAGCAGCCAACAATCCGTTGTTTTGGTGGGATTTGGAAACATTTCTTGCACCAGAGAAACTTTTAAAAGGGTAAATCATAGTAAATTCGTAGATCCGTAAATCTTAATGGAATTTTGGATTTAAATTGTTTCAGGTAATTAACGGCGGATTTTCATATTTTATGATACTTCGTCAATTGAGAGTATAAATGGAATAAATAAATAGTATTTGAAATAAATGATTATTCATTGAGATCCACAAACTTCTTTTTCGAGATTCTGATATTTGTGTGAATAATATTACTGTTTCAGAAATGTGCAGTTATAATAGTGCGGATAAATGCAATAAATTTAGAAATTCTTTATTAACAGATTTCGAATTTGGCATTTGCTCTAAATTTTGACCGAACGCTCTTGATATTTGCAGACGATCTAACTCAAAGATAGTATCTTGTCATCAAAATTACATGATGTTTTATTGTATAAAATTTGGAGATAAACTTCCTCGGATTCATTTTCGGGAGCAAGGTCAATCAATCTTTAGGCTTTGATTCTCGGATTAGCAAAAACTTCAATGCGAGCGAATGTCTCAACACTTGACTATACTTTTCCAGTTTGGTAATCTTACCAAATCGCATATGTCAAACAACACAAAATCGAAAAAGTTACAAATTAGCCAGAATAGTTAAATATGGGATATTTATTTTTGTTAAATTTTTAACCAGTTTTACATAAAACACATTTTTGCATCATGAAAAATCATAAGCTTACGAAAGCTATCTGTCTACATTTGATTTTGTCCTTGTTTAACTATCCGATACATCTGAAAATAGGACACAGATTTATATATAGATCTCGTCGTAGCCGCAAACATTCAGCGCACCAACAATAAAACATCCAAATTCAGTTGAATGTTCAGCTTACGGGACTTTAGTCCAGTTCCTGGAAGTTATAACTTCCCAACAGCAAATACATTGAATTCAAATTGTAACATTGAGTTGGAAATTACGATTCAGCATTGTTGATTGCAGTATTTGTGTACGCCACAACATTGTGTGATCCATAAATTACATTGGCTGGCTGATTTCGCCATTTCAATGAGCCATTTGAATGGTCAACATGTTGTATCCCACACTATGTGAAATCCAATCATTTTTTACCACATTGTATTAGAATAATTAATTTTCGGAACTGCAATAAAACATCGAATGCCTTTTCAATACCGATAAATGTATATAATTCAATCCACAGCATTCACACAAACTTAAGCGAATGTTCTGCACCACACTAAATCCACAGAAACTGAAAAATTCTTCTATTCAAATGATATTTCAGCAATACCCCGAAGAACATTATACAAAGGCAAAAAGATTCAGACCAATCTGATGTTCGTCACTCTGATTATTTAACAAAAGCCAATGTGCGAACCGATATGATTCACTAAATATGCTTTCGATTGGTGATTTTCAATTAAAAGTACACTTACAATGTAAGATTCCTGACATTCAAGCCAAAATAATCGGTATGTGAATGTGAATAATGCTCACTTTTCAGACTATAAGCACAACCGAAATACGGTCATGCTAATTGTCGCATATTTGAAACCGGATCTCTCAAATAGCAAAATCTTAATTGGTTCGGTGCAAATTCTTTGGCATGTACAAAGCTCGAATAAATCGCTTATTGTCGGATGAATTGATTATCGGACACACAATAGACTTATTGAATTTTCACCCGTCTCTTCGCTGCAATAAGGATTTTCACTTTGTTCACTGGCATTTTCATTTCGTTCAATACGAAAATTCATCCATTTATGCTGCATCTAAATCGTCTCAAAAATGCAATCCACAAAAGCCATACATCGACAAAATCGTTTACATTTGATATGCAATTATGTGTAAAATGTGTTTCATTGTATTTGAACACATTTAAATGACTCGAACAATTACATGGATTTGTGTAAATTGTGTTGAATGCTACAATTCCTGTTATAATGAAGTGTGATTTAACATTTTCGAAGATTCTTGTGGATTGGTTGAATTTAGCCAAATGTGCGAAAATTCATTTTACCAAGAATGTGTATTGACAAAGACATAATACATTTAAATAATGTGACAAAATATTTAGAGCAAATACTTTTAGCTTAAATGGAGATCTGTCTGGATCGAGGCAAGGGGCAGTAAATTTGCAAAGATAAGCACAAAGGTTCCGAAGTCCAGACGATTTTATTGTTACACTATTTTCATTTTATACCAGACATTTAAAATGGATTATTTCGAATGAACAGGCAGTTTAATTGAACTATTGAACAATACGCAGTGTGTTACATGTTGCTCTTTGATTTACCAATCAGAGATTGGTATGCTACCATTATTTTCTATGTGAGTGAAGCAAGAGAAGGAAACGACCGTATTTTCTTCTCTAATTGCTCTTTTTCTTCTTTTGTGTTTAATTACTCAAGTTGATATGATTGGGCGTAGTTTAAAATGATTACTGCTCATTCGAGCTCATATCTCATTGCTTATATTGCCTATTATTGTCACCTCTGCTCCTGCCTCCCAAAAGCATTGTGAACCAACACAATAATGCCGACACATAATGAGTTGAAACGAGCCTTTTTGAATGAAAAAACAGCATTCTCAAAGCTTTGCCAACTAATGGCAATGGCCATAATTTGTTCACAATAAATATAACAAAGATGTATGGACACCATTTTATTCTTAAGCGGAATGCTTTAAATTTCTCATTTGCCTTTCATGATCACAAATTGTATCAAAATCGCTTCGACTTGAAATAACTATCGTAGTTTGTATGCAGTTCATTCTCAACATTTGAACAAAAAGATTATACAACCTTATTTCCCATAACAAATTATTATGGGAAACAGCATCTTGAATGTGAAAGAGAAGAATAAAATAGGTAAAATCAACACATTATGAATGCATGAGATACAATAAAATTGTTAAAAGAACATAAATTGAGCAACAGTGAACTTAAAGAAATTCTTATCGATATGATACAGTAGAGAAGGTGAAAGGCAGGCCAATTTCTGGAATATTATTTGCCAATAAATGTGCTAATATGTAAACTGGTGCGTCTTTTTGTAAGAGAGTGTATACACTCTATGTTCGTGTAAAGAAAAAAAACTATGTGATCTATTCTAAAATGAACATGAAATGAGATCTTTTTAACCCTCTAGTGCATAACCATGTCAAAAGGCATGGTTAAATAATCGAAGATAAAATGCACTCCAAAAAGCAATCTAATAAAACAATGACATAAAAAACAATTTCAATTGCTGCAAACCTTTTGATTTTATCTTTAGTGGTTGTTGAGTTACAAGCAAGAGCGTAAAATTTTTTCAATTTGACAAAACAAATTACCATTTCTTAAAATTTGACAGTTTTAAACAATGGATTTCATTGTTCTTTTTCGATGTCAAATGCATTTCCCAAGTAAACCACGCGGTTTCAAGGGTTTTCACTATTTTTTTGAGTGGTTTGAGACCAAAAGCATCCTAGTTAGATACCTCAAAACGCTGAGAAAAATTCATGCATTAGAGGGTTAATAATAATCAGCCTTGTACTATATTGGACTATAAATTCATGTAAACTAGAATAACACCATACTATTTCCTCTCCAGATGTTCTAAAAATAGTTATCCGGACAAAGTTGTAGGCGAATATTTACGCAGCATTTATTTAAGGTGGTTCGTTTGCGCCTTAACGTAAATGTTATCCAAAAAAATATAGCTTTGCTCTTATGCAAAATGGATTCTTTTTGAAAATCTGACGATAGTATTAAGAAAGCCACCTCTATTTAACCCCAAACATTGGTCGTCTTTGTGGATGTTGAGAGATTTTTTTCAAAGAACTCAGATACTGACGCCAATTCCAATACTAAATTACCCTTTGTTTATTCGAATTAAGGTGATTCAAAGTTCTTTGATTTTCTCCTTGACTTTGGCTCTAAAAGACTCAGTTCATAAATAATTTCTCAAATTCGTTTTGAGTTAATTTATTCAATATCGCGAACGATTCAATTCTATAGAAACTATTTTGAATGCCGTCACATAGTTTATTTTACAGAGTTGTGCGGTTGATACTGTCAGTCAACTTTTAAGCTTATAAATTATTTGTCAAAATTGAAAATGTTTGAATACAGAATTATATGAACGTCACTGGTGGCGGTTCCGAATGAATGCAACAAAATATGATTGAATATGCGGTTGATATCGTTTGCCTTGTACCGTCATTTTGTTGCAGCAATTCTTCAACCGCTTTAATGCTTTATAATTAAATCACTTTGTAAATTCGCTTTAGCATTAAGCAAGTGCTTAAATCATACTATAGTAAATCACTTCTAGAACTTGCATACCATTCACCGAATCGGACATGGAAGCGAATCAAGTGCACTTGGATCTATTTGTGTAGTTCGATTGGTCAAAACTGCTTCATGGAGCACAGTCCCCGCTTTCTTTATGCTTCAGCAAAATGAAATGCATATTCGCATTTTCAAATCAATTTGACAGGTTATCACAAGCATAATTTGAATCTATTTTCATGACAAATGTTTTACAAATCGTGATAATTGTGAAAATTTAAGTAAATGTTAACCTTTTTAAGCTGAAATTTTGTATTGATTTATACAATTTATGTTAAAATGCGTGACAAATTACCTCAGTGTCTCAATATGGATTTAAAAAGTGACGAAATTCCATACCTGAGTGAAATGAACTTTGAAATGGATTCAGATATTGAAATTGAAACAGAATCATCCGATCCAGATGCCGAAGTATCATCAGATATTTCTGAGAGTGAATGAGTTTTAGTGTCGCCTGCTCTCCCGGATACAAAACAAGTAGATTGTAAGTTAGACTGTTGACTCTCTCGAATACTCGAATTTCAAATAAGTTAACTTCTTTTAGAGATGGCATTGTTCGTATTATGTACAGAATTAAAAATGCTGTAAAATTAATTTGAATCTGCCCGTTTTAATTGTTTTTTTTTCAGAGACAGTCCGTTGCATTGCGATACTTCGAGCAGATGCAGTTTCCTTCAGGGATCAAATTTTGAGAAGAGACAATCACCATCGGGAATAGTTTCCAAGGAACTTTAGAAAATATGAAACTAGTAGATATCGATACTGTGAAAAATGTGCCAAAGAAATTGTTTTACTGTGTAAGAAATCGGAAAACTAGTGAATGAATTGAAATAAACTAGTCTGTAAAAAACAATACTCTCGTTTACTTCACTAAAAATTTGAGCAGAATTTTTCCTTTTCGTACATGTAAATGACTCATTTTCTTTCAAATGAATCACACTTTTTAAATTGTATGGTGGGGACCACCCAGTGTAGTTGGATGCCATCGTTGATAGTTTTTTCATAATTGTGGTCGTGCGTTCTGTGGATCTGGCCCCTATTGTTCAAAAACTGTTCATTTTGAAAATGAACAGATTTTTTTGAACAAATATTCAAATTTTACTAAATAAAACAAATGGGAATATGTTCAATTCAATATTGTATCTGTTCAAAGTGAATATATATTCAAATTTTACCTGAACTGTTCACGAAAAAGTGATTCAACTACATAGCTGCGTCATTTTTTTTGAAAACTTTTCATATTTTGTCATATATATATATATTCACTTTGAACAGATACAATATTGAATTGAACATATTCCCATTTGTTTTAATTAGGAAAATTTGAACATTTGTTAAAATGAACAGTTTTTGAACAATAGGGGCCTGATCTCACCTACAAATATTGTTGAGACAAATGTAATTATTTCCTTCTGTGTCGTCGATGAATTGTTCAAGGACAATAGTCGATTTCATATCAGTGTGGAAAAGTGAGGACCACGAATGTAATTCAATTTATCTTTAGTTTTGGTTTTAGTTTGAGCAAAAATCAATGAAGTGCAATATAATTGTGTTTGTGCTATATTTATTCGATTGTGCCTAATATAGTCGTCAAATCGACTTTATTGAAATGACGTATAAATTATCAAATTCAGAGTACCTCACACATGATTCATATTCTAATGCAACCTCCAACAGCTGCCCAAAAAATAGAAATGAATACGCATCCAAAACCACTACAACTCGACTCACTTTCATGTCCTCTCAACATACTCATATCTGGAATGCACTAAGTTGCAGTGCATCTGCTCTGCACACACATATATATTTATAACAATTTTATATGTAGAAGCAGCCCGCAGCACGCAAAAAGCGCACAATAATCCATAAAACTGACACACTGTAACTAACTTTGTTTTTTGATAAACGTATCGCAAACGAATGTAAATGGCATTTGGCTTATCTGGAAAATATTTTGTGCATATCGCGTTAAATATAATATGTTTTGGCTTTGAATAATGCAACATTATTAACACTCATCCGCATTTTGTCAAGAGAAAGAGAGTCACCGCAAGGGTTGAGTAGTAAACATGATTTTAACTCGTTATGAGAAATGCATTTTATGTGATTCGCGTCATCTTAGAATGAATGACACATTGTGAAACAAAAGTATAGTTTTTATGATTTTTCGTCTTTTTGAAAAATGAGTTGATAGATGCATATTAGAATGTTTTATTTGTATGTTCTTTTTTTTCACCCACAATACGGATAATCGGTAAAAAAAAGCTTTTGACAAATTTACTGGAAACGCTGAGCCATTGCATATAACAAACGTTGACCTTTTTTGCTGTCAAGTGTGAATGGGGTGCCCACATGGATGCGATGACAAACTCTAGATATCCACAACGAAGGATGTAAATGTGGAAAATGAAAAATAAACCTTTTACAGGTTAATTGAGTGTTTAAACAGAATGTCGTAATGTTTTATGTGTTCGCGATATAACGTTGTTTTATGCTTTGTGAGCATGTGCATGCACAATGCACAATGTTCACAGTACATTGCTAGTTGCAACTTGGATCCGGTTTCACACCACACTATATTTTTCTCTTTATGATGATCGTGCACATTTAACTCGATGGAAAAAAAGTTGGAAATCGTTGGTGCCGAAATCAATGTATTTTCTTCACTTAAATTGATGTCATAAAATGTGTCTTTGGTGCTGAATGGGTTTAATAATCTCAGTAAAGCATCAATTTAGTTTATATATTTCAGTACATATTAAAAACTCACATACAAACAGTTCGAATTTGTCCACTTAACGTTTACTTACTTTTTTTTATTGGATAACTACGTATTGCAGATCAAATTGGCGTAGTTTTCACTGGAAACAAGATCATTTTGCATATGAATTCGAATAATATTTATCATGAGTTGTCGCCCTTCATTGCACTGTAACTGTCAAACGCACCTTTTGCATTGTAGTTAGTTGGCACTGTGTTGCACGCGAAATAGTGTTGGTATGCGGCATACACACACATGAATTGGTGGTTATTTGAGTTTAAGCCCAAGTGTCATGCATTTAAATGTGAATGTGTGTAAATATTTTATCCGAGAACGAGAGAAGTACAATCGGGGAAAATAATTTCGAATTGAAATTCGAAGGGAATGAGAACAGTCAGGTAAATATCATGATGTAATCATACCGCAGAGGAGCTGAATGAACCAACCTTTTGATTTGTATACATGATCTGCATTGCATTTTAACATGTTTGCATGTATAGGTTTTTGGTTATGCCAGCTACTGTTCTATTGCCATTGCTCAGGTATTGCGATAGCGTATAATTTATTTGCGTTTACAATTAGAAATGAAGTGCTTGTGCATGAGAAGCCAGGAAGGGGTCATTCATTGCAATAGTGAGAGATTGCGGCATGCCGAATGCAAAATCAAGTGCTCACCAAAAAATGAGCTTGTGAATTTGCTGTTTGAGGCTACAATTGTGTGCCCATTTAAATATACACGATAGAGAAAAATATCGTAATAATTTTGATTTGAAAACTTTGCGTACACGGGTAACCACGCAAATGGCATTGCAACTGTGCGCTAGCTAATAAGTGGAAACTAATGACACCATACGAGTTAACATTATATCTCGTGAAACTTGATCTCTATCTTCTTCGTTTTCTCCTCATGCGCACTCAACACAATGCGAACAGCTTGGGTGCACCATTCGAATTTTATTTTTTGGTCTTTTGAATTACACTGCAGTTTTTCTGCTCCGATTATTTTGCTTCTCTTCAAAATTAATTCCAGAATAGATAAGCTCGATTTTCAAACGCATTCCTCAGTTAACTTGATATGCAGATATTATTATATGCGTTGCATGCAAATTTAATTGCTTCTCGACATGTTCCTCTCAATTGAGTAGCCAGCTGCAAATGTGAAGATGACATATATTATTTATTTGGTTTTAATCTTTGAGTTGTGCGGTTGAAATTGGAATTTCGGACTGCTTGAATAGGGGCCAGTGAAGGATATATCTATTTTGTTTCAGTGATTTTTATTTGAACGGTTTTTTTCTTCATTTCGCATTCATCAACAGTGTTGATTTAATATCATCCCCAAAAATTCACCCAAACACACTCCTTTCTTGAAAATGTGTTGCTTGTGGCTGGATATGCTTGTGGCAAGAAAGTGATAAATACGAAAAACCAAACAAATGTTTCAAATGAAATGATAACGAATTTTGCCCAATCTATATATAAACATAAACCATGCACAGATACACACACATCCAACCAATAATATGGTTGATTGTAAAACCTCCCTGAAAAACACATGGCTCAGCATCCAAGGCATTTAATTCAGGCAATAAACTATCAGGAAAAAGAAATATCCATATGTTACCATCAAAGCCATAACAACAAAACACTACAATCAAACACACACTCACACATACACTCATTCACGCACATGAATTCAGTCGAGGGAATTTTGCTCACGTTTTTTCATCTCTCTTTCTCTCCATCTCTCTTCCCGTAGTATAACATTCAATTGATTCCGTTTATTTGTTTGTTTGGTCGTTTTCGTTTGTTTTCATACTCTTTAACGTTCATCCATACCGTTGCGAATGGGTTTGCTCGCGTAAACTTTGATTGTTTTGCGAATTGGCCAAAGTTGTATTTCGTTTTCCATTCAAAATGCCAACAACCACACCAGAAAATAAATTTTCGTTTGCGTTTTTTCACACACATACACATCAAACCGTAAAAAAAAACAAAGTTTCGGTTGTTTTACCGACGAATACTCAACGAAACCGATTGAAATGGATCGAGAAAATGCATTTCGTCTGGAATCAATTAAGTTTGGCACTTTTTAGCCTATTGATTTGATTCGATGGAGTACAAAGTTCACACCGTGAACATGAACATTGTTGGATAGATGTGCGGAGCATAAAAAAATCGACACAATGATTTATTTATTGCGAAAAATGGACCGGAAAAACGGTCAACATGTGGATTCATCATTTTCCAATAAACTCAACTACCTTGATCAGCATTCATGCAGCATTACACTTGGAATGTGCTCATTTTAACCTTTTCCGCCAATAGTTTTCCATTTAGAAGAAAACATAGAACTAGTGTTGAATCATTCGAAACCGTTCGAATAAAAAACATAAACATGAAGGCAACCACCAATCGGCCGCTGTTGAAGTCGGCACCGCCATCCAATCGCAACAACGATACCTTAAAATCGGTTATTTTTCACATTTAACTCTTGCGCTCAATCGAATGGAATGTGTGGAAAAATCGTAAATAAAAATCCAAAAGTGTGGGCACCAAGTTTCAAATAAAATACGTTCACCAAATAGCAAAATAACGTCAAATAACTGAAACAAAAGTTTTAAAAGGAGTTGAGAGAATAAAACAAAACAACAACAGCCAACAGTCGAAACGATTCTGACGGATAACAGTTTATTTACATTTTACACCGTTTGTGTATGGAATGACAATAGGGAGGCAAGTGGCATTGTTTAGAAATGGCTTTGGGCTTGAATAGACGCTACTATTCAGAAGTCTATTCAAGCCGATTCAATGAAAATCATTTGTTTGTTTGGTTTTTTTTTGTTCATTCTTTCGCTCACTCGTATTGTTCGGACTCAGTCAGTATGTGTGCCAACTACGGTCAATGGTTTGCCCACTGTGCAGTTTGCACGCTGTATTCAAAGGAAATATGACGCACAATGTCGTTAACAATATGCAGAGCACACAGATATCAATGATACATGTATCGACCGAAAGACTGAAATGTGAATTAGGAATAAGAATGAAAACTACACTAAAAAGCTCTAACGCTCAGGCTCTATTCAACTATTCAAATTTATTTCCATTGGCTCGATTTGATTTGTTGTGTTTTTGGGCAAAAGTTCAATAAATTCTATTTGGGCATTTTATTTCTTTTTTTTTCAGCTCATCTTAGTGCACATTGCGAGAACGAATATGAGCCAAAGCGTACAAACGATGATATGTTTCACAAGAATTTGGTGTAGTTGCCGTTTGTGGATCTAACACGCTATTTTAACGTCACATTGCCCGAAATGCCATGTTATTTATTTGATGTGTGGATGTTTTTTCCTTCTCTCTCTCTTTCTCTGACTTGTTTGGTTTTACTGTTCTTGAATTGAAAATTTTACTATCTATCCTCACTGCTCATCCCTCATCCATGCTCAATTCCTAGTGCGCATTTTGTACATTTTCTTTCCAATTTTAGTTCAATAGATGCAGAAAATAAACTCAAAATTCGTCCCGTTTCTCTGATTGGCTTCTGAATTTGAAATGGGTTTTAGTTTGCGTGTGTCTGTTTTCATCACTTCGATTTTTATTACTTTGGAAACAAGATAAATATGCAATTTTTCTCGATGTACTTTTCTGTCGTGCAGTCACCTCAATCCAAAACATTTTCCCATTGCTGTTGGAAAGAGCAATGAAAAACAGACACACACAAAAACAAAACAAAAAAACAACAACAATCCGGGAAAAACATTTACCCGTACACAATAAAAGAAGTTTCCGCACACAAAACTCACCGAAATCATCAAAATATCCATAATTTATTTGTTGAAAAGTTTTGAACCATTTATGCGATTTTGCTTGCATCGCAAATTGAACGAGCGGCGCCAAAAAATGGCTGTTTTCAGGCTGGATGTGTGTGTGTTATGTGTGTGCGAGTGTGCGCTATTTTTACAATCGTCAACAGCAATAATAACGACCGCTTTTTGCTACAAACAAAACTTTTACTTAACAAAATTCATAAATTAGTTTGTCTTCCTCTCCCTCCAAACTGGTGGCGCATTTTTGATGTAATCATCATTCGCCAAAAAAAAAAACAGCCAGAGCCGAAAGCTTTGAAACAATAGCATTAGCAATGCTTTCGATTTGTTTTAGTGAGTCGACGATGTGCGGAAGTTTATTGGAGCGTCAACACAAATTATGGCCAATCTTGAATATCAAATGTCCATGTTCATTTGTTGTAAAACACCCAGAGAAACAGAGAGACAGAGAGATCTGGCATGGAAAGTGGCTGTTAATTTGTGATTATTGTCTTGAAGATAAAAATCGTTTCGTGCCGATTGCATACTTGACATTGTAAGAAATGATGGAAAAATCCAGAAGCGTCAAGAATGTCATGTTGAATTTTCTGTGTGACGCATTCGTCGCATCCGAAACTCCATCCAATTGGCCCAATTTTGCAAAAGTGTTTCATTTTTGCTTGTCGACGCATTTGTTTAACCTTTGAAATTAAATTCCATTCAATCCTCAGTATATCTTCTACTGAAAATCCCATGAGGTGCACACAAAACAATGTCAAAGCAAAGAATGGTGCGGCAAACAATTATACGGGCTACTAAGATCAAGAGTGCGCATATTAAAAGTTTGCACGCAAACAATTTGGAATGCGGAAATATCATTTTACGCGTATAAAATTGTCAAAACAATAAAGTAATTTTCATGGAATTGTTTTAAGTGTTTTTCAGTATGCTGAGAAGAGAATCAAAGTGAAGCGAACCACTATGCTACTAAAAACATCCATCCTTCACCAAACAATATTCTCAATGCTGCATTCAAACTCTCTCATTCTCATTCGTATTCTTTCGCAGCATTTATTTGATAACATTTATTTTTCATTCTGTTTTCTCGCTTCTGGAATTCTTGTTGCGTGCAAACATTTCTATATATTGCTGAAATGTCTAAATAAATAATAATAGAATTGAGAATAGCAATCACTGGGGGTAAAAAAAACAAACTTTTCAGCTCTATCTCGCTACTATGTCAAGAAAAAGCCCCTTCATATTTTCTAGGCACATTGACTTTACTTCGTGTGTTCATGCTTCACGGTAAGTTGATTGCAAAGTCATGTTTTTGGGTGCCGAAATACGAGAGAACGCAAGAAAAATGAAAGAACAAGTTCAAAAAGCCAAAAAAAAAAAATGTAGAAAAGTCGCACGCTGTGGAGAGATTGTTGCTATGATTGCCGCATGCATTTATTAAAGTGAAACGATATTGTGATGCTACAATGCTGAGCACATCACACACATATACACACACCATCCGAAAAATGCTGTTTTATTTTTGCTAAGCTTTTTGATTTATGTACGCTTTTATTGTTTAATATCTTTAGACTGGTTTTTGTTAGCGTCACTTCATTTGGTGTAACCATTTCATTCCGCATAACCGGTCTATGTGCAATGCATATCCAGCACAGTTTTTCGAAATGGGAATGAGCTGAGATGTGTTTGGAATGGGGTAAAAACAATTGCCAACATTTGAAATTAAATTGAAAATTACACAGTCACCGTCACATTTCACATCTAAATTGAATTTTTCCTAATTCCTATTATTTATTCTTGAGCTAGCACTCACATACACATACAAACCATGAGTTAATTTTGTCAAAATTACATGTGATTCAATGTTAAATATGTGATTATTAGATTGCATTATGTTCGTATACTAAATTCTCTCACAGAAATAATGTATATTTTGTAATACATATTCTAGCTTTTTCGACATGGCATCGGTTAGTTGGAACCATAAAAAGAGAGAGAGAAGGAGAGATAACTGGGCCGCACGTAAGCAAATAGAAATTTTTACATTGACACCCGGATATTGTGGACTTGGCTTTTGGCTCCAAGCTCTCTGCACCGTACAAAACGACAACAAATCTCAATTACACAATAAATTTGTTCCTCTTTCAATAACAATATGCGCTTTTTGATTTATGCTTTCCGTATTTCCGTCAATTGAATGCATTCAATATGAGAGGGATGTGGAAAAAACGCACATCGAAACGTTATTTATTCACATTGTTCGTTGCTAAGATCAAATATTGCACTATATCTTCACCGCCACCGCCACATTTGTTATATACCATCTTGATCATGGAATATTTTCCGGTTTCGTATTGTGCTTTGTGTGCCCTTTGGTTCATTTATATCAAGTCAATCTGTGCCATGAATGCCTAATGCTTTTCAATGTTTCGAATATAAATACAGATCACGCAACATCAGCTCCAATATCATCAAGCAAATCCAAATGAAAAATGGATTCGTCCAGGACAAAATTCATTCACATGCTCATGAATGCAAACTCTAGTCAATGGACTTGATTTTTTTCACACTGCGATTTTACCGTTGTTATTGAAATTGGTTTCTCGGCACACACACAATTTAGGTGGGCTGAAGAAACCAGAGAACTATGAATATAAACAGAGATGTGAAAATGATGACCAAAAAAAAAACACAATATTGACTATTTTCTAAGTGTTTAGTTTCTCGTTCAGCCGTTCCCATGTTCATATCGAACCGAAAGAAAATCTTTCTAATTTTGCACCGAACTAAATCCATGCATATTATTCAAAATGAATTCCAATATGCCGACTTCTTTTCGTTTTATTCGTTTTTTTTTGTGTGTGCCCACAATACAATATCAAAAGCACTATAGACACGAGCATCAATATCGATAAATGTCATTTTGAGGCATTTCAAATGCGCTCAACAAACACACACACACAGAGCGAGATATGTATATATAATAGATTTAGAAAATAGAAACTAGAATGCATTGTGTCCGTACACAAAAAGTTAGGATCAATACTCTATTGACACTCTTCGTCTCTTATATTCTCTATCATTGTCTCTGTCTCTCTACTCAATTCATGTCTTGAAGACCGATGGATTTCGGTTTCTCAATGCGAGTAAAAGATATTTATATTCATCTCGACACAGACGGATTTTATTGAATAAAATGGACCTTTCACACAAACGAAATGCTCAATAAAAGAATGGAGAGAATATCGTTCGGCAGAGAGCAGCAGATACATAAAACTCGAAAGCAAGAGCGAACGAGAGAGAGAAAGAGAACAAGCAAATACTTATATTCAGCGATTGGATTCTCGTGCAAACAATAACACAAATTTGAGGAGCTCTCGACATCTGCTTTTAGCCCAAACAGTATCACTTCCGGAATGCACAATTTCATTCGGGTGCATGAAATTGAAGTTTTGACACACCTTAAACCATTCATTGTCAATTCTTATCATACGAATTTCGTATGCCATTTACCTACGAAGCGATTTAGCAAAATCGGGTTGTCGTTCGGTTCACGAGATTCAATGCCTTCATTACTGTATCAAATAAACCATTTGAAATGAATCGATTGGAATCGCACAAAAGAACATTTTCGAATTTTCGAAATTTGTGTTAAATGGCGTTAAATTGCTTGCGGCTGCAATAAATACTCTCTAATATTAAAGATTTCACTCATTGATAACGGCACATTTATTGGAAAGTATCGAACAATTCATGTGCAAAAGTTTTGTCCGTGCCATGGAAGTCGAACGCGAAATGAGACATGGTACTGTTTGGGTAAAAAGCAGTTCATGCCCAGCAGTTGTACCGAGTACATTTCATTTGCTCTGGTCGTCTAGCATAAAATCAGCTTCCGTTTGACCTGTACGTGCACAAAACCAAAATCAAACGTATTCAAAGCGAAAAGCTCCGGGATTGTAATTGGATAGATTCAGTTCTACTTCTCCATTTGCAATGTGCGATTGATTTTCTGTATGCGATGAAAGTGCATCCATTTTCAAAGATATTGAACGATTTCCAAAATTCTTGACACGATCTCAAACTAACCCACAAATTGTGAAATAGATTCATTTTATGACTCACTCATATATATATGAGTATACGCAATCGAAAAAAATGAGCACAACAATTGCTTCAGAAAAACATGGAATCGAAATAAAAAAAAGTTTGATAACCAAAATGTATGATAGCGCATCATTGATGCGAATTACACTAAAACGCAAACATCTGAAGAACGTGTAACAGAACGAACGAAGCAACACGAAAACAGAATCAATGAAGTGTCAAAAAGTAATCGCAATAATAACAAAATTGCACCTATTGAATACGTGACTAAATCGTCTAATCATTTTCCGACTCGTTACATTCTATTTACCCTCATAAAATGTGGTTGAATTGCTTAAATTTGAAAGACAAAAAGTAGCGCCTGAAGGCGGCCAAAGACAGGCACACACACACGCACACATTTCCGTTAACAATTTCTCATTGAAGTTCGTGAAGCTATATAGTACTATTAAACATCTCATAATACTAAATAAAGTTGCTTTTACGATGTCACATCAGATGTATAAATAACAGAATATGACGCATCATCCGCAAACGAATCACGAATTACGTAGAACGAATAATGACGCGCGCCGCCACTTTTTTTATATTTTGAACCGTTTTCATTAACAGCACAATATTAATCTGCTACATCATATTTTACGAGATTCGTCATGATTTCGAGATGAGTTTTCTGTTGTATGTCATCATTATCAATTTCTTTGTCGCAGAGATTTCTTCGTTCTTCCGTCCCGGTCCCGGTCCCGGTCCCGGTCTTTTATCCTTATCTTGTTTTTTTTTGTTGTTGCTTAGATTAATGTTGAAAACCTGTAGATAAACGTGCGAATTACACACGGGTGCATAAAAGAAAAACTGGGTATGTGTTGGCTTTTGAATGGCAAACCATCTCGCTATGAAGATTAATTTCTTGTGAACACAACACGGATATGGTATGCAATTGACGCGAGCACACAGCATTTCGTTGAACGCAATCAAAAACCCAATTATCTTCATTCTAAAACTTAATACGTTTCGTAACGAAGAGCAATTTTTCACATGATTTTTCATTTAAGTTTGTGTATGTGTGTGTGTGTGTTCAATTTAATTAAATGGCTTGGAAAAATGATGTTCCGCATGGGATCTCAGCTCAGAGAGAAGAAAAGAAAGGACGTTTCGGGGAGAAGGGTTGAGAATAAAAATCAACAACGAAACAACAAACATCGCAGACGAGTTAATTAAATCAAAAACACGCATCAGATTATCTGTAGTGCGAACGAATGATTTTAAATTGAATCATCGCCGCTTCATAAACACATGATTAGTGCATTTTAGAAAATTGAAGTTGAATGAATCAACGTGCGTCAATAGCATTGCGCCATTTGCGCCATTTGTAACCTTTATAACATTTTACAAAATTGTTTGTCACGGAATTTATTATGTATAATCTTTTGAAATGATGCTATCATTCATTTGTATCGGGTTCATAAATCCGAAAAGTTCACCAAAATCAGCAACAACAATGAGAACCGACTTCTTCAAATTATATTGTGATGTTGAAAGTGAAGCCTACGGCAATAAATTCTCATGATTAAGATTCTCAATTTCAAAATGAGGAAATCCGTCAGAGAAATTATGGGCATTTATTTGTCAAAAAAAACTCTCAAAATTCATGGGATCCCTATACAAAAATTAGAGTGGGTCAATTTGCCATTGCAAAAAAAGTCGTTTTACACATGGACACTGTGATCTCGTTTTTCAAGATAGATCAATGATTTTTGAACGATTTGAAAGATATTGAGCTCTACTACATGACTGCATTAAAAAAAATTAAAAAAGTTGCGATGGAGACGGTCAATAAATGTTGATATAAAAATGATAAAAAAATGTGCTCATAAAAATCCGGAGGCTCGAAATTCGAGATAGAGCTATGGTCTCTTATTAAAAGTTTCTTATTATGGTCCGTAGAATCCCGCTATTATAGAATGAACATCGAATTTTTTTGGTACCTACAATTTAACCCGTTTTGAAAAAAAATCGAATTCCGATTCAATGCTGTCATGTAGTAGAGCTCAATATCTTTCCAATCGTTCAAGAATCATTGATCTATCTTGAAAAACGAGCTCACAGTGTTCATGTGTAAAACGACTTTTTTTGCAATGGCAAATTGACCCACTCTAATAAATATATATATAATATATATACAAAATATACATATATATATATATTCGTCTTCAAGCTCACAGGGTGGAGGGTGTGCGGCTTATTGGGCTTGAGCACATTAAACGATAAGCTCGTAACGATCCACTTCCTGTACACAACAGACAATCTTAACCTAGTTCAATTTAATACCGCAGACAGTCGTCGAATACGAACAAGAGTAACATTAATTTCTGTATTGTTAATTCAAAATGATTAGGCTATGTAAACACACGGCAACTGTGCATCATTCCGATCACATTCAATGTTTTCCCCATGCACACAGAGCATGATACTTACCATTTTGATTAAGTAAAACAATTATTTAACTGGATTATTACTGTTGTTGATTTAAAATCAAATGCACCATTTATATGTATCATCTTGCCACACAATATATAGCCAGTTCCGATGAAGATGCGGCTAATGTCTAACAAGTTGTACGTTTTGAGCCTCTTTATACTGCCCATTTAAAATCATTCACATCAGAAATTCGGAGAAGTTATTTTTTCTTATTACATTTTTGTTCACAAACTTTTCATTTGCGTGAATAAAGCTGAAAACCTGGTTCATTCATTCGCAAAATCTTTTACCAAAAAGATTTTTCGTTCATAAATCATCGTCACATTATTAAATGAAGAAGAGCTGCAATATGAACATTGAAACAAGCTGCTGACGTTGAGCATGAAATTATGTATGAATTTTGCTAAAATATGTAAATTAACTCAAGGCATCTACCTCCACACTTACACACTCACACACATACATAAATAGTAAGAAAATGACATCGACACTCAGTTCCGGATAATGTAGTTGCCGTCTCTCTCTCTCTCTCTCTCCCTCTCTCTCTCTTTCTATCTGTCTCTGCGTGTGCATTAGCGTAACTCAAAAGTGGCCATATATCATTCGGGTAAAGGCAAAATTTAACTGCCATAGAGATGGGAGTAAGAAAATTAATGTTGTCTACACTTGTTAGTTTGGTTGTGGTGCGAAATAAGACAAACAAGTTGACAGTTTGAATTTCAAGTGAAAGTTTTTCAGTGCGTGATGCTTTTAACTTGAGTTTTCGGTTCAGGTATAAAATATCGCTATGACACTCACTCTCACTCTCTATCCCATTTGTTCCTCTGGTGCTTATGAATCTGTGGCCGGATGCGTGCCTTCGAACGGAATACTAGTCTATACCATATTTTAATTGTGTCGGAAATGAAGCAGTGTCTCTTCATTGGATCTTATCTTTACATCGTGTCGAGTCAAGTTATGTATTTGTGTATGCGTGTGCACCAGAGAATTTGCATTTCTGCTTATTTTAACAGTGGGGTTTTTCGCATCAATCCTGCGGTTTGAACATTCAAAATAATTATGCGCCCGTATTCAATTATCTAGCTATTCGGCATTGGAGCACAAGTGCACCGCTTTGAAAGTCTTAATAAGCTATTTTAAGAAGAAACCCACTGAGATTTTGTCGCTGCTGGTGATGTGATGAACGAGCGGGTACCAGCGATACTTATATTACTGCTACCAAAATCCTGGTGCTGCCGCTGCTGCTGCTGTTGTTGTTGTCTTGCTTGCTGCACCTGTAATCGTTTCACCAATTGTCACGAAGATTTTCAATGAAAATTTATTTAATATTTACATCGACAAATCATTGTCAATTTCCCGTTTACTTAGATTCACATCGTATTAATTTTGATTTGTGTGCTGATTTCGAAATTGGGTATGGTCGAAATGACAGGTACGGAAACGCTGAATGCTGAACGCTGTGTGTTTATGTGTTTGAGTGTGTCGCTATGTTTTAATATCAATAATAAATTATTCCAAGTATAACGAGAAGTGCACGCAATCAGAATTATTTATGCAACCATAATATGCATTTCCAGATGCAGTTCCGATTTATTGACTTCACAAATGCAATTGTTGAATATTTTATCATGAAAATCAACTCATGACCAAAGCAATTGCAGTTTGCTAACGTAAACGATTTTTCAATGGCATTTCGGAAAATCCGTAAATATTTTCACACATTAGACATCTGAATGAAAAAGAGAGAACACTCATGATACGGCTTGCAAATAATGTGCATGAGTAAATGGTTGCCATTTAGAAAAGTGCTGCTTTGAAAGCTTGAGAATGTTCGTCTTTTCTTCCTTTTTTCAGAGTTTTCACTCTCTGCTTGTTCTCTGGTTCTTCCCCTCTCTACTTTCCATAAGCACCATATATCCTTGTACTGTGTGTTTCACTGTGCACACAAACACGTACGGTTAAGTCAGTTAAGTATGTATGACAAACAACAAAGTTTCCAATAAAATGTTTAAACTTTGTCTTTTTGTTGTGTTTTTCTCCCCCGAAAATGGTTGTTTTAGCACTTGGTTCTGTGCTGGTTGCTTGAATCAATGTGAAACAATCAGGCCGCAAGCACAGTGTCGGAATATAGCCACACATATAAATTACCTGGCAAAGTCAAATAGTAATTTTGGGCAAACGTAAACATTCATTTCGACAAAAGGCATAAGCTAATTCGATGATAGTGAACGGCAACATCAACAACAGCAAATGAAACCAGGAACCACGTTTTCATTGCGAGAAACGCAATACTTTCGTCGGTACGATTCGACATACAAAACATGGGATGTGATCTTGTAACTTTGTAATATTTCGTGTGTTCTTTATTTTTTTTTATCGAATTTTTTTGTTATTTATTTGACTCACTTGGTAACATGGTTGTGAGCGTGTGTCTTCTTTCTCTCTCTCTTATTTGGAAATGTGGTAAAATTTCGGCGAAAAGGAGTTACACACATTTTCCAATCCGTTTGGTTTCATCGTCACAAAACCTGTGTATACGAATTCCATTCCACATATATAGAAACGTAAAGTTTTGTGTTTTACGGCAATTTGTGTGCTTACACGTTCTTATTCGACTCATGCAACCAACGTCAGGCAATCGCAAGTGAAAGCACACTGTGGACAAATTTTATGCGCATTTTCGTAAGATAAATATATGTTTCACATTGACATGGAACATGCATTACACTTTTCACAGTAGTACGCGATCCAAATTACAAATATACGATGACGATAATGCCACTGTTGAGCGAAGCGACTACTTTTACCGTTGCTGTTACTGGTTTGCATGGTGCGACGTACGAGGTGTGACCGAAACTTACTTGGGTGTAAACAATGGGTTTGATGCCGACGCATCACAGACACACAAAAGCTCACAGATAAACGTGCGGAAAACAATCGAAAAGAAAATAAACCCGATTCCGTTCGCAATTCGAAATGGCAAACGAACAAAGAGCAGACACAAGAGAATCAGATTACAAACCATAATCGTCTCTAATCTTTTTATCTTTACTTAGAAAAATTAAGTATTTTGTTCCAATTTTATGTCTATTCTCTATTTTGTGTCTATGTGGCTAGTTAGCTGCACCACCTCAATTGGATTGCGTTGTACGTTTGCAGCCAGCACTTTTTTCTCGTTTGGTTGAAAATGAAATGAAAGTTAACTTTTGCGTAAGCTTACACCGATGTCCACTATGGACTTTGGGATTTATTTTGCTTATTCATACTCATGTTCTGTCTCACGTTGCAGGCGTGCTGCATTTCAAATTCGATCTGTTTCTATTTCAATTTCATCACAACGGTATGCATGCGAGAGAGTGTAAGTGGATTGGATCTGCATTCAGCTGTTTTTTTTTTATTGTGAACAGAAAAAATGAATTGAAATTTGTTGCTGGGTCAGCAATTGTGTTCGTTCAAATAAAAAACTCAATCCATTCTGTGGCCGGTATATCCGACGGCTTTTTCAATGTCGCTCTCGCAGTCTCTTTCTCTTTCATCTGTGTCCCACTCTTTTGAATTACAAAAGCGTTCTCTTTGCATTCCATTGAAGTGGGATAAGTAGCTTACATCCAACACGTATTTCCCTATAACGCACAGGAAAAAAAACCATCAAACTCTGAGGACGTTCCATTAATCCAATTTTTCTTTTATCATTCAAAATTCGAACAAAAGACTCGAATTGAGAAAAAAAGAAACTGAACGGAAGTGAATTCTCGAATGCTTGTGAATTTGTGTGATGATATTCTGTTCGCCGTTATCCCAAGTGGGAAATAATTGTTTATAATCTGTTATTGATTTTATGAAATGAGCTTATCTTAATGACTCTTTGGAAAATGGCTCAACTTCACTATTTCGCAGGCATTTCGTGGAATGTGGAATTAATAGCAAAAACGAGAATGCTAAGTATGAAGATTATGAACAGCAAATACTGAAAATTACTTCGTTTGTGATGTTAGCTTTCAAGCTAATGTTACAGATATGTCTAATCGATTAAGATACGTGGGTATACAAAATGATGTTACAATGTAGCGCTTATTCAATGGCTCCATTCCATTCATAGCGTTTCAATTCGGTCAGATCATCTAGACTAGTCATAAAGTATCTTTCATTAACGACCACCAATCAGGGGTAACAAAACCCCTGAATTCGTCGGTGCTGAATTCATCGCATTCATTTGTGCCGTCTGGCGCATGACACTTGTAAATTCAGGGGAATTTTGCAACGAATTCAAACATGAAAAATGCTATGCTGTTCATTGAGAGCTAAAGAATCTACATCGAACCAAAATGCAGAGCAATACCGAAGAGTGCACATTCATTGAGTTCGCTGTAAAAGAATAACAGACGCATTTAAAGCATATGAAGCACATGGAAAAAGGCCTAAGCTCATACACAGCTATCCATACTCAATCCATTTGAAACCAAAACCAAAAAAAAAAACAATCGATACATGAAACGGCCGATGTATACACGAGTATCATGTAAAATGCTATAGCACTTTCGCGATTGTTGAAGTCAATCGGTAGAGATAATTTAATTCCGTTCAGCTTTTGATGATAAAAAGAAGCTGAAAATTCAATTCAAGAGATCAAAGTGTACTGTGGAAATGGTCGATTGCATGCAACCAAATATTAATGATAGCAAACGCCAGGCATCTGTACAATTATCATGGGAATCAGAGAGAATATGGGGAAAAAGGTGAAAACAGTTCAATTAGCAGAGTTATTTATGATTTCGTGCTATTTTTTTCCATTTCATTCCGACTCTAAAAATGCGAAAAACAAATGGGAAATTCCTGAAATGGTAAATAATAAATCGTGAAAATAGAAAATTGTGAACGGCGGCCAGCATTGAATTTATTAACAAACACTTTTATGTGTGTGAGTGTGTTTGTGTGCTCGTGAGCAAATCATCATTTTCAAGCCACGAAGTTTTGCATGCATTCGCTCTTTTTATGGTCTCGTTATTTTTCGTTGTTTTGCGATTTAATTCATTACTCTGGTGGCTGCTGCTTCTGTTGCTCATTCTCTCACTTTGATGAGGTCAACCTATTAAAATGTGTTTAATTATTTGTGCAGCCGTAACGTGTGCATGTGTTTGGATCGGGCAAAAGAGGCAAGAATGAGAGAACGGGGGAAGAGGATGGGAAAGAGCCAACTCAGCCAGCCAACCGCCCAATGCCATGTTGCTATAAATCAAAACAAGCGAGAATAAATTAATACGGGACAAGAGTAATGAGTTTGGGTCTCTCTCTCTCTCCCTCTCTGAGCGATGCATTTCTTTTTTTTTTTGCTTTTCGGTTGATATGTTGGCTTTCCACCGGTATATTGAACAGTGGCCTAAAGAGAAACACGAGACACGATATGGTTGACCAACAAACATTAACAAGCGACAGCTTTTGCCATCGCTACTCACCTCTGGTAACTGGTTGGCACGCATCGCTCCCTTCCCTCTCTTCTCTCAGTATCTGCTCACCAAACTGCCCATTATTGGGTTGATCGAATTGACTTTTTGTGGATTTTTCGCAACGTGACAGTTTCACACACACAAAAAAACCTGCAACGGGCGTGTAGCGAGATTTTGATACAAAAACAAAACACAACTTGATTGTTTTTCGATAAAAACCGGAAAAACAAAGCGGTCACTGAATGTGGTACATTTTGTATAGCATTAATGAAATTTTTGGGGCTGGATGTGAAAATGTGAATGACATGATGGCATCCCTTTTGATTGCTCTTTCTGAATGGCGCCCTTTTGATGTTCATTGTATCATTTTGTTGTACTTAATTTACAATTAAACGCACACAATCAACCAGAGTGTCCGCTAGTTCATCTATTCAAGCTTATTCTATGGCACTCTATTGCGAACAAGCGATCCACAATATAACAACCAAACATTGAAACTAGTTACAGTCACACGAATGGTATACACATTTTACAAAAAAAAACACACGTTCATCAACTACACAAAAAAATAAATGGTTTTGATGGGAATTTGTTATTTGTTCATTTGTTGATGTTAACATTCCATAGAAAATGTATAAATTTTAAATCTGAATTTCATTTGAACATTTTGCGTGTGACATCAAAATATACTGTTGACATGATGCCAACCAACCAAACGAAAAATGTCACATTGACAGCACAACAACACACAATAAATGAAGATGTTTGTAAAGCTATTTCTTTTTTTTTTTTAATTTTATTCCACCAGAAAGAAACCATCAGAATATCTTTAACAACGACTAAAAAATGGGGAAAAAAGCTCAGTCATTCATAAAATGAACAAGCAAATATTTGTATCGTTACGTTCGCAGACATACGAGTCTCGTGCAAGACACTCGTTACAAGTTTCATTTCCTTGAAGTTTGCTTTGACAAGGTTTTTACTCACAACTTGGTGAGTATATATTTCTGTCATTTAAGCAACAGACAACAGTTTACCATCAAAAAGAACACCGTTGGTTGGTTGCTTGATAATGCTGTTGCTGTTATGCAGACGTGGATGCACTTCGTATGAGTTCACTTATACAGACAATGGGAATATGACGCTTTTTATTGGAGCAAAATTTTTGGGTGGAATGTTGCATAACTTTACAATTTAAAAGATAATGCTGTAACTTGATGCTACAGATGTGCAATTGCGTAGACCGATTTTGTGTCGCATAACCAAAAAGTTACTAATTCAAGCGTCTGAGTGGTGAATTTGTGATTAGTTTGACGTGTTAATATGATAATATTATAATCAATACATTGTCAAAATGCCAATAAGGCGTATAGCAGGCAACGTTGAAATCCGTCTTTACCGTCAAATGTGAAGCCGTAGCCGATCTCATCGAAAATCTGCTGAAAATGGTGAAAAGTGAATCAAACAATAGCTGAATGAAAATAGAGTAAAACTTTTCAATAATCCAACGCTGACATCGACCTTTCTTACGTAAGTCTTTCTAGAGTTTTTCTCTGTCATTCACTTGGATAGTAACGTCACTTGGATAGAGTAAGCCATCTAATTAGAATTCCTTTTGTGGTTGGAAAAAGCAAACAGCTCCCAAAAAACATTCCATTTTCGCCACATACACACAAAAACATGCTTTTATGTTGAAAAACATCAAGATGAGCTCATTCTATTTATATGATTGAATATATTTCATATCGAAATAAATGAATGAAAATCCGCGATGTACCAACATCACATCCGCTGACATCATTTTCACATAAAAAAAACATGTTATTTTATAATAGAATTTTAGTTTTCTTTATTCTCATTCCGTGCTCATTTTTTTGCATGGTTTGAAATAAGCTCTGGCATTTGTAGTTGCATTCCACGTTTCATTTTAACGTCAAGGGGAGTTGTTTCGTTTATTTTTTTTAATTTTTCCCATACAATTCAGGAGAAATATTTTTTCCTATTAATAAAATTGATCTCACGCGAAGAAAAACTGGCAATAAGATTAATTCAATTTTATAGATATAATAAATGAATTGCAAGATTCTATAGATTCTTATTTGTTTATTTACGCATTCAATTTTGTGTGCAATGATTCGGAAATCGAAAATAAACGATGCTTTCGTCCATTCAAAACATATTATTCTGCGTTATGTCAGACAGTGAACATCAAAGAGATGTTCCGTATTTAATTTATTGTTTATTTCTAAGTTTCATTCAAGAAAGTGTGTTGTAGAGCTTTGTAATAATCAAAGCCCGTCAAAGCCATAATCATCTTGATTCCGACATTCATGCACAGCCCCTAGGCAACATTTATACGATGAATTGTAAGCATTTTGGGTTCTTCTGCAAGTACACTGATAAATGTGTGTCAAAATATTAAAATTTTCTTCATAATATATAATTAAAATTGTCGGTCTCGTATGGCATGGAAACTACATTCCTTTGAAGTAAAACACGTAACATATTTTCTTTTGCGGAAAATATGCTTGCTTTGTGAATATTTTGAACGTTATTTAAAATGATGCATTCCGCAAAGAAACTGAATGAAATAAATGTTGAAGGAAGTAATCAACATTTCGCGTATTTTGTGCAGTTGGAAAATATGCCTTTGATGGGATTGACAGAATCCATAAAACCGAAAAGAAGATTGACATTAAAACAAATGGTAAGAAAAGTGCAATGGATCGTCGGCAAATCTTTAAATAAATCCATTGATGGCAGAATTGATATGAGGAAATTCGGTTTGGTTTCAGCCAAAGATCATCTTATTCACCATGGAATTTCAATTAATCTTTCAGTAGAGCGTATGTGTCAAGTAGCATAACACACTCCGCATGGGTGACAAGCAGCTAGCTTAAAATCGAATAAATATGTATGCTGCTGTATATAAATCAATGCGCTCAAACCAATTTCTTATCGCAAAGTCACATCAAACATTCGATAAAATAATTTCTTATCCTCAAAAAGCTTTAATCAGAGTATCGTTTGAATTCATTCGTGATTTCTAATACATTGACGATTTATCAGAATTATGGCGGAGAATGAAAAATAAGCCATCAAGACATTTGAATTACCTCACAGAATATTGAAAAGAATGAAACCATGCCAATGTTGTGAAAATCTCATCCATTCATTTTTAACTTGGAGACGGTTCAAAAATTAAAAAAAAAAAATCTTTTTTTTTATTGATATTTGCTATTTTCAATGGTCAATATGAGTAGTTTCGAAAAATAGCAGAATAGAATGGTTTGTGTTTGTGATGCAAAATTGAATTTCAATAAGATTCAATCTGGACATCCACATTTCCAATTTAAATCAAAGCATTTACATCGTTCCAATTGTTTGATGCGCATCGTGACAATATCCTGCAACAACGTCAAAATATTTCGTTTGCATCGATTGACGAATATTTAATTCGCCAGTTAAATGCCTCAGCTTAAAAAACAAACCCATGTTTATTTTGGATATCCATTTCAGTTGAAATATAATAACGGTTCCTAGAAGCCCATTACTGTACATAGTTACTGTTCCGACTGAAATAAGTGCCAAAGCCATTTGAATGGGAAATAACAGAAAAGGAAATGGGTAAATCAGAACGGAAACCAAAACAAAAACGAAGAGTTTTTTTTTACTTATAAATGTGGAAGAGCGATGCATTAACAAAATCCATCACATAGAAAAGTCGGAGAGTGAAACTTCCGAACGAGACGACAATGAAATGTCACCAGCACTGAAATTAGTTGAATGAAAATTCAAAAAAGGGGGGAGGAAATTTTCGGTTTTATACGGCTAAACATGAAAAGAACATGTAATTGGTTGTCAGTTGTTGGTGATGCCGGATATAGCATACAAACGAGAACGCTTTTTTATCGTCTCAAAAACTCTACTCATTTTACCATTGTATCGAATGAATGGTTGATTTTTTTTCTTGTCCCACCAAAGATTCGTATCTAATACATTGTATCGTTCAACTTGTATAGAAAGTTCAATTCCCACCGGGGAAAAAAACAAGCGAGAACTTACGAACTCCTTAATTCCGTCGTACATCAAATGGCAAACAAAAGGTCCCAACATCACCATTTTCATACATGTTTATTTAATAATAAATGAAAATGAAATTAAATTTAGTTAATATGTAAAATTAATGATCTCGTATCACGCAAAGCAAACGCTTTTGAAAATGGCACATACTTTGGCTTAGAGTTTTGCAATGTAGCGTAAAATATATGCTAGAAGCATGGAAATGTTCAGTCTCACATGCAAAAAGCGCGTAACGAGAAGAAATTGATTTTTGTTGGGTTTGTTCTGTTTGTTTAGCAGGTGAAGTGGGAAAGCAATAATAGAGTTAAACTCATTTGCTAGTCAGTTAAAGTAAATGAATGTAATTTTCAACGCTTAACTGTGTCACATTTTAACCGATTAATCTAAAATAAATTCGCTGTTTTTTTTTCTCGAAAGAGCATTTTTCGTTTAAACTTGAATCACGAAGTTTGATGTATACATATTTTTGGAGTGAATGAATGTTGTCACAAAATTTGTCTCAATTTAAATTTACTCGTTGTTCCTCGCTTCATTCAAAATCGTTTTCAATAAAACTTTGGTAAATTGAGATCAAATCGCATGTGCTTATAACAAAACATTTTAGGAAGCCATGGAAACCTCTTCATCATTCAAGCTATAACCTACATTCTCCGTGCATACAATCAACATCTCAATTTGTTACTCTGTCTGCATTTTTTCTCAAATAAACTAGTTTCTGGTTGAAACTTGAATAATTAAACAACGGCTTTATGTTTTAAATCCCATAGCAATCGTATGAATATATTACCAAAATAGCACTTGTTGTCCCATTCAATAACATAAAGATTGTGGTTCAACTGTAACGATTTTTCATTGTAAACCATTGAAGTAAGTGAAACAGTTCTCTCGATGTAGCAATAAACGCTCCAACATTTCTATAATTAAATGAAACTTAAAATCAACCGAATGTCTCTCGATACTATGATTTAATTTGGTTATTAAAAGGTTTTTGTGGTGCATGGCAAGTTGCACTAGAATTGGTTTAAAGCAATTTTCATATGGGTAAATCCAATTCAAACTACGTTTTTTGTGTCAAAACCAAAAGTGCAAATGGAATTTTTAAGTTAGGTCAAACAAAATCAAAGGTTGTGTTTGGTATTCAAACGAGCTCATTTCAACCGGTGAAAACCGATGAGAAAAAAGAAAACGATCATTTGAATTTGAGTTTTAACGAGTCGAAAACTTGTTGGGTGTCTCGATAAGGGGTGTTTTGTAGCATTGTTTGTTGTCAAGAGCCCATCAAATCTAATGAAGAAGGTTAATTGCGTCAAAATGCCTTTCAAAGATCCATATCCAACACCGTTTGGACGAACGCTGTCTAGAAGTGGCTAATTGGTATCTTCCCTTCAAACATATCAAACATTGTAAGCAAACCCATTGAGCTTTAATGGATATTTACCTGCTTTATCAATTTTCAACACACACACCCAAGCATTTTGAACATACCAAAACTCGAACCGATGAACATGTGTAGAATATAAATGTTTAGACAGCTTTTAAACGTTGAAGTATTCAGTACAACAAAAAACTTTGTCAGATTTCATATTATATGAATTCATGTATAAATAAGTCATATTGTGTATACGATCCTGTAATTTAATTTGTATTCCCAAAACTTGACCTGACCCAATTTACGGTATTTTCTTAACTACGATTGATTTTTTCGAACCGGATTTTATGTGCAGGAATTTCAGGTCTCCCATGCACAAGTAAGCAGGTACACAGGAGTGTATAGCTTCCATAAATATTTGCAATCCTACATTAAAATCTGCCAAAAAAAATACAACAATGTCAATGGCAGAGGTTTTTGGGTTTTTGGTTTGAATTGTTTGTGACACCAGACAATAAATGAAAATATAAAGAGTGAAAAGAATGAATGTCATTTTGACGTTGCCAAACTAGGTAGCGGCAACAACAAACAAAAAGTGGTGACAGTATCACATCATCTGCGACCATAAAAAATGCATACCTTGGTGACGCATGATTGTGTTCTCATGTAGTGAATGTAAAATAATTTCCAATGCGCAATTCAGTCTGGGCGTATTGACGTAGAATCACAAAAAGTATTATTAACGAGAGAGTGAAACGAGCCAAAAAAAAAAATGAAGCGCACACCTTTTGACTTCCATCGAAACGTGTATGGTTTTGGCAAAAATGTTGCATGTGTGTTGTGTTTTGGGCACACACTGAATCAAACCTTAATCTCAACTCTTTCGTTGCACTGTTTGAATTTTGTACTTTTTATGATGAGTTTACGATCCTTTTGAATTGAACCATAGTAAACTCTCAAAATTTAGCCAATTTGATGGATTTTAGAGGCGGCAAACTTTTCATACTGTTACTTTTAGCCCAGCTCATTCGGGATGAGATTTCTTGCGAATCTTTTCCAAGAGATTCAAACATATGTTCACATGTTCATGTTATTAAAAGTAATTGGCTTATTTCATCACAGAATTCGATATCCAAGTATCACGGAGAACGGTAGTTCTCCCAGTGGCGCACCAAAAAATACACTTTTGAGTGCAACACTATATAAACGCGAGTTTTCGGATTCTGTGTTGCCGACCGATGTCATTCGTGGAATAGGCATTGACGTGTAGCTTAGGACCAAACTAAACGAAAGCCGTCGTCAAAATGAATTTCTATATAGCATATCTCCCGAAGGGTAATCTTGACCACTGTCAATGAGTGACCAATCGATAGTACTCTTCAATACCTTTCCAACGAGTGCTCAACCATCAAAATCGGTTGACCCGTTCAAAAGTTGTGTACGTTTTCCCGGAAAGGAGGGTTTTCACTGAAAATTGGGTTTGGTATGTTTGTTTGTGTGTGTGTGTGTGTGTGTATGTGTGTGTGTGTGTGTGATGTATGACATTAATTTTTGGGGATCTGGGGGCAGTTCAAAACCATCGAGAACGGCCGAATTTCCTTACTCATAAAAAATTAAGCAAGGGGAGAGTGTCGGGGTGTCGAGCAAAGCGTTTTTCTGTCAATTTGATTAGAGTTAGGCTACGATTCAAACCAAAATATTTGTGTAAACAAAACGAATTTATTTTTCCGCCGTAATACAATTCACGTTTTCATTCGGCACTCGCACTGGCGCACACTAGTTCAAATTTCAATTGATGCCATCATGGAAAGATTGTTGAATTATTTGAAAAGCGTTAAACCAAAAATATATAATTCAACAGCGCCACGTAAAATGTGATATCAGTCATTTTAAGGGCAGGATATTTGAGTGCGCCACTCTGTTTATACCTCGTTCAGAGGTTTTTCATCTTATACAATATACTATAGATTTGAGCATCGATTGATATTGATAGTATATCATCGTCATTCTCAATGAATCAAAGCAGTTAAAAATAGATGTATCGCTTTTGATCAAAGTTTATTGATGCTGTCTGCCAAACTTTTCTATTGCAAAAAAGGTCTATATCCTTGAGCGACGAACAAAGCAAAAAAAAAGAGCTAATGAGAAAACGATCAATAACAATAAACAACGTTGAATTAAAAGAAAATATATCAAAATACCGTGTGAAAAGTCCATCGAAATGCTTAAAGGCTATTGAATACAATGTAGCAAATAGAGAAGGAAAGAAAAAAAAGAGGAAAATCGCCCGCACAATCAAACCAAATTGACGGACGAACGCTTCAAAGTGTTTGACGTGATAAAGTTTTTCGCCAAAGTTAAATCTAGGGCACGGAATGAATTTTGTTTGCTTTTCTCATGTCAGCGTGCTTAACAGAGTAATGCAAAAACTTTGAGCATTCACAGTCGCTGTATTCAAAGATGTGAACACCGAAAATCGATAATGACAAACATGCAAAATCTACAACAGAAAGATGGAAATCAGATGTTTCCAATGGTAACGTATCAATTGTGAGAATTGAGGCGGTTGATTTGTCACAATTGTCTCTGATTCATACAAACAGAGTAAAAAACTTCAATAGCTGCTGTTGATCACCATGATATTTTTCTCCCATTCGGTTTACTGCGTTTAACGTTGTTATCAGCATTCAACCATGCAAAATGTCTTTTTCGTTCTTTATTTCTTGCTCCCCCGTATTTTATTGTTCGAGTATTTCAGAGCGCTTGTTGTCGCTTCATTTCAGCTTTGCACCAGTTTTCGTGTTTGGTCGCTTGATTGCAAAACTATTAATATACATTAAGCCAATATTGAATGATAAAGATAGCAACCTCAAAGCAATCTATAGCATAAAGCTAAGGTTAACGGTGCAATTCAGCGGAAACCATACCAATAACGCAGAAGCTTAGTTTTTGCTTGAACTTTGAAAAATCGTTTTTACGCTTAAAGCAATACCAATTTTCCAGAGCCAATCAATGGGGAAAGTGCATCGAAATGATGTTGACGCTAATATTTCATTACAATTTTAAGGAAATTAAGAAATTGGGAAAGATTCTTTGACAAGAAGTCTTCGTAATAGTACTTTGGAAAAAAAAAATCGATTTTCTTCCCATTTTCAATGACATTAACTGACAATTTGAGTTTATATTAAAACTTTTAACAAATTATCATGTTAAGTATTCTTTATAAAGTATAACAAGTCGATCGAATAAATGGACCAATAAAGCCAATTTGGTCTCGTTCAATCAATATTTTAATGAAAATAAAAACAGACATTTCAAAACTATTTTCATTTTGTCTTCAGAACTGTTTTATTATTATCCTCATTATCAAAGACAGATTTGTAAATGAAATAAATAAAAATTGAGTTCTAATGCAATTCCATTAAGATTTCAACTAAGATTACGCCCAAATCTATCTTTCATTTAGTTTAACCAACGATTTCTATTCTATTTTAAAAAACACAATAGCAAAATGACATCATTATTCTGAATGGAAGCATGGCCTTGATTTATATGATTGGCTAACCATCAACAGGAAAAAAGTGAAGGCCTGACTATATCCACATTGCATATGCACATGCCGTGTAGGGACTGAGATGTGGTAAATTTTGGTACAGTTATCAAACGGAGTCATTGTTTGTTCGAGAAATATCGAGAGGTATTGAATATGCTGCTATGAATCATTCGAACACGTGGAATATAGCCCAACAAAATTTGACTTTTGACTTTGAAATTCGACCTACACGTCATCATAAATCAGTGTAAATTGTCATCCTTTCGAAATAATGCACTTTGGATTGTTTCAAAGATGACGCATAATGTGCATTAGCAGCAACAAGATATCCAATGGGACACCATCAACTAATGCTCAGACAATTACAATCGTTGACGGTGTCCCTGAAATTTATTGTATTTTATTTAAAATACCTTCGGCAACAAAACTAACTTGATGAATGTCCATTTCATGAATTCGTTTGATCACCAGTTTCAATTTGTTAGTCAAACAACACGGCCACTTTTCCTTGTTGCGACATTGAAAAAAAAACATTGTTAAATCTATCAACAAACGGGCACGAAAATAAAGTGTGAAGTATAAAGTTTGAAACAATTTTAATTGAAATGGATATTTCAAAAACGATGGACATTTATAAAACGATCGACGAAAAGGATTCGAGTGCGAATAAAATTCATTCTTATGTTATGAAAAAGTTAGTTTTTATTTTTAATTTAATAAAAAAAATATTTGTTCAAACAAAAGTAATCATAATTTCACTTTAATTACGTTTAAATTTTAAATCTATTATTTTTTCACTATAGACAAAAATCATCGTCATCACCCTCGGATTACTTGCCGTCAACTCAAGGTGATTTATTTACCCCCATCAAAATAAAATAGATGCTGTAAAATGTCTTCATTTCAGATGAAAATTTGGCTTTTGAGGGCACTTTTCGAAAAGCCATTGGACCTGTTCTTGTATTCGCCCAGATGTTTGGAGTGATGCCGTTGGTTGGTGTGACAGGACGTTCATTGTCTGATCTCAACTTCAAATGGAAATGCGTTCGCACACTTTACAGCTTGGTTATACTTGTGGCTATCTTTGTTCATACTGTCGTAATCACATCGATGGTATTTTCTAAACGAATGACTATTTACTCATTTGGTTAGTGATTAAATATTGTACTATAATTTCCATACATTTACTATCTCTAATGCATTCAGTCCATTATAATTTTCGAAAATAGCAGAGACTACATCGAGCTAAAGCTAATAGCAAGACTAATGGTTAGCGCCTAAAGGCGTTACTTGCTACTTCAGCGATTGTGATCGCCCTGTGATTTCACATATAAATACAATCGTGGCGCGTTCCTTATCCATATGATTTTGATAAAGTAATCGCGAGCGATCCCAATCGCTGAAGTGGCAAGTAAGGCCTTATGATCGGATCTATTTTTTATCCGAAATAAATGAACAACGATTTTTTCATAAGATCTCATGTTTGGCGCTAACCATTAATCTTGTTATTAGCGTTAGCTCGATGTAGTCTCTGGAAAATACACTACAATTTCTAAAAATACGTTCTTTCCCTTCATAATATGAAATGTTTATAATAATCAAACCATTGTTTTCTCAGTGACATTTTTCTTCTTCACGTCGAATTCCATTGGGATTATCAGCTTCTTTTTCTTAGCATTGCAATGGGCTGAATTAATGCGACGTTGGGAGAAAATGGAATCGACATTGCCCGATTTTCACAATGAACAGCAGAAAAAAAATTATATATTTAAGATTCGATTGATTGCATTCACAATTCAAATTTTGGCAATAGGTATTATAATTTGTGATATCACTATAGTGACATCACTATATATGTATATATAATGACTGTCGAACAGTCCCCACTGAAATTTACAATAATACAACATGTTTTTAATGGGTTTAGGTGAGCACATAGCGTTCATTGGATCAGGTGTTCAAATAAATTCTGTTTGGAGTCTCTGGCGCGAAATTGTATCAATATTCGCAACTTTTATATGGAATTATTCAGATATTTTCATTATGGTTGTCAGTATTGGATTACATACACACTTCAAACTGCTTAATGCTGCATTGGAAAAAGCGAATGATCAGGTAAAAATCAAGAGAATCGCGTTACAACAGTACATATATCTTTAAAAAAACACAAATTTCATCTTTTTGCAGTATGTGTCCCAAGAATTCTGGTCTAACCTGAGGGTGCAATACGGGTTTGCATGCAATTTGGTCTTTAGTGTCGATGACAGAATTGATCATATGGTTATGCTGTCATTTTTTAACAATTTGTTAATAATTGGCAAACATTTATACTGGAATATTCAGTAAGTTGACTATGAGATAGATAAATCGCCTTAGGAATGAACAGTGCACAGTCATTATGCTACATGTACATTAGGGTATTTCCAAACCTAGGAAGAAAAAAAATGTCTAGTGTTAATTTAAAGTCCATAAAATTCTGGTATTAAAAATGGCACTCACTACGTTTAGCGATTGATTTTCAGACTTCCCGAAGCTAAAAACGGTTTCAATGTCCGAAAAATCCATCACTCTGAAGTGTTATTGCCAATAAAACATTAAAATACATACGGAAAAGAACCCAGTTAGGTACTCCACTCTTAAAGAGTTACTAAACCACAACTTCAGGAATAGCGGAAGCAACAAATTGTTGCAAATTAATTTTTGAATTAAATGTGAATGATTTGATGCCTAGGGCTGATTGGGCTGATTGGGCTGACGGCCGGTTGGTCTCTGCAATGTTATCGGAATCGGTAGATCAAACAGCGTACATAAGCCTAAGAAACACAAATCAATCGAATAAATCAATCATTATTTCATATGTGATTCAATCATTCAATACCTTTTATGAGTATGCACTTGGCGGCGACAACGTCGCGATGCCACACGGTCTTATGTGGATGTTGAACATCAGCATCAGCATCGAAATCGAACAGATGTTCGGCAGCAGCATTCACGATTTCACCAGTTGCACGGTTAATTTGCCATAATTTCTTATATGTCTTGACCTTGGTCAAGAGTAGTCCAACTGGTACATCTTCTGCTTTCACATCGAGTTCTTCTGCAATCTGCTCTCGTTCCATTTTCCGGAATGCTTGAAGTTGTCTTTTCCCTAACTGCGTCACAATTCTGGATGGCAACATCGCATTTCGCTGTGGTGTGCACATTTGGCACACTTTGAATTTGTCTTTTTTCGTCCGAACATCAAAGCGCCTGAAACATTTCGCACAAGTCTGTGATGAGTAGTATTCATCGACAGGTAGCACAGGGCAGTCACGTTTTTTGAAGCCATTGACCACCTTGCGTGAACCAGGGCATCTCACATTCTTTTTTATTCTGATGGGACAATTCGGTGGTGTTTGCCCATTTCCCAAAAATACGAGTGCCCGCTGGTAGTTGGTTAATTTGCCGGTTATTTGGTCAATGGTACGGTATGATTCTATATGCTTATCGAAGCGAAGCCGCGTGTATTTTGCGGTTGAATACGCGTTGATACCATCTTTAAGCATTCTCAGACGATGTTGAATATAGTACCACCAATTTCCTCCACGCGGAGATGGCATTACTGGGTACAGGCCGCGATTATTTCGGTCATTTTGTTCTTGAGCTACAAAATCTTTCGTAAACCGTTACTGTTGCGCTTGTTTTGCCCTGCCAACCAATGGTAATCTTTGCTGCTTATCTTGAAGTTGACCTAATAAATGAAATACAGAATAATAAATCAAATCATTGTATTTGTATGGTTGAGATTGAAACAAAAAAAAACAACAAATGAAATCATTGTATTTGAATGTGGTTGAGAACAATAGATAAAAACTTACCTCTTTCCCAGTTTCGACATCATGTTGAACAGTTGAATTCCATTTGTTCAGGCCTGGATCAATGCCTAGCACTTTTTTGAATTTCTTTTGTTCGAAATCGTCTCTGATTTTATCCAAATCGAGCAGTGTGGACTCCGATTTTGACGATATGAATTGCAGCGAAACTGATATACCATCGGAAAGAATGCGAAAATCGAATTCTTTTTTACGTCGCACAAACCATTTTATTCTCCGCATGTAAAAGAACTGATTCCATAAATTGTCCTTATTTTCCATGAATGGCTTGAACTTAATTTGCGCTCCACCTTTTCTGGGAAGCAATCCGAGTTGTCTCAATAAGCAAAACAACGTATAATTATCCATGGTGTAGTGTGTGCGTTTGAAATCGCATTGCGGTATTACGACAAAATTACGAATTTCTGGTGGATCTATTGCGTTGTCAAGCATTTGTTTTTCACGGCGCCATCGACGACATTTTTTCTTTCGTGCGCCTGCACCTTGTGGCTGTTGTGACTGTGGATGATTGATGTTGTATTCGTCAATTTCACGCTGCATTTCAATCCATATCGGAATCGACTTGAACCAATTCAATTTATTGCATTTGAGTATACTATGATCATCAGCATCCCACCGATAATGTATGCGTCGTAAAATTTGAAGCAAACCGTCGCGTCGCATACGTTTGAAATCGTTGTTGTTCCCAATTTCAATGTCCTTTCCAAAGATGATGAGGTCGATTACGTTTGAAATATCTTCTGGAAAATATTTGAAAATCACGTTCGGCTGCGTATTGTTCTCGAACACTTTCAATTTGAGGTAATTCACCAGCCGTTGTTTGCAATGCGTTTTCAAATTTGTGATGACACTTTTGACGTATGGTTTCATTAAATCTTTCAAACCATTTCCGAAACTTACGTTATTGGGCCACTCAAATACATATCGTTCATCCATATTGTCCACAAATTGACGGAATTCTGGAGCCATTTTGTCGGTGTTTTGGTTGATATTATGCTCGAGAACACCTTCAAAACACTCTTTGATCACGAGCTCTCCGTTCTGCCAAAAAAAAACCACATTTCCGTCGTCATACGCTTTTTCCACTTTGTACAAAAATAACATCGATGCCAATGCACATATTTTTGTTGACATCAAACTTTTTTCAATGATACTTTGGGTAATGATTTCTTTATATTCAGGTCGAAGAACTTTTTTGAGTGTACATTTCACTGTTGTATACTTGATGGCATCCTTCTCATCATCACTATCATTCTGCTCATCGTTCGTTTTCTTTGATTCAGTTTTTCGCTTAAATGATTTCCACATCTCTTGAGAACACGCCAAAAACCACTGTTTCAATTCCAAAAAACGAGTCTAGTGAAAAATAAGTTGAATAATTGAAATGATGATGAAATTCATTAGTTATTAGTAAACAATGCAATCCATTGATCTCACTTTGGGTAAGACGAAAAAACACAATTTGACTTACTTCTTTGAAACTCTAGCTGCATCTGATGCGTTCGTGGCGAAATTTGCATGCCATAAAATAATCCGCTATCCAAAATATTCTCTTTTGAGCAGGAAATCACCAATACCAATGATACAGACAACATGATGAAGTCAATGTATTGTATCCAAATCAAATTCCAAATGGCACAAAATTTGATGATAACAATGCTTATTAATTGATACTGCATATTTTTCTGTCTCCTTCAAAATCGTTCACTTGTGAATGTAAACAATATTTGGATGTGTAGCATTTCTCTGTGACATCTGATGTCACCTGATATTGAACTTATCGATCGAATGCAATGAAGTTGTTCACAAATTATAAAAGTGGGAAATTCAATTTTGAGAATTAGTGTTAGTAGTGTAACCGATTCGGCGATAATCTGCGAGGAATTCAATTGTATATTGAGATTATGATTTATTTTTCATGTTTTGCTTCGGGAAGTATGGATCGAACTCATATTGTTTTATGAATGCTGTCAATTTACACAGAATTTAGTACACTTTAAATTAAGACTGGACATTTTTTATTTTAGAACTATGAGAAACGCTCTAATGTACATACATACGCACGGTCGGAAATTCTAGGGGAGAGTAAAATGGATTTTCAGTTATGTAGGTAGGGGGGGGGGTCAAAAGTTTCTTTCTTGCTAGAAATTCCATGTGAAGATCTCAATGAATAATTGTTACGAAATAAAGTGAACATCAAACAGAAACAAAGCACATCTCATTATATTCCTCAGTAGTGCGACACTTACATCTTCATCCTTTTAACAGTTCAATATCAAAAAATGTATTAAAATTGAATTTTAATAAGCTCAATAATTTTGAGTATTTTCACCTGGGGGTATTCTCAGATGGGGGTCGAACCGGTAAATTTTCGAAATATTTACCGGGGGGTAAATCTGAGAAAATGTTGCTTAGGGGAGGGTCAATCCGGTAAACACCCCCCCCCCCCCAGTGCGCACGTATGTACATGTAGCATACCAAATTCGTTTAGCTTTGAATGGTTCAAAAATGTGATGGTGAATTGTTATTTCACTAACACTTTTCTGCAAATTCCTATAAAATCTGTACTAGCTTTAGTGGTTATTACGATGGATTCTACAGTGAGTTGCATACAGTTAAATGTTAGTAATTTGCTGTCATTTCCAAATGCTAATGCTAACAGAGCATTTCTATTAGCCTTGCTATTGGCATTACCGCATCACCGCAAGCGTCTGTATAGTCTGCAATGTTCCGCAATCTCTGGTAATTTATCAGTTCTCGATCATATTGTTGACAAAAATGAGCCTTTTACTGCAAAGATTAGATCTTAGTGCCCATTCCTTTGGCTTTTCATAACATATTTTAACTATTCGTCATAATTCCTCATATGTATTTGACTTTCATCTATCCATGCAGGCAATCAAGCGTGTTTGATGGAATGGGTTACTTCTGGTACTCGATCCTTTTCATTTTTGTGCGATTTTTCCTCGTCTCATTTTTCGCTGCTCGTATCAATGACGAATCAAAGAAACCGATCGAGTATTTATGTACCATACCATCTACTTCATGGAGCCCAGAAATGATAAGGATCTTACATACGGTGGCGTATCAAAATGTCGCATTGTCTGGATTGAAGTACTTTTTTCTAACTCGAAAGTACATTTTGAGCATTGCAGCAACCGTCATTACATACCAAGTATTATTGGTCCAGTTTCATTCCGACTAATTTCCCAGCAAAACGTTGACCATTTTGAACCAAGTCGATCACATTTCTTTGCAATCCTTGTGATTTTGTATAAGTCGATTATTTCCAATTGCAATATTATAGTATTACATACAGTCTTGATTTTTTGTTGAACAGTAGATTACTGTTTCATAGTGTAGCCGCATAGAACAATACTACCAAAAGCCTAGGGAAGCGACTGAGTGTGAAGAGCAGCTATTCTTCTCTACTTTTTACACTCATTTCTTTATATGAGTTTCTGTGTGTATCGCACTATGCGGCACCACTTTTTTGAGTGTTTCCGTTGATTTAGTCTTATAAAAGTTTTAAAGGTTAAAGTATTGATATCTACAGCTTTTTATTTCATAGCGTGATAGAGGTTTAAATGCAATCCACCCTTTGTCGTTGATTAAGGGGTTTGGTGGGCCCTATTGCGAACTATTTTTTGGGGGCTCTTAATTGAAATGTCTTTCTAAATTCTCAATTCCAAAAATCGATCCCGGCGAAAAACCCTAGCAAATTGAAAGAATTTTTTCAAAGTCCATTCTATCTAGTATAATTTTTTTATGACCTGGAGGGACCTGAAGGTACCTACTGCATTGTTGTTCAAATTTGTATGACAATTCGCCACTGTCGTGTGTTGAATCTGATAATATTAGGTTGGTTTGTTGGAATTTGATTGTAACAAATTACTTTATCACACCATTATTTCACCTCGTAGAAGTTTGAAAATAAATAAATTTGAATGACACGTTACTATTAATTCACAATATTTCACAATGTTCAAGATAATATAAAATCAAATAAAAAAAATGTATTCGTGCGAAAAAGAATCTTCGTTTTTTTAAAAATATTTTCAGAGTGGATTCAAATCGAAATTCATCACAAATGAACTAAAGACTAATGGTGAGTTTTAAATAAATGAATCAATTAGGAATCTAAACATGCTTATGAACATGAACTTTTTAAAGATCGCCTGTCCATAAAAATGTAGACTTATCATGAAGTATTAACTCGAACGTTAGTTTGGTGAAGCATTTTGAAGTTTTTCAATGCAATTTTGAGCAAAATTCTATTAAGATTTTAGCCAAACAAAGTTCCTACCACAATGTATATCTTTAAAGAACTCTCTGGAACGGAATTCGTCATAATTTACACATCTGTTTCTTTTTCACACATAAGAAATTGCATTTAGTGTTGCCGCCTTTGACATTTGATACAGTAATATTCACAGTGGATTTTGGAAATTATCCACAAGTTTTGTTTTTTGAATATCAGATCAAATAGCATTCTATGCTTTGCCACATATCAGATTCTCGATCAATTTTAAGCTCTGGTACGGATCTCATTTAGATTTCTAAAAAGTTTTAAAGTTCGTAAGGTTTAATTGATGTTTTGCATTCTATTTTAAACAAAACATTAAAAATGACATCAGCTTAGTCAGCTAACCTTCAACAACAGCAACGGGTGGAGCTGTGCATTAAAAGTTTGATAAATATCTACTTCACTTCTATTTTGATCGACGATATGGATATGCCGGATAGAGACTGGAACACATCAATGTCTGGTAGAGTCACCAAATGGATATTGGAAACATCGAGAAACATCGAGGCATATTGCTTGAATCATTCGAACACGTAGGTTATGATCTCTGAAAAAATGAAAATCCCATTCCATGATAAATTAAGTGCAAGTGAACTTTGAAACATTTACAGCTCATTCGACTTTGAAATTCGACCGACACGTCATCCCACGTCGGTATCAATGTTCGTGTCCTTGAATTTTAATATCATTAATTTTAAATCGTTTTTTTATTAACAAAACTGCTCTGATGAATGTCTCTTTTATAAATGCGTTAGATCAGTTTAATTCTTCTAGCCAAACAACGCAGTCACTTTACATTTAACGTTGAGTTTTAATTTGAAATCTCAAGTTTTGAGATCGAAACCAATTTCTTTTAATTTTTCGCCGATCGTCAGCAAAACTACTATGGAAACAATCAGAAGATACTTAAATCAAATGGGGAAAATCCAATCTGTGATCATGAACAGGTTAGCTTTCAAATCTCAATAACACTATTTTCTCATTTTATATTCTATATTTGTAATAAATTCTTTCAGATCATCATCATCATCATCATCAGCATCATCATCGTCACAATTAGGGGATTTGCCTCCAAATCAAAGTACTTTCTATGAATAATATACGATGAAAGCCAAACAAATCTAATAAATGTATCATTTCTAAAAAAAAAAAATCAGGTGAAAGAGAAGTTTCCGAGGGGACCTTTCACAAAGCTATTGGCCCTTTTCTAGTAGTCGGCCAGGTCTTTGGAGCTATGCCGGTGAGTGGTGTGACAGGATGTTCCGTGTCTTATCTCCATTTCAAATGGAAAAGTTGGCGGGCAATTTATAGTTTGATAACAGCCGTGACTCTTGTGACTTTCACTCTGCGTCACATATGGCAACAATTCACTACGAACGTGCAATTTCCCCCCATGGGTATGTTTTAGGAAGAATGGAAAATAAATTTACACTATTTCTCTCTTATACACACATCATAGTTTCTCTAGTATCAAGTAGTTTTTTCATCACTACTACCACTGGTTTCATCAGCTTTTTTGCCTTGGCATTGCAATGGCCTGATTTGATGCGATGCTGGGAAAATTTGGAATCAAATTTGCCCTCATTTCGTGATCCAAAGTGGAAACAGATTTATGTGTTGAAAATTCGATTCATTGCATTTATAATTCTGTTTCTCGGACTAGGTATCTATTATTTTGAATCCAAATGGTCTTATTCAGAACTTTTACATTTCTAAAATAGAACACAAACATTTGTCTATACTTAAAGTTGAGCATATTTTATACAATATATTTTTTTGGGAGTGGAATTTCACCAAAATTATAAGTGTAGTTGAGACATTTGTGTGGAATTATGTGGATGCCTTCATTATGTTAATTAGTGTGGGACTGTTTACACTCTTCAAGCAACTGAATAATGAACTGAAGCGGGCCAGAGTTCAGGTATAAGAAAAAACTTGTGGTAAACATATGAAAAACGCCATTTAATAGTCGGCATTCACTTGTATTTACTTAAAATGGGCAAAATGCAACAATTTTTTGTATGAAGCGCGTGCAAAATGTATAAGAATTCCTAGGCACAATTGTGCACATTTCAGGCACAATTGTACTTTCATACAAACTCGGCTCTGTGCCTAGATAGCGATAATTGTGTGCACAAATTTTGGACATTTTGCCCATTGGGTTGTGCTTCATATTATGTTTCACTATAAAGAAAGTTTGAAGCTGCATTGTGAAGAAAGCTTTGACCTACATGCTCAATGCATTGACATTTTTATTCAGTATACCAAATGGCATCGCATATTCTTTGAACTCAGTTGCGTTTTTCATATGGTGTTAAATCACTCAAAATGAAAATTTTTAATGTAAAAAACCCACACTCCGATGACAAAGATTGACGTTTGCTCATTTTTTTAAAACTTGTTTCGACAATTCCACTTGAGCCCTCTGAAGGCTGTGTTCATCAATATGTTTGTGTTCAACGTCAAACTTCATTGACACACAAACAAGCCCTCAGAGGGCGCAAGTCGAATTGTCGAGAAAAGATAAAAATGAGCATACGTCAATCTTTGTCATCGGAGTGTGATAAAACCAATGATACAAATTTACAAATACGACCAAATACAACGAAATCTGCATTCGCAAGAAGTGCGTTCACATAGAAAAGGATTGTGGTTAAATCCCGAACTGCGAATCATGGTTTATTGAGTCATTCCAGTCAATACATCGAGCTAACGCTAATAGCAAGAACTAATGGTTAGCTCCTAACGTAACCGCCTATATTCTGTATCACATCTCTGTGTGTACGCATGTGTGAGTGCGACTCTCTGTGTACGCTTGTTTGAGTTTATATATCCGCATTCAGTAAATGCTCACACAAGCCTACACAGAGAGATGGGATACAGAAAATAGGCGCTAACGTTACGAGCTAACCATTAGTTTTTGCTATTAGCGTTAGATCGATGTATTGACTGATAAGTACTCAATAAGTCAGTCAATGTAGATGGCGCTGTTAGATATGATGTCAATGCTTTACGCATAAAATGCACAGATAGTTTGTAACATTGGTAAAAACTCATATGAGAGAAAGAGTTTGATACACGGGGGGTTAATCACTCAAAAGTAGTAGTAAATAATAGACCAAAAAAAGTAATAGTAGCTATGCTATTAATTTTCAAACTAATAGCACATTTTGAAGGGAAAAAAATTCCAAACTAAACAAAATTAATGAAAATTTAAACAAAAAACTTTAGAATACGTCACTTGAACGCTGGATGAACCTGAGAACACAATACGGGATTTGTTGCAATTTAGTTTCGAAAATTAATAAACAATTGGGACTCGTGATTTTGGTGTTCGTTTTCAACAACTTGTTTGTGATTTGCAAACAATTGTGTTTGAGTTTGAAGTAATGTTTGGCTTTAAGTGAAACGATTAATTCATTTCTTAACTGACTTTAAATTTTTTTTCTTTTTGCAGGCCGATTTCTGATATCAATTATAGGATGTTTTTATGTTACTCCCTCAGTTTTAATATTATGAGAATGTTTCTCGTCTCATTTTTGGCAGCTCGTATCAATGCAGAATCGAAAAACCCCATCAAATACCTATGCACCACAGCTTCCGATTCCTGGAACACGGAGTTAAATCGAATTTTTTATGCGGCCGCCCATAAGCATGTCGCCTTATCTGGCATGAAGTACTTTTTTCTAACTCGAAAGTTCACATTGAGCATTGCCGCAACAATTATTTCATATGAATTACTTTTGCTGCAGTTTGAAGCGGAATTCTTCATATAAGATTTCAATCGAACATGCAACATTTTATATCAAATTGATGAAAGTTCAGATTAGATTTCAGACTGTTTGTTAAGATCGATTTGAGAGTGTGGTAGTTACTTTGTCATTTTGTCTTGATATTCGTGCTGAAATTCAATATCAGTCTTTGTTGAGTGAAAAGTATTTAACACTTCCTGACAGAACTGTCAATGGACCATTGTGCTTTTTATGTTTCTTGGCAGCAATGTGATGCGTCACATTTTCGAGTTATCTCTTTATTAACAATTGTGAAAAGTTTCACTTTTTACGGTTTTTTTTTGCACAACAATTATTACAAATCTTTTTAAAGCGGCTCAATCGAATCTATTTAGACTCTCTCATATTTCCTGTTTGTTTTTCCATGTTTGTTTAATTTTTTGGTTTGGTTTGAATAAAAATAATATAAAAAGGAGAAAAAGTAAATAAATTTAATTTTATCGTCAGATACTAACTATCTGATATATTTGGAAACAGCATGGTTGAGGCTCAATTGAACATTTGTTCATAATTGATTTCCAGAGCTTGAAATAAGTTGGATTTATCATCAATAATGAATTTATGTCAGGAATTTGGGGAAACGTAGGCACAAGCACGAGAAGCAACGAGAAAGAGGAAAATCGACTGTTGTGTTCACACACACAACATAAATCGCTAGGACACAGCGCAAAGCAACCGTCTACAGATATCCAGATGTCGTATTTCCTTCCTTTTGTAAACATTTGGTGTTGTTTATAGACTCATTCCATTTCTCCCGATTTATGGCATAAATTTATGCGATGAATCTATTATTGATGATAAATCCAAGTTATATCATGCTCTATTTAATTCTAATTTTGTGGTGAAAATAATCATATTGAGGTCACTCACTTTCAACCTTACATACTAACGCCACCTAACGGACCTGAAATGAGACAAGCGCCATTCAGTTGTTTTGTTTTGTTGATACGCATTATGTCGAGACGAATGATTATTTTGGGTCCTCAACTTTTCTCGGGACCGCATCGGATTCTCGGCCATAGCTTCCCGCCCTCCTCTCCCCTTAATTCGGCGCTGTCAAACCCTATTTAGCAAACGGTTTAGTTATGTTTCCGTTGTGATTGCTGCTCGCACATCAATTTTAATTATGTCTAATGCAATGGTATCACTAGTCTCAAAACAAAAGTCATTTTGGTACTTTAACGTTCACAAATTAGCTAGACAATAGCATTGCCAAATGTTGTACAGCATTTGATAATAGTGTCACAATATCGTTCACAATCATTTCCACCAATATGACGAGCATAACGAACAACCGAATTGAATTATTGGAAAGATTATTCGCATTTTCAATGGCACTGAAAAATTGTTTGATTATCTAGGGGGTTAAGATGATGTCCAAAAATGTCAGTTGCTGTGCAGCCACTTGTTCATCATTTAGGCAACGCAATTGATTTGATAGCTTCTTATCGTACCATACAATGTTATAAGTTTGGTAGCACTGAAACTTCGACAACGCCATTTAAATTGAATCTTCAAATGGTGAATTAACGCATTTTCTGGTTCGGAGAATTTGAATCTTAGAAAAGCAAGACTGAGTCGTATAACGATAAATAAATTTTTGTATGGTGCTTATCAAAGCTCATTGCAGTGTTAATATTGAAATTAAGGATATCCGTTTGATTTGGTTAAGTTAAATCCTACACCGTTATAGGTCTGAATTTCGGCTAGCATTTCAGTTACACAATATTGTTTTTTAACTTCTTTGATGGAAAAGTCCCAGAAGATAACAAGAAAAACCCCAAAGATTTAATACCAACCACCAATAAGCAGACACTTATTCCTAATACATCGCTCGAAAATTGAAACTAGTTCAAAGTAGAGGAAAACCGTGCATCATTCGTTCTGAGAACTGTCAATGAATCAGGTGATATTTTATGAGGGTAATTTACGTTTCCATCAATCGTCACACCAATTTCACATTGCTCTTGGGATGTCGCTTTCTGTGAATGATTACTTGCTACTCGATGCTAACATCCATGACAAATTCGAATGAAATATGCTCGATATTCATATTTTCAATGAAATTGCTTACGTGATTGCATTTAAGTCCATCTAACGCAAATTCATTTTCATTTCCAGGGCTTTTTGGTCTTTAGATTCGAATCAATTTGAAATGCAAAAGTCAATCTTGAGCAATCACTTCGGCGTGTGTAATGATACTTTCGCTCTACCTCGCATAAATCTATTTCAAACAGCACGCAAGAATATTCAATGGGAGCTCGGCCGGATTCATGCTTAAGTACAAATTTACTAGTTGACTGAGTTCAGTTGCGTAGCTTTTAACTGGCTTCTTTGGTTAGAAGATTCAAAGAGATTATGTCACACGAAGCATAGAAGCCCACAATATTGAGCTGATGGAATTGACCCATCGTTTTGCTAGGGTGTTTTATCTAGCAAATGTATTGAACTCATTCTTATGTGTCGTCCTTTTATCATGAGAAATTATTACAGAATATATTTGAAAACAATTTAAAGCTAACAAATTCCCCATTGACAAATAACTTTAAAAAAACGTACATGTATAAACATTGAAAACATTCCATGGATGAGTACGATTCTAAAATTACAGAAGTTAAAAGCAATTGTGGTTTTCAGATGATTTTTTTCCTCACGAATTATATTCATACGATATTTTCGTGTGATTTTTGGCGGCTTATTTGACATAGTCATAGTGATCTGTCATTTTGATCTAAAATTCAGTGTACGTTAAATGATTTTTTGTGTGTAGCCATGGTAGTTCAAATAAATGATACCAGATATTGTAAGTTCAAATAGAAGACACCCTAGTACAGTGTATTGTATATTTTGTACAGTGCACGATGATCTAGTCCAAAAACTGCATTGGTCTATTTTTGTGTGGTTCCAATAGTAATGTTCCAGCTAGGCGTTAAGGGTGGCTAGCTGGCCAGCTGAACTGAAAGCAACTATCCAGCTATCAAACGCACACACACAAATACATTTAAGTGACATATACAATACATGATGCGATTTGTGTACATCCTTGAGATCCAACGTTAAAATTTTTACAAAGACGATGGAATCAATTTTTGTTGTTCATATACATAAAACTTCCTGTGGGCCACTTATTAGTAAACATGAACTATTTGATCTCTGTTCAGCTAACCAGCTAGCCTTGACGCCTGATTCCAGCAATCTAAATGCATGCCACTCAAATACATGCCAAGCACAAGTTCAATTCAACTGCTCAAACAGTCCCGATAATGGTTGCAAAGGAATCAATTTCGCAGGTTTGGTTTTGATAACGCAAGCTTTCCATCTTGTTCATTGTATGATTTCTCCCGAACGGCCAACATTGTGTGCGATTGTGCGAGGTCTAATGAAACTTCACCGGACATTGATTTTGGCATGCACGAACAACAGATTTTCGATTTTAGTAAAATTTATCGTTTGAGCTGTTTTATATGGAGCAAGTATAATAACAAATCAAGTAAAACTCGAAGACCTAGATTCGAGGAACGTAGAACAAGCGAATTGTGCACGAAAGTATTTTGCATGTATTTCAGATTTTCACCTATTTTCCAACCGGTTACACACTGATGCACTTTTAATCACATTCCCGTTCAATACAATACGTAGAAAAAGACCTAAATTGAAGCCTAAACTGCATGGTTTTCTCGGTACCCTCGATTAAAAGTTGGATGTTAAGCGGCTTAAAAACATTCATTTGCATCATATTATTATAGGGCAACGGATGCATTAAGTACTAAGAAAAGACGCTAGACAATGTACAGATTAACCCATCAATAACAATCGGTAGTCTAAATATCTTAATTTTCAGTTGTCTCTGTGTGATAGCAATGGCAATGGATCGGAATAATTTTATATAGTAATATTGAGTCATCAATATTTTATAATCCATTGGTAAACTGAATGATAAATCGGCTTAAAAGGTAAATTCCATGCAATATAAATTAAAATTTTACAATGGAATACCATTTTGAGATCGATTTATTTGTAATCCGACTGCATTTTATTGACGTGGGTTTTATGTGTATGTGTGTTGGCCGGTGTTAACAGAAACGCAACAAATATTGTATTTTCAATCATTCATTTCGGTGATTTATTATTTCTGGCTAAAGATTCGTTGTTGACGACTCATCGAATGACTTAGGTGAGTTAAACAAAATAACTGAAACCTGGGTACTGAGCACAATCAACATTCTGCAGCATTCATAACTGTGTGTAAGTATATTGTGCTTTGCTGTATGAGGGAAGGCATCGGTCAAATATCACTTTTGAAGAATGTTCACAAACATTACTGACTCTATCGGCATGAGTGTATCGCCGCTCCATATCGAGCTGCACGCATCCAACCGACAACCAATTTTCATGCCAATCCGTTTGCATTGAATCTCGGCAAAATTAATCGTATGCTAAGTCGAAGATTGGTCGGTCAAAGTGTCATATTGCAATTGTAAACAATCCATCACAATGAATATTGTATCCAAATCTCGAGCAGGATTGGTGCTACTGCACATGTTTTGTTTCATCATTTTGCACGCAATTCAATCGCACTGTGCAATTTCATTGTGTACAATATTTAAAATGTTGAATTTTATTCAAGCTGCAAAGCATTCGTCTCTTTCATACATATCGAATATCATGTAAAACACATTGAATTATGTAGGGTAAACCAAAGAATGATGGAAGTTGCTCTGGGAATGTGAAAGACCGAAACAACGTGTGTAGTCGAAATCATGTGATGGCTTCAATTTCACTTTCGCTCTTTCTCTTTCCATCCGTTGTGTGCGGTGCGCATCGATATTTACTGGATGAAATGAAGTGAAAGCAATCCATCGAGAATTGGACGAAGAAAAGGGTTCATTTTTCACCTAATTTTTGAAATGAAATATTGTGAATTCACAGGCGATCACACAAAATTCTCCATAGAAATATGAACGCATCAACTTCCGACATGTACAGAATATATGGAATAAACATGAACAAGAAAGGGGTTTTGCCTGGAAATTCCACATTGATTGCCATTGATAAAGCCGTATTGTTGTGATTTCCTTCGTTCGATTCGAGGTGTTGTGACTTCTTTTAATCGACCTGAATTCAAGAAAAATGTTGAAAATGCAAAACGGTCCCCTTTGAAAATCGGTTAGCAACAAAAATGTGGTATTCGCCCAATAGAAAAAATATTAAATAACTGTGCGACGGTTTTCTTTTTCAGTTTGATATGTGATAAAATTGCAATGTATTTTTTTCGAGATCTCTTCCTGTTTCAGTTCTGGTATATTTCAGTGTAAATGGATTTCAATAGCGCATAGCGCACAGCTTTGCAACCTAATCAATCCACAGCATCAGCACATTTTACCAAACACAAGGCAAAAATGGAACATTGAAAAATGTCAACCAAATCGTTTACGTGACATATTGAAATTCCATAATAATTTTCATGCTTATGTTTTGAACATGAAAAGCATATAGGGAATATGGAGAGAAATCAATACAAAATGTTTGTATATGCAAATCGATATGTCTCCACAATATAGCTGTTTTGTGACACATTCTACGGTGAAAAATTCTTTATTTTTAGCAATTCAATTATAGAATTAAAAATAGAAGAAAAAAACACGAAAATGAGCTCTCACCAAGTGGCTCTCACACATGCACATGTGGATATATCATTGTGATCACACAGTCTTCACACTGTGAAGTTCACAGACGCCTCCAGTATCAGATCCCACGATAAAAAAAAACATTATTTTGATGAAGTTGATTTTCATACCTAATAAGGTACTGTGTTTTCTCTTGCCAAATAAGAATTATAGAATAAGATCATTCGAGTCTTAACCTTATTCTATTATTTTGGTATTAAAACCTAGGTTTTTCATTTTTTATGTTCCCGTGATTCTATCAAATTTAAATGTGCTTGAAAATAGCTTTAATGGTTAACTCAGATAACCTACCTGAACAGTTGCTAGTGCAACAATAGTTCTATGCAAATTAAAGCCAACAAGTTACCAAACAAAAATTGAATAGATTTTCTGCTTTATCATCAGGCGTCATATTTTTTTCATGAATGAAATTTGCAACTTGTTTCGGTCAACATATCAGTTTGATTTATTTCATTTTCGAATTTAAGTATGTATTTTGTAATCATGTACATCATTAATGTGTCTCAAAATTCGAGATAGTTATTTCATCCGCTTGAATTCAATGAGCTGACCTCACTGTAGCCTACAATATAATCAATTATGCTGTTGTCGAATATGATGTTAAATAAATGTTTTTTTTTTATTTACACTGAAAAACATTTAAAAGTTAATACACTGTTTTAAATAAAATAAATAACATGTAATTTTTTCATACAATAAATGAAGTGGAATGGGTTTATTTGCTTCATCCAATTCGATTGAATCTCTTCCATAATATCAACAGCTTGATATTTGGTTCGTATTTTGGTATCGAACCAAAACAAGAGAATGCTTTGTGTAGTCAATCTATCAATTTTAGTATCAAGAAATCATTAACACAGCAAATAATTATCGCCGATAAAGTCCCAAAGTGGCGCGCGATAAATTAGGCTTTAAACATATATATGGATACAAATAAATTTAGTAGTATGGACAAGATTGAAACTAAACGCCTGCTTATTTCACAAAAATTGCTTCTACACAAAGTAAATCATGGCATAGGCAATTAAATGTATTTGTGTATGTGTTTGAAAGTCGTCAACATGTTGGAAATATGTTTCTATCACGATTTAACACCCATTTTTGCTTAGTGATTTGACATACTCCGATTCACCTTGATTTAAATAACACGAACCCAATTTTCGCATCAACCGACCCTTTCCATCATTTGCACCCCGTTGTACATTGAAATAGTGAACACACACACACACACACACACACTTGCCATTCACAAATAAAACATCTGTTTGTTGTGATGGTTTTTGGCTATGAGACAAAAGGCACAATCTGGTATAAATGATGATGATGACAACGAATACAAAAACGGTATACCTGCATCGGGTAAATAAATGTAACAGAGTGATATCAGGTGTCAAAACACAAGGGTATTTTACATTGTTCCGTCGGGATTGTGGATTGTAACAACGACAATTTTACTTCGACATAAAGCTTCTCTGCGACAGTACACAGTGCAAAGGTCATATCTGTATACAGATAGAATATTTCGAAAAATGCCCATATTCAATGCAATGAACCGTTGTTAGTTGGACTTGCTTATACGTTTTTACTAAATTTGAAACTGTTAACATGTTTGAAACTATCGAATTATTTACGACGACCATGCAGTTACTTTTTATGTAATGAATTCAGCAGTCTGGTTTTCGTTAAGTGTGGATGATGAATTTTGATAAAAATCCCCGATCTGTGCTGCCAGAATCAAACGAGATTTATTTATAAGGCAAGAATATATCATATCATCGGCGGCATAACATCCTGTGGCATGTCAAATGTACTTTTACATGCAAAAGTTAAAATTAAATTTCCACATTTAAACTAAATTAGAATACGTGACACTTCAACACTTCGATATACAACAGAAAGCACTTGCTGGTTTATCGTTTTCTCGGTTGTCATTTACAGAATCCGTTTTTCTCATGTGTCGACCGATTTTTTCTTCTAAAAATGTAATTTATGCATCCCATTTACAGATTGACTGTGAAACCGAAAACGAAACGAATAACGAACATATATGGAGCACAGACTATGTGATAAGAATTTCAAATATGTGACCTCCATTTGAATATATATGTTTTACATATTTTATTAAATGTGATGAGCTTTTGCATTTCGAGTAAAAAGCTTTCCGACATTGTCCCATGTGTTTGTCCATTAAAATTGTCCAATTTTTTGTTTGTCATTTTGCATCTATAGAGCGTGAACAGCTATTAAAATCACAATTCAAATTGAATTCGTAATTAATAATCAACGAATTTTGGTGGATTGATTTTTTTGTGCCTTCAATTTGAACAAGTTTATGGACATCAGCAAACACAAAAAACACAGAACTCATTTAACTAGCCAATATAATTTATCAAAATTTTTAATTAAGTCGTATTCAATTTAATCATCATGAAACCAATTTGTGATTAATTGCTTTTTTACTCGGTGCAACAACAACAAAATACAAAAATATATAACGTTAATTTTGTGGTTTCACTGTTTTCGGTATTATATATTTGATTTTTCTATTCAACGAGTAATTTTGCTATTTCAATTAGCAAGGAATAGCATTCGATGGGAAAGTTTTAAATGTGGTTCATAATTAAACGAATCGAAAATCATGATACTATCACGATTGGGATATCATATTTCAAACAAATGATTTTTAAATTGAGCAAACCCATTGCAACACGTTGGATAATAAAATGGCAATTAAACTATTGAAAATAAATTGCCAAATGTGAATGAAATTTTAGCTCAAAATAAAAATTTAATTCAATTCAATATAAAACGTGACATTTTTTCCTTGTGATCTCTCTATAATGTCAACGCTAACCATAGTAGATTTTGCGCTGTTCTCAATATTGGTAGATTTCCCAATGTGAGATTTCCTTCAACCCCCTGGAAACAGATGATGTTACTTAATGCTGGCACTAGTGCATTTGAATCAGTATCGCTCATCCCATTTACAGTGTCGAGTTCACAGATCACTTCATATATTGCCCATTGAGTGTAATGAAAACAATACGATTAAATTAAAATATTTAATTTGCATTTTATTGAAAATTTTTTGAGTTGTTGAAATGAGCTAATGGACCATTAGTATAAATTGAAAGTGCTATACCAATTGATAAATTTAGTTGATATATCAACATCCATAGGCCTCGTAATCAATATATGCTTAAACCGGTATATTCCCCAAACGCGTCATTTTATGATCGATATTATGAAATGGGCAATTGATGTTGATTTATGTAAATAAATAGCCTGATCCATTCAATTTCACTACCTAAATGCAATCATACGCGTTTCAAAATGGTAAAGAATGTGTAAATAAATAGTACAAAATTTAACGAGTAGTTAAATTGAATGGCCATTAAATTCTTTATCAAGTCATTTGTTTTCGCGAATGGGAATCCGTCAAGTCCATTTTCATTTCTGTTTTTTTTTTCTGGTAAACGCTATTAACGACTCACTTCTGAATTCAAGCTACGTATTTAACTGCATTGTTACTTGTACCTTTGCTAGACAACTTTTAACTGCTCTATTGTACGGACAATGAGTACATATTAGTTGAGCGTAACGAAATCTAAACAGAGAAAAAAAAACTACACACTAACACAAAAATGAATGAAAAAAAATGTGAATAAATCGAAAAACTTATTTTCTCATCTGTCACCATAAATTTTACGAATTGCAGTATACGTTCAAATAACCGACTCCAACCAACGTTGCTGTCAGAAAAGTTGGTGTACATCGGACGGAAAAGAGGGAATAGTAAAAGTGTTGCATTGCTGCGAGCAAAGTGCTGAGAACAATAAATTTGTAGTAACAAAGCTTTCGAAATGCACAAAAATAGAGAAGAAGTGTGTGTGTAAACCTGGTTCGTTGTATGGGAATTCCAAAATATAGGTCATCAGGATGAAAAGAACAAACTCCGAGTGAGCAACAGCTCCAGCAAGTGAATGTTCAAAGAGAGGAAGAGAGAGAGAGATAGAGTAGATGTTGAGCTTGTTGTTGTAGCTATGTGTATACCAAATTTGAGTGCCTCGAAATATCCGTTGCCACGAAAATTACAATTTTAAATATCAGTTTCATACATAAATTGTGTAGTGTGTGTTTTGTATTTTGTACACTTTTGAATGTCCACGGATTGAACACCGTGCACAACACACACTGCACAATGTACATTGTACACTGTACAGTTTATCCAACGATCAACAAAACTTGTACAAATATTTTCAACATTTCCAACATGCTCCACAGTAATTGCAATTAATCGTTTATGTGACACATTGTTAAAATGTTTACAACTGAAATGGATTATTGGCAGCACTTTGCAATCGATAAATTACCGATTTTCGTTTTAATATTCCGAATCATTAGTCGAGTTGTGCTGTATTTTCGAGAAAAAATGATTTCATTTGAAATTTCAAATGGTTCAGGCCATTAAACACTTGTGTTTTAAATTGAAGTTTCCATATTGTTTAAATTGGGTCCGTATCAATTAGTTGGAAGTTTGACCAGGAAAGCAACTGAGCAGCTGACTTTAGATCTTGCTTCAATGTCTCAAATAAGTTTCATGTTTCAAATTTTTCATCTTAAAAAAGAGTTTAGTCATTCTTTCGTACACTCTAATTTGCAACTTTCTTTCATTTATCTCACCATTTGAAATTCATTCTAAATTGAAATATTTTCACGTTTTAATATTCAGGTGGGAGAGTTGTTGCGGACTACTGAGGTAGGTAAGGAAACTCCTAGGGGGTAATAACGAGACATTTTCGACTGGATTTTGAAGAATAATAATAATACATGTGGATTTGACATGATTTGAATGAATACGCGTGCATAATTGTGAATTCCGGTGAATTCTGGTGAAATTTTGGTATCATAATGTCAAAATTCACACATACAAACGCAAGTGCCGCAGTACAGTAGCAATACACATACTTCGCTAGTGGAGCTGTTCACACTTATGAAAAACTGCTATTATAGTGGAGCTCTTCACACGAAATCACTAAAATTCGTCAGATTCACAAATATTTAACGATATGCACTGAATTCACTGAATTCAACATCGACAATTATGAGGTTTTTTTGTGAATATGAGTGAATTGGAACGATTTTGGGGATTTTTGATAGATTCCGTGAATATGTGTGCTTATTTAAGAATAAAATGAATGTTATTACCCCCTAGGGAAACTCGATACTGAAGAATAATAACACACGAAGAGAATTGAACAAGTTCAGAGAAATATTTATTTGAAACATTGTTCGAAGAATTAAAAAATAATACTTAACATCGATGAACCATTGGTTCTTTTCACAAAATTTATTTTCAATTCGTTAGAAAATGTATCCCCTTTGGTCATTTTCGGACAGACGAATCAAATTTGTTATATCAGATTATCTAGTCGTGTTAGTTGTAAGCTCTAGTAAGTCTGGGACGGAAATCTATAGCCAAGCCATATTTGTGAATTGTAAAATGTATAATTTTCAACAACAATCGCCATTGTTAAAATGCCTTACATTTCAGCTCTTGTGTGGTTATAAACCGATTGAAATTTTAAAAACCCCATGTAATTGTTTAGGTTCTTTCAGGTGTTGAAACTATTAAACATTCAAATTACAAGAACATACATTGTTTTCTATACTTCACTTGTGAAATTCCTTCTGAAGAATTCTAATATTTTTCACAAGTGCGTTCTCACAACAATTTTGGACAGTCGAACGTTATAATTTTTTCATTTCGGTTTCACAATTCATAAAATGAAATGACTACAAAATTTCACCACTCACAATTTAATCGTTTGCATTGGAATGAACAATTTCATATCAGTTACTTCTCTCTCCACCAAAAAGCAGATAGCAATGATAAACATTGAGCATGAAGGATCACTTGGATCGCACACAATACACAATACAAAAACGAAGTGCTAAAGGTATAGTTTGGATGTTGCCAATAGCAATGTTTTATGAACTTTCCAAATCTACGAGCACTTTATGTGCTGCTTGAGATTTGTGTGCTGATATTAATTCAAAATAATGGGAAATACGAATGAGTTAGTTGTTTATTCATTTTACATTGTTCATGGACTGTTAACCTGCAAATTCTATTCTCATCTTGTTCGCAACACATTTTAAATGTTTTATCTGCTGCACAATTTCTTCACTTTTTTGCCGTAAAATAAATTGTTTACAGCAGTATAAAGAATAGAGTGTAATAAGACGAATCGCACACAATGCGGAAATCTATTGCTTCCTAGAGATTTAAAATGATTTCCGGAGATGTGTTTTTTGTTCCTTTTTTCGGTATTTTTTTTTCTGGAATCTTTTCATCGCACACTTGATTTGTTCATTGGCATGAATTATGAATACTCCGGTGTATCTTTTTGCAATTTCAGTATCAAAGTTAAGAAATATTATATTCAAGCGGCATTTTTTTCCAATTTAAATAAAATGGAAATTTCTCACTATTCGATGAAACCCGCGGTCGATAGCAGTTGAAAAGTAATTTTCGATGTGGCTAAAATTTAAAATTTGTAACATTTCATTTTCTTTTCCTTTACTTTATCTCTTGTGGAAGAGATGAAAAGTGCTCGGACTCTTCTAAGTTATTTCATCGCTTGTACGTGCTGAACGCTCATCTTTTTTTCACTATCTCTCTCTTTCTCTTTTCTTTATAAATTCCAAGCCGGTGAAATTCTCTCAAAATGGAATTCAAGCTATCCGAAAAGATTACTTTGCTATACTTTCACCTGTGAAATGCATATCGTTGCAATATATTTCATGGCATCATGGCCACTGGAATTTTTCGCAACTCTTCTCTCAACGCTTATAACTTACACAATGCTGAAAAAACGATTCGACTCGATTTAAGGAGTTAGGGCGGTTGAGTGAGCCTAGAATAAGTGCATTTTGTGCAACGGAATTTGAATCATTTTCGGTTCACGTTTTTCGTATCTTGCCTTTTGTTACAATTGGGCATATAGAATAGTGGAAAAACGAATGCGAATCCGGAACACAACTCACGTATAAATATTCACACGTATTTCCCTCGATATCCACTTATCTAGCATGTCGGTACCATTATAATATAGGAATGCTAAGCCAGCTCCTTCGGTTGTTTGCTCTCTATCTTTGTACTTCTCTTTCTCTCTCTCTCTCTCTCTCTCTTTCTCTCGCACAAATTGTTATTACAATTTTATATCGATAAACTGAGAACTTAGATCAACAATCTGTGCACTGCATTTATGTATGTCATAACAAACGAAAAGTTGTTCTCTCGATGTACCACCCGGGTACGAATGGGAAAACATATTTTCTACGAAATGCAGCAAATTTTCAACTCACTTTTTTACTCAATAATATTATAATGCATGTGCTAAAGCATGCAAGTGCGCTATAGTCTCACAATGTTCGAAATAGAGAAATCACGTGTTTTGTACAATTTATGCTTCGAGTTTGTGAAAAAAAATACTAGGAATAATTTGGTACAGAGATGTTCAAGTAAATTGAATTTTCTGTATTGTTAAAGCAATGCAAACAATAACGGAAGTAAACGAAATTATAATGATGGAGATTATGGATTGTGATAGTAATGGACAAATGAACATATTTGCGGGATCCTCATGTGCGGTCTAAGGGTCTGCACATTTTCATCACGCTTCAATGCATTTTGGATGAGTATCTGGTGCATATTTGAGCTCTCGAACCCACTTTAATGTGTAATACTAAAGTTGTATCAAACAATATCTCTGGGATTTCAGCATTTTCTTGGATTTCAGTTTACACTTCCATGTATTCCATTTTCAGTAAGTGTTCTGGAACATTTCACACATTTTCTTATATGAACCAACGTTAATGGACCCAAAATCAATCCAACAATTAACAAAAATAATTTATTTCAAATAAATTGGGTGGTATTTCTATAGAAATAAATAACATATAAATCTGTGTATTAAAAGAGTTATTCAAATTAGCCGCTTTAGAATGGGTTCTCTTTGCGCATGAGTGTGTTTCTGGTGCCTAACAACGAAAACTATCAAGTTAATACAAACAATTAATTGTCAATTTTCATTTGTTATCATCAAAGTTTAATTTTAATTTCCTGTGAATTGGTTTTCTCTTTTTGAAAATGACAACGGATCGCATGGACCTAGTGGTATGGCAAGATCGCGAAGTGAAATTTGACATTTTCAATGTGTAAGTTAATTGAAATAAATGCCGCTAGCATTGTTTTTGATTTGGTATCCATTTTTGTAATTTGCATAAAATAATTCATTACACTGCGAACATCTGCGTTTATTGTTCAATTTATAGACAACATAAAATTCGTGGTGGTGAAGAAATTTTGGATATTTTCGATTATGTTGAAGACACAAAGGGTAATCCAAATGAAAGAGGCCGTTTGCTTGTTACTAATTTACGACTCATCTGGTATTCGCTGAATAATAACAAGTTCAATTTGTGTACGTATTTGTGGAACGCAACAATTCCAATTTGACTAAAAACAGATAAAACCGATGGAAAGAACAGACGAATAATATTTTTACAATTTTCAATTCTAAATTACAATTTTAAACTTAAATGTATGCTTATTATTTGTTCCACAGCAATTGGTTTGAATTGTATCTTGACAATGTCAACGAAAACTGTTTTATCAAAGCTACGTGGAACTACACTAGCGCTCTACATTTTAACTTTGTGCCGGAATTCGCGTTTTGAGTTCATCTTCACCAATTTGGCACAAAGTAATGCACGCAAATTTTCGTCGGTATTTGATATCTATAGGTCTTATCAATCAACTGTTTTGTATCGTGAACTGAAGCTAAGAAGTGCCATTATGGCATCAGGCCACTTGAAATTATTACCAAAGGAGCAAGTCTACAGCACTTTTGGTGGTATATGGAATTTATCCAGTGATCAAGGCAACTTGGGAACGTTAATTGCGACAAATGTGCGTATCATTTGGTATGCTGATATCAACGAAACTTTTAATATTAGTTTGCCACATATGCAAATTGCTACGGTAAGCGAGAGGAGCAAACATAGTTTGCGGCCAATTGATTTATTATAGAATTTCATTTTTCGATGTTTTCTTAAACAGGTTAAAATTAGAGATTCAAAGTATGGCCATGCATTAGTAATTCAGACACTTGAAACTGGCGGTGGATACACACTTGGGTTTCGCGTCGATCCTGCTGCTCGCCTTGTTGATGTTTTCAAAGAACTTGATTCTCTGTTTTCAGTTTATTCGGCTACTCCCATCTTTGGTGTGACTTTTGATCGTAAAGAAGTTGGTGTTTTATTAGTAAAAACTAATGTAATATGACGAACAATTAAAAAAATATTTAACTTTTATAACAGGAACATCCCGAACGAGACGATGATACAATTTCAATTGATAAAATTTCCGAAGTCGATGAATCGAAAACCGACGAAATTAATACGAAATTTTCCACTTATTTAGCAGATGGAACTGAAAGTGGACGACGCCCACCATTTTACTGCAAGGAACTTGGTTTTGCAATGGAAAAAATTAAAGACGGATTCACATTGAAAGATTTATGGGAGGTTATTCCAACTACAAATTAGCTGATTGAAAATGTTAGATAATATAGAGAAATGGTTTCATTATTATGGGGTTGCCACACAATATAGTGCCATTTTAACGTTAAATAAAGAATTTTCAAACCATACAAAAAATACGCGTTCATTTAGAAGGTGAAGTTGAGTGAGAGCTATTGGTGGAGTGAGCTATTCTGAGCTACATACTAAGTTTGGTCAAACTGTGGTATCATATCCGATATTAAATACAAATAAAATTAAAATTGAACACAGTGGTTACTCTTGTTCATTTATTCGGCTGTTGATTTTTATTTGGAATCAAATTTAATGCTACAAAACTTTAGATTTGGTGTAAACAAATCGTGTCTCCCTTGGGTCAATTGTGGTATTTGTTCTATTCAGATCCAGAGCCGGAGCCTGATCCACTTCTGTTTGGTGAACCGGATGCACTACGACTTCCACTACGGCTTCGTTCAGAGCCACTGTGTGAATGAGCACTTCCACTGCGTGATCGAGATCTTGAACGTGATGAACGAGAAGCTGAAAAAATACAAAACCAAAGTCGATTATCAATATTACAGTCGATTACAGTGGAGCTAATAATATTTTTCGAAATACTTACGACTTCGACTTCTTGCTGAACCACTACGATTAGAGGCAGCGCTTCCACTACGTGATCTTGATCCTACAAAATACACACATATGTTTTTAAAATTCCGAGAAAAAAAAGGCAAATATGTTCAAGGCACTAAAAGAATGACATACCACTTTTAACAGATCCACTACGGTTCGATGCTGGAGTTCCACTACGTGATCGTGAATTAGAACGAGATCTACTGCCTAAAAAGAGATTTAAATTAGTAATCGAAATCTCGGGGTCGTCAGTTTTGAATTTCCTTACCACTTCGGCTTCTAGCAGAACCACTTCTATTCGAGGTAGCACTTCCGCTGCGTGAACGCGAACGAGAATGTGAACGAGAGCGTGATGGAGTACGAGATCGGGAACGTGAACGAGATGGTGTCCTTGATCCTGTTTTTGTCGAAGAAAGAAAATGGAGTTGAATACATTGAAACTGAGGTGTTAAGATTTATGAAAAACATTCAACACAGAAAGCAAACTCACTTGACACACTGCGACTCTTCGAACGTGATGACCGTGACTTTTCCGAATGGTCACTTTCATTGCCGTCTGCGTTTTCTTTGTTGTCTTTTTCTTTCTCCATATCAACCTCTTCCTGGCTTTCATTGGCCTTTTCATTTTCTGTTTGTTGTTCGGTTTGTTCTGGCTCTTCATGCTCTTCGATTTCTTCAATTTCTTCCTCTTCGCACGGGGGTTCCAATTGTCTTTCGCGGTAACGTTGCATCCGATGCTCACCTTCATTCAGTGGAATATGCTTCACAACCAATCTGTGTCAAATAACCAAAATAAATTCATATTATGAATAGCAATGCACTTAAATCAATTGCAATATCTAAATTATACTTTGTATTGTTTGGCTGCTGGCCAATATTCTGTCGACGTTTATTCAAACGAACACGCGTCTCCAATTCATTGTAGTAGACACCTTCTTTTCGCATCACCAAGAAATAATTCTCTTCGTAGCCTTTCGATGCTTTGCTCTTGACATTCCAATTGTATTCGCGTGCCATTTTGTATTCGTACTCTTGATCATCAACATACAGCACTTCATTGATCAAATCGAGACGCCGTTTTTCAAGTGTTTCTTCTGTTGGTAAGAAGTAAGCAACGAATTGCTCACCACTTTCATCCATCACACCCCTAAAACGAATAAATGTTGATTATCAAATGTGAAATTTAAAAAAAAACAACTTCCTTGATTTTGTCACTTTTACTAACCGAATCATGGCTTGTGACATTTCCTCCATCTGTGCTGTTACATGTTTAGTACTATTAGCTGGTGCTGGATCACTGTCGAATATAACTTGTGCACATGGATATTTCCAGTTGACAAAATCGGGATAAACCGGCAATACTTCGACTGGTGTGACATTTGGTTTGCTAAAAACAACAATTCATTCGTTTATCGAATCAACCGAAAAAAATGCTAATGAATAGCAATTTTGGTACCTGTAATGTTGTTTAATTGGTTTTTTGATGTCGTCAAAGGTCTTTTCAATCGATTTGATTTGAGCCTCACGATCCATGTACAATGTTTCTTCGACAAACGATTTACGAACATTGAAACCGACTTTTGCTTCGACCTTTTCATTGTTTTGAGGCTGGAACCGTGTCTGTTCTGTTGAAATATATTCCGATTTACGTAACCATGATACACTTTTGGCATGGTGACGTGACCGTTGCGAGTCTTGTGGTGTATGCACTTCTTCTTCGAGCAATTTTTCATCAGCCAACTCCAATTGATTGTTTGGATCGGATTGGTATAGATCCCGATTGATTAGGTCAATAGTTACACCTAAATCATGTTCAGTTAGAACTTCATATTTGTAGTTGCGTTCCAATGAGGTTGGATTATATTGAACGAATCGATCATTTGCAAATGGATAAGTGATGTACTTCAAATCAAATGGAATGTCCGGTAATGTATTAGAGTATTTCACACGACAAATCAATTCCGATCTAAAATATGAATCGATTTTAAAATGAACAAATCAAAAATATTGCTTTGTATCACAATGAATTCGAATGGCTATTTACACTTCATTCCCAAAACGAGTTACTTTAGGTAAACTTACTTCTTTTCAATTGGACGCTGCGGCCGGATTTCAGCACTAGTTGAACTATTTCCATTTTGGATGGTAGGAGCCATCGCGATTTATTTGTTTTTTTACGAATTTTCGAACGTGTTTACGCAGAAAAACCTCAACTGATGTCGATGTCGGCAGAATAAACCATCAAAACGTCAAACACGCTTTGACACTTTCGAAACATGTTGAGATTTTTCAAGCAGTTTCTTTATAGCAGTGCTGGGCGCGCTAGTGTTGCCATATAGTAAAGTGTAGCATTGCTTGTATTTGGAAGGGGAAATGTGGTAAAACTGTTGTTGAAAATGATTTAATATGAGTTTTATTATTTTTTTATGCGTATTTTTGAAAATGCGCAATTTAATGGTTGAAAATACCGATTGATTTGACTGTGAAAAAGGACGTATGTGTAAGCAGAAAGAAGTAGAAAATCATCTAAATGTTAAACAATATGATGAAATTACCAAAAACTAACCTTATTACTTGGGCATTCTCTTAATTGTTGAAACAGATTATTTCAGTACAAAGAAAACGAATATTATGTTTGATTTTCCAGAAAAAATAGCATCATGAGCAGTTTTATTAAATAAGTTGTTTATATTCATGTACAGCAAAAAACACATTAAAATATGAATAAAAATACGGTTTTTATTCTACTATTTCAAATATGGGCAAAAATGACCTACTGATAAATAAGTGGACTTCTATTTCGACTGTTCGTGGTTTTTATATCGTTATCAGCTGATTTCTCTTTCGTCGTGGTTTTGAATGTTTCCATCAGAGACTACATTGGGCCTATTCCTATAGTTCGAGCTATATATAGTTCCTATGAGATAGGCGCTATGGAAGCGTAAAACAATGGATTTCATTGTTGTCCACTGTCCACTGACATCCAATCGTTAAATTGGATGTTCCCCATTGGATGTCAATGGTCAATGAAATCCATTGTTTTACGCTTCCATAGCGCCTATCTCATAGGAACTATATATAGCTCGAACTATAGGAATAGGCCCAATGTAGTCTCTGGTTTCCATTCTGAAAATGCTATCGATTGTAAATTTATTCGAATTTGTAAGATGTGCCAGTTGTGTGTGTGTGTGTGTGATTGGAAAACGTTTCATTTTTTTTCTATACAAGAAAATGTATTTCAACATGTGACGAAAACATTCGACACATTGGATCAAATAACTTCTATTTTATATATGGAGCAACTATTTACCGTTGTAAATGATATAAAAAGCATGAAAAAGGGCAAAATCTGTTTGCAATCCGGTTGTTTTTTTTGAAGGGGGAGAGCTCTATTTATGCAGCGCAATATTTTTTTTCTAAATAAAAAAATTCGTTCCAATGCATCAAATCGGAAATGTGTGCAATTTGACTCTACTTAAGGCCTCAAAAGCGTAGTTAAATAAGAACTTAAGATTTATTGTGTTGAATTTTCATCATCTGTTCATTTTATAATTGTTTTATTGCGAATTTGGTCGTTTTTATGATGCGTCTCGATGCGTACGGTATTCAATCGTGTTTTTATTCTGTTTTTCTTTTTCCTTCTTAAACATCATTTGACAATTTCCACTTAAAAGCTAATGAAAAAATAGGATTTCAATTGATTTCTTTTGTTCTTGGTGACATTTCCATTGCAAACATTCATTTTGCATTTTATTGTAATTTATAATGTTTATTTTGTTTTTGTTTTTGTTCTTTTTTATTTTATATTTTATTACATTTGTCAATATACATTTTTGGCTAAATTAGACAAAACATTAAATCGAATTACATCGAATTAAAAATGTTTTCCATTCTAAAAAAAATAAAAAATAAAGAAATGAAGAAAAATGTAAAATAATAAATTGATTGTGTTTCTATCTAAAATTAGAATAAATTGGTTTGATAAAAATCAAAACGATCAAAGAAGAAAAGAAAAAAAGTGAAAATAAAGCAACATATTAATTGGAATCCAAGGCCGGTTCCAGGTGCTCAGGCTAAATTAAACATTTAGCCTGGCTAAATTGATAAAAACTCAGAAATTAAATGAGATTTCATAAGATTTCATTACATATCACTAAATTATCCACTAAAAATATAGTTCAAGGTAGAATTTGAAAAAAATTACATAGATTAGTGTTCAGAAACATATACAGAAAAAATGTATTTAGCCGGGCTAAATTAAATTAGTCAGGATTAATAAATTTAGCCCGACTAAATACATTTTTTTCTGTATTCTGAACACAATTCTAGTTAATTTTACTCAAATTATTGTCCAACCATATTTTTATTGGATACATTAATGATTTGAAATGAAATTTTATAAAATCTGAACCATCTTCAGAGTTTCGAACAATTTAGCCAGGCTAAATGTTTAATTTAGCCGGAGCACTTGGAATCGGTGTAAGTGTTTTTTTGTTTTGTTTTATATAGCGAACGAAAAAAAAACACATTAATAAAATTAACCATTCTTTCGAATTTGAGCGCATATTCGATTGTTGTGTATTTTTGTCTCGTTTGTAATAGCATCGAGTTTAGGTGTAAACATTTCATTTGACTGAGACTCTCAGTCTGAGAGCATAAAATAAATCACAATTTGTGTTGTCGTAATTTCATATCAATTTTTGAAAGCGAAACAATTTTCGAGGTGAATGATGACGAAAGTACAGTAATCCATCCATGGCATTCAAACTGTAACATCATTATACAGCTGGAAGTATTTAATCTACATCTAAATCCTTAAAAAAACTTTTTTTTTCAAATTCACTGCTTTCGTCACATTCATCCATCCAAAATGGTTGCGATTTTTGTTCTATGGTTTTTTCATTGATTTTCGCTCTCCTTAACTTAAACACTCACCAAAAACAGGTTAGATAGTATTCTTTAAATATTTTTTTTACGAAAAAAATTCTTTAATATTAATGAAAATTTTGAAAATGTACAATGTGTTCCCAATGTTCGAAGTAATTTGTTTTTTTTTTGTTGTTGTTGTTGTTGTTTCTAAATTTAAAATAAATAGTTGTATAACAGAGATTTCAAGACATTTCGTATAAAACGGATGTTGGGAGAAAATAGGTAAATAGGCAATGAAACATAGAGAGAAAAAGAGTATGAAACTAAATAGGAGGGGGCAATGAAAGTGTTAACACTTGTTGAAACAAAAACTGGATTTAGATTTAGCAAAAATTAAACAAAAAAGTGTATACGTTTCCTGCGTTTCATTTCCATTACATGCCTAAATAAAAAGAAAAGCTTATGCCTAGGCTGATGCCATACTTCATGTGCTTCGTTTGCACCAGTAACTAGCTATAACATTAAGATCTCGTATTTCTTTTGTTTCTTGATTATTTCAATAGAAATATTTCGGTTGTTCTTGTTGTTTTGCGTTTAAAGCTAGTGAATAAACAGACAAAAAATTATTGTGTGGGTGTGTGTGTGTGTTGTTTTTCTGCCGCGAGGATTTCACATTCAAAGCAAAAATTATTGAATTATCGATTAAAGTAGAGCTTATTTTGGATGATGGTCGGATCAAATCATTGTTGTTTTCTCTTCAGTGTTTGACTGAAATTTTAATTTACGAGATTCACAAAAATGGATTCGTGGTCGCATTTAGCACAGGAGCCTATTTTTAAATAAAATAAAAGAAATAAAGATCCAAAATTAACTTCAATTTGGTTAAAACACAAAGTAAGTGGAAAGTATTTTAAGTGTGAAAATGTTGTGCTACATACCGCAAATGGATTTTTTTGTGGAAATCCGTTAGCCATATTTAACGAACTGTTGAAGAAATTGGTGTCGGTAACCTTTGGATAATGTATGCCATTTCCATTGAAAATGGCAGTGCCATTTAAACCGAACGTTGATTGGTCATAGATGCCATTTGTTGTGCCATTTGTCATCGGATAAATGGGTTGCGCTCCAGTTAAACCGTTGCCATTGATGCCATTACTGACACCACCACCACCACCACCACCACCGTTGGCCTGCTGATGTTGTTCACCGAACCAAAGTGGTGAATTGGTCGCTTGAAATGGATTCGCTTGCACCGATGCCACAGATGAAACAGACGAAATCACATTGAATGGATTTGCTGGCGTTGCACCAGCCGACAGAGTATTAATTTGTTGGTTGTCTTTCTCTTTAATTTCGCGCAATTGTTCATCTAAATCTTTGAGAGCAGCATAACGATCCACCGATGGTGTTGAATTAATGGATGAGTTGGAATTAAATGTACCACTCGATTTCAATGAATTACTGGTTGAGCTCAATGACATCGGAAGACCTGAAACAATCAATCGTAATGAGATTAGGTTTCATTTTATTTGTTTGTTTGTATTTGTCAATTTTGTGATTCCACATCAAATCGATTTATAAATTCATTCTAACAAAAGAGCAAAAACAACAACATAAAAACTTATGATACGGTTCAATAATTCGGCTTTTAATTGTCTAACAAATTGCAATTGTCATGTAAAAGACAATGACATAAACTAACATCGATTGGACTTACTAAAACATCCTCTCGTCAACCGAAAATTGCATGCATAACCAATGACTATAATTCTAAAGCTAAAATTATACGTTATTTGGATGTAATGGTCAAAGATAACAAATAACGAGAAACAATCAACAGAAAGGCAAATATTGTGTCATTCATCAAGTTGAATGCATTTCAAGCAAACAAAATTAAGAAATTAAAAATTGAAAGACAAATTATAGCAATGACAAAAAAACATGAGCGCAAAACAGATACAAAAATATATACACACAAAAAAACACATCAAGAGCGAGCGACAAATGGAGGCACAAACGAGCTAGCCAAACACTTACTCCATCGATTTTGTTCTTGTTGAATATATGGCCATGGAAACTGTTGCCAAACACTCCACTGTGTATTTGCAGTGGCATTATTTGAATGGGTGCTATTGTTATTGTAGCCAAAACTATTGAAGTAATTGCTGTTTTGATTCTCAATGGCTGAAATGTTTGTTAGTTTTTTTTTTATACAGAAGACGATATAGTCGATGTTTGTCATCGGTTCAGCGGAACAGTTGCACAAAAAGCCAAAATGTAGAATAGAGAATTGGAAATGCGTTTTAAATTTGCAAATATTCAATATAAGAAAAAAAATAGGAAGAAAAGAAAAAGAGAATGTGCTCATTGGAGTGCATTGAGTGTATCAGTTGTTTGTGTTGCCGAAGGCATGCTCGAGCAAAATGTGTCACCGCACAATAAATTTATTGATATTGTGCGGGTCATTTGCATTGACATCGAAACCTCTGGCTACATCGAATGGAAATATATTTATTTCGAAATAATTCAAGTGAAAACAAATTCAGTTTCTTTCCCATATAATATTATTTAACCTCGAGGCGATATCATTGAATCGACTTCCGACCCGATCAGACACCCAAAAACCAACTCACCTGCTGCATTGTAAATGGTATTGTGCTCAAAGTCGGCAAAATTCTCATCGACATTTTTATTTACATCAGTTGGTGTCGTTGTCGTAAATCCATTGTTGCCATTGATCTGGTTGCCGTTGGTCAATTCAGCACCGTTTGATTGGTTAACCGTTGAATTGCCATTCATTAGAATCGATTTATTTGTGCTAGTATTATTAATGGATGGTTTGTTATTCAAGGCATCGAATATATTAGCCGAACTAAAATCGGCCACAAAATCCGAATCGGGTGTGAATAAACTTTTATTCTTATTCTTATTCCCATTGTGCAAATTGGAACTGGGTGGCGGTAGATGAAAACCATTTTTCGTAATGACATCCTTTGCTTTGCTCCCGTTTACGGCGAATCCATTGGTTTGCGTACCATTGGTATTTGAACCGGGGGCGGTGTGATGATTGTTAAACAGACCGTTATTATCATTTGATGACATCAAATCCATTTTCCATGTTCGTCCATTCGATAAATCATTTGTTTTACCATTTGTAATCACATTTGATGACCACAAATTACTATTTTCTTCGACTGTTTTTGATGTGCCATTCGTTAAAAGTGCACTATTTAATTGCTGTTTTTGCGATGGCGCTAATTGAGCCGTATTCGTAATTGATTTTAACGGACTTGCCGGTTCCAAATAATATCTATTTGATGGATGAGTTTTTTTTTAAACAAAGAGAAAATATTTGATTAGTCTTGAATTTCATTAATCACAACAATTGACATAAAGTCAAATTTAATGAGTTTTTGTTGTTGTTGTTGTTGACAACTTTACCTCTTTCGCTCGTATTTGTCGATGATCAATTCACGTTGGTCTTGCGTATGAACTCGCTTTGGATCCCATAGGCCGAGCCAAGTTTTTGCACACAATTCATTTCCATGCAATTTAATGAATTCAATTTCTTCCGTGGTAAAAGTAGCCATTGAAATCGATTTCACTCGATGCGGCGGTGTCAAACCTCGTCTGGAATTAGAACGGAATTCGATTTTTTTTATTAGTAAATTATGTTGTTGGGGACATATTCACATAACATCTGATTAGAGACAAAAATGACGCTGTTTGGAATCGATTAGGTGGATTTTATACCAACAACTGTTAGAGGATGTTGATTTTTAGTAGCGATTCAGACGCAAACACACACATACAAAAGGCATGAAATGTTAAAAGTGAATCTAATGACAGACAGTTAATGAATGGGCTTCAGATTCTGATGTGCACACGGCATCACAAATGCTGTTTTTTATTTCGGGGTGTGGTATATTGTTCAGTTTGATTGTATCCAATATCATTTGACTTATTTGGTAAGCTTTATTCCGGCATCGATTTATAAATAAATCAAAGCAGCTGAATCATTCCAATTTGAAACATTCACATCATCTATTAAAAATTCATATTGAACAAAAATATCAAATTGAAATTCAAACATTTTGGTTGGTGAACATTTTATAGGTGACATTTTCTAGCTTGAGCTAAGTTCCTCATACCACGTCACATTAAATACACGAAATGTAAAATCTCGAAACATTTGATTCTGTGACGTATCATGATGTATCGATCATGTGATTCGAGGTAAACCGGCCATTGTTGTAATTTTAGTTTCAGTTTATGGATTCTGTTTTGTACGTTTGCCTTTCAAATTTAATCAAATCGTGAAGTTGAACGATTTTTCTTCATTCCACCAACACACTCGCACTAACACACACACACACACACACACACACACACACACACACACACACACACACACACACACACACACACACACACACACACACACACACACACACACACACACACACATAAAATCAATATTTCTCTCTAATGGCCATATTTTTCGTTAATGATGATTTATGATTGAAACTTCTTGAAACGGTTTACGAGCAAACGAAAGTAAAATTATTGATGAACTTTATGGAATGGTGGCTGCTATTTTTTCTGCTTAGATTGGTGGTTTCATTGCTCTATGTGTTGTTGCGAATAGATTGAATTTGGAAAATGCATGCCATAAACAAAAGAGTTTCGTCGAAATAGCAAAAAACCATGTTTTTCCTAATTTCATTTGATCATTCAGCAATGTTAAATTGTTATGCGGTATTTTGACTTTGTTTGTGCTATGATTCATGGGTATTTCTTTTTGCGTTTTTGTTTACATCTTCTTCGTTTATTTTATCGCTGCATAAAAAAAACAACAAATACACCAAATCAAAAGAGTGAAATTTACTAGAAGAGATAACCTGCATACACAAAATCAAAAAAACACCATGAAAATAAAAACCCGATTCGAAAAGAAAACCTTTTGAAATATGTGCCTCAATTTCAAGATGTGTGTTTGTTTTCATTCGATTTCGATGGCAAGAAGCGATTCATTGGTACCAATGTTGAAATACTCTATGCTCACATATGGTGCTTTCGAAGCGTGAAGATTGTGCGGTTGCTGGCTCTTTTTTTATTTCATTCGATGAATAATAATGCAGCTTTTAGTGAACAAACAAATGAATAGTAAAATGAAAAAATCGGCAGCACAAAGGTAAGAATACCCACATTTTTGTAATTGCGATGCGGTCTAGTTTTTCTATATGATATTTATTGTTCGATGCTTTTCGGCGAAATACGAAATGTTGAAATTGGTGGAATAAAAAAGTGGCGAAGTGAAATCGAAAATTGCGTTCCGGCGCCGCTAAAGGAAATTCACAAAATATCCAACATAGTAAAAAAATACCGTATCACCGGATTCGTTCTCATCATTTAAATGATGACAATTGTCAGCTTCGTTTGAAACGAATGATTTGCCATAAATGAACATCTTGAGCTATTTAAAAATTCTGTATGGCATTTCGAACCACATTTGGCAACATTGTAAACTTACTCTCTCTTATTTTATTGAAGTTTTTTTTTGATCCGATGGTTGTTTGTTTAAATTCATCTCAGTCAGTTCAAATCAGTTGAATTTACATGAACTTTCAACTGTGCAATGAGAATGTGAAATTCCACTACGATTCGATAAGTTTTGATTTTGCAATCAAATGCTACATTGGGTGTTGATTGAGTAATAAACACAAATCAATTCAGTGCATTTTATTAGATGGCTATAATTGCACGTGTACAATGGCAAACGGTGACTAAACTGTAAAAAAAACTACAAAAACGCAACAATCCGCTTTGCGAGTCGAGTATCTCTCGATTTGGCAATTATTATGAGCTTTGCCTCCTACCTATCAATTCAATTGATCTTTCAACTCAGTAATTTTCATTTTAAAATGCTACAATCGATATGATGCTGCCTTGGCAGCCGCATTGAACCACTCAAACAATTATGATGCAGCTCTTTTTCACCATTGGTTCCCACAGATATTAAATTTTTTGAATGACACACATTTGTACCAACATTCAATGTGTGTGTGTTTGTTGTATCAATGATTAAATTGGTTTTGGAATGGATTTTCACGCGCCTTTTCTCTGTGATAGCCATCGTTGGTGTATCGAATGCAAAGAAAGTCACATCAGCGATATTGTGCGATAAGAAATTCAACACGCTTACGCATAAACTGGTAACTCTAAGCAATAAGTCATTGACTTCAATTGGAATGTTCAATACATGGTTAAGCATGAACTAGTGAAATGATCTCAAGTGACAGCATATATTTGATGTAATCACTCTATCAAAAGCGGTTCAAAGCTGTTTTCTCTCAAACTCTTCGCATTCAATTTTTTTTTGACGACAAAGATTTTACAGTATACCAAACACTAATGGAATTGAAAGCATTTGATATACCGTTCAACGTTACCATGTACAAGTGGTCGTTTGGTCGCCAAGACAAAATTCAATTTTGAAGCGCCGTTGCCAAGATGCTGAGATGCAATGCAATTGAGTCTGCTTCAAAGGAGAAATGACTAAATTGAATCAGATTGAAAGACACTGCTCGTAATAACACTCTAAATGGCTTGGCATGGGTTTTTTGTGAGCGTGTACACTGTACAGTATACACAATGAACTGCGAACAAACAGCACAAACGCAGTTAAGTGCCGTGTAAAAGTCGAAGAGAATAGATACTAAGCGAAAGAATGATACACAATAACACGTAGGTTAAAAGCGGACCGCTCCAAACGATTGTACTACACTCATTCGTTGGACGTGTTTCAATTCTTTCGTACCGAGTCATTTTCACAGAAACCAAAATGAGTTGAAATCTTTCAAAATCGCTTGACGATTCCGGAGCCATATAAACAGTTGTGCGTTATGGTTGCTCAGTATTTCGAAATAAAAACCAAAATATGGATGCTTAGAACTTGAATTATGCGAGCTCAGTCCAGAGAATCGAACCATATGGGCCGTTTGAAAATGCATAGAATCTACATCAAGTCTATAAAATGTGCGTTTATGTAGCAAACTCATAAACGCACTCGAAAAAAAAAATCAAATTTTCAATGAAATTATTTCCCAATTCCATTCATTCGTTTACTAAATTCGTCTTCATTTTGAATTTAGAACACGTCAAAATTGGTTGCTGAACGAAAGAAAAAAAAAACACATTCAACGCTTCACTGTTTTCTGGGGTTTGGTTCATTGTTTTTAATTACACAAAAGTTTTGTTTGGGATTGTGCGACACAATAATACGCATCAAAAGTCTATTTCGTGAATGTTCGAATGAAACTGTCTCTTTTTGTTCTCCATGCTCATTGCTTTCTGTTTGCTGCTCACTGTTGATTTACTTTGCTCACCACATTCGTGTTTCGCATTCTCAGTCAATCTCTTGAGGTGTTTTTGTTATGCTTAAATTCTACTGTAGCGCAGTTTAGCGCGTTTCACATCGTCGCTTATGGCAACTTGTAATGATGTCATTGGTTTTTTTGCTGTTGTTTTTGTTCATTCAATTTTAGTTTTTCTCTTGTACTGTTTGCTCAGAATAGACACTGTAGCTTGTATTTAATGCACATGATTGTACATTATGCACTTCATAAGAAACAAACACATCAAAAAGCCCCAATTCATTCTACATACGAAAGCACCTTGTTTTTCACGTAGCTGTTTGTTTGAAATTCAAAGGCGGAAAAAAATTGGTGGCAAAGTCACAAAAGTATTATTTCTGTGCTCAGCTCAGTACTGCATTAAGTCATGGAAATACCAAAGTTGCGTTTGCTTTAAAGCTACTACAACATTCGATAGAATTGTTCACATGCAAATTATACATTTCATAGTTTTGAGAGTTGATCGCACAAAAAAGAAAGGAAAAATAAACACACACAACAAAAACCCACACCGTCAACGTGAATTAAATTGCACAGCTGCTTATTTTCTCTGTGCGCAAAAAAGATTACGTTTAGTTTTGTGTGTTTGGGAACTCGTGAGGCTCTCTTTCTCTGTTTTACCCTTTCCATTTGGACAAACAGATACAACAACAACACGTGATATTCTGTTAGAGCGAATGAAATAACGAGAGTTTATTGCACCATCATCATTCAGTTAACATTAAGAACAGTAACAGAAGGCTACATTTCCGGCTGTTGAATGATGTGTGACGTGCCTCTTGATGCCATTTTTTTTACCGAAAAAAATTACAAGCTGATTTTTCTTCCAACACTTTATTTCACATTTTTGACAATTTGAAAAGTTTCTTGAATCGTTGATGCTCAAGAATTTCTTTTCTTGTTTCATCAATTTTTTGTTGTGAACATAAATGCTAACTGCTGTAAAAAATACTTGTCGATTTAACAGATGCCATTTCAGCATCCATTGTTTCGATAAAATCACTCTCTTCTTAATTAGCAGTCTGTCATAAAGGTAAAATCGAAAGACATCGCTTTCATCACCAGCTCGGAGGTCAATTGAAGATTAACAACTTCTAATACAAACAAACATATATTTTTCCCATAGTTAAGATGATGTTGCTGTGAAATCCGCACAAAAAACTCAAATATTGATGTTGGCACTGTGCTGACTACACTGACAATTGGATTGGATTACTGTTTAATGTATTTGGGATTATTTTATAGGAAAAATCCGATTGGATTAAAATCTAATCCAAAAGGATTAATTTCTTTTTTCTCCGTTAAAGCATATTTTTTGACCTGATAGAATGTTACAGTTTAGAATTTGAATATTGGTGCGACGATACGAACACAACACAGCTCTTTGCTTCTTCAATCAGCTGATTGTTTTGATTGCAATAGAATGTAACATTTTGGAATTTGAATATCGATGCGACAATGCGACCATCAGCGGATTGTTTTGTTTGTAACAAATGTGACACTGCGTTGCATTCGCATCGATCATCATTCGACACCGTTTTATGAATATTTATCAGTTTGACGTCGACTTTGAAAAGCATCACAAGCCAAAATGAAAACCAAAAAAAGAAAAGTTTGTGCATCTGAATTCGAACCAAAGGCTAAAAAAATAAAAAAAACCCAACAAATGAATCAGAAGACCTCGAAGAATGTGAAGATAAAAACATTCGTACAATAAAATGTGGGCTTAAATCGATACTACGAGACGATCTTACAAAAGGAAGTAAACAATTCATATTAAAATGGTTCAGCGATAAAAGTATTGACCATACGCACATGCTCAATTTAGCATCGTTGCAGTTTTTGTGCCGTATAAATCAAAATTTCGATTCACCAAACCACGAATACTTTGATAAATCGAACAGTGAAGCTAATGGTGAAATTCGAAATTGTTTCAAGTCAGTGCTTTTCAACCACCTGCATGAATTGAATCGTGATTTTCGTGAAATTTGTTTCGATCATTATACTGCGATTTTTCCCGATCTAACAATTGATAATTCATTCAATTACGCTTTTACGACCTATGTGACCAATGTTGAAACAAATTTATCGACTCATGCAAAAAAACGTGTCCGAACTTTTTTGCGAATGCGAGCTCGATTTCTCAATGGCCAAAATCCAGCTGTTCAGTACAGTGAAAACGACATAAATCACACCATCGCTCTTGCCGTCTTTGGGAAATGTCAAGCACCCGAAACACAAATTCAAAAGATCAGAAATCTCCACCAAGAGCTGATAAATGTCGGAGTACCAGCAAATCAGAGCATTGCCTATTTCACAAAAAAGCGCTGGTTCGCATCACTGCCAATGTGGATTCGAATTCAACGAGCATTGGAAGCCGACAACATTCAGGCACAAAATAACATGCAACAAAATCGAAACCAACGAGGCAAACAAAAGCATCAAAAACAGCACAAAAACCGAACAATAAAAAACGAAAAAAAGTCAACAATTTTGCTGTTGTTCCCATATGTTCTTTCGAGCGCAAATTTGTGAAATATGACTCACGTGAAGTGCATGGCATTGCTTCCAAATTGGACTTGTTGCCCCGAATATTTGATAAATCAAAGCAGGGCAAACAAATCTCTAGAACAGAATTCACTGCAAATAAAGAACATCATTGGGGCCTTATCTTTGATATGGAGAAGATTCATAAAATGGTCAGCAAAAGCTATCAATTTCGATTTTTTTTTCTTAACGGATGGCGTGTCAGTATGTCTGCAATACGATATTCCACCAAGAAAACCGGATGTTGTGCAGCCTGAATTCGTGAAAAGCCTCTTTGATCGCAATTTGGTGGATTTTGAAATCGGGATAGATCCCGGTATGAACATGAAAACGGCAGTTGTCCGACGTAATGTTCATACCGGTGAAGAGGTAAGCATTTCAGATATAATAATTTGAATCGTTGAGAATAATCATGAGTGAAAATATTTTCGATATAATACAAGAGAACAAAAAAAAACACACACAAATCACATCAAGATTATTCTCAACGACTCACTTGGATTTCATTTGATAAACGAATTCGATTGTTTTTGTTATGCATCAGCCATCACCGTGTGGTGTACGATACATAGAATACATTCAACATCGACTCCGAATGTCAAAAAATGGAATCGCTGCCTACACCAAACGGTACTATGCACGACTGAAATTTTCTAAATACATCGATGTAAATAGCACAATGGATAAATTGGCCATGAAAATTGCACCGAGTGGGAAACATTGTGTTATTTACATGGGAGCAGCCGACATCGCACCTGACTCTCCAATCAAAATTAAAAAATTTGTGCGTGCGCCAGGAACTCGTCGTTTATTGAAGAGTTTTAAAAAAAGAGACAATACGACGATATTGAAAGTTAATGAATACTACACTTCTCAAACATGCGCGAAGTGTTTTGGCCGTTTTGACCGACGAACCAAGGCACATAAATTTAAAGTGTGTCGCAACTGCACTTATAGCGAAGATATGATGCTGATGCCAACAACAATTTCAACTGTTTCACGAAGCGGTTTAGCACCGATAATCCATGAGATAAACCAAAATCGGCAACTAAACCCACGAACGGTTGTTTGGCAACGTGACATTGTGGCAGCTAAATGTATTTTATACAAAGGTATTTGTTTTTATATCAATATGAATGCAGATGATAGAAAGTGATTTTGCTCAATCGATTCTGTTTTTTATGATAACAATAATAATCCCGTTTGTTTTTATTTTTGTAACAGGACATTGCATCGTCTTCAACATCGAAATACATGCAGCACTGAAACAACCACCAAACAATCAGCAACGTCGCAATGCCAATAACAACCTCCGTATCATTAGTCTTAATAACTAATAAGAATACGATAAAAATTAGATATTAAATTCTAAATTGTAACATTCTGTTGCAAGTTCAGTCGACTGTCATACCATCATGATAGTTGTAGTAAACTTGGTTCTCTTCGCGAGAACAAAGTACGCTGTCTTTCGAAGGTCGAGGGAGAAATTAATACATTTAGAAACTTCAATTTTCATTGAAATAATCCAAATGGATTAGTTTCCAATCCTTTCGAAATTACAGTGTACAGACTGTTATGAAGTATATGGTGCTTCCAAGCCATTCAAGAATCATTGAAAAGAATGCCAAAAGCATGAGTAAATTCTAACGGAATAATTTTTGAAAATCCAATTTTACCTAAACTTCAGTCAGAAATTGTTCACACTGAGCTAAAAACTATTTTCCCCCAAGGATCAAAATCCATATCGCTCGTTTTTTTTGCGCAAACCAAAAACGTCCAATTTCTAAGCGAATGGCAAATTTGAGTGACGAAATGTCATTAAATTCCATCAATTTGCCATGATGGAACTATTCAAGCGGAAAATAAGTACATCGACTCACATGAATTATGGCCACGCTGGGACAAGCACGAAAAAAGCAAACTTGAGATCGAGATTAATTGCTTTTTCAAATGATGATAAAAACGCACCATAAAGAGAGATTAAATGTGCCATTCGATATGACCCAGTAGCAGTGCGTCTTTCAATAATCATCGGTTTCAATGCCTCACTCCATATATATTTTTTTAAACCGTTTCAACGGTGGATCGAATAACATTGTTCCATTGGACAAAATAGCATGCCATTGAGCAATGTCATCGAAGATAAATTTTCATAACTATTTATAGATTTTCTATATCATCAGTGAGAGATAGAAATAGAGACGATACATGGCACTTGGGCACTGCTCAATGAGCAATGTAAAAATAGACAAGTGAGATAGAAATGATGAGATAGCAAATGAATGCGTTCGAAAGAAACGGACAGAGACAAATAGAGTTGCAGCGAGCGTAGAATATTCGATGAGTGTGAGTGTGTATTGGCTGGTTTGATGCACAAACACCTGTTTGGCTTGGCGTGACTCTTCATGTTTCATTCGAAAACGTTCATTGCAATCGGAGGTTAACTCTGAAGATAGTTTGTATCAGCTGTTTTCACCATTAGTTTGTTATATAGAATTATCTATAACACACTAGTCACATATAAAAAACAGTGACACAAAAGCATTGTTGGTGTTTCGGCCGCCCGAAAATATATAGCCATTTTGAATCATCTGGTGTTTATTCGATTGCAATTTTTTACGCTGAAAGAAGCACAAAAAACGACAACGTACATTGTGATTTATTTGACTAACCCTGTTAATAAATATCTTTGGTCGATGCATTTTGGCAAAATGCCATCAAATAACTGGAGTGTCTTGCAATAGCAGTAAATTGCGTTGAATGAGAGAGAGAGAGAGAGAGAGAGAGAGAGAGAGAGAGAGAGAGAGAGAGAGAGAGAGAGAGAGAGAGAGAGAGAGAGAGGGTTGTGAGCAAAAAAGCAAAATCACGCTGTAAATTGTCGTATAATAATGAAATTCCACTTGCATATTCAATTGACCTTTTGTTCAAAACATGCAACTCATTCTTTGTCCTGATCGTGTTAGCTCCTAAGTGCTCGCATTTTGACATGTATGAATGGTATAAAGAAAAGGGGCCTGCGAGCAACGAAAGGCGAGTGATTTTCAAATGCTTGACTTTTCTCACTCTCTCATTTTCTCACTTCGTCGCTATTTCGCGAACGCTCATTTTACGTTTTGTTTGCCTTACATTTTGAGTTCAGGCCTGCCGAGTGCGCGAATGCGAGTTCGATGTGTTCTGTTTCTTTTCTTCGTTTTACTATACTATGCACAATAAATCTGGGTCAATTTTATTGTTAAAACGGTGCAAGAGAATTTTCGTTCTCTCTGTGCACAAAAAAAACTTTTAATGCTGTACTTAAACAAATATAGAGAAAACAACACAAATCGTTTCGTTTCAGAATTCATGATGCGTTTAAATGTTATAATAATTGCGAACGAAACGAAAAAAAAGATTACAAACGTTTAACCATTTATGAGCGAAGATTAAAAAGGCATAAAAATTGATCCGACAACAAAAAATATTCCAGAGCTTCAAGTTTCAAGTAGCTTGTTGAGAGCAGATGTTGGACTACAAGTGACGAATCAAAATTCATATTAAAAACATAACGTAATATAATAATTGCACAAGTTCTAATAAAATGTTGAGAGAGAGAGAAAGAGTGAGAGAACGAATGAAAATGTGCAATATTTTGCAGCAAAACTTTAAAATTCCATGAATAAAAGTACGCAATTGATAGCTGAAATGTGTGAACGGTGCATAAATTAAATACACGAATTGCATGTGCACTGGACATCGACACAGAGTGCTGTCACATTGAAAATGATGACCGAAAAGAGCGGTTACGACGAAACAAGTGCGCGACTATATAAATGCGAACTAAGGATTCCATTTAGTTGTAATGTGTGACGCACTTCTCTATGTGTTCCACGGTTGCAAAGTGACGCATAAATAAAACTCGGCTTCGGTTCTCGATTCTCAGTTCTCAATTCTCAGTATTTTCCACTTAATTTCAGACATAAATTCATGTGTGTGTGTGTATATGTGAGCATTTCGCATTATTTTTCAGTGCCCAGCCACTTGATGCGGCCGAGTGTGGTTACTGAACCGTTGCGGAACGACATTTGTCATTTCATGCAACATGAACTCTCACTTCGGATGTGTTTTTTTTGCTCTACGTGTTGAAATTGAGCCAACCACCTCGGAACTGAATCAGAAGAGAGTCGAAAATCCAAACATTGGGAAATCAATCCGTAAAGAGTGTAAGCCACAGCTCGATGACTTTTATTTCCGGAGAGAGACCAATTTCAATTCCGAATCACGAACATTAAATGCTTACACCACTTTTTTTTTACATTACGAATATAAAAAGTGGTTCAATCAAATTTAATAAATTCCGTTAAAGTTTTTTATTTCTGGGCCAAGCTTTCGCCGTTTCACTTTTTTTACAACGCTTTATGCAGCATCGCTTCGAAATAAAAAGAACTTTTTCATTCATTGAAATTCAATAAAATAATTGAATTGGCGTATGCCATTGAAATTTTAATTAAAAAACGATTTGTGCGGAGAATAAAAGCGTCAAACAGTGCTGTTGACGTTCAAATACGTTTGAAAAATTGTTCAGGCCCATCAATTTAATCATTTTTCATTTGATTTTTTAAATTGCATCGTGTGCAAACTTCGATGTTCTAATTAAAATGAACAGACATTTGAACAGCAAGATGATGACAATCGATATATAGAGAGAATGAACGACAACGTTGAGCGATTTACAGTATCAATGAGGCTGGAAATTTATAAATCGAAAATGAAATCAAAAATCATTTAATTGAATGAAACATTAGACGAACTGACATATTTGCTCATAGTTTATAGCAAAGAAACACCTAATTGAAACGTGACGAGCATTACGCGCGCGCATCACATGCCTGAGCAAAAATAAAATAAACAATCCGAAACCTGAGGTTCAATGTGTACAAGAGAGAAAAAAAAAATTAAAAGTGTTAAACGGCGCACTGCAGCGTGTTAATTTAAGCGATGTACAATTTTAACGAGCTTTTTTTGTAGCCGTACGTGCATCGCATACAATGCAAGTCGCTTTATTTCCACCCGATTTCATTTTGGGTGTTTGAATTTGCAGTTGACGGCTTTATTTTTTTCATTATAATGAAACGCAAATTACACACATGTATGCGAAATTGAAACGAGTGCAATGCATTCGCATCTGTGGCTTTTGTTGTTCCGTTCTCAAGGTCTACCGAACCACATATGCTCCCATTCTATTGTTTGCACACTTTGCGCTATTCGTGTATGTGTGTGTTGTGCATATCGTTATGTTTGCGGTTGCCCATCAGTTTGAACATAGATCGAATACCTTGCTTATGCATTCTGTGTTATTAAGTATGCGTTCTTTTTTTTCTAGGCAAACAAATGAATAATAAAAAACGCAAATTCCGTTTGGTTGGTCGATACGTGAGCTCAATCAACTGTAAATACTTCTAAGCAACTGACACATTTTTACAAGCGAAAAACTTGAATATGCCGTAACTGATAAGTCTGGCGGAGTTTGGAGCTATGCTCAATTTGGGAGACTACGTTCTCTATCGTGTCTCTCGCATTTTGGATTTTTCTCTCAAATAATCGGGATCATTAACCTTAATCATGCTGTTGATTCGATGCGACTTTCGTGTTTCATGCTATTCATATACGCTGGGCAAATGCAAACAAATGTAACATCCGTCTGAGACGACTAAATACTCAATTACTAAAAATTACTTTCTAACAAATTAAGTAATAATTGACACAATCATGTTGTTAAAGTAACGCTCAATGCTCTTTGGTCCACTTCACCGTCCGCACTCTATCCTCTACAATGTAACGACGCTATCCAATGGATACTATCCACAGCCATGATACACACACACACACACACGCACACACAAGAGATTGAGAATAAACAGGAAAATGCGTGGTGTGTTTTCATATCACTTGCAATAGAATCTACATATTTGTATATGGTGTCAGTTTCTCTTTCATTCAGTCCATAATAAAAATTTAACGCGCCTTAATCGGTGTAAACAGCTCGATTCATTGTGTGTCAGTTTATAAGTGATTTCGTAAAACCATTTAAAAAAAACTTATTATTAAATTTAAATTTCAAAAATTGTTCAATTCAATGGAATGTCTATAAATAAGTTGAATGATAATGAGATAATGGTTAAGCAATGATAGAACCTGTATTTTATAAATACGTCGCGAGCGCACATCGAATTATAAATCGATATATTTCTCCTCTCAATAAATGTTTTTTTCAACAGTTTTATGTTTTGGTTTTGTTTTTGTTTTCATTTGATCGAAGTAGATAGTTTGAAATGGTCTAATGGTATGCACAAGTACCGCATAACTGTTGTTAGCTGTTTGAAATGAACGCATTTCGATTCAAATGGTATGTTGCTAGATAATAGGACGGAATTATAAAAATAATTTATTCAAGTGTGTTGTTTTGTTTTTTTTTTGTGTGTTTACTCTCACTGCAGTCTGCCGTATGCAGTCCTATAGTATGCAATGTGGAAATGAGAGCAATGCGATCAATAATCGGACGCAACTGAGCATGCATACACAATAGCAATGTATTGGCGAGTAAATGACGGTAGCTGAACGTTCACTTTGGGTTTAAACGGCAAAACTGTTTTTATCACCGTTTCCGTATTTTATCTGTATGTACTTGAAGAGCATGGTCATTAACAAACAAATGCATGGAATTGTGGACGTTGAACACTGGACTTGAACGTTCGTTACACTGAATGTAAACGGAACCAAGAAAATGGTCGATTCGTCTCTTTTCAACCGTATTCAGAATAGATACCACTATTTCACGTGGATATCCGTTATGAAACCATTAAAATGCATCGGAAACTAATCCGATGATTCGAATAACTGGATGAAATGGCTTGCCATACTCTATCGATTCGCTTTCGAGCTAATCAAATGTCAGTCTGCCAATACTGAAAACAAAATCACGATTCAATATTTTACTATGGGATTTAAAATACTGTCTGGCGACAGTATAAATTACAAACTGTGATAACTTTTAGTGGCATTGATAAAATAAAATGTGACATTTTAATTAGTTGTTATCAGTTGGCAGACACGATTCTTCCGTTGTTTGGTGAACTTCAAAATGAAATCATCGAGAGTGATTCATTGAGAAGGACAATCTATGACATCATTATTTGTTTGCAAATATCAAACTGCAAATATTTTTAACAAAGACAATTGAATTGATCTAAACTCAATATCAGACTGTTTAGTGGAGTAGGTACACAAAATGACAGCAATGCCAAATGTCTATTTCAAAGCCAGATGGGCAGACACTAAGGGGACTTGTTTGAATGAAGTTATAGGAATACGACTGCGAGTGCTAAGCAGAAATTTCAAAATGATAGGAATTAAGTATAATTAGTTTCAACCAAGGGGCAAATGACTACCAATACTACTAAACAAACGTCAAAAGTACCGGATAGTACTGAAACAAAATCTGCATCTACTGATGCGCAACTAGAAGGCATGCGAAACTCAATAGATAGAGAGAATCGACAGAATCGCATCTCGCACATCGGTATGTGCAGATATTGATTCAGTACTTGTCGGTACTTTTGACGTTTGTTTAGTAGTATTGGTAGTTGTTCGCCCCTTGGTTTCAACACATTTATATAAATTAAGTTCCCCTGGGCTAGACGCTAACAGAAATCCTATTCCATATTTAGCCAATAATATACGTACTGAACGCATGACAAATCACAAAGTCATTTATCTGAGGTCAATGAATCATCAAAATCATCAAAAATATTCAACAAATTTGTCTCACATCTGAATTTTGAGTCAGATTTTTTTCACATTGAAAATAAAATCGAATTCCTACAATTGATAACGACTATTGCAAAATATTCGGAGTATTAAGGTCCTATTTCCTAGACCGCCGATTACAATCGTTGACCATCTTTCCCATACGAATACAATCGTCAACGATTACAAACGTATGGAAGAGATCGGCGACGATTGTAATCGGCGGTCTAAGAAATAGGACCTTTAACAATATTCTACGTAATTTCTTTTCATGAAACAAATTTAGCTATTTGGCCGAATCATGTCAACGTCATTAAATGTGTTCCAATTTAAAAAAAAAGTGAGCTGGCACAGAACAGATTGTTTTGATTAGAAATGCTCTCGACGGAAACAAATTAATTGAAGCGGGAGAAAACATGTCGTCATTAAAGAGCAATACATTCATTGTGAGGTATGTTTATCGATTACGAAAAAAGCAAACAAGGAATACATGTGAACCCGTTTAATCGCGTAAATGTGACTTTGTTTTTATAAACTTTGTAATCCTGAGTGTTTGTATTGTGATTTTTCTTTATTTCTGTGGTAAAAATGTTCAAGCATTTGAAATTACTCATTGACTCAGCGTTCGGTCATTATGTGTAGTATGCTCTCGATTTTTCTCGAGCTCAAGAGTGTTCAATGTGATTCATGTGCACAATCTACTGTTTAAAAATCCACACCATGCGCATATACTCACTGCAAACAATGACTGTATCAAATTGCTCACTTGATTAATGCCAAATTTGGATTTCGTTTTGCTCGTGATTTTTTTTATGTCGATTCCCGTGAAAGCCGACGGATCATCTGAAATTGAATGCCATAGAATTCCACGTATTTGGGAGTTAATATTAAATTACATGGATTTGAAAACCAACGCTCCTTTTTATGGCCAATAAGTGACTTTCTTTGCTTAGTAGTCGCTAGACGCTATCGAAAATGTCTATTATTTCGTTTAATGAAACCGAACTATCATTTTCCGGTATGATTTATTCAGCGTTGAATTTTGGTTAAAAGTGCTGCTTTTGAAAACCAAGTCGAATTTTGTTCAATGGTTGTCGTGCGATGGCCACGTTTCCTCTTCATTTTTTGTTTAACAAATCGATAATTTTCATTTTCCATCTATTTTCGGCTGCCATTCAGCTACATAATTGACGTTTCAACGACGACATACGCTGTGTGATTCAAATACAATACATTCCAACAGCAGTATCCAAGCGAAGGATTGTCTGTCGGCTATCATAATTTTCCAGGAAAATTCATGAATGGGAATTTCACACAACGAGAGAATGCGCTATCTATTCCGACGAATTAAAATGCTCGTTCTCCAATTTCATTCGACGAAGCGTTAACTGAAACCATAATATAATGCCACAAATTTCCACACTTTTCAGTTAACCGTCTGCTCATTCACATCAGTAGCGTGATGCAAGCTAATCACAACAGGAAATTATTGAACGGAAATTCAAGCAGCTGATAGCTACGACCAATTCAGCCAACACAAATGCGATTGTTCTCATTTGGATATTTGTCGGTCAAAAAACCTCAAATCCAAACGATTCAGTAGAACAAAAGCATGATTAAATTTTCAGACGCGTCTGAACACGAATTGATAACGCTAAATTGAGATTGTTTACTCAAAAAAAACAACACGATTCACGCAATCATGTGATATTTGCGAACATAATTAAAGCGTTGGTGAAATAAAAACGCAAATATTTGCTGATGGATTTGCAGAAGCATCTAGATTGTGGTATTCCATTTGAAATATCAAAAACAACGTAACATTTGAAAAGCTGATTATGCAATCAATTGAATTTTGCTCATTGCTCGAGGGATTTTGAGTTATGTCAAAAATGCAGCATTTCTTTTTAAAATTCCCTTTTTCTCTCATGAATTCTCTATATGAGTACGGTCGCCGACTGGTACGACATTAATTTTGAAAATTGTCCAAGTCATAAATACAGATTTATTCACTAGAAAGCCCGTTCCCGCATCCACCATTCACCAAAATATCATATTTCAAATCAGACTCATACCAATGATTAAAGTACAAAACATGAGATGTTATTTAAAAACTTTCAAGAAAAAAATGTTTGTCATTGATTTTCGTCGGAATTATTGTTTTTATGATGTTAATTGCGTTGTGTATTTTTGGCAGTTTAATTGTGTGAATGAGGTAGTGACATCAAAAAAAAAGAATCAAATGTTTATAAATTAATTCCATGTGACGTGCAATCTCGTGTAATTAGCGCGATTTGAAAGCAAAATTTTGACGATTGAAAGCAAAAAGCATCCATAAATCATATATGCGAGACTTGAACTGATGAAATGCCAAAACAAATCGCGACAACACACCAAGGGACTGTTTTATCAGCGTCATGTCTCATCTATGGAGTCACAAAGTACAAGGCACAAGGCACCACGGCACCAAAGTCATCGATCGTTTTTTTTTTACGTCAGCAATGGAATGAGTCATCACCGGTTTTGTTGTATGTTGTTGAGTGGTGGTACTGTGTGGCGGCTGCTGTGAACTATTCCATCGATTCGAGACCGTTCATCCATTGACATTCACGGGAGAAAAAAATACAGCGGGCAAAGAAAACTCCAAGAAGACATAACGAACAGAACAAAAAAAGTGCAAACAAAAGCAACAGAGAAACAACGAAATAAATGAAAGGCAGCAGCAGCAGCAACAACAAAAAAACGAAAATGTTCGGTTGTTTGCATGGGTCGCGGTGCCACAGCATCAAGGTTTACATGCGCTTATTTCCCCGATAGTATGGTTTTTGTTGCAAATCGTAAGGCGTTCGTCGCGCTTCTCTTTCTCACTGTGTGTTTTTATTTGCTTCTTCTTGTTGTTCGAAGCTGCGTTGCTGTTGTTGTTTCGTTTGTAGTCACACGAATCGCCATTTAACATCATAACATCACGATACAATCCGTACCAGGCGGCATCAATTAATTCAAAAGTGAATTATGTGCATTCCAATCTATGTTTACGTGTGTTGGCGCTGTTTGTTGTTACACTCGGTATTCTGAGCCGATAGACAGAGAGGCGAAACCAATCTCTGTGACAGAGAATAACCGAAACCAAACGAGACACATTGCATTTTTAGTTGTTCGTTTATATGTTTTATTTTCGCCATTCCATTTTGGCACCGCATATTTGTTGTGGTGCGTCCTCTAATCTTTTTACTGTTTAACGATTAACAATGAGAACACATTCCAAAACTAAAATGCGCGCATCCAACACATACACACATGCTTTGCGTCTGTGAAACAAATTTCTTGATTTTCGCTAAAAAAAATTGCGAACAAACAAATTGTCCATAATTTTCGTTTGAATCTGTTTGCAATGGGCTGTACCCTGTACCCGGCTGCCATCATCGTCACCGTGTGCTCGTTGACTCAGTGAGATCGCAATTAGTGTTTTGGTATTTGATCATATATTTAATATGCCATGATTGTGTATGTGCGCAAGTGCGCATTGTCTCCATGCGAGCAAGCAAAACAAAAAGAATATCGTTTGCAAAACGTCACACAGGCACATAAAATTTAACTCGTGTCATGATACGATCGCACCACGATTAAGATCTTGAGTTTTTTGGTCGACCGCATCGCTTTGCATAAAATATGTAGAGTTGTTTTTTCGCTTTTGATAGTTTTCACAAGTATAATTCATACACATTACTACATGACACTATTCGTGAGTTCTTTTCCAGCGCTGAAAATTGCAGCTCGCTTAGAAAATAGCCCGCCACATTTTGACTGTACGACACAAAAGACGCTATGATTCGGAGAAGACAACAACAAAAGTGCATGAACAAAATATTTACGTTGCTCAACAGCAAAACCACATTAAAAGTCATTATTCAGTCACGCCTTGCATTGTGAAGCGTTTTTTTTTTGTTATCGCGGAAAATAATGTGTTTGATTGAATCATCATTTTCCTGTTTTTACGAAATTTTTGCTGATAGCAACAACAAAAAATTGACCGTAATTTTTCCATCCATCGGCAAATATATTCGATGTGTTGTGTGTGTGTGTGTGTGTGTGTGTGTGTGTGTGGTGCCGTTTAATGCGTCTCTTGTTTGTATCAACAATATTTGTACTCCATTTGGTGAATACACACATAATTTGCATTAGAAATGGCTAATTCAGCGATGCAATGTTATTTAATCCCAATTCTCTCTCCGCTGAATACAATTCATACCCCGAATCAAAGCAACACCGAGCTACAAGAATGCAAGCAGCAAAATGTATTTCAGTGTATATGTAGACTGTAGAGTGTAGATACATCGACATGTAGAACAAAGTTTAGACGCAAATAGGTAGGTCAATGAGTAATTAATTATAATTTGGCCTGTTAAACGGGGAACTAATATAGCGAACATAGTTACAAATACAAGACGTAGTCATTGCCGATTGTATTTCCTACGACAAATGTGTTCCATTTCGGAGTGGTGCAAAGAGACGCGCAAATAATGCTGAACTGAAGCGGCAACTAACAGCCAGTGATGAATATAAATGTATCGTCGTAGTAACAAGTAATGCACCTAGTTATTTTTCTCTTTTTCTTTCTCTCTCTCTCTCTCTCGGTTGGTTCGAATTTAAATAGCTAGCGATCATTATCTTATGGCATGTTCCATATTTGGGCCTCATTTTGTACACACTTCTCTATATCTATCTTGGAATGGCAATTCATCCGTTGAATGTGTGCATGTGAATGTGTGTTCCTATTTCTTTACCCGATTAGTTTTCTCTAATTGTGAATACATTATGTGCACACACACTTACACACGAGCACCGCATGCACGATTCAAAGTGGTTCAGACACTATATCTTAAGAGTCAAGATGTATTCAAATGAAGCACCAATTTATCGCTGGGCAAAAGTGTGCATTTTTACAGTTGATTCTTTTACAACGCACGGAATTCGAGCGGAGAACGAAATGCATGGAACGAACGAAATCAACCTCATTCTTATCATTTATAATTTTTTTTTGCTCTCTCTCTCTCTCTCTCTCTCTCTCTCTCTCTCTCTCTCATCCTCTTTCTGAGAGTTTAGTTTTGATGTTCCAAGAAAAAGACCATAATTTCAACAATGCTAATTGATTCATTTGGCCCCAACATGCTGAGCTAAATTGTGACCATTTTTCAATTGGTTTTCCAACTGAAACGAATTGATTTTTGGTCCGATTATTCTCATGGCATGACCTGAACAATCAACCAAAATTCATGCCTTTCACCGTGTCATTCGCGTGCAACAAACAATTGCTACAATTAGTGTGACCACACTAAATGAATCTGTCTCACATTTACACAAACACAGAGAGACAAAGACAAAATGGATTTAACGAGAAAAGAAAAAAAAATACACAGAAGAAATGAAGCGACCACCGTAGCATACTGTCATAGCAAACAAAAGCACCGCAAATCTATTTTTAAGCATATATCGTCGTTCAGTCTTTTCACTTAAAAACTATCGTTTTATCTTTGGCAATGCGCTTATAAATATATTTGACTTTGAATTGAACCTTTGGCGACGTGCCCTTTATTTATCACATTATTTCGTACACATATTCGTATTTAAATATGAATTTCACTTGTTCAGCATCACCAAGTGCAGAAAAATCACCAAAATTGCCGCCGTTTTCTCTTCGCACAATGTTTTGTTTAGTTGTTGTTTTTTTTTCATTGCGTTTCAACTCGTTAGTATACACTTTAAAAGTGCGATAATCTCAGTGTGGCATCTATTTTATTGTTGTTGACTTTCTTTTAATGTTTATATTTGTATTTGTTCCGTTGTTTTTTTTCTCTCTTCAAAACTGGCTTGAGCTCGTAAGCACGGTGTTTGCTATTGATTTGTATGTGGTGCATGTATATTTTTGTGTTTGTTTCTCATGCATAAATCATTTGTAAAACGTGTTCGTTTGCTAACGCTTTTTATTTTCTTTGAGCTGATCGTTCAAATGCCTTTGTGTGTACGGTTGAAAGTAAATCCAAACTTCGGACATCGGAGCTAATAATTGCGTATTTATTAATTTCGTTATTTATATACAATGCCGAATGCCGTCGAAATCAAAATAAAACAAGAAGCGACACGTTAAAATATGCTGTGACGCGGTGACATTGTACGTCTCAAATCTCAGAGACATTGTCTGCTAGAGTTTGTTTGTGTTCAACTTTCAAATTGTCGCCAATTTGGCGCACACTCATTTAGTTCATCAGATCAGTAAATTGATTTGTTTTTTTTTTCTTCTTTTCCTTCCTTTTTTCTTGTGCCATCCACACGATATCGATTCATAAAGTCATTAGATACCAAAGTAACTAGTAAGTTTTAAGTAGTTCATCAATAAAAATCCACATGCCATCGAATTTTTTGACGTAAATCGACAACCAACGCACCATTTGGATATGATTAATGGATGCTGTTGCCATTCGATGACGCACAAGGACACACAAGTTAGGAGGCTACAGTACAATTTTGTTTGTTTGTTTTTGTAGAAAACTATACAATCATAATATACTTACAGAACGCCGGAGCATCGAGTGCAGACAAACGATCCAATTGTCATGTTTACGTAGGTCGGTCCTTTTTGATTGCAATCGAAACATTGTTTGTTTCCGCTCAGCGAGACCAATTCGCGTAGAATTTTCAAATTTTTATCATCCTGTTTCTTTCGCACTCCAGCCATATTATCGCAACCTTTTTTTTGTTGTATTTTATCTGTCACACACACACACAGCACTTAGCACTTGATGATAATTTCTCTTTTTTTGTTTTCGAAACTTTTGTTGTTGACTCTCTCTCTCTCCTTCTTTGTTTTCGGCTTCTTTTCAACTTTGTTAGTTATTCTTCTTTTATAACTTCACTATGACTTCGTTTTTGTTTTCTACCTTTTCGACTGAAATCTTTGTGTGACGTAGAAGGACAACAGTTTTTTCCCAATAAATATTACGGCTTGTTAAATTTTGCACATAGACTACAATCTCTAAGAAACTGAATTGTTAAATCAACTCAATAGCATCACTAGGAATTTTCCCTTTATTTGTTTACACAAACGCAATGAGTGCTCAAAGTGCAGAAAAAAATGGGAAATAATCAAATTCTTTACAAAAGATTTTACACAAGTTTAGCCGGATTCAGCACTGACAACACATTTAATATTCTATTTGCACCAAAATGCAATCCCAACACTTGCTGTTGTTGATTTCGAATCGAAGTTTTTTGTTGATTTCCTGTTTGGTTTTTATGACTGATTCTCGTCGGTTTTCGTGTTCTTTTTTTTGCTTTTATTTTGTTGGTTGTTTTCTATTCTCTCGGTCTCCAGTTGTTTTTCAATATTCAATGAATTTTGTGTGTGCCACAGCAGAACTACCAGAGCTATATCACCACAGCAACGACAAGTTGGATCAACGAAAAGCAACAAAATATAAACCGCACACTATTTTAACGTTTGACAAATAAAACGAAATTATTATGACGTCGAAACAAAAAACAAATATTGGACGCAAAACGAACAAGAAGAAAATACAAAATTAAAATGATAAAAATTGCAAAATAACGCAATTGACTACTTTGTTCAATTGATATTGGTCGATTTTATTTTTATTATATTATTTTTTGAATAATCTTGAATGTAATCACTTTCAGCAATGACACCGATGAAATGTTCATTTGAAATGCACGAGTCAAATTTCTACTGCGACATTATGCTTTCGTCCCAAGCGCACACACAAACAAATCTTTGGTCGGCTTGTAGCAATTTTCACTGAAAAAAAATCCAACTTTTCAATTCAGTCTGTGTTCATATGAAATTCTTCATTGTACCGAAAATTTTACTTCAATTCACCTATTTAAAAATTCATTTCATAAACCGTAATCTCATGCGCTTTCTTTTTTTCTTCTTCGTTGAACTTCGATCCGAATCAATTTTATGACAAAATCTTACAATTTTACAAAAACATTTTTTTTGTTTGAACAAAAACTAATGAATTAAAATTGTTGTTTCGTTTTGCGTGACTTTCAATTGAAATTTTCTCTTTTACGTTTTAGAGCTGCCCCAAAAAGAAAGTGACAATAAGGAATTGTACTTTGTTTATGTGCAGTGCTGAGTCAACGACGACTAATACCAAACTGAATAGAAATTTTTGTACAAATACCATTTGACAGTAGCCGAGTAGTGGCATGAGTACGCATTTTCATGTATATATATTGTTTACCAATACAAAGGCGCACACATTCTCGCCCATTCCAAATGTGTATATTTGTTTTGATAGGTAGCTGTTTTGGGGTTGCCAGTGACGTGATGTGACTTTCGAGACTCAATAAATTGTTGCAAATAGTTTCATTTTGTTGAATTTCAGAAAAGAATTGATTTGTTTAGAAAATATTAATTTCGAACCTTATGCCAGAGTGCACAGTTTTAAGATACAATTCAAGTAATTCCTCTAGCCACTTCTTTACCTCTTTCAAATTGTGCAATATCCGGCCTTTACTATGAATTTATCGTAAAACATACCTTCAATTCAATGAATGAATCAAAGCGCAAACATGTATACACTAGCTGTCAAATGTCGTTGCTTGTGCATGATGGATATACAATACAAATCCAACCTCACTTTTTGGACACGCTGTATCTCATTTATTCATGAAAAATAAGCCAACCGTTTGTTCATTCATCAAAATTTGTTTCATTATTTCAAAATTCAAGTGAAAACTCATGAGACATCTGAAAATGACAAGATCAAAAGTTACACATGTTCCAACTACCTGAAAAGCTACAAAAATCAGAGCAAACAAAATAGTTTCTTCCCAATCCAATGAATTGGTCACTGTAATTTTAAATCAATCCAATAAAATACGGTATTTTTTTATGTTTGAAGTTCAATGAAAACTTTTTATTTCCATGCACATTAGAACTGTACAAAATAAAAAAGCTTTTTTAAGAAGATTTGGGTGTTTATTCGAAGAGACCTGCAAGTGAAACAAAATAAATTGAGATTAGTAAACGTCATCATTCATGGTGGTAACTTTTTGTGAGATAACAGAATGATTTGAGATTAGCATGCGAATATTCAACGTACCGAATCCCATGTCGTCATCTTCTTCTTCGGATTCCTCCTTCTTTTCTTCTTTCTTTTCCTCCTTCTTTTCGGCGGCAGCTGGAGCACCGGCAGCGGCGGCACCAGCAGCTGGAGCGGCACCAACTCCTGATCCAATGTTGGTGATCAAGTCTTTAACATTGACACCTTCCAAAGCCTTGGCGAACAATGATGGCCAGTATGGTTCGACATCAACGTTGGCTGCCTTCAAGATGGTTGAGATTTTTTCGCTCTGAAATCAAGACAATTTGTATATCAATATAGGAAACATAACCTCAATCACTCCAAACAGATTCCATCGAATAAGAATTCAAAATCCAATGTCTTAAAATCGAAATTTTTTTAACACATTAATATTTTTTATAAAAATATCGATTGAAACAGTTTCATTTGAGTTTTCACATTCATTTTAACACATTTTTAACATTCGATGGTCACGAATTTACGAAATTATTTTCGATTCATTCCGCCAAATTTTCGGATTGACAAGCTTGATGCACACATGAAATCAATTGCACAAAAAAAAATTACTTAAAAACTTACAGTGATAGCAACATCGTCATCAACCAAGATGAGTGCAGAGTAAACGCAGGCTAATTCAGCTTTTGAAGTCATTTTTAGAAATGTTTAATTGGGTTTTAATTCACTGAAATCTTTTTATTGAATTCGTGCAAGTCGACGATTGTCCTTAGCTCTTCCAGAGAACAAGCACACCGTTTGCTAGTTAATCAAAAAAGAAAGACGAGATCGCTCACATGAAGTTAGTTAGGCGAAAAGCGTTTCGCAGACACATGGACGCACCAATACACATGCCAACTGCTAGAATATATTTGGAGTGCGTTCGGTGCTCATGAAATGCGCCACCTATTCAATGACAGACATTTTCTTTACTCATTTTAATTAGTTTGGGAATGAATTTAATGACGAAACTGACTAAATTCAACTGCAAATTTTAACTTGACAACAAATTTTCGTCTTTATCGATACATAATTATCCATTACACTTGTTTAACCAGAAGCTATTTGGTGTTGATAAAATAACCAGAAACTACTATAAAACCGGATTTTAAAAGGAGTGTGTCAAACGAGTCATTAGCCGACAGTTCTCAAAATTCTGTGTAATGACATGTATAACTATGGCGTCTTCTTGAGTTTTGAGTCGCATAAAGGAAACATTTCAAAGCATTTTTTTCGTATTTTGAATTTGTATTTTGTCCATTTGAATTTTCCAAAATAAACACAGTTTTGTTCGACGCTTTGGCAATATTTTATTGTCACATTTATTTCATAAACATTCAATTAAAAGTGGAAACAACGAAAACAATATGAGTTTTTCAAGTGATGAAGTGAATTTTTTGGTTTACCGCTACCTACAGGAATCAGGTAATTACAATATTGGCGTGGAATAAACAAATTTTCATTTGAATTTCTTCATTTAATAAAATTCATGGTGTGTTGGATTCAATTCAGTCAATTGCATAAAAAAATTGTCGAAATATGATCAAAATGGTTTTAAAATTTGTTTAGGTTTCCATCATTCCGCTTACACATTCGGAATCGAATCGCACATTTCGCAGAGTAATATTAATGGAGCTCTTGTGCCGCCAGCTGCTCTGTTGACCATTCTGCAAAAGGGTTTGCAATACACCGAAGCTGAAATTAGCATTGGCGAAGATGGTAAATTGAATTTAACCATTTCTTGGAATGTTCACATTAACTAAATGCTTTTGTTTATGATTGTAGGTACATTAAATCGTCTCACTGAAGGCCTAAGTTTGATTGACGCGGTAATGCCCGAAATAAAGAGCCAAAAGATTGCACCAAAAGCAGTGGAAAATATAAAAACAGAGCCAACAAAAACGGAGCCAATGTTGCCATCGGAAATAAATGGTGAAGAAACGCCAGCTGCCACAACAACACCAGCCCAAGAAGAGACAATGGATGTTGATCAAAGCATCGAAATTCCAGCATCAAAGGCAACCGTTTTGCGTGGCCATGAAAGTGAAGTATTCATTTGCGCTTGGAATCCAACCACAGATCTGTTGGCCAGTGGGTCCGGTGACAGTACAGCCCGTATTTGGGATATGTCTGATAATTCGACGAGCCCAAATCAATTGGTGTTGCGCCATTGCATTCAAAAGGGCGGAACTGAAGTACCGAGCAACAAAGATGTTACATCATTGGATTGGAATTGCAATGGAACATTGTTGGCAACCGGCAGTTATGATGGATATGCCCGTATTTGGACGACTGATGGTCGATTAGCTGACACACTGGGCCAGCATAAAGGTCCCATTTTTGCATTGAAGTGGAACAAGAAAGGAAATTACATTTTGTCGGCTGGTGTAAGTGTATTTTGATATGTGGTAAAAGAACATTGAAGTAGTTCAATTTCTATGGATTTTCAGGTTGATCGCACTACAATCATTTGGGATGCAGCCACCGGTCAGTGTGCACAGCAATTTTCATTTCACATGGCACCCGCTTTGGATGTGGATTGGCAAACAAATAATTCATTTGCGAGCTGCAGTACAGATCAACGTATTCATGTTTGCAAAATGGGCGTTGACAAGCCAATCAAATCGTTCCAAGGCCATACAAATGAGGTGAATGCCATCAAATGGGATCCACAAGGTCAATTGCTTGCCTCCTGCTCCGATGACATGACATTGAAAATTTGGTCCATGAAACAAGACAATTGTGTGCACAATTTTAAAGCACATTCAAAAGAAATTTACACAATCAAATGGTCACCGACTGGTCCAGGCACACAAAATTCCAATATGAACTTAATTTTGGCATCGGCTTCATTCGATTCAACCGTTCGTTTATGGGATGTTGATCGAGGCGCATGCATTCACACACTTACTAAACACACTGAACCCGTTTATTCAGTGGCATTCAGTCCGGATGGTAAATTTTTGGCATCCGGAAGTTTTGATAAATGTGTTCACATTTGGAGCACACAAAGTGGTCAACTTGTGCACAGCTACAAAGGAACGGGCGGCATTTTTGAAGTGTGTTGGAATTCACGTGGTAGCAAAGTTGGTGCTAGTGCTTCAGATGGCAGTGTTTTTGTTCTTGACATGAGAAAATTATAATTTCATTTTTTTAATCATATTTTTTTTTTTTTTATTTTTCAATAAAACAAAATTTTATCTCGTGAGAATATACATGAAAATTCATTCTTTGTCCGCAACAACGTTAACGGACAAATATAAATTCTATATTAGCTGTTAAGACGAATTGAGGGGGTAAAAAAAGCGGAATATTTCTTCGTGACAAAAAATAAATTCACTCACACACAAAAAAGAAATGAAAAATTCAATTGTTTAGTGTTTAATTGTATCATCCGAATGGAAACATGAATCTACTCACAAAATATATTTTAACGCACCAAACTTGGATGCAATTCATAAGATCCCTTCGGCTCACGAAATAATCGTATAAGTTTCCTCACAATACTTAATTTGTATCGATAAATTAAAATAAAACAATCTTATTATTGTACTGTTGAATGGTGTTTTACTTAGTTATTTTCTTTTGTGTTAAAGTTTTGGTTTTTTTCATTAACAATAAAGGGTCGAGACAAATTTAATGTAATAAAAGTCAAATGAAAATGAAATGTTTAGATATCGTCGACATTTTCAAGGCATCGATCGCGAAAGAATATGTGTCTTGGCCGTGTCGTTGTTGTTTCCGAGTTGAAGAAGTTCGTAATACCTTTTGTGTTTTTCTTTTTTGGTGCCTCATCTTCATCTTCAAACTGCACTTTTATTGCTTTTGACATAAGGATATTTTCGGCTGTTGACCAACTGAAGCGTACCAAACGTGGAAACCCAAATACCGGATCGATATTTTCTTGAAGAAATCTTTTTGTTACCGGATCACCCGGATACCCACTGCCAAATCCATCTTGTGATATTGTTATACCTTCGGGAAATTTCCATACTTTGAGTGCATGATCACGACTCACTTTTGCACAAATACTAGCTGCCGAAACGATTGGATACGTTGAATCCGCCTTTTTGGCCACTGTAATTTTGAAATCTGGAAATATTTTACTCAATTTAGCCTCATATTTTTCCGGTGGTCCAACTGTATCGACGTACACTTCAGCTATATTCGCTCCCAATGCAACAGCTCTGTGTATTAAACCGATTGCCGAATCCATTGACACTTCATTCAACGAATGTTTTGCACGTCGAAACATTGAATTGCTGATTACATTTGGTGAAATCACCTCAACGGCCCATGCCATGTTCGTATTTGCATACTCTTTTGTACAAATATCATTGAAAATCACATCACGTTTCTCTTCAGTCAATTGCTTGGAATCAGCACATCCAAGCGTTTTCAAAATATCAGCTTTTTCAATTGGACAAAATGCAATACCATAAACCATTGGACCTAATTTAAAGGAGATTTTATGCATTAGTTCCTAGTGAGTGTTTGCATGAAGTTTAAGCAATTTTTTTTCACTCACCCAACACAGGCCCACGACCGGCTTCATCAACACCCAGCATGCATGGTTCATCCAAACAAATTTGCGGTAGCTTTGAAAAATATACAAAACTTTCAGCATTGTTTTTCGTTGCAATGTATGGACCTAAGCCTTCTAATGAATCGATATATTGATTTTCTGTCGATTCAGCGTCAATTTCAGTTTTAATGTCAATATCCATTTTAAATGTGTTTAATTCGATGATAATTAAAATCTAGAGTTTATATAGTCAAATGTACGGTGGTTTCAAATGTTTAGCGTTGTCTCAACAGTTGTCAAATCTGACCGCCAAAATTCATACGCGCAGCTGTCAAACCAGTTCAGTCTAGTTCATCATATCGGATCACTTTTAAACCGAAATGAAAACAAGCTCCTACTTCGTCTGTTTTAAATTAAAATTTTAATTGAAAAAAGTTTATATCCTCTCGTACAACAGATATCAATCTTAAAAAAAGATAATTGGAATATAAATAGAGCTAAAAACAGATCTGATATTATTTTGATTTAAATTTATTTTGTCTTATTCAATTATATCTTCAATAACGTCTGGGAGGTCGATTTTATGTTCTGCTTGTCGTACAAGTCCATATTTATCCAAAAATGATTGTGTTATTTCTTTTTCCGTTTTTCCATTACTTGGTCGACAGCCACCATCACATTTACAACCAAAAATATTACATGATCCACGGCCACAGAAAAAATCAGAATCAGTCATCTGTACTCCATCGGCACAAAATCGTGACATACACTTAGTTTTTTCGTCATCTGAACTGTTTCGTGTCCAATACAAGTTTGAATCAACGGCACCAAGAATTGTATGCAATGGCATTTCTAGTTCAAGAGGATCTCCTACGCACACGTGACGTATAAGAATCGGCGCTTTACAACATACTGCATTCGTTTGACTGATCGTTGCAATCACCAACAATATCACCACTGGAATTGCATTCATGATGAAGAATTTGACCACTAAAGATAAAATGATAAATTTAAAACGTTATTTGATTGATCCCTTTATTATCATTAACATTGAACAAAATTAAATTAAATAGCTCTTTACGCCAATTACGAAGTTGATATAATTATTTAAAAGTCAACTGTCCAAAAACATTTTTATTGAAAAGAGCTTACCGTTTTTCAATTTCCTCTTAACTGTATTGTTTTCAACTGATGGATCCAATACAGTGAACGTTTCAGACTTTTATACTGTAACACGGCTACATTGATCAAAAACAATTTAAAATGCAATTAAAAATTTAACTGCACAAATTGTTTTCTTGAAATTGAAATAAATGACTCCTTGTTTACTTTTGATAAATACTTTTGATCTTAATTATATACAGGTTTTTATTGAATTCCTTACATGAAAATCTACAGTGAACCGTTCGCTGTGAAACTCAATGTCACTTCCAATGTAGCGCTCTCTCCGCTTTGTGCCATATATTCTCCGTTCACGGAGCGCATTGTATATAGCGGATGGCGGAGAAGCGCTCTGTATGTCACACTCGAACAGAGAATGACGCACAGAACGGAGAAAAAAACAATCGTAAGGAAGTGACATTGAGCTTCACAGCAAAGCTTCGTCGTACAGCGAACGGTTCGCTGTAGATTTTCATGTGTGATTTCATCTGCATAATTAAATTTCAATAAAGATCAACACATAATAAAATTTAATGTTAACATGTGTCACCTCACAATGTCATTCTGAAGGCTAAAAAAAACATTATATGTCCTGAAATAATCAATCAAATATTTTTACAAATAGTATCGAATTGTTTGTTTTTGTTTACAGGAAAAACTTACTTGCCGTCACCATTTTCAATTGCTTCTAGATATTCATTGCTCTTTCAGATCAGTGTGGTGCACAGGGAGGGGGAGGGGGGTAAGCCCGGATGACAATCTTGATTTGCTCAGCAAAAGAGAATATCGGCAGGAACTGTATTTAAAGCAAATTACTTCATCTGACAATGAGCACTTTTTGTTTAAATAAAAAAAAACGCTGACGAAACTGGAACAATACACAATTATCTCTTCGTTCGATGTTCTTCACTGAGATTCTCTTTTTCACACTTGTCGATGATGAATACTCAAGCCAGACCGCACGTAAACATGCGAGGAGATTATAAGAATCTATCAACAGCAGAAGAAGGGCAACGAAAAACAGTTGTAATGCATTAATATGGTTGAATTTTGAGTTTCTATGCTTGTTTCACAACTGTGAAATATTCTTTAACATTTAATAATCAATTCGATTGGAACGAAATCATGAAATTTATTTTATGTCCTTTGTCCTCCTTATTTTCAGACAAATGTTTTGATAATTTTATTTATAAAAACTTATTTAAACAGTAAATATTGAGTTTACAAAATATTTTTATATTAACTCAATATCATATTCCGTGTTCTTGTTTGAAATAATTTTACTAAATTTTCCCTCCAACGCTGGCATCTCTGGAACAACTTCCATGAATTTTTGCAATTCACAGCAAAAAATATAACCATTTTTTGTTTGTTTATAGGCATCATTCTCCATCAGATTTGATAGCCATGGCAATTGTGTGCAGATACTTTGACATGGCGAATTCGTAATCAAATCTTCTTCATCGGCTTCAATGTCATTTAAAATGAGAAAACCAATCGATTTTCCTGATTCGGTTGCAACAACAGCCCATAAAAACTTTGGAACTGGATATTTTTCATCATCAGGCATCAAATGAATGTTCTTTTTTCGGCTGCCTGCTCCCAATGACAGCACTGAATGTGTACCCAAATATAGATCAAAACTATTTTCGTTTAAACTCATAATGTCCTTCAGTAGTAAGTCATAATTTGGCAAGTGGTCATATCCATTCGTAACAACAAAATTCCAACCTAGTTTTAGGACTGAATAGAGTTGTCCATTTTGCAAAATTGGTAAGTCAATGAAATGCCTTAACTCTAAGAATGGAACTTTTTTGGTTGATAACAACTTTTCCAAACGAACATTTAAGTTGTCTAAACGTGCGGCATCTAAAAAGTCTATTTTATATGACGACTGTGGATGATTTAGTGCTAGATAATTCGTCTTTTCTGTCTCCAATACAGCGGCTATTTGTTGACCGTTTTTAACGAATTTGGTGTGCACAAAAATAGGTGAACCTTGTTTCTCTGAATAACATGCCTCACCAATGACCTGAGTGTGTCCTTTTATCGGATTTTCATAGCCAAATTCAACCGATGTAGCGTTATCCGGGCATCCAGCAATTGGTTTTAATGTCTCTTCAACTGGGCGAGCTTCACAGCCAAGATCATGTATCCAATTGTATTCAACATCATTCACTTCTGCAATTCGGATGATTACTCAGTTTCGCTTTGATCGATTGAGAATCCAAAAAAGGCAATACTTACTCAATTCTTCGCCACTTGTGCATTGTGCAGTTAACCATTTTGTTGCATTGAGGATGGGTTTTTTGAAATAATTTGGTGCACAAGATAAAATTACTTCTTTGTTGGCTGGCACAGTGATAGCAAGTGCGTGTTCATTGTCATTGTCAGTTGGCAATAGTGTACCATCCGATGAAAAGATTAATGGTTGAAAAAATCGAAATCTTGGCAATGAAAGAACACAATCAGCTAGAAAATAATTTTCAAATAGTAAATATTTAAGCTTTCAGCAATCAGATTTATGTGAATCACCTTTACTAGTTGTTGGGAAAAATCCCACCACAAAACAAAATAACAACGCTCTAAATACCTTCAGACACATTTTGAACTGAACTGAGATTCACAGTTGTGTAAAATAGACAAAATTAGCATCAATTTCGTTTATTTATACCGCGCTCAATGTAACAGTGATAATCAAACTTATCGGAGGTCAAGCCGGACTATACAACAAATAACAACAACAACAACAACAATGAATGATGCAATGTGAAGTAAACACAAAATTTCCTAGAATGGTTATCAATTGATATAAGTCATTTCATTTACTAAAGCCGATTCGAAAAAAAAGTACTTTCCAAGAATATTTTATTTTGCAATGAAACAAACTCTCCAACTACTTACAGTCTGTAAGCTACAGATATGATTATTTAATTTTGTTCGGTATGAAGCTAAATTCAAAGTTGGATGAGCTTCTTTGAACATGAAGCGAAAAAAACATCACATGAAGAAACTCCATCGAATAATTTGTTAAATTGTTTGTGGAACATGATCTTTCAGAAAGTCAAACAATATTTCAATTTTTATTTTAAGGTAGCAATCGCAAGAAAAATAAACCGAATTGTGTGATAAAAATGGCCAAAAATAGACATCTTTAGAATTGAGTCACATTTTCTAAAGTGAATTTTTATTCATGTTATTCAATGATACATATACAACAAATCTCAACGAAATTTTGAACATTTTAAACGGAATGGTTTAAAACAAAATCTCTTTTTCAAATCATTGACTCCTTAAATGGTTTTGTGCATTGCTCGTTTTGTGAATCCATAATTTTCAATAAATAGTTTTTTAATGTCCCATTGAGTGAATGTTCCATCACTCACTCGGCAGCCACCATCACAATCACAACCGAATGGATTACATTTTCCTTTGCCACAATATTTATCACTTGGCTCCATTACAGATGCATCTGGACAAAAGTGGGTTTCACATTTCCTTGCATATAAATCATTATCGTCACGGATCCAGTATTCATCAGGATCAAAAAGTCCACCAAGAACTTGTTCTGATCGTTCGCCAGGAGCTCCCACACAAACGTGCTTAATAACCAATTCTGTATCACAACATTCTGCATTCGTTTGACTGATTGCAGCAATCACCAGCAATACCACGACTGGAATCATTTTCATGGCGAAAGATTTGATCACTACAAATGAAAAATAAAAAATATGATATTATTAAACTGAGACCCAAATTATGTAAAATGAAAGGAGTCGTTTTGTTCACAAATTCACTTACCGTTTGAACTGTTTGAATTAATGTCTTTTGAACGACCCATTTCGTCTTTTATACTTTATTGTTTCTTTCCAAATTGAACTGAAATTCCAACAACACAAATGAAAAATAAAATTCCGTAACTAGATGACGTAATGATTTCTCATTTTATTAATTAGGTAGTTTATTGGAGTTTTAATTGAACAAAATTGAAAAACAAAACAATACATAAATGAAAAGTGTTTGTATCTTTAATTACAAAGCAATTTATTGTAATTTCAAATATTTAATACGTAACACATATTACGCTAGAAAAACAGAATTTTTCAATGACTAAGATAGCTTTCGGTGGCAAATTATTCTCTTTCGAAAAACGACAAACCTATACGAATAAAAAAGAATGAACATTGGTCGAAAAAGTTATTTTACTTTTGAGGATTTAACACTGCTTACTTCTTCGATAAATATTTTGTGAAACCAATTGTGGAATATTCGCGATGTCATCCATGCTGCTTTCGAGTTGTCATAGTGAAGTGGATTATGAAAATCTCGGAAGCACCTTGGGTTCTTTGCCTTGCCGATGACTAACGGTCTCAATTTATGTGTGCCATCACAATTCGTTCCGAGTAAGATTGAAATTCGCTCTTTCTGAATCTTCCGACCGGGTGCGTTTTTCTCACATGCGGCAACATATGTTTTGTCAGGCAAACAACGGAAAAACAATCCACTTTCGTCTGCATTATAAATTTGTGCATTGGTCAGCCCCATTTCGGCAATTTTGGCACGAAATCGATGTATGTATGGTGTAATCAACTCAATGTCACTTGAAAGTATTTCACCACATATCTTCAAGAAACGGATACCAAATCTGCGTTTGAATTTTCCAAACCAGCCATCACTTGCAACGAAATTACTTGATGTTTTTTCTGGGTACATCGATTCAAACAGTTGTTTGGCCTTCGCTTTCATTATTGGACCACTGATTGTACATTTTCTGTCGCGTTGCTTCAAAAACCATTCATATAATTGATTCTCCATTTCCGGATACTCGGACTTGTGCAATGTTTTTTTCTTGGCGAATTGGAATGTATTCGAAACTGCAGCCACAATGTCTTCTCTTTGTGATTTGATGTACGATATAGAAGATTTGGAGACACCATAATCAATAGCTAAACGATTCGCTTTCACACCTTTATCAAGTTTTCCTAAAATATCTGTTTTTTGTTCTAACGTCAACGTTGTTTTTTTACGTTTTTTGTCATTATTTGCCGACATTTTTTGATGATAATATTAAAAATAAACAAAAAAAACGAAACAATCAAAAAACAAAATATAGCGCATTGAAACCAATTCCGTGAAGCACTTGTTCGAATACTAGCGACATTCGATATGACTGAGATTTCAATGGATACTCGGTTTAGTTTCCATTTATGCACAGCAAATAGAATAACATGCATGAACACTGCTTGTGTTGCAACGGTAAATGCGCCGCTTCACTCTTCATGTCTTTTAAATGTAAACAAATGAACTAGAATACTAAAAAATCGAATGCAAAACGGATTGTGGTGTTCGTTTTCGAGCGAATAAATGAAAGAAAAGAAGAAAAAAAATCCGCTCGGAAATTAGAACTTTTTGGTTCTAATTTCAGAACGTACAATGTATCGACGAAGCTGGTTCTAATTTCTGGACGGTTCTAATTTGTGAACGTTCTAATTTCCGAGCGTCTGCTGTAATTGCGTCTTCAGTTGAAATTCGGTCGTAAGAAAAAAGTATGAAGAGTCGTTGACACAAGCTAAATTGGCTGGTAAAAATAACAATAACGGCTAGGCAGGGTTTCTTTCCACTATATCGACACTCAATCTGGACACTTACTTAAGTTTGGGCATTATTAGTTAATCTTTAGGATTGAAAAACACACCTTTGAAAATCTTTTTCGAAAAAATAGCTCGCGATTCAAAATTATTACTTTCAAGTAATACTCTGAATCGATTTAAGAGAAAAATTAGGGCATTTGATGTTAAATTTTCTGTTGGATTACATGAAAATTAATAACTGACTGAAAATGCCCAAGCTGATTTCTTCTGAAATTCAAAGGTTTAAACAAAACCAATTCCAGACATTTTAATTATTCAATTTAAAAATGGTAGATCATCAGGGCATTTAACAAAAAAAAATGTGTTTTTCATATTATGTATGAATGATATGGCCCAACCCTAGGAGACATATGATATTTCACACTTCCACGCACCTAAGCCAAATTTCTTTTTACGAATGTACATGATCTTTGTTATGATATAAAAGTCTTTTAATGTGTGTCATAGCCGACTAAATGTAGCTATAGTATCACATGGCATAATTACCTAATTTTAATTTCAACTTTTTTTTGCGAAGAGAATCTATATTTCATAGAAAGATAGGCAGAAAATGAAATATATGGGGATGTTCACACTAGCAAAATCTAGGGAGTACTAGCGAAAACTAGTGAAACTACATAGATGAGTAAGGCCATACTAGAAGTTCAAAGATAAAACAATTGGAATTAATTAACTTATTGAAAATCCAATAAAATACAAACACAATATTTATCGCAATTTCTTTGATCAATTGGAATTTTTATTGAATTTTCAAAGAATCCGTAAAAACAATATAAAGATGCGGAAATCATTAAGTGAAACAAACTCAAATGGTAAGTAGAATTGTTAATAACTTTTTGTCATTAGTTCTTTTGTTCCATTTAGTTCAAAATTAGCCAATTTTCATTTTAAATGTTTACATGTTAGTGCACTAACTCCATTTCATCTTTTGTTTCTAGTGAAACCATTCATCATGAATCCGATTCTCGTGGTTGTGTTGCTGGTTATTGCTATAATTGCCCAAACGAATGCAGAATGCTGTTATCATGCGATAGAGATACTGCACACTTGTGTTGGAGCTGATTCTGAACGGGAAATGCCAATGCATACTGTATTCCAATATGTTGATAACAACGTTTATTATATTCGAGATCAATCAGATGTATATAAACCCAAATGCAATACACTCTTTTGTGGAGATGGATCCAAAATGGAGCCAAATCAAAAAGATTGTGGCGTCGGAGAATGTAATATCTTTGGTTGCAATTGTGACGGTGGATGTAAACGAAGTGACAATGGAACGACTGAATGGGACATGGAGAAAAATTTTGTACAAGCTCATGGATTTACAGCAGAAGCAGAACATAAAGTGAAGGTGGATATGGATAAAGTTATTACTATTGCTGCTACTGCTCTTGATAATCATCAAAAAAACAAAGAAAAGAAAGCAAAGAAAGAACAGAATCCATAATCATTTTTATTGAACCAATAAAATCATTTCCAATAAAAATGTATATCGTCGTTTTAAATATTTTAAATAAATAGAACTACCCCTGCGTCGATTTTGGAACTCAGAACAATGCTGGATGGCTATTAAGCTATTGATAATTTTATTTTTATTTGAATTCGTTTGACATTGAGGATAAAATGGATCTTATTTTGGCTTTTTCATTATTTTGCACAAATGAGACATTTTTCCAATTTCCAACTCAATTGAATGCTAGTCATTTGCTTTTTTACCTCAGTTCTGTGGTAAGCGTAATTGAATGAATATTATTCCCATTTTTCTTGAAACATGCCTTTTTTAGAAATGTAGGCTGACATGTTTCTATTAAATTTTAATTAAAAACAATAAAACCAAGAGACGAAACATTTTAGTTGATACTTGAAGTCTATTATTGAAAACCTACACATTTATGACGTAGAACACGTTTACGCACTTTGGCTAAATATGAAATTTCTTACAATCGCGTCATCAACTGGCATTTTTATGGCCTATTGAATGGTATAAAATCGCAGACATTAGTCGAACTAAAATCATTAAGTGAAAGCAGTTTAAACGGTAAGAAAATAAATGACTTAAGTTAGTAATAATTGTTGATTCTTTAATTTGAGAAATAATTTGGTGAGCTTTTTGCCAAACCATATTGTGATTCTTATATACCGTTTCACAATACTAGTAAACAAACACCAAAACCAACTGATAATATCTTCATGCCTCAAGAAGGCATGAGAAACAGAACTATGTGCTTCTGGTAAATTAGTTCGTGCAGATATTGTTTCAGGTCCGTCCGTTACTTTTGATGTTTGTTTAATAGTGTTGGTCTTATCTTATCCGAAAGCTATTGCCACCCATCGAAAGATGAAACATAAGCCCAATCAGTAGAATTGAAATAATAGTATAATGACTGGCAATCGGAATGAGCATCTGAGTTCACTTCGAGGCCTGTGTACAGGCAAACGAACATTAAATTAATTCATGAAAAAGATTGAATTTTGAAGTCGTCACTGAATGATTCTCATTAATTCTCTTAATTTTTTACCTTGTTGTCTTTAGTGAAATCTTTCAACATGAATGCGGTTCCCGTTGTAGTATTGCTGGTGATTGCATCAATCGCTCAAACAAATGCAGAATGTTGTTATCAAACTGTACACATAATGCACACTTGCATTGGAGCTCCTGATGAACGTGAAATGCCAATACATTCAGTATTCCAATATATCGATGGCAACGATTATTATATCCGAGATCAATCAGATGTATATAAACCTAAGTGTGAAACATTCTTATGTGCAGATGGATCTAGAATGACAACAGCTAAAAACGATTGTGGCGTTGGAGAATGTAACATGTTTGGATGCGATTGTAATGGTGGATGTAAACAAAGTAATAACGGAACAACTGAATGGGATTTACTGAAGAACTTTGTAGAGAGCAATGGATTCACGGGAGAATCAAAACATAAAGTGAAGGTGGACGTTGATAAACTTGTTAATAATATCGCTACTGCTATTAATAATAAAAACAAGAAGAAACCATAAACAAATTATATTGGATTAATAAAGCTATTTGAAATAATACATTCACAGGTTTTCATTTATCTTTACGTAATAAGTACAATTTGAATGTCTACGAAAACATCATGTTAACAATTCCAGCGAAAAAAAAAACATTTGAAAATTGATTAAATAATTTTTGGTCAATTATCAACATTGAATAGAAAATTAAAAACATCTAATAATATGACTGAGATGCTGAGAATGAATCAAAACATCTAATACAAAGCGCAACCACAAAAATGTCTAATATCAAGCATTGACTTGTCTCAGCCAAGCTCACTTAGATTAGGTTGATTCTGTTCTATTACAGTTTTTGAATTAATTAGAAGGGGATCAGCACAAGCTTGAACAATTCGTTATATGATGGGTTCCAGATTTGATTTCAATCATGTCCCTATTAGTTAGTATTATTATTAATAAAACGTATTTTACGCGGGAATAGATTTGAGAACGAGTCCCGTGTAATGATCAAAATATATGGGCCGTATAGGCCCATTTAGGGTTCAACTTTCTCTTAATTCAATGAATGCGCATGAATGTTGCATTTTTATTGACAGACAAGTTTTCGATTGTTTTATATTAATAATTGATAATATGCCGAGGTAGTAGACATAGCGTTCAAAAGTGAAATACTAAAAATAATTAAAAATCAAATAACGAAAACTGTAACGAAACACGTTACATCTGCTTCTGTGTTTAGTAGTCTTTCAATCTGTGCGTGAGCCCCATAGTGAGGCAAATGGATTTAGTATTTCAGTTAACACTTTTCATTGAAAAACAATATTTATTGCTTTTGGAATTATTATTAGATTCTGAAAGAAGTATAAAAACGATATAAAGCAGCTGAATTTAGTAATTGGTAAATGTATACACATAAATACATTTTTCGTACACGCTTTCGAGGCGATGAGACAAAAGCAAAACAAAGTTCTTGTTTATTATATTTGGGTCCTCAACCTTTTTTGACACTCGTTTAGAGTAGATAGAATTGACTTTCTTCGTTACCTCTCAAGAAATTCTATGACATATCGCTTCTATGTTCGCTGTTATTTTTTAAATATTGATTTGCAATACATTGATTGTCAAGGGACAGTTCTAATTATTACCGCTGACAATACCTTAAGATACTCAATTCAGTCAAACATAAATTCATTTTTCACAATGGCTTTTACCTTCGTATGAGTGTAACATGTTTGGATGCAATTATGAGTCACAATGGATTCATAGGAGACAAACAATCGAATAATTAATTTTCATAGAAATTCAAACAGGAATTCATCTTTTAATTGTTAACCAAAAAAAATTAAACGAGTTGAGATATTTCAATTAGAACATTAATAAGCATCTTATATTAAGTTCAGGCACATATTATATTCTCTCATTAGAAAAACAACATCATAGTGTTATTGATTGTCATTTTTGTTGAAATTCGAAAGAAGGTTCAAGACATTTTCAATTCAAACGTTGAGTGCACTCCTAAAAGAATCGGGTACTAATTCAAATATAAAATCGGGAACGGTTAATTTCTGAGCAATTTTTGAGAAACAGTGAATTGTAATTACTCTATGTGAGAGTAAATATATCGTTAGAGCATGCTATTAAGATCAATCTGCTTTTGCTATTGTTTTTCTAACATCAAATGTATTTTATATGTTGTCTGTAGTGAAATATTTCATCATGAATGCTTTTCCCCTTGTAATACTACTGTTGATTGCGTCAATCGCCCAAACAAAATCCGAATGTTGTTATCGAGCGGTAGAGGTATTGCACACTTGTATTGGAGGTGAGGTTGAACAGGAAATGCCGATGCATTCAGTATTCCAAGTTATCGACGAAAACAGCTATTACATCCGAACTCCATCTGATGCATACAGACCTAAGTGTCAGACATTATTTTGTGCAGACGGAAGTGTAATGAAGCAGGGCCAAACAAATTGTGGTGTTGGAAAATGTAATGCCTTTGACTGCAAGTGTGCTGGCGGATGTAAAAGGAGCATAAACGGAACAACTGAATGGAATATATTGAAGAACTTTGTAGAGAGCAATGGATTTACGGGAGAATCGAAACATAAAGTGAAGGTGAATTTTTGGACATTCGTTAAAAAAGCTGCTGTAGTTGCTTTCTCTGGTTAATTTATAAATACAAATAAACAATTAAAGTTATAAAATCATTTCACATACTGGTGGATACATACAACTTTTTTTTGTTATTATCCAAACAAACTCATTGATATATTGAATAAGATATTGATTTTTGAATAACTTTGCACAAGATTAAATCGCATGGATTGAATATTGTGAGTCGATTTTATTTAGTATTGCCTAAAAACGATACTGAATTCTGAATGTATTTGCATGCACATTAGGCCTGTCGCTGTGGAACGACAACTATTAAAACTGTGATTTTTTAATAGAATCGATAATCGAATAGATTACCTTTAACATTTTCAATAAAAGGAGACTCAGTGAGACTCTGAAGTGCTTATATTCACGGATGCCTGTTCTTTATTCCAAATGTCAACTTATTTGAAATGTTTGTACACGTGTATAACAGCGAAATGGTTTTGAAAACCAGACTCCAAATGCCTTTTTGCTATACGCACATACAAAAGCTGTAAATTATTAATTAGTGTTATTCGAAGTTGTTTATCATTTATTAGACATTTTTGTAATGTACCATTTACAAAAGACGACACAAGAAAAGCGAAACATTACGCACAAATTATGTATAATGTATAAATGTACATACGTACTCTCATCAGAAAAACAACATTTCTCGCAATGGCATCACCAATTGGAATTTTTATTAAGTTTTGAAAGGTACCGTAAAATAGTATAAAGAAGCGAAACATCAGTCTCGTCCAAATCATTGAGTTTAAACCATTCAAACGGTAAGTGCAATCGTAAATGACATTTTAGTGAATTTGTGTTTTAAAAAAACTGGGATCTATTTCGAAAAACTTTATCGTAATCCCTTCATATCATATCATATCATATCATCAATATTTGTCTTGATCACAAGGGTGTTGAGTTTATAAACTCAAGCAAAATAGAATTGTGGCAACAACATGCGTACTTGACTATCTTTGGCGTATGCTTAGTATATTAATCAATGCTTACGTACAATAGATACTGCCACATTTTTTGCTTCAGTTTGTACTTATGTGGTGATGATTAAACTAATTCATCACAGAGAGGTTGTTTAAGTTTGCCGCTGGAAAATTCATTTCCATATAATTTCAATTCTCATCACTTTAACCGCCTCTACTTTATTTTTTTTACATTAAAAGTATTTTACCTAATTCGCTTAATTTTTTACACTCGCCTTATTTTACCTTGTTGTCTTCAGTGAAACATTTCAACATGAATGTGATTCCGGTTGTAGTATTGCTGGTGATTGTGTCAATCGCTCAAACGAAAGCCGAATGCTGTTATCATGCGTTGGAGGTATTGCACACTTGCGTTGGCGGTGAGGTTGAACGTGAAATGCCGATGCATTCAGTATGCCAATTTATCGACAACAACGATTATTACATCCGAACCCCATCAGATGTCTATAGACCTAAGTGTCAGACATTATTTTGTGCAGACGGAAGTGCAATGGTGCAGGGTCAAACTGATTGCGGAGTCGGAAAATGTAATATGTTTGGATGCGATTGCGATGGTGGATGTAAGCAAAGCACAAATGGAACAACTGAATGGGATTTACTGAAGAACTTTGTAGAGAGCAATGGATTCACGGGAGAATCAAAACATAAAGTGAAGGTGGACATTTGCGATGTTGCTAAAACAGCAGCCATGCTTGCTATTTCTGGTTAATTTTCATCTAAAAACGGAGATAAAATGTCAACATTTTTTATTGTTAATATTTGATCAATAAAATCACTTCCAATAATTAATATGCAATCACCTGATAATAGCTGCACCCAATTATTTGCTCACTGAACCTGGAACAGTACTTGGCATTTTCAATAATTACTCCTATTTTACAACTTCATATTTGAAAATAAGCTCATCATTCTGAAAATTCTAGACAAGAATTTATCTTTCAATTTATAATTAAAAGCAATAAAACTGAAAAATGAAACATTTCAACCTGAATTTATCATAAATCAACTTGGAAATTTCCATAATGCGTAATTTGAAACTACCACTTTCCTCAGTGGTATATAACCGCAGAAATTGAAGGGAGGAAATTTACAAAAAACGTCACAAAATGTTTGCATGGATCTTTAACAAATGTAGATATGAGGCTGGGATATTTGTGTCATCTATACTGTGTAATATTTGTTGATAGCTTTCAACTGTCAATTTGCTCACTCGCAGTGTGTGTAAACTCACAAAATAAATACTGAAATACCACAAAAATGCTTTCGATTATCGAATATACTTATATGTATATTGTTCCATCTGCAACATCGAATCAATTGTATGCATTGATTGTGACGGACGCTGAACGAAGTGTATGGAGTGTGGTGCATGCGGCGAATGTCACATGCGTTTAGCGCAAGTTTTTTTCAATTTTCAGTCATTTGTGAGATATCGCTTTTATTTCATACAAAAATAAACAAAAGTATTTCAAAATCAACGAAATATGCATTAATATTTATAAAGTTATATGAAAGTAGTTAGAATATGTAACAGTGAAAAAATAGTTTAATTCCCCTAGAATTAAGCACCTGCTATCAAAGATGCTGCGAACTCAGTAACTACAAAGAGTACAGGAGTTATTCTCCCAGAGTGCGTATTCTTGCATATAATCTCCATGGGAGAATATTCTACTCCTTTTTCCCCCAGAGAGGACTATTTTTGAAAAGTCAATATATTTTGACTGATGTTAAACAAATTCAGCAACAGTGTTTATAATGTGTATTAATGTATTATTCTCCCAAGAGGAATAAATTCTCCCGATATTCCTCCAAGGAGAAAAAATGCATGAATTTGGCTTCTGGGAGAATAAAATGATATCCTTTGTATTTACTGAGAAGCATACAACAGATTCAAACACATATTCTAAACTTAACACTCCTAAGCACTGCAAGATTGTAAGTGCAAATCGGGTATGTCGTAAAACACAAATTTGTCGCAAACCACGAGCCTAGCTCTCCAATCAAATCCAATAATCCAATATTCCGTCGTTGAGCAAATCAACAATCTCAATATTTTGCAATGTTCCACATACTTTTTATGACGCACAGAATTTTGACCTTGGAACAAGGCTTGTTTATGCGCTGCGGCAAATCTCCCAGCTAGAATGCTATGCAGATATGTGTGCGTTCGATTGCGTTGAGGCAAATAAACGAAGTCTGTGGATAGGGGAAGACGCATACTTATGAATGTGTCACTGTGCGTGCGCACCGTGTTCAGTGAGTGTTGTTGTCGCAACTCACTCACTTCTTTCTGCTTCGGTTCATGAATATGATGCATCCACACACACACACACACAAGCCTTGTTTCGAATAGTATAAGAAAACTTATTTCAGGTGTTTTGACATTTTCGACCGGCTGCAATACTTTTTAGCATCACATTTGTGTGTACGGAAAACTTAAATTAGCCACAAAATGCATTTAATTGAAAAACAAGTGATACAAAAATGTTAAAAAATGCATTTCTCTGCAAACTGAAAATTTGTTACTGCAATATTTTTTGAAATTGGAATTTTTATTGGTTTTTGAAGGTGATGTAAAAAGGTATAAAGAAGCGATACATCAATTTCGTTAAAATCATTGAGTGTCAACAACTTAAACGGTAAGTGCAATCGTCAGTAATATTTTTGTGAGTTTATCTTCTTACAAAATTGGAACCGGTTTTGTCAAACTACTTTTATATATTATAAATTAATATAGGTGCAAGTAAAATTTTAATCCCTTCATATCATCAATTCATCCATTTTTACCTTCATCATAGGAAAAAACCAACTCACGATTCATACAACTAATAAAAAAATCATGCACAAATGAAAGATTGTTTTCATAAAATTTTCTATTGATCTTTGACAACAGTATAATTTTCAATTTCCTCCAGTAAAATATTTCAACATGAATGCGATTCCCGTTGTATTATTGCTGGTGATTGTGTCAATCGCTCAAACGAAAGCCGAATGTTGTCAACAAGCAGTACATATATTGCACACTTGCATTGGAGCTCCTGCTGAACGTGAAATGCCGATGCATTCAGTATGCCAATATATCGACAACAACGATTATTTCATCCGAACCCCATCAGATGTCTATAGACCTAAGTGTGAGTCATTCTTTTGTGCAGACGGAAGTCCAATGACGCTAGATAAGAACGATTGTGGCGTTGGAAATTGTAATGCCTTTAGTTGCGATTGTGATGGTGGATGTAAGCAAAGCACAAACGGAACAACTGAATGGGGTATTTTGAAGAACTTTGTAGAAAGCAATGGATTTACGGATGAAACAAAACATAGAGTGAAGTTGAATGTGTGTGATATTATTAAATCAGCCGCCGTGCTTGCACTTTCTGGTTAATTAATTCATAATAAAAACTATGAATTGAGTGATTATTTATGATGGATGAATAAAAACACTTCCAGTAATAACGCAAACACCTAGTTTCAGTTGATTTTACATCAATAATAAGTACAGCCTGAATGTCCATTAGAAAATGATGTTGCTTTATAAAAATGTCCTCGAATTGATCTTTGACTTATTCTTGTTCTTAACAAGGAGGATGATGAAAGGGATGATTTTTAACATTCGCTGTCACACCTCTACGATCTAAAGTGTCAAATTACTCTTGCCTCTGTATGTTTCAACAAAATACTGTTCCCTTTTCATCAAATACTTCAGAATAATTTGTGTATGTGCGCCGCAAATCAACATCACTTTATTTGTTTTTTTCTATTTGGGGATCTATCATTGTAAGACATTTAAACAGGAATTTATTTTTCAATTTGTAATTAAAAACAATAAAACTGAAATGAATATTGAAAGTTAGAACAACAATCCTTGCAATAGTGTTATTGATTGGTATTTTTATTGAATTTTGTGGGAAGCTGTAAAATGGTATAAAAGTAGATAATATCAGTCTCTCGAAAATCATTTAGAGTGAAGAATTCAAACGGTGAGTGAACACGTAAATATTTTGTAATAATAATATATTGGAACTGGTTTTTCCTCTTCATTTCATGAGTTTTTACCTTGATCACAAGGTATATTCAGCAAAAAAGCAACAACAGTGGCAACAGAATGCTTTATTTTCATCAACTATTTTTCGGATATACTTATAGGCATAATCAATATTTACTGCTTTTACTGTTTTTTGTCTTACTTTTACTGATTTCATCTTCTTTAATTTTTGTCTCTAGTGAAATTTTTCAACATGAATGCGATTCCCGTTGTAGTATTGTTGGTGATTGTGTCAATCGCACAAACGAAAGCCGAATGTTGTCAACAAGCAGTACATATATTGCACACTTGCATTGGCGGTGAAGTTGAACGGGAAATGCCAATGCATTCAGTATGCAAATATATCGACAACAACGATTATTTCATCCGAACCCCATCAGATGTCTATAGACCTAAGTGTGAGTCATTCTTTTGTGCAGACGGAAGCCCAATGACGCTAGATAAGAACGATTGTGGCATTGGCAATTGTAACATGTTTGGTTGCGATTGCGACGGTGGATGTAAGCAAAGCACAAATGGAACAACTGAATGGAATATTTTGAAGAACTTTGTAGAGAGCAATGGATTCACAGAAGAAGCAAAACATAAAGTGAAGGTGGACGTTTGTGAGGTTCTTAAAGCAGCTGCCATGCTTGCCATTGGTTAACATTAGAATAAGAATGGAAAACAATAAAAAAAAAAAATTAATTCGTACTTCCCAAAACACATATCAAATAATAATACAAACGCGTGGTTTCAGATGTTCCAGCATAAATAATATGTACAGAATGTCTATAAGAATATGAGATTAAAATATTCAAAATATAAATAGTATGCAATTATACATGGGGGTGAAGCCAATGCATTTTTCTAATCAAATAAGCGCCGTCTGTTAATTCAAAGTTGAAGCTCAATCTTGTCACTTTTGTTACCAAATAATAACAATTTTGTTACTTTTGTGACCAAAAATCCTTTCATGTGTTTTGTTATTGTTTGTCACTTATAACTTACATTTCTAAGGTGGAAATGTTAAGATGTAACGTATATGTGACAAACCATTGTGAAACACATCAAATGATCTTTTACACAAAAGCAAATCGTAATAGATCATGCTTAGATTAAATCTTCAATTTTTTTTACGATTTTTCTTTACTCAAAAGTTGCCATATTATTATCATTTGGTTAACCGCATAACAAAACTATTGTCACTTATAGATCACATTTTGAGATTTGATCCTGATAAACATAAAGAATCCGTGATAAATCAACAATTTTGATAAATATCAATTCCAAGCATGATCTATTATGAGTTGTTTTTGTATAATTAGTCTCGAATAAAATGATCTGTTTGACATGTTTAAAATCAGTGAATATGAATGTGGCTTAGTTGAGAATAACTTGCTGTTTTCATGTGTTTGTGTACGCATACAACGAAGATTCTCCACATCAATACCATGTATGTCCAGTAGTGAAAACAAGCAACACGCACAAATTAGTCTTGTTAATGAATTGCACGATTGTCGCTCATCGACGACAACATTCAACACGCCGTGACACATTGTTGTCACTACTGGACGACGGTATTGATGTGGAGAAACTTTGTTTTATGCGTACACAAATACATGAAAACACCAACTTCATATGCGAAAATAATAATTGAATTTTAATAATATCATAACTCATTTTTGAGAAAACTACTCAAGAAAGATTCAAATAAAAAAATAACGTTTTTTCAATTCACACACTTTGTTATATGGTTCCTTTTATAACCAAATAAAAGCAATTTTGGTCATTTTTATGACCAAATTGTTATCTGGTTACAAAAGTGACCAGAGTTTCCCTTTTGAATTGTAGAGGGTGCTTATTTCGGAAAAAAATGCCTTGGCTTCACCCCCATGCAATTATAATTGAAGTTTTCATTCATTCTTCCGGCATTTAAAAAATTGACAGTTATTCGTATGAGTTCAATGTTTTGAATAAATGGACTTTTGTTTTTACAAACTACTTGAATGGGCTTCTTCTTGTCAATTAAAATGTCAAGCGTTTCCTTCGAAAAGTTATTTTTGTAAAATAAGAATATAATAGGTGTATTTAAAATCTGTTTGGCAAAAATACATGCCGAATTTAATATTCTAACGAAATTCGAATTTATTTGAATGCTTTAGATACCACGAAGAATGCAATAAAATAGAAAAACAAGCTATTAAAAATATCTATTGTGAAAGAAAGAGAAAGATAGAACAATGTGCAATTTGACCATTGTTCAATTGGAATGTAATAGGAAAGATGGGTTTTCAATAGACGCATTTGAAAAAAAAATTATCCTAAATTCTAGAACTAGAAAAAGGAGGATGATATTTATTATTATTATTATTTAAACTATTATTATTTACTTAAATAAGCCGACAGTACAGTTTTATAATTTTAGTTTAATATTCAGCAAAGTTAGTCAATGGTTAGTTTATAAACCAGTTAGAATCAATTATTTTACTTTTAGCAGTTTTAAATACAGTTAGTTATCACAGTTTAGTAATCAGTCAATTATAGTTTGAAACTTTTGTACTTAGAAACTAGTAATAATATATCAACTGAAAAACCTCTTGGCGCGGTAAAAACTCGTGTCGCAAGCGAAAGCGGTGCACAAAATTACTGATATCAATTTTGTGACGCGGCTAGCGGATTATATTTATTTTCATGGATAACATTTTAGCCAAATATTTCAACAGCGGAATTTAAATATTAACAACTTTTAAATCGATTAAAATTGGAATAACCCGCTAGCCGCGTCACAAAATTGATATCAGTAATTTTGTGCACCGCTTTCGCTTGCGACACGAGTTTTTACCGCGCCAAGAGGTTTTTCAGTTGATATCAATACTTTTGTATTGGAACAATCGTAAAAACCCTGAAAACGTAAATTATAGAAGATTTTTTTTTGTATTATTAGTTAACACATTTTCATGAAATATCCAATTTTGGGGCTTCATATTCGATTTAATTATGGAACATGTTTTTGAAGCATATTGCAATATGAAAGAGAATCGTAAATTTCAAATCAGAAAGCTTTGAAACTACAATTTAAATACATTTTTGCTTATTGTTTGAGCATAATTTCAGGAAAAATAGCATTTTTTGCCATTTTTAGGGTGTTTTTTCACTTCCGACCTCAATATCTCGAAAAAACGAATTTTCCCAGATATAACGCATATGCAGCATTTTTCACCTATTATTACCCTAGAATCGTGGAAATTATGAAAAAAAAGTTCGGCGGAAATTTTGAGATAGAGGGCGTTATGTGTCAGACCGATTAGCAACTTTTCAGTTGTTGGCAAAAAAAATCCCAATAACGAATTATTGATATAAATAAGTAAACAAACTTCTTATTCTGGTGTAAAATTGCGTTTTATTCGCAAACGTTTTCGAAAGCCATGCTTTCATCATCAGGCGAGCTGAAAAAATTGAGTTCAAATAAAATTACATCAACAATGTCTACTGATTTCAATTTGAAAAAACAATAATGAGTTCAACAAAAATGACAAGTTGAATGACACAAAATGTAAACATTAAATTTGAAAGTACATAACGATTGACAAAAAATGCATGGATGTTAAATTAAGCAAATGAGTAAATGCAATCAATATTTCCCATCAAAAATGTCTTTGGTGCTTAGCTGTTTTGAAAACTTACACAATGATGTTACTTGTGAACTTTGTATGTTCATATTGTGTCTCTTTGTTTTGTAAATATACAAGTTTTCATAAGCATCCAAATATTGTGGCCTATTTACCTCTTTCAAAAGCCTAAAACCAGCGAATTGGTGTCCATTTTCTAACATGTGATCGGCTGGTGTTGATTTGCCGATTTGCCCCTCATGATATGGTTTATAATGTTCCGAAAAACGCTTTTCACATGCCCGACAACTCTGTCCTATATAAACTAAATCGCAATCAGTGCACAATGCTGCATAAATGCCCGACTTTTTTTGATCTTCCACCCTGTCCTTTGTGCCACCCAGATGCGTTTTCAGCTTATAACTAGTGCTATTTGGTGATAAAGTCACCGAATGCTTCTTGAGTATTCTTGCCAATGGTATTGTTAGACCATTAACAAAAATACCACCCGAATAGCAAACAGCATCCCCATCATCATGTTCGCTTATTGGAGTCAAAGATGTTAAGGTGCCCATTTCTCCCATTTCAAAAAAAAAAACTGGAGAAACTGATTCACAACCAATCAACACCAAGGGAAGTGCAGCTTATTGACGATTTCGTGGTCAATAAATCATCAGTGACGCTATCGAATGATGAGGCTGAACTTCTCAACATGGGACTGAATTTTGCATTGCCGCCTCGTAATTTTCCAATTGACTCAGTCATTGCGGACATTGAAACTACCATCTCAATGTGTACTGTTGATGATGAGGAATCAAGTGCCATTCGTGGTGAGGTAGAGTCACTTATCACCAAATATGACTTTGTCTCATCGCACAAGCATCATAACAACAACAAATTCAATTTGGCTTTAAAATCGCTGCAGAAGAAAAAACGTGACAATAACATCATTATCACAAAGGCAGACAAGGGCAACAAAACGGTTATCTTAAACCGAGACGACTACATACAACAGGTCGAGTCAATGTTGCAGAGCGACACGTTTGTTCCTGTGCGAAAACCGGAAGCCAAACTGAACGCTTGGATGAGAAGGGCACGGAGCACCGTCAATTCGTGTGTAAACATCTTGGGGGATGGTGAGCGAGGTCGTCTAAGGCAGTCAAATTATCAATTTCCACGTCTGTACGCATTACCAAAGATCCACAAGCCCGGTGATTTGAAATTTCGACCAATTTCTAGTGACATACAATCACCGAACTATAAGATCGCAAAGTGGCTATGCAGTGAATTTAAAAAATTCCAACAACCAAAGGGTTTTTACGTGAAAAATACATATGATTTTATTAATCAAATGAAGAATTTCCAATTCAAACCAAATGAGATCATGGTTTCATTTGATATAGAATCAATGTATACGAACATTTCCGTTAAAGAGGCAGAGTCTTCAATTTTGCTTTGGTTAAGATCAATAAACATCGATCCTGTAAAGGTAAATGAGTACATGCAATTGGTTAGTTTGTGTCTTGGGGTTTGCTATTTCCAATTCAATGATAGGGTTTATCAGCAGGTGAATTCGTTGGCTATGGGAAACCCACTTTCATCTTTTGCAGCGAATTGTTTCATGTCATCTTTCGAAACAAACGCAAAAGCAAACTGTCCAGATTTTCCATCCGTCTGGTACAGATATGTTGATGATACATGTGTCATCATTGAGGGTGATAAGGTGGATAATTTTTTGAATTAACTTAATTCCATAAATCCAAAAATTCATTTCACATGTGAGAGAGAACGTAACGGAGTTTTGCCATTTTTGGATTTGAAATTAACAAGAATAAATGATAATATTGATTTCAATATTTATCGTAAGGATACGACGACTGACAGATGTATACCATCCACATCATACCATTCAAAACAAACTAAATTGGCAGCGTTCAATTCATATTGTTATCGCGCGATCAACATACCGTTGAGTCAAGACAATTTTGTCGCAGAGGTAAACAAAATCCACCAAATTGCGGAAACGAATGGTTACAGTCGAAAAATTGTTGATTCTTTGTTAAAAAAACACCAACAAAATAAAGAAATGGGCACCTTAACATCTTTGACTCCAATAAGCGAACATGATGATGGGGATGCTGTTTGCTATTCGGGTGGTATTTTTGTTAATGGTCTAACAATACCATTGGCAAGAATACTCAAGAAGCATTCGGTGACTTTATCACCAAATAGCACTGGTTATAAGCTGAAAACGCATCTGGGTGGCACAAAGGACAGGGTGGAAGATCAAAAAAAGTCGGGCATTTATGCAGCATTGTGCACTGATTGCGATTTAGTTTATATAGGACAGAGTTGTCTGGCATGTGAAAAGCGTTTTTCGGAACATTATAAACCATATCATGAGGGGCAAATCGGCAAATCAACACCAACCGATCACATGTTAGAAAATGGACACCAATTCGCTGGTTTTAGGCTTTTGAAAGAGGTAAATAGGCCACAATATTTGGATGCTTATGAAAACTTGTATATTTACAAAACAAAGAGACACAATATGAACATACAAAGTTCACAAGTAACATCATTGTGTAAGTTTTCAAAACAGCTAAGCACCAAAGACATTTTTGATGGGAAATATTGATTGCATTTACTCATTTGCTTAATTTAACATCCATGCATTTTTTGTCAATCGTTATGTACTTTCAAATTTAATGTTTACATTTTGTGTCATTCAACTTGTCATTTTTGTTGAACTCATTATTGTTTTTTCAAATTGAAATCAGTAGACATTGTTGATGTAATTTTATTTGAACTCAATTTTTTCAGCTCGCCTGATGATGAAAGCTTGGCTTTCGAAAACGTTTGCGAATAAAACGCAATTTTACACCAGAATAAGAAGTTTGTTTACTTATTTATATCATTTAATGACTGGTGTAGTAGTTCCACAAATAAAACATGGTTAACGAATAATTTTTCAAATTGCTGTTTGAAAGCTGACCTCAATACCTTTCAAATGATATCCATAACGTTTCTGTATGTGTTGTGGTTGAGGAACAGTGGCCGCTGGGAGGGGGGGCAGTTTTTCAAGTTCGAGGACCCCCCCTGGTCAGAGGGGAGGGGGGGTAAATTTTTGATAATGTCATAACTTTTGAACGAATCAACCGATTTTGATGATATAGATATCGTTGGATTTATATTCAAAATTAAAATCTAACTAAAACATATTACAAGGGATTTTGATGAGTTTTCGATTCGTTATGGGGGAAAAACTGGAATTTTGCTCACTTTTTCAAACCTCCATATCAGGGGTCATCGGAGCTCAAATTTCGAATTTTTGTACTTTTTTCGCCTCTACTTTCCAAGACCTTTCCAATGATACTCAGCTCATTTTGATCGGTAATATGGTTTAAAAGTTCGAAACTGCGTGTATATATAGGCTTGTGGGATTACACTAATATGCATGCATAGTAGTTGCTTGCGTCACTCGCGTGGACTACCGTCCACAGTGATATGTTGAATATCACATTTTGATTGGGTCGCCAAATGCGCTGTCAGGTAGACGTAACAATTTGCACTTGAATTTGTGAAATGATAGGGTAGGATCAACGAATAGTGCTGCTTGATTAAAGGCACGACACGCATTGTTGAATGGAGAATTTAAGCCTAGATCAGTTCTTGAAAATCGTATTCTTATGAACTCTGGATTTCTCAGTGTACGAACCCCCGTGTTCAAGTCTAGTTGGCCTCGTAAATCCGGAGAGTCCAACCTGCCAGAAATAATTTTGTGAATCCATAGAGCAGACGAATTCACTCTGCGCCTAATGAGCGAAACCATTTCCAGTTCCCTGCATCTTTCTTCATATGGTTGGAGCAAGTAGCCATTCTCTTCTCTATTTAAGTTGTCTTTCTGAATGAATATGACTACTTGCTTTTGTGTGCTTTCTACTCTGTTACGATGAGTTGAATGGGATGGCAACCAAATGATGTTAGCAAATTCCAGGTGGGATCTCAACAAAGCTTGGCATTTTCAACATTAAGGGTTTTATAACATTCTCTTTTGACGAAAGCAAGTCGATTGTCGGCCTTTTTCTTCGCAAATTCCATATGAGAAGTGAAGCTGAGTTTGGGGTCCATAATAACGCCCAAGTCGCAGATTTCCTCAACTCTCTCTAAAACTCGATAGCAACACCCTTGATATTGTAATTTGCTTTGATTATTTCGCGTTTTTGCGTAAATGTCATGATCTTGCACTTTTTTATATTCAGTTCCAGGCCATTCACATCACACCATTGAACAAATTTATCTATTTCTTCTTTTAATATCACAGTATCAGCCATACGTATGATTATCATGGCCTTCATCAAAGAATGTCAAGAAGAATAATGGTCCCAAGATTGTTCCCTGTCCAATAGCCAAATGGGCAGTGAATTGCTCTGATAGCGATGTTCCCACCTTGACATGTTGTTCTCTGTTTGCTGAATACGAGTTTACCAAGTTAAGAGTTTGATTTGCTATTGGGAATCGTGATAATTTACGAACCATCATTGGTTGACTTATCGTTTCAAACGCTTTTTTAACATCAGCATAGAAAACATCCACTTGAGCTTTTTGTTCGAACGCTGCATCTATGAAATTAACAAATTCCATCAAGTTTGTTTCAATGCATCTACTACTCACAAATCCATGTTGTTGTTTGGACAATTTTGGAGTAATGATCATTTTCATTTGGTTGTTTACTATTCGTTCAAGAACTTTAGGCAAGGTTTAACATGATTGCAACCCCTCTATAGTTGGAAACTTCTGATTTTTTTTCCATCCTTGTGTATTGGAGTTATTTGACTCAGTTTGAAACGTTCCGGATATTTTCCATCAGCCACTGATTTTTGAAATAATATGCTGAGCGGCACAACCAAACACTCAGCACATTCTCGGAGGAAAATTGGTGGGATGAGTTCGAGGAAGCCGTAAAAGCCCCTTGGGTTTTTCAACAATTACATCTATTTGGAGGAAACCAATCATTTTTAGAAATGCACACAGGAATTTATTTTTGAACGTTTGTGACAAAAAAATTAAAAACCAAATATTTCAGTTATTAACTGTAATAAGGTCTCTTATTAAAAGTTCAGGCTCGTATCAAGTTCTCTAGTTAGAAAAACAAGTTAGCAATCAGGCTATTAGTTGGAATTTTTATTAAATTTTGAACGAAATCGCAAAACAATATAAAGGTTGATAACATCAGCCTCTCAAAAATAATTTTGTGTAAGCACTTCAGACGGTGAGTGAAGTTGTAAATGATATTTCAGTGAATTTATTTGTTAACATGAAATCTATTTCATTTTTGTCTCTAGTGAAATTTTTCAACATGAATGCGATTCCCGTTGTAGTATTGTTGGTGATTGTGTCAATCGCACAAACGAAAGCCGAATGTTGTCAACAAGCAGTACATATATTGCACACTTGCATTGGCGGTGAAGTTGAACGGGAAATGCCAATGCATTCAGTATGCAAATATATCGACAACAACGATTATTTCATCCGAACCCCATCAGATGTCTATAGACCTAAGTGTGAGTCATTCTTTTGTGCAGACGGAAGCCCAATGACGATAGATAAGAATGATTGTGGCGTTGGAAAGTGTAATGACTTTAGTTGCGATTGTGATGGTGGATGTAAACAAAGCACAAATGGAACAACTGAATGGGGTATTTATAAGAACTTTGTAGAGAGCAATGGATTTACAGGAGAAGCAAAACATAGAGTGAAGTTGGACGTTTGTGATGTCCTTAAAGCAGCAGCCATGCTTGCTATTGGTTAACTTAGAATAAGAATGGAAAATAATCAAATAAATATTTATTCGCATTGGACAAATGAAATCACTTCTAATAATGGTTTTGAGTTATTTAAATGTTATTAATCTTCTTCTATATTATTATTATATAAGATGAAAAAACCTCTGAACGAGGTATAAACAGAGTGGCGCACCCAAATATCCTGCCCACAAAATGACTGATATCACATTTTACGTGGCGCTGTTGAGTTATATATTTTTGGTTCAACGCTTTTCAAATAATTCAACAAACCTTTCCATGATGGCATCAATTGAAATTTGAACTAGTGTGCGCCAGTGCGAGCAAAGTACGCTTTTCTGACAATTCGATTAGAGTTAGGCTACGATTCAAACCGAAATATTTGTGTAAACAAAATGAATTTATTTTTCCGCCGTAATACAATTCACGTTTTCATTCGGCACTCGCACTGGCGCACACTTGTTCAAATTTCAATTGATGCCATCATGGAAAGGTTTGTTGAATTATTTGAAAAGCGTTGAACCAAAAATATATAACTCAACAGCGCCACTTAAAATGTGATATCAGTCATTTTGTGGGCAGGATATTTGGGTGCGCCACTCTGTTTATACCTCGTTCAGAGGTTTTTTCATCTTATATCAGTAGTTTTGTAAGGTTTATTTGTAAAAAACACTCAAAAATAACAACTTTTCGAGATAGATCATCAAATTCTGTTCAACTCCATCGATCGAATTGCAAATTTTGAGTACCTTTGAAGTAAATACGGCGAAGATATGACAAAATGAGCCAAAATTTCGATTTCGAAGTTTTTGGTTTTTTTTACTTGTAATCCAAATTTTCCTCCAAATCGAGTCAATAGGCGCCGATTGAAAGCTAATTCTAATGTATATCGATTGTGATATATGAGTTACGAGCATGTTATGTCATCATATTCAGTATTATATCACAACTTGATTTGATAGTGTCAACTCTGACACACATATAGCCAAAACCCAATTTTTGCGAAAAATGATGAGTGAATTTCCAACTTTCATAACTTAGGAACGGTTGATCCTATTTTGATGGTTGAACCCTCGTTGGATAGGTATTGAGGTGTACTACCAAAGTGTAGTTTTTCAGAATTTTAGAAAATGGGTACGGGGGTCAAAATGACGAAAAATCAAAAAAATCGATTTTCGATTTTTCGGTTTTTTCAATGTGGTGACCAAACCTGATTACAGATTTCTTTCATACTGAGGACATGTTTAAAGCTTAGCTCAATACCTTTCATTTGCGGTATCTGCGGATGTCCTATCTTGGGTATTCGCGGAGTTATGGAATTTTGAAAAAAATCGACTCCTCGACACTCTCCCCCTGCTTATTTTCTTATATGTAAAGAAATTCGCCCGTTCTCGACGGTTTTGAACTGCCCCCCCCACACTCCCTAAAAATAATGTTATACATCACAGAAATCGAGAGAAGGTACAAAGTCACAAACACACAAACACACACACAAACACACACACAAACATACCAAACCCAATTTTCAGGGGAAACCCCTCTCTCTAGGAAAACGTACACAACTTTTGAACGGGTAAACCGATTTTGATGGTTGAGCACTCGTTGGAAAGGTATTGAAGAGTACTATCGATTGGTCACTCAACGACAGTGGTCAAGATTACTTTCTAGGAGGTATGCTATATAATCTGAAAAAAACACCCCCATACGTCCCCCAAGCGAATTTTTTTTTGGTTCCACAAAAATTCATTTTGACGACGGCTTTCGTTTAGTTTGGTCCTAAGCTACACTCCAATGCCTATTTCACGAATTACATCGGTCGGCAACACAGAATCTGAAAACTCGCGTATATATAGTGTTGCACTCAAAAGTGAATTTTGATATATAAAGTAGAAAGTATGTTTGTATGTTCCGAGTAAACTCCGGAAATAAAGCACCTAGGAAAGTGCGAAAGTCAAATGCATGCATGTCCTGGGTTTGGTCACCACATTGAAAAAACCGAAAAATCGAAAATCGATTTTTTGGGTTTTTCGTCATTTTGACCCCCGTACCCATTTTCTAAAATTCTGAAAAACTACACTTTGGTAGTACACCTCAATACCTATCCAACGAGGGTTCAACCATCAAAATAGGATCAACCGTTCCTAAGTGTGCCGAATGAAAATGTGAATTGTATTACGGCGGAAAAATAAATTCATTTTGTTTACACAAATATTTCGGTTTGAATCGTAGCCTAACTCTAATCGAATTGTCAGAAAAGCGCACTTTGCTCGCACTGGCGCACACTTGTTCAAATTTCAATTGATGCCATCATGGAAAGGTTTGTTGAATTATTTGAAAAGCGTTGAACCAAAAATATATAACTCAACAGCGCCACTTAAAATGTGATATCAGTCATTTTGTGGGCAGGATATTTGGGTGCGCCACTCTGTTTATACCTCGTTCAGAGGTTTTTTCATCTTATATCGTTATACAATAGTTTTTCCCTTACATATTGTTTCATATACATTTTTCGATTCATTTAGATCAAAATCAGGCTGATCAGAACCACAATATACAGACTCAGGTATTAAATAAATCATTCGAACTTCCTACTGAATCACATAAAAATTGGTTTAATTCTCTCGATTGTTTACCATCACCATATTGTGTATTAGTAATATATTTTAAAATCATGAATGTGATTCCAGTAGTGGTGTTGATGTTAATAGCGATAATTACTCAAACGAATGCAGATTGTTGTTATTATGCCATACATATATTGCACACTTGCGTTGGGGGTGAAACTGAACGAGAAATGCCAATGCATGGAATATTCAAATTTATCGACGAGAACGATTATTTCATTCGAACCCCATCAGATATATATAGACCCAAGTGTGAGACAATCATTTGTCCCGATGGATCTATAATGCAACAAGATCAGACTCATTGTGGTGTTGGAGAATGTAATGTCTTTGGTTGCAACTGCGGCGGTGGATGTAAGCAAAGTATTAATGGAACAACTGAATGGGACTTATATAAATCGTTTGTAGAAAGTCATGGTTTCACAGGAGAAGCCAAACATAAAGTAAAAATAGTGTTATCTGATGTCGCTACTAGAGCTGCTATGCTTGCTATAGGTTAATTTTTGAAATAAATGAAATCCCTTTCATTAATAATATAATCATATTTTTAATCACTTCAATCAATAAGTGCCGCATAAAATTGGCTTGCCATTGTGGACGAATAATTTTTATTGGAAAATGCTTACAATACTCTAAAATGAAAATTCAAACATAAATGAAACTAAAGGAGCATTTTCTTGAATGACAAATTACTTTTACGGTTATGCAATTTGCTATAAAATTGTTTATATCAAAAAGTTGTTTTAAAAATGTTATATGTTGACTAGCTAATTCCCGGTGCGCTTCGCTACACCCATAAAAAAAATTAAGAAAACATAATGAAAACTCCTAGCAGTGGTGTTAAGAAATTTTAAGAAACTACCGCAAGTAATGCGGTTCATCTGAATAGAGCAATGTTCCAAATACAGCCATATCACCGTCTTTGTTGACATAATTGCAGATGTATTTTATTGACTTTACTGAATTGCACATTTCGACGTTGAGTTGAGACTGAAATGTCAGCAATGGGTTGTATGACACTACCTATTATCAATGGCAATATCTTGATTTTGCATTCTGATTGTTGCTGTATGGCGATTATCTTCTGGTGACCGACGTCGATACAACGGGTATACATCGTCGCCTGTGATTGTGTCAGAAGTTAATGCTCTTGGGTACCGCTTTGAACATTTTCCATCGATCATGCACGGTGAATTCATATCTAGTGCACCGCAAGGGCCGTGAATCATATTTTTCTTGACAATCTCAAAAAAGTGTGGATCTGTGGCTTCATCTGGAATTTCAGCTGATATGATGTCATCAGTTTGATCCGGTGTAATTTTGCGCACCAGCCATATCAAAATGTGTGCGTGTGGCAACCCTCTTTTTTGCCATTCAATTGAATACATCCAGCAGCGCACATCTCCAAATACTTTCAATTTTACAATCATATCCCTCAATGCTTTGACTTTCTGACGAAATACAATTGGTGATGTCGTGTCGATCTGTTGACTTTTGTCCATCGTATAAGTTATTTGTGAAATCGGCCCACTATGGGTTACACGTAAATGTCAGAAATAAGTAAAGTCTCCCGTATTCCCACACATATGACATTGCATCTTGAGTGTATTCGTGCATGTGACGCGGACTGCCTACAGATGTTGATGGCAGTATCATTAAACGTCCAATGTCATTTACGTTGCCATCATTGACCACTGCGTCTCGCAAATGTATGTATTGTTCCAAACGCCATCTGGCTTGATTGAATCGAAGATAATTAAGACATTCTGCTTCAATTTTTGCACACATATCCACAGCGTATTGATGGAAAAGTCGGCCACATCTCAAAATGAAATTATCTTCTTGTGGACGAATCATAAATCTGTACAAATTATTATTCGTTATACTTCATTCCACTAACTTTTTTTGTTACATCACGGCCTGTTCGTGGATCTACCATTGGAATATTGATATGGTGGCCATCATCACCCTTCCAATGCAACACGCGGGTATTGTAATGCATCATAGCTACGGTGAAGGTCTTAAACACGTTGTAATTGCTCATTTCTTCGATGTAATACAATATCGCGTGGTAGAGACTGTTCACCGACAATTACAATGGCCACTTCATCGATCGTTGGTGCATTAAATCATGCGTCGTTGGCATGCTCTCCAAAAGGAGTTTTTCCGGCTCTTATTATGATTTTGTGATTGTCAGACGGCATACGATCAAGAGCGGTTTTGAACAATCTAATTGTACAACGTCGATCCAATTCACGATTTGCATCTCCAATGAAATATATTTGCAAAAATGAATAATCGCGATGAGCAAATGGCAACAATGAGCCAGCTCGATGATAAATCTGACTCTGGATCTGTAATGTATGTGAAATGTAAGGAGACATTGGATCAGAATTATACCGCATGAAGTAATCACCTTGAATGTCGGCATAAAATTGTTTCTTACAATGTTCGATGTCATTTGAGATAAAAAAAACGCTTCGACAGTGGTGATGTTCCCATAATCATTGAACGCAATAGATCGGGTGGAGATGGAGAAAAAATGAAGGAGAGAATAAAAGTACATGTATTCAGTTTAACAATCCAATTGAAAATACCACCGGCTATATAGATACAATAGATGTGACACTTGATTGTGTGTCAATGTTGCAATATTCAAAAAAGTCAACCATATCGGTGTATGTATGTGTTTGTGCATTAGATCGGATCGATTTTTTGGCATACAAAATGGAGCTATATGGGGGATCTTTGATTAGCAGTTCTGGTCAATACTTGGGTCCACCAAAACCCACTTCCAGAATTTTTGTTTCTTACTTTCTCAACGTAGTTGAATGAATAGCACAACAAAGAACATACGGTAAACAGAACCGTTGTTTTGCATTCTCTCACCACGCCATGCGTTTTCGTGTATTTGTTGTTGTTTTTGGCATTTGTATGGAACTGGAAGGGGTCATCTTTGAAGTGGCATATCTCGGGAACGACTCGACCGATTTCGGATTTTAATAGCTATAAACCATCTCCAGGAGGTTTTCAAGGTGTGGTGAAAATTTGGTTTGGATCGGTTCAGCCGTTCTCGAGCCGGAATTACATTGATTTTTATATATATAGATATTAGAGCTCTAGCTGTAATTTCAATAGCATTTTTTTGAATGTTTTGTAACTGCTGCACTATAGGAAGATCAATAATCACGTCAATGATGCATTTACTTTTGATTTCACAGCAATTGAACTGATTTGATACAAGTCGAATTTTTCAGCACACAAAATTTAAATGGAGTAAAATCTATTCCGCTCGGAGCAAAAAAAAATTCCATATAAATCTTGTGACGATCTCTTTTGTGTGTCTCTCTGATGTACTTTACAGCCCCTAGGAATCATTTCAGCTCTGACTTTAATGAACAATCGTATTAGAAATTCCAAATATGAATGACTTGATATCACATTGAAATATATCTGGAAGTCACTTGTTCAATTGAAATTTGAATTGAGTTTTTTAAAAGCCGTAGTACTCAATAAAAAAATGTGGTCAATTTTTTTTCCTCCAGAGGTCGAAAATCGTTATTTTGTCCCTTTGAGAGATCAAATGCATGCATTTCGTCTCTTTGGAGGATGAAATTCCATTTTTGACAGTGGCTCACAATGTTTGTATATCAACGTTTGTACCCAAATGTCAAATATTGTGTTTATTCTTCCATAGAGACAAAAATCATGCGTTTTGTCCTTCAGAAGGACAAAGTGTTGATTTTAGACCTCTGGAAGAAAAAAAATTGACTACTTTTCTCTATTGAGTAGGTAACGGTATAAAGGTGTGAAGGTTTGATGTGTTAAAATCATTATATGTATTAACATAAATAACGGTGAGTGAATTCTGGAAAAACCATTTAAGTTATAGCTCGTTTACGGATAAAAAACTGATCTCTATAATGAAATATATTTTGAGTTCCATCATTTTTGCAATTGAATTCTTAACACTCATTGGTAATCATTTTCGCTATTGTTTCTAGTGCCCAAATCATCCCTCCATGAATTCGATTCCCGTTGCAGAATGTTGTATTAACGCAATAATCATAAAGCACTTTTGCATAGGAATCTATCAAGAACGCCCAATGCCAATACATGCAGCATCCCAATTTATGGACCGTAATTTTTATTATATTTGAGATAAATCAGACGTATATAAGCCCAAATGCGAGACACACTTTTGTGCAAATGGATCTAAAATGATGCCCGGTCAGAATTATTGTGGCGTTGGAAAATGTACAGTCATGGACAAAATTGAGTGAGTTGATTGCCAGACAAATTTGTTAATGCTTTTGTCATGAACTTTTTTCTTGTTTTTTATTATTATTTTGGCACTATTTACTGCATAATAACATGAACTAAAAGTAACTGAGAAGATTTTTGGAAAACAAATTGAATTTTGTTTTTTTCATACACAAACGTAACAAAATGACATTTTTGAGATGGACAAAATTGAGTAACCGGTGTGTTTTTTTGAGTAAATATGAAAAAAAATGCAATAACATGTAAATGAAATATTCATATTCTAGTATTTTGTGTTTCCTTCTTTTGTTTTAATCACAGCTAGAAGTCGTTGTGGCATACTTTTGACCAATTTTTTCAAATATTCGGGACTGAGTCCATTCTACGCCGTTTGAAGGCCTTCTTTAGATTCTCAAATCAGCACTTTTAGGTGGACAATCCAACAAATTGATTGCAGTATTTTCAAAAAACGCTTTGTTACGCCGGCTGTATGCTTGGGGTCTTTGTCTTGCATAAAGATGAATTGATCAGCAATGCAGATTCTTTCAAATTATGTGCTAGTATATTAATATAGTACCGAGCATCCATAATACCATTGATTTTATGTAAATTACCAACAGCAAACCACGAAAAACACCCCCACACAATAATGTGGCCAACTTTTCTGTATATTTTACGTCATTTCTTTTTACCAACCAATTCAAATTTGCTTTCATCGCTCGAAATAACATTTTTCCAGAATGGCTTATATGTTATGGTGTGTTTTTTTGGCCAATTCCAAACGCTTCCGTTTGTTTCGTTTCGTAATCATTGCTATTTTTATGGTTACACGGTTAAAAAACTTTTTATCGTGCAATCTTCGGTGAATTTTTTTGTTGAAACATTCGAATTGAGTTGATCTTTGATTTGTGAGCTCGCAGTATCTGTTTTTTTTAATTTCACGAAAAATGAGCGCATCTTCTCTGACAGTTGTGGCTCGTTACTTAATTTTGTCATATTCTTGCGTTTGTTGAAAAAAATCAAACAATTCAAGAATATTTTCAAAAATCCTCTTAGTTACTTATAGTTCATGTTATTATGCAGTAAATAGTACAAAAATAATAACAAAAAATTAAAAAACAGGTCATGAAAAAAGCATTAACAACTTTTTTTGGCAATCGGTCACTCAATTTTGTCATGACTGTAATATCTTTGGTTGCAACTGTGATGGTGGCTGTAAACGAAGCAATGGAACAACTGAATGGGAAATAGAAAAGTCATTTGTAGAAACTCATAGACTTTCAGGAGAAGCAAAACATAGAATAAAAGTGAACATGAATAATTTTTCCTGTCTAACAAATGGAAAATAATTAAATAATCAACACAAATGATTAAGAAAATGCAAAATACTCAGCAAAAATTTATATCCCACTTGAAGATTTTATAGTTGTTAGATAAAAGGTGTTGATTATCACTTTCATGAGAAATTTTCTTTCTCTCAATTACTTCGGTACAATCATTTCTATTTAGACTTCCAAATGTTTCACAACTGAAAATATTTGACAATTGACCTCAAATTTTAGTAAAAAAAATCCCTTGTTCTATTTCGGCAATTTTTTCAAAGTGGACTAATTTAAAACAATAGTTTTCAATAGCATATTGAATTGGAATTTCAATTGGAATTGGAAAGAATTCATGACTTCACAGTATAAAAGTGTGAAACATCAGCCGTACCAAAATAAACAATTATGAACCATTCAAACAATAAGTCAATTCGTAAGTGTCTTTAATTTTATATAACTGACATAAATATATTATAAATTAGTTTGTAATTCGCCCTTCTTATTAGTTTTTACTCAAATATAGTTAAAGACAAAATCTGTTACCAAGACAATGACTCCAGTTGTGTTATTACTGGTTATTGTCGCAATAAGTCAAACGAATGCAAAATGTTGTAATTTGGGATATTCAATAGATCACGTTTGCGTTGGAGATCCACTCGAACGGGAAATACCATTACATTCCACTATGGGTGCTATTGATAATAACTATTATTATATACGAAAAGATTCAGACATATATGCGGCTAAGTGCACGTCCTTTTTTTGTCCAGATGGATATCAATTGAAGGAGAATGAGTTTCATTGTGGAAAAGCACATTGTAATATTTTCGGTTGCAAATGTGATGATGGCTGTCGACAAAGTAATGGAACAACTGAATGGGAATTACTGAAGTCATTTGTGGAGGGTCATGGATTCATCGGAGAAGCAAAACACAAAAAGAAACTGAGTGCTTCTAAAATGATTAAGAACATAATTTTTGGAATTATTGGTTTACTATGAAAATATCTTAAAGTAAAGTGAAACACGTGCAGCTTTCAACTCGAGCGATTGAAATTGCTAGTGATTGCTCAATGAAAAATTGGTATCAACACGAGAAATCACAGCGCGATTGCAATCGCTGGAGTTGTCTATAAGACCTTTGGAATGATAAAATGTCAATTTACCGAAAATTATATCTAAGTGAACAATTTATTAAGAAACCAAAGAGTAAGAAGATAAAGGTGGAGTTTTTCACAACTGATTCAATTTAAATTGTAATTACATTTAAAAATAAATGAGAAACAACCAACCGTGTCAATTGATTCAATAGTTTCACGCACGATTTAAATAATAGTTAATTTAATAGTAATCGCCTGCGGTCGAAATGTAAGTTTTTTGTAATACGGGGAAAAAGGCCAACGAATGGTGAATTTCTTCAAAAACGGTTCGAAAGTGGAATGTGGTGAAACTGAAATGAACCAGCTCCATCGAATAATGCTTAAATGTTTTATCACAGAGACGGAACTTGTGTCCAACTTCATTTTGGTTGTCGTTGAAGCAAAAATTTGGACATATTTTGAAACTAAATACTTGAAATGTTAATAACCACCAAATAAATACAAAGACTCTTCCTTTTCCAGTATAGTTTTTATATGCAATTCCTATGTTTAAGACAAAACACATTTTTTGGGAATGGAAAAATTCCATAAATTGAATTCAATCGAATTTCATATGCGATTACTAAATTGCGTCAGAAAGCCAAGAAAATATTTGATTTTGGAAATACCCAACAAAGCAAATACAAGGATGCCTAAGTGCTGGAGATGTTACAGTGGTATAATTACAGTTAGTATTTTGAGAATCACTTTTTGCGCTGATAAAGTCAGCAATTAAAAGACAAGTTGTGCATCCCATTTAAACGATTTAAATGAGTCCTTTAAAAAAAAAATTATATTAAAATGAATGGTTTAGGTGATTTCTGTTCAACTCATCCATTAAATCTTTTGCAGCAGTAGAATGACCAAATGAGTATAATATGATGGTTCTTATGGCTGGCAAGTGTTTAAACCGTTTTTACAACCGAAATTTAAAATATACTGAGCAACAGTAAATTGAGACACGTCCAAATAAATTGCTGACAAGTCTATAATTATAGTTTAATTCAAATTTTGTGGGAATCCTTCCACTGAGCGTTTGATTAGATCCTTACTTGTGGCCAGAAACTGCACGAACTGACAAAAACACACACACACACTCGAATAAGAAAGGAAAAGAATCGAATTTTTAAATAGTCGAAATTCAACGGACATATCAATTATGAGGAATGAACGGTGTTTGCCACTGTGCGGGGCTTGGAAAACACAGTATAAGCATAAAGTGATTAGTCAATCAATAAATCTCTAATTAGCACGACAATAAAACCTCGTGACAATTGTATCGTCTTTGTAGTGGTTTTTTCATGAGGCTCAGTGCCATTCGGTTATCAATAAATTTTATTTACATTCGTTTGTATCGCGTGTACTGTGAACACCACACACTCGTGATTCGACACAGAATTTTTCAAACCACATATGAATTGGAATATCATTTGAAAAATGAAAAACAAAATCCAACCACATGAATTTTGATTTGGACTTACACCATGAAATAATTAAAGAAAATAACTACCTTTGTGTCACCCTTCATGTAGCTCCATCAATTAAAATCAAGTAACTTTCGAGCCCCATTTCAAAGGCTTTCAGATTGGTTGGAATTGGTAAAGCAAAGCATTGGTCACCCTCGACGCGTTTTTTTCATGTTTATCTCGGTTTATTTGGACATTTTAATCAGGCTTTGCTGGCTCTGAAGAGAAACTTCATCAATAATACATTAAAAAAATGAATCCACAGAAAATATTTTATGAAATTTGAAGTAGTTTTTTTTTATACCAACGATTATTGACTGGGATTTTATTCTTTTTAATGCAAACTCACATGCATTTCAAATCAATACAATTCAAGAGCAAACTAACACAGAAAAATTGACTGATTCGACTAAAAAAACTATGCTCTAGCATTTGTTGTGACTCATTTACCAATTTTAAACAATTAAATTTGAAATAATTATATCCAGAAAAACGTTTGAAAAAAATATCATTTAAGAACAAATAATAGAAAAAAATACGAAATTGAAGGAATGCCGTTTCTTGAAAATAGAAAATTATATACTGCGTCGGTTTTACTCTTTTTTTTCGGGCATTTAATTGAATTTGATATTCTCCATCATGATGGTAAAAGCAATTAATAAGACATCAGGCTATCGAACGATGTTCTTTTTTGCCTTTTTTTTGGAAATCAATGCCGCAATCGAGCCAAATTTGACGGAGCTGCAGCCTTTCTGGCATTATTTATTTAAAGAAATGTGTATATTTTCCATTAAAATGGAACACAAAAATAAACTATAAATATAAAACAATTTGGAATATAAATGTATGAGACGTAAATAGAAGATGATGTTTCTATCAACAGAGGAAAGTGGACGGAAATGTGAAGGATATCCGAAATATCGCTATCAATCGGACTTACGAGTGGTGGTAACTTCAAAAATACACGCGCTGAAAGACTTCTTGATATAATCTGAGACTGTTGTGTAATGTCCCCAAGTTTGAGGAAGTAAAATGAATAACAAAAAATAGTGAGAAATCGTAAAAATCGATATTTTCTTTCATTTTCAAGCATTGAAATGCTGTGAAATTGCATGAAATTGCATAAAATGAATAAAAATGGATATATATCATTATCAAGTTGAGTGGTTTGAATGTGTTGTGATGTTGCATGTCAGTGGTCAGGCGCAGATCTGCCTAAAATTTATGATTATTGTTGTTTGGCACTATTTCACATCATAAAAGTCTCCTTTAAAAAAAGGAATCGGAAGAAACAAGGAATATCTATTCCGGATTTTTATATGCGTTTCTTCTCTGTAAATAACTCACCCTTTCGCATTGTGTGCATCGGCACACGTGTTTGTTAGATTATAAAAAAAAATCAACACAATGTTTGATGCGTATTTATTTAACGATTAATTCACAGTTCAATGAATCGAAAATAATAAAAAAAAGAACATTGTTGGACTAATATTAATGATAGTGACGAATTCAAATGACCAAATTTCCATAGAAGGCCGCAGTGTTTTTACTCTGCAGTAAATACTATTTAATGACATTGTAATATTAAAATTCCTTAAATGGAATTGATTGAAATTGAATGTGTTTGTGCATCAAACGCAAGAGAAAGAGAGAGAGAAAAAAATGCCAAATACTATGTAATTCAATAAATGATTCATCCACCACCTGAAAACTGTTAATGAATTAAATCGAAAACGTTTTTAATGCTGTGAATTCTTCAATGATCTGGCATTGTAGTGCTATTTAGTTATTATCGTTCCAGTAATTTTCAGCTATTTTTATAATCAAAGATAATATGACACGCGCACTTTACAGAGCTCGGTTGTTTGTGTCTATTTTTTAAGTATTCGTTCTTTTTATGATGTAAGCGTTGCCAGAGTGTTTTCACTTCATCAGCGTAAAAAAAACACCGAGTTAATCAAAGAGTTGCTCGTGCTTCTCTTCGAATAAAAGTAAATAGGTAATGAACGTTGATGAACAATAGCACACAACACTCATAATTTTGGCTAAGAATCTATTTTCATTCTTTGATGTTATGTGTTAACTTCAGTGGTTTTGAAATAAAGTACGTAGCTCTATTGAAATGGTCATAACGGAGTTAAAATGATTCTAATTTGTGGCGCCGCTTCCCTTTCATAGATATCAGTATTCACAGTTCAGTGTTATTTTTCTTTCCAACGTCGTGAAGATCAAACAGATATGCAATGTGCCAGTGGTTTGCTGACGTCATGCTAAGCCCAAAAAGAGCACCAAGAGGGGAAAAAAAGCGAGACTGAAACGCGGGCGAAAAGTCGAAAACACTTTTCACTCTTTTTTCTGGTGAATCATGAATTATAAGTGGAGAAAATTGTACAAATAATTATAGCCTCGAATGCCGAAAATTATGCTAGACATTCCTTTGTGGTGTGGCGCATGCTTTGCCGAATTTATTTAATGATTTTGAATGTTATTCGATGGAAAGATTTTGAACTGGCACAGTTTTTTTTTCTGTAAGCTACAGAGCTCAGCAGCTTAACAAAATAAAAGTCTTCTAGAGAAAAGCTGAAATAAATATATGAAAACATAACTCAAAATAATAAATTTTTTTATCCATACAAAGAAATGTAAAATTTAAAGGAACAATCCTGTGACCATAGAAAAAACAACTGTCCTGAAATGCCAAACCAACCGAAAATTATACGCACTTTCAAATCAAATTCTTTATTTAATCAAGTTAAATTGTTCAATAACATTTGCATATAATTTAAATTTTCAAGCCACACACACACACAAACAAACAAATGGCAGTGTTTTGTTGCTGGGAAGACAATTCGCAGTCGCAGATCAATTTTACAAATTATATACTAATCCGTATGCTGATGAAGCAACAAAAGGCCGAACCGTTTGAATCGAAACGAAGCTCAGCTACTGTTACCATTTCGATTAGATCGTTATTGTGTGAAATAAGTCAAAGTCCAACACAAAGATAAATATCTATATATGTTGTGACTGTTTCATTCTCTATTGGTTTCTCTGTAGCAACCAAACTTCTATTTCCATTTGAAATTTGAATACATTTGAATTTTCAACTGTTCAATTTACCCAAACGATATGAGAATAAGACACACTCTTGGGTCTTGAATTTCCCATTTGGAAAACAATTTTCTACATAAATATCAACATTGAATCGAATTTAGTTCAAAGCGAATATTGACAATACATAAAATGTGTCGATGCACGTGCCTGTACAAGTTCAAAGCGAAAACTGTCTCTTTATCATTATCATTGTCGTTGTGTGTGTGTGTGTGAGAGTGTGTGGTTTCGAATTTGAATAAAGTATACACAATGAAATGTCAAGCGCGACAGAGAAATTGTGAAAATCATTTGGTATTGTCTACTTCAGCATGATTCACATACTGAATTTTACAGCCTTGGAATATTGATTGGCGCATAAAATGCTAATTTTTTTGCTTAACAAACAATAAAATATGTGTGCATGTGTGACGCATTAAACCGAGGCGTTCATGAGCATCGAAAACTTCAACCTTAGCAACAAAAATGTGCTGCTTTCAAATCATTGGGAGAAAATTCACTTGATTTGTTTTGTTCGACACTATACAGTTGAACGTCGAATCATTACAGCAGCCAATGAAACTCATCGGGTACTTTCATCTGTGCGGTAAATGCGTTCACCGATCACGTAAAGGTTATTCATGCTCAAATATCAGTAAACTTGTCCAAAAAAAAAGTGAACAAATTAAAATAAAATTAAATCATCATCAATCCTATGGCAATTATGTAACAATTTTCTACGTCATCTATTTTTCTTCTTCGGCAATCGTGGGTCAGAAGCAAGAGTGAGAGATGAAGATCATGAGATGAGAACAAACATCTCGAAGATTTATGAACCCATATAACTAATGAACTTTTCTTTTATCTCTTTGAATTGGCCGAAAAAAAAGGCGCCAAGTAATATTCGTAACAAAGTTGAGTGTTGGTTGTTGATTTTGTTTTTGTTCTGCGCAAGGCAATTTTCTTTTCTCAACCGTGATTCAGGAGCGAAACAACAAAAACAACAAAAAAGATAACAAAAGTAGGAAAAAAAGAGCAGAGAGCAATTGATTGACAGTCGAATGAACGTTTTTCTTTTTTCATAAAATGTTCTGTAATAAATGTCGGTGTTTGTGGTTTGAGTGCTGGCTGCTGAACACTTGTAAAAGAGAAACAAACTCCATCGACCATCAGAACGTTAATTATGAGTGAATCTTGAAATAGAAACTCTTTTTTATAACGCACTCTTTTGAATGATATATTCATTGTATGTTATTCATTGATCCTAACATTTCATTCGATTGCCTGGTTTAATTTTCATTCTGCTCTTCCAGTTGCATTTTGTGGCCAATTTAATATATTCCCACGGAAATCCATTTTTAATAAATGTCAATGTAAAAAATTAAAATGTATAATTGGATATTCATTGCAAATTATAATGAAGTTTATGTGCGGTGACTCTACTGGAGTGGGCTGTGTGCTCAATTTAATCAAGTCGTTTATCATTCGATATTCGGCACTGCCCATGATGAATATCAAATTCAATTACATGCCATGCCTGATGATTATAAATCGAACAAGTGATTTAAGCTGTCAATAAATTTGTGTGCGCCAACCGAAATTGTGTTTCACATCAAAACTCATTCATTTCTCTCACCTGATCAACGCACACTTGCAAAGAAAAGATTATCACCGCGATACGGATAATGCCCAAATGCTCATTGTGAACAGATCCGACTGAGTGTTTGCTTCTTGTGCGCATAATTATTATTATTATGTATACTATTTCAATTAGTGAATGACTTAAGTTGGACAGGCAAACTGTTGCCTAATATATGCGATAATCAATATTATTAAATGAAAAAATGGAGATTAAGTTTTAGTTCGCTTGTTTTACGTTTTCACTCAGCTTCGGTTAATTTATTGGTCGATTTTGTGAGTGAGTGACGGAGTGTCAGGCGATCGGTTGTGTGTCTTCAGTTTCATTCATTGATACCTTCTCTCACGTTACAGATTTTATTTTTACTCCACATTCTGTGTGTCTGGTATAGATTTTTTGAAATGTGTCCGCATAAACGTTAATGACAATGTACGTCAATTTAATAAAATAAAATATAATAATTATTTTTGCTCATAATATAGTATTTACTGTTACACGCTTTTCACCCAATAACAAAAATAACAATATTCTCTCTTTCTCTCTCGCTCTCTCTGTGTGTGTGTGAATGAGTGTGTGTTTTTGTACAGCATAGAGAGTTGAAACAGCCGTACAGAGAATAGTGTGAAGAACTGTCGATGTTTCATGCAATCGGGCACGAAAGAGCGAGAGAGAATGAGCGAGCTCAAGAGCAACTTAGGCCAAAACTGACGTGCATACAAGCATTTAACACACTGAGATGTGGCCGAATGAAGATGGCACGAATGAATAAGAAGAAGTAGTATTGCGTGCCATCGGCAGATCCAGTGATAGGGCATCAATTGCTTTGTTGTTCAAACCTTTTGCCTTTTGTTGCCTTTGTGATGAGCGGTCAATCATCGATGGCAAATTGCATCTCTGTCTTTCTCAACACCAAATTCTCCGATTTTCTCTTTGCTTTGCGCTCACTCACTTTGCCACACATTTATTCACTTCTTTTCACAATTCGATTCGGCTGTGGCTCAAAAACATGTTTTCAGTATTGTTATTTTCGACGATCCCGATTTTTCATACATTTATTCTGCGACGACTCTTCAAACTCTTTTTGAACAAGTGTTCAACTCCGTACGGAAATCATATCGCATGATAGCTGTGCAACATTTATGCACCATGAAGCATGCTTGAAGCTTTTAGTGAAGATGAAAAAAAAGTGGCATACAAGCAACAACCGTCGTCTTCGTCGTCGGCATTTGTTGTGGGCTCATTTGGATGTTGAAAAATTGACTCGATAAATTGTGTGAGAGCGAGATGAAACGAATGTGTGTGCAGAAGATGCGATTTGCTAGTTTGGTTTCTTTTTTTTGACATTATTTCCATTATTTCCAAGGCCGTGCCTAATGTTCAACAGTGAGAGTAACAAAGAAAGAGTGCTTTTCAAAACCACCCGAGGTACTAAAATCGACTTGACTTGTTTTCACATTTCAAAACTTCAAGACCGATGATCGTTGCTCGATCTTTTCGAATCAACACACAAATCCGCATGCTCGGTGCGTGCTTTTTAGTGTTTTTTGTTGTCGTTGTTGTTGTTGTGTTTAGCATTTTGGTTTTGTTATTGCTTTTGGTTGTTTGCTTGATGATCTTCATTGTAAATCCTTCTTTATCCCTTTCGCTTTCTATTACATGATTCGCATCAATCGTCTGGATCTCTGTTCAATAGATTTTTCTGTTCTGCCACAAAATCTGCCTTTACGCAGTTCCATTTTCTAAACCAATCTCTTTTTATTTTTGCGCTCGAAAGAAAAACGAAAAGAAATAACCATCAGAAAAACGAATCGTGAAGAGCACAAAAAAGAGAAATATTTGACGTGAAAATTGAACAATAATTGATGTAAACATCAATCTTCATTGTATTTATGCTCAAATGTAACAAATTCTGGTGTGAACAACGTTTTGTTTTTCAAGCGTCTACAAAACATTTATTTCGACAATTTCATCGAATTTGATCGAAATCGTTCTTCGACGAGAGAATCCACTGCAATCACTTTCTTTCGATTCGACGTCTATTTTTTTTTTTTCATTTTGTTGGTTTCGACCAAATTATTTATTGAATCTCCGCCAAATATGATTTGTGTTCCACATGCTCTTGATAAAGGGAAAAACAGTGGAAATAAAATACAGAACGAACGATGAAGAGCCACATCGCATTGGACTTTGAATTGACCACAGATGAACAACAATCGTAAGCATTTTGATTCGATTTTAATTATAACTTCGGCCCCTCATGAAATGTCTGGAGAGCGCTTGCAAATGGTTGATTTATTAGATTGAAAATGTGAGCAGCACTTGTTTTTTTATCTCTGTTGGTTCTCTTAAAACACAGCATTCACTTCGGCTGAATCTTGAAAGACAATAAAAATGCTTATTGGAACACGTTTTAATTATTGATGCTTCTATGGCCCCAATTTTTCGTTGAGGTGGACGTGTTGTGCAAAATTCAAAGATGATCGAGAAAAATGTTCGTTGAGTTCAATAGAAATTAGTTCAATCGAGCGCGATTGAAACGAAGGTGTCGAAATCAAATTCACAGATACGGTCACATTACCCGCAGTGCATAGCTTCCATAAAATTCAACCATTTCAAGGTGCACTCATACGCCAACAACACACAACTGGTGAGTCACATCAAATTCGATCGAAAATATGAAGTTAAGTCGTTTCACCGTATTTTTTGTTTCCATCAGCAAAAAGATATTGTAATAAAATACAAATGAAAGAGTGTTAGCACCGTGTGCAAAATGGTTCAGAGTGACCATATCACGAAGAAATCACGATGACTTTGACTTATGAAGACGAACTGAATTGCATTCGGTATTGAAAGCGAATAGCGCCGGTGTTGCAGCATCTTACGTTTGTTTGTGTGTTGCTTTCAAACAACAACGAAAAAAAGAATCTTTTCTGTTGTTTTCTTCTAAATGTATTACAACCTACGGCGCTTTTCCACGGTTACATGCATTGCCCAGCTTCACCATGGCAGTGTTCAAAATGCGTTCGAAAAACCGAAGACAAACGGGCCCAGCGATCGTTTTATTCCTTTGAGCGTATTTTTGTTGGAGCGTTGATGCGCATTTAGCGCTCATCAATTGTGACTTCGTTGGATGTTATTTTTTTGGTTGTTGCTGTTATATTTCTGCTTCAAAAGAGAGTGCCTTATTCTGAATGCCCAGATTTTCAACTAGGCCCGTTCTCAACCGATGACGATACTCTGCGATCTGGCTGTTCAATGTTGTTGGCTGTTCAAAGTAATTATGTAATTGTTAAAATTGCTCTTGACTTTCTCTGAATTTCAAACTGTGATAAATGCAAAATGATTAATGATAATTGAATTGCTGCAACGGCTGCAGTCATATTTTTTTCTTTGGAGCATGAGCGGGTGAGTGTGTTGCAGCGTCATCAAGCATACCAAGAGTCTCTAATTGGAGCTACAGTTTCATGCCCAAGGACTTATAATTGAATGCCGTCGAAAAAGATGCACATCAAAATTTCCAAAAACAAAGCATCGAATTTCAAACTTCACAGATCAGAAGTTTTGAAATAAATCTAAACCAAATCGAGGATTTGTTGACTAATGGAAATTTAAATGGAATGTTAAGTCCGACGGCACTTGATGATGATCCGGGTATTTCAAAAACAATCTCGCTAAATTGATTTATGAATATCAACTCAAATTTGAAATGACCAAAAAAAAAATGCTCAATCAATCCCGATCCAGGGTTTAGTTCGCTTATTTAATGATTCAATCCTTTGATCTTTCGTTGCGCCTATCAACAAAGAAAGAGCAACATGAAACAACAGGAGACTCTCCGAAGTAGAGAGAAATAAATTCACAATTACCCTTTGTGATACTATTAGAGTCAATGCCAATGAAATTGATAATCATGAATTCAAATGAGCACGCGTACACAGCGCGTCTCTTTATTCTCAATCTCAAAACAAAATAAAATAATAGACACACGCGTCACTTCCCTTCTCTGGGTGAAATAAAAATATAATCGATTACCCACACTTCATGCGCGGCCAATGCATGTTACCTACGATGAGAGTGCGCTGTAGACCCGGGGTCTCTGAGCCAGAGATGTTGTCGACGTTCGATTGTTGATTGTCGGCTGTCCTGTATGTAATGGTTAAATTTTCACTTAAAACACAACTTCATCAATCGATTGATATGGCTAAAAGCGTTGAGTTCATGTCCACTGCAGCACATGATCATCTGGTTCGATTCTCAAAGCCAAAAATCAATGCTATAAAATAAAGACACAACATTTGTACCGTTCGTTGCAACGTAGTGATTGCGTGAAAAAACGGCACCGAGAAAACTCAGCATTTTTCTTACATACAAACACATAAAACCAAAATACCAATAATTTTTTTCGGCTACAACTGTATAAATATATGTATATATCTGGCATGACAATGCAATTCCAAACTGTATTTATAACAGCGTGTGCATTTGTAAATTTGTTGGCGTTAAATACAGAGCAATGCAAGTCTTTAACACAACCGTCACAATCATAACAATTCGAAATCGTCAGCGGCGTTGAATGAAGCCAAACAAACATTTTCTCAAAAGACATTCATTTTAATTCGGAATGGGATGATTTTGATTTGAACGCGCTTACACAAGCCAAAGTGAGTGCTTAATCCATTGGGAAACATACATAAAAATCAAAACAAAACGCCTTTGAAGTGGATTTATTTTTATTGCTGAAAATGGTTCTTCCCTCTCGTCCCCCCGCTGTTACCAACTTTCTTCGTTTCTCCGATGCTCAATTTTCGGTTCTCGGTTCTCGGTTCTCGGTCTTTTGGTTGTTCTCGGTTTGTGGGTTTTTAGCATTTATCGAATTCATTTGTATTGTGAAGAGTGTGTGCAATTTATATCACCCCAAGTTGATCTGAATTTCACTTCTGTTTCCACATCAAATGGCTGTATAAATTTCGATGCGTAAAGACGTATCGATTTGATGACGAAGCTGAGGGTGTTGAACATGGTTCTAGTATGGCTCTGGGTTTGCGATATAAATTCATGTGAATGGGGACTATGGTTAAATGAATACTAAAAAAAATCATCCAAACAACTTCAACGAACAGTCAATGTCGTACAGTGTAAGATATCAAATGAATCCTCATTCGATGTAAGTTTAGGTTTCGGATGAGAGTCCGGTTCATCGAATTTGGTAGCAACATTAGAACTTTTATTTATTGTTTACTAAAGACGTGAGTACAAGCAAAAAGTGGCTTTTGATGCTGTTTGATATGGCAATCAAACGCAAATGACTTGTACTCATGAAGGGGAAAAAGATATCGAAAAAAACAAGACATCACACCATGCATTTTGATTGGCCTACGATTCAATGGGCATTGAACCAGGTATATCACTTTCAATAAAATCGTTCTCATCGAATCCAATCGAAATGAAATTATGTTTCACAATGCTTCAAATCACTGTTTATACTTGGAATTTAGCAAGTTACGAAAATATTCTCAGCATTCTATCAAATTTTCGTTAACCCGTTAAAAATTCCCGCCAATCGAATAAAAAGAAGGAATCAAAAGAAACGAAACAAACAGAAAATATCAAGACGAAAAAAAATGTAATCATTTCATTTTGGGAAAAAGCACATGAGCAATTGTCTGCCGAAAATGTTGAATTTATGATATATAATTGCAGGGTTAGCAATTTAGTCGGTTCATTTTTATCTCCATCTTGCCCATATTAGTTAAGATCGTGATTCACAGGAAAAAAAAGATCCAATTTCGAAAAAATGAGAAGCTTTCTGAAGTTCTTTTTAGGACTGAAAAGCAACTCACACACATTAATTCAGAAAAATCCACGATTTCAGCGATGAAACAAAAGAAGGAAAAAAATACCCAAAAAATGGAATGAAAAAAGAGAGACTAAACTGAAGCTGGTTGAACGCGCATAATAAAAATTGGCAACAAACGAAGTTCATAAAATAAAATGAAAACCCGAACACATCAAGAAAAGGAAAATTTTTTTGACTGTAATATCGCTAGCTTATCTCTTGGAATTAATCAAATTGTTGAATAAATTTAGTTTTGGATATGCGTACACTTTAACTGGATGGTGATGTGAATGAGTGTGCCTTGGCTCACCAAAAAATTTGTATCAAGCAAAATTCTCAAAAGATTACGTTTTTATTTAGAAACAGAAACAACAACAACAACAAAAACTTTTTTCTTCGACTGTTATGCAGTTATTGTTGTTTTCGTTTCGTTGTTATTTGTTCCTATATAATTATCGGTCATTTCAATTTCCAATATATGAATGTATGTAGACGTAGTAGGTTTATTTTTTTTTATATTTCTATATGCGTGCTATAGCACTGCATATAATGAAATTATAATGTGATATTTTTTTTTATTATTATTTTTTTTTTTTTTTGGTGTTTTGTTGAATTCATTGTGTGTGCGCGAAGTGTGCTGAGTGACGATTTATTATGGAATAGCATAAATATTTGATGAATATAACAGAAACCAGCAGCAAGAATATCGTTGTGTATAGAAAATGTTATGAAAAATGAAGAAAATATTCTGAATAAAAATGTTGTTTTTATTTTGGGATGGAGCGAAAGAGAATGTGAGTGAGAAGTGCTATTTGTAAATTATCTTAATTGCGTATTCAAGTAAAGACCTCCTGCTTTTTCTCTTTTTCTCTCTTTCCATTTCCATTCACTATTCGCGCGGCTGACGTCTTCGAACCTTCAAACAAATTCATTATTACATATGCAAATTCGGCATTTATTTATTTATTATGATTTTTTTTCGTCATTCTTTTCGATGTTGAGGGAACAACAAAAAAAAAAACAAAATTATAGGCTACCGCGTAGCACTGCGTTTGATTAAAATACCCAAGCTAACTGTTGCCGCACATGCACACCCGTCATTGGACAAGCGAGAGCAAGCGAGTTAGCGAGTCAACAAATGAAAAAGGAACAACAGAAATCTGATCGTTAAATTGAGAAATTTCCTCTCAAGAATGAATAAATGTCGACTTTTCTCTCATTAAAATACTTGAAAACTTGATGACATTTACCACAAGAATCGCACGATAACTGAATAACATGCTAATAAATGTGCTTTTTATGCATTTTATTTGCTGAACTCAACACCTTTCAATGCTGGTTGTTCGGTGAAATGTACGCAATTTTTTTCTCTCTGTGTTCACAGAAACCATTGCTCATTTGTTTTATCGCTTTGAGCTTCGATAATTTACAACAATGTGGCTTAAATTAGAGTGGAAAAAAACTAGCTGAGAAGATGAAAAAATACTGGTTTCGATAAGGCATTCGATCTCAATTTTCGGCGCGAATTGAATATAACGGACCAAGGAAGAATTTTTTTCAACCATTTTATAATTTTTATGGGAACTCAACCCTTTTCGCGGATTTCTTTATCAATTGAGTTTTGCCAACTTTTTCCGCAAAACTCAATCTAAACAAATAATGTCCCAAACATTACAAACGCTCAATGGTTCATTAGAAACCAATGCACAGGTCAATCATAAAATGACCACAATTCTCCTGTGGATTACATAGCCTTTTAGTTAAAGTACGATACTTTATTGGTCACCACATCGAAACTGAAAGTGAAACACAACAAAATGATAGTATTTGTTCCAGTGAAAGTTGAGGACATCAGCTCATCAATAGTGTTGTACCATTCAGTGGGTTGTAATTGGAGTAATGAGCAGATTGCCGTCCGCCGAAATAGGTTTTTTTTTGTAAATGCCGATTAAGTCATCGTCATCACATTAAAAAGGGACACAAATAATCATTAGCTCAAAATAATTTGATAACTATAGCAATGTTGTCATTTCGAATAATTTCAACCTCGACTCAGTTTGAGCGGACACAATTCGTCTGTGTTTGCGTTGAATTTGGGCTACAATGAAAATGACATTGATTGGAATGATTTTTGTTGGTAGTAATTTTGCTTTCAGAACATCTAGATTCTCATTAGGAAAAGTGGTTTTGTGTAATTTTGTTCGTTTTTTTTCACATTTTTTTCTATTTTATTTTGTTGTTGTTTTTGTTCCTGTGCCGAGAATATATCGCGCATAGTATTACTAAAAAACATCGGCATCCAAATGATTTTCCAAAAACGTGTGTCGCTGGCTCGTAATGAAGCAGTCATTATTTTTGAATTAACAAGGTGTGGAGAAAATTACTCAAGATTGCTCTTTAACATACAAAATATATACAACACCTTGTTTGCGCTTTGTACTAATCATAGCCACATTCTCCCTCTCTTTCTCACTCATCTCTCCGCTCCTCTCTGTGTATTTTTTTATGAGGCGTCAAAATTTTTGTCACATATGCCAAGACCCGTGCACACGAAATAAATTAATAATATTCAGTTCGGCTAGTATTTGATTTGTTTTGATGTGAGCGCCTATCATTTACCGCTTAGAAATTGTATGATATATGCAATGTGCACTCAAATGCTTGTGTACAGCACATTGTCGACTGTATGGGGATTGTTCGTTTGTAGCTTTTAACATGTCCATTGAACACCATTTGTATTATGGAATTAATGCCGTTAGATATTGAGGATCGGTAAACAGAAAACGGTAGCTCGTTAGAATGACTACTGGGTAGACTGGCAGGCAACAGCTATTTTCTAACGAATGATTATTTTTTGACACCATTTCATTTTTTTATTCGACCCATCAGAACTCAACGATTATTTGATCAGATAACATGTGAAAAATGGTAACACGGTTCCATTTCACACCATCAAAATAAAGGCAACAAATGACCCTTGTGAAATAGAATCTATTGAAAAAGAATATCCCAATTAGCTTCTTCAAATTCAAAGGCGAGAGTTTCACAATGTAATGGAAACTATTATGATGTCGACTCACTTTCTATCATCTCGACATTTTCAGAGACTTTACATTTAAAGAGTTTTTTTTTTTAATTTCACTATCAAAGATTCATAATTTCGCTCAGTACTAGTGTTAGAACTTCAGTTCGAATTTCCACTACAAAATAAATATTTGGTTGCATGTCTACTCAAATGTTGATGAATATTTGATTTCTTGTTTTAAAGGAAAGTGGCGCACAGAATTGAATTTCGAAAGCAATAGTTGCATACGTTCGCGTATCTACAGCTAATAAAATGAAAACTATGAATAGAGCTGTCAACGAACACGAAGTTCGTTCGTTCGTAGCATTTTTTGCGAACAATGTTCGTTCGTTCATTCGTTTGTTCGTTCGTTCACACATTAAAAATAAATGCTGCCTTCGTTGACAGCTCCAATTATGAATTCTTATCTTTCGGTAGGAGGAAGAAATCAATCAAAAGCATGCTACTGAGGGTAAGTCACACAATATGATTCGCATTAGCAAATTATCAGGTGAAATTGCTTGATTTACTATTGAAAATGATACATAATCAAAATTAAAAAAAAAAAAAATAAATATCGATTCAACGCATTAAATGAATAATCATAACATCGAATTGTTTGATTCCACTACAAAAACTTTTCAAGTGGTTAGTTTAAATGTTTGATTCAATAATAATCAAAATTTAAGAAATGTCCACAAAATTTGTTTGTACATAAAATATCGAAAGAATGACACGAGTCATTTGAAGTGGTTTCTTAAGTTTTCAGTTGTCAAATTGGCTGAGTTGGACTAGACCAATAGTCATTTATAATTCACCAGAGTACGATTTGATCCTAGGGAGTATTTACTTCTTAGGCAATATAATTATACCTCAATCAAGTAAGTATCCACTTGTAAATGGTCTCCAATGTTAGCCAAAAGCCGTTTGAATAGTTTTTGTCCGTGTGTGTGTGTCTCTGTCACTCTGTGTATGCTGTCAGTGTGTTTGTTGCTGTTCCAATTCCACATTGAAATGTCCGTTTTGTTTGTTTTCGCATCCGGAAATATCAAAACTCTTTTCCAATTGACAAATTCAATTGATGTTTCTCGACATTTGTATTTTATTGGCAGGTAATTGATTGATTAGTACTTTCAACTTCCTTATGATTGTGTACATGTGGACACATTGTTGTACGTTGATTTATTCATGCAATATACTTGCTTCGACTGACATCAGCACAATTTTTCTAGCGAAATTATTTCAGACTCGCTTGGATACACGACAAAGTAGCTCTTTGTGCAAAACAAATTTCCATTTCAAATACATCGACTGCGGCCAGTAATTCATCGATTTGTCATATGTGTGTGTTGTGCTTTTTGTTTCATTTCTCTTGCTTGAAATTTCTTTGGCTTTGATATATGCTTTTATTGTCTCCATTTCATGGTTCAATTTTGATACTTAATTGGTTCAGTCATTCGGATAATCACTTTTAATTCGATTTGACTTGATTTCAATAACTAAATTTAACTTCTTAATGCACTAATTTTCTCCGAAGTTCACTGTAAATTGGTGAAATTAAATTTTCCAATCGTTTAACCTTTTCACGTACAACTTTAGCGGAAACAGTGTTTATGTGTGTTTGTGCGTGCGCGCTCATAAACAGAGGCATAAATCACCAAAAGTGATTTTCAAATTATTCGTTTGTTTCATTAATGAATCCGGATAATTTATCTAATTGGCTAATTGACCGGTAGCGGTTCTATATATTTGCACAATTTAAATGAACAAGAACCAAGACAGAGATAGAGCAAGTGAACACAATCTCACGTTAATAATGTTCCATTTAACATTCAATTCAAGTCAATTTCAATTATGAAGCGCCGAACATAACATAGACGGACGCTAAAGTATGTCATTACATCTCACGTTATTAAATTTGATAATCCATTATGACGTGAGTGAGCGCGCGCCCGCGCACAGCATATATGCACATTGTATATTGTACACACAAGCAACAACGAGCGCGTTGAAAATGATTACGGCGAAAATGAAGGACTTTTAAATACACTTTGGAAAATTTATTTATCTACATCAATCAGTGTTTTAACGGAGAAAAACACACACATTATCATTTGTGAGTGAGAAGTAAAAGCAGATTGATTGATGTCAGTGGTTTCGCGTATGTGTGTGTGTGTGTGTGTGTGATACAAAATTGAGCTGTGAGTTGTTGACAAGAGGAGTGCACATAAATTATATTGCATTTTATTGTTTTAAGTTTATATAATATTCTAATTTTCGGGTTACACGAAACACCATTAAATTCAAGCGTTTAGCATGAAATACATGAGAAATGAAAGCGACAGCTATAAAATGTAATTGTTGTTGTTGTTGGTAAAACGGCATCGAACGAAAGACAGAGAAAAAAAAACCCAGACGAAGAAGAGAAAAATCAATGTTGAGTAAATTTTTGGGACAAATTGATTTCGCTTAACCAATGTTGTTTTTTTCTGTGTGTATGGTTAATAATAATGTTAGAGACGTTGTAATTACACACGGAAACTTTCGTAAATGGCGGTGAAAAGAGAGTGAAAAATAAAATCAAAAAAATGATGGAATTGATGAAGACAAGAACTTAAGCGGGTCAAACAAATTGAGAGGCAGCGGGACAGAGATAGAGAGAAAGAATGAGTGTATAATAATAAAATTCTACTCGCATGCAATCGAGAGTGTACCGGCTGCAGCCATGGTGTGGATGAGGTAAACGAACAACCGATTCGGTTGATTCCGGTGTGGCAATGCCGATGTGGCAGTGGCTCGGTTGTAACCAGACGAGAGACCAGTGAAGCCGATGAGGGTAACAAGGAACAAGGTGATAAACATATTTGAGTGATGGTCAAAAGTATATCTATGTATGGAATATTTTGCCTTGCAGCACTTATTACTGATCGATTGACTGACAATTTTGACGTGAACATGTGTTAAATATTTTACTTTAATTATTATTATTAAATTTATCAAAAGGGTTGAGATTTGCATTTCTCTTGTGTTTTTTTTTTTTATTTTGTTTAATTTTATTTTGTTCTTTCTCCCATTGCCGCTTTGTTGGCTCGAGCTGTTGAGCTGTGAGTGCAAACAGTGTGTTGCCACTATCAATAAACAACAACAACAACAGCAACATCAACAACACTGAATATAAAATGTGCACGAAATTGAAATGCAATGCGCCGGAAAGAGTGGCGCTAAGCAAGCAGAACCGATGAAATTGTTTCATAATTAAATCTCTTTTAATTGCAAACCAAACACTTTTCATCAGTGCAAAACAGCAATAAATCCTGTGTGTAATAAAAAAAATATAAACAATAAAAAATAACAAGAATTCACATAAACAAAAAATACAAATAAGGAGTATGAAAAAATAATACGGTCATTAATTTTCAGCGCTAATTTGTGGTTTAGACCTAATACCTGATGGATGAAAGCTGACTGAGTTACAAGTTAATTTTCGCATCAAGTTTACATCGATTTTTGTTGTTGGCTGTTGAAAAGTAAGTTTTTTGATTTATATTGCGATTACATCGTGATTTCGTTGAAAAATCGAAAATATTCTATTTGAATTGAACGAGAAGAAATACACACAAGAAAGTGCGTGTTAAATTTACTAGATTTTCTAATGCGTACGATGAGAATTAAATTGTGAGATTTTGATGAAGTGCTCTATTGAATATCGAGAATAGCCATTGCGTTGGCCATTGCACACTGTATCATTGTTGAGAGTTAATTTATACTTTTGTAGAAGCCGCGAAATCGTTCTCACTTCATACAATTCAATTTTAGCTTCGCCCAGAGTCTCAACTCAATGATTTCTCAATCAAGAGACGAACAAGTCAAAATATTTGAACTCACGCTCAAGTAGACCGAGGGATATTTTTTTTTTCATTAAGTCAACACAAGAATGTTCACATTTGGTAAAATAATGGAATATAAATCACGAGCTTGTGTGGTGTGAGGGAGCAAAACCAACAACTTGAACGAATTCCAAGTAAATACACTTCATTTATTTTCGAATTTGTTGAATTATTTTGAGACCGAAAAATATCGTATTCGATATTTTGTTCAGCCATGTGGATGTTGGCCTGCATTTACCAGTTTGTCAGTTTGCTTTAGTTGATAATTTTCTGGTTGTTCCGTCGTGAAATCGATTACTTTGACATTTTAGATCGCAGATGTGTGACATTTTCATTTGAATGTTTTCATATACGAAGAGGCGATTGCCACAACTCTAGTTTCTTAGCCTCAGGAGTATGCTGGGGCTGCATTTAGATCAAACTTCACCAAACCAACGACAATAACAAAAGTTCATTACTTTCCTCAAGTCTCAAGAAAACTATAAATTTTCTGCGTCATTTATAACACTTTCAATTGTGCCACATTCAGTTGTGTCAACTCTACATTTGGGCATTTTCCGAATGTATCTGAATGTCATTGAATAAGTAGAAAACTAAAATATTGATTGTGAGAGAGTCGCATGAAGTGACACAAAGTCTATGGCTATGCCGGATCGATTCGGCTGAGTTGACAGCATAATATTAGGTATCAAATATTCTTGAAATGAAAGACTTCCCATTTTGGTTTGTCGAAAGTCGAACTTCAAAAGTGATCTCTGAATATGAATAAATCAGACAGAATGAATAGCGGCCGATTCTATTCAATATTCTATTTCAGTCTTTTTTTTTCAATCGAATCTCCCAAGTCAATAACCGTGCTTTCTTAATAGCACATTAATGGCACAAAAAAAGGGGCAACAATCATCCCGCAAAAAAAAATGGAAGATGACTTAAAGTCGACGAAATTTCGGTATGATTATGATGATGACGTTATTGGTTTGAATTTAAGCATTTTCACCGTCCTTTTAGAATTTAATGTGATGGGCGAATGGAACGAATCAACTCGTCAAACTTATTAATTTGAAATTTCGCTTAATAATGCTTTCGATTGGAAGTCGAGAGAGAAAGAGATTGAACGCAAAAAAACCTAATATGGAAAAACGTCAGAAACGCTATAATCATAACTGTCGTTTGAGCATAAAATATTTTGTTGTTGTTGTTTTTATTTAAAGCACTATTAAGCATATCCAGCACACAATTTTCCAAAGTTCGTTTTTTTCCCAATCTGAAAAATCGGGGAAAAAAAGTTCTCTGTAATTATTTAATGGATGAACTGTTTTATTTTTTTTTTTTCAACACATTCCACATATTTTCGTAAACAAGGTGAAGGTGGTTTGGACGCGATTCGGAAAAAGACTAAACTGAAAAATAATAAAAATGCAGCGGCAAAAAATTCCACCGACACCAATACGAGCGCATACAAAAAATTGAAAAATACCAGTATGTAATTTTCAGAAGAATTAAATTGTAGAGTGTTTGCATATTAGTGAACATTTGTCCGGGGAAAAAACAGGCGAAAAGCAACAAAAAAAAAACACACACTATAAATTCCTATGAACCAATTTACGAATGACTTTCATTCTGCAATGATAATAGGCCTGTAAGATGCAGTTTTTTCACATATTCCCTTGTAATGACCCCATAATCATACACACACACACAAAAAAAATCACCAAATGTAATTGGAAAATTGGCCATTTTATTTCTTCAATAAACTGTGGTCGATTTTTTATGGTTTTGTTTGAAATCTAATATTTTTTCTAATTCCCTGTTGGAAGATAGACCTGGACATCGACTTCGGTCATTATTTGCCCGCTTTAGATTATTATTTTTGTTTTGTTTTAATTCAATCTAACCGATTGGCAACCATTGGCAAAGAGATGCGATCATTTTTGCAGACAAATCATTAAAACACACATTGTCTGCCATCGATTAATATTGTAAGCTGAAAATTGATGATGTCTTAAGATTCCTTTATTATGAAAAATCGAAGAAAAACGTAAATGTATTCGAACGATCTGCGTTCCGATCGAATCGCATGGTTCAATTAATTTCCATGGATGGAAAGAAATAGGATATTAATTAACATCGCATATATCAGCTACAATCTTAACCTTTTGCAAATGCAAGAAAGTAAAAAAAAACGTTATTAAACGATGTACATTTTGTACATACACAGCAAATGAAAATGCGAAACGAAAACCAGATAAAAAGAAACAACTTGAGTTTAAAAAGATGTACAATTCAAAAATGCGGAAAATACACACGCTTATCGCCTTGGCGACGAATTTCGACGATTCAACGATTCTGTGTGATAAAAGCCTATAAAGATGTACACAGAAAAACGGCGAAAACAGCAGAAAACAATTGTACACAATACACACATTTGCAAAGCATGCTGTTCGCAGTCGGTTGAGTGAAGCAATGCCCATTTTCGCAAAAGGCGAAATGATAAAGACGCAATGCCTTTTTTTGTTGTTGCTCTTCTCTCTCTCTCTCTCGCAATACGAAACATGTAGCATTAAATTAACATTTCCTTTTATACGGTCGGCTACATGGCTCTCAACACACAGAGTCGATCCCGAGCCAGCGAACGTGGCCAAAGCAATCGAATCGTAAAGAAATACTCAAAATTTCAGCCATCTCGTGTGTGTGCGCGCCTTGGCCGACCAGCCACAACCGCACCAGCAGCAGCGGCAGCAGTAGCACCACCAGTGAATCGCTATCGCTATATTGTTTTCCACATGAAGTGTGTGTGATGTGTGTACGTTCATTACACAAAGAGAGCCACATCGCAGTAGACACAAAAAACAAACTAGTGATTGGTTCAATTCAAATGGGCGTTCCCTCATACAAATTCGTTTTGTATACGTTTTGTATGCACGCTTGTGTGTATGTAGTGTATCTCAGTTTCAATGAATTAAACACAACGGGGCGTTACTTTACGGCTGTTATCGAAAGCAAACATCAGACGGAATGCAAGAACAACGAAAACAGAATAATAAAATAGGACGAAAAAAAAACAACACACACACACACACCACACTCGCAAAGCAAGCACGAGAGAAATAAACTTCAAGTTGGAACATAGCACATTCGAGCAAAGAGAAGAAAAAAAAAGAAACATACAAACGGCAGCAACAACAACCACAACGGTTTCATTGAATTTATTCACTCGCACGAGCGCTTCGTTTTCAGTATATTTTCAGTGTTGGAACAGCACAGCACTTACCCATACACATGCAATCACACATACATTTCGAATACATACGAAACCACTGTCGGAAAACATAAAGCAAAACGAGTAAAAAAACAACAACTTACGCATGTACAGCAGTTTTTGTGTTCGTTCGTCGTGTTTTTTTTTGTTTTGTTGCTTTTTTGCTGTTTCAAGTATTTCGTGTGTTCACTCTTCACTCTTTCAGCGCCCCCGGACTCAGTGTGTGAGTGTATATGAACGCAATACTCTGGACTGCGATGTGCAAGAGTGTGAGTGTGCGTGTGTATCATTATAGATATTGTGCAAGATACATTTTTTTCATGTTTCGATTTTGAATCGCCTTAAACTTGCTTAAAGTTAGTGTGCAACTGGCTACGTGTGAGCTCGTATATACTACGTACGAACTCTCTGTGTTCTTCTATCTATCACGATTGACGTTGTTGTTTTTTTTTCACTTAATCTAGTAATAAAACCGAATTCTACTTGAAACGAACAGTTTTATTCATTGATTTATTTTGATTTTGTGTGATGTAATTCAATTGAAATTTGCAAGATTTTCGCAGAATTTATCTAATTTATGCAACAGAAAAAAATCGTTGTAGCAAGTGCTTACGAGGAAACATTTCGGTGTGAACACTGTTTTTATTATTGATTTTACGTGTGACATTTTAACAATTGCAAAAATGAACCAAATTTAAAATATCAATGAAAATTTGTTGAGTTTTGCGGTGCAAAGTTTTTCTCAAATAATAAAATTCACCGCATTTCTTACGATTTAAGTGTGCAAAATAAAACACAAACAGAAGCTTCAACAGAAGCTAAATTTAATTAAAACGGAAACGAAATCCAGTGAATTTTGCAATTGCAATCTTCCGAAGTCTGATAAAAGAAAAGCTGAAACACAAACGATACGAAAATGCTAACGGATATGACACCGACGGCAGGGCAATTTTATGGTTCGCAAATACCTTCAATGGGAATGAACATTACAAACATTGCCAATCATATGCAAAAGCCGACCATGAATAACGTGAGTTCAAATTCAATGATTTTTATCCACAATTTTTTGTTTTTGTTTTTGTTCAATTTGGGAATTGTAAGAAGAAGAAAAAGGATTAAGTTAAATCAACTACAGGTTATCTACGAACAAACAACTACTGATATAAATCGCTGCAAATGTGTTTAAAGACCAAACAATCAAATTGATCTTTTTTGTAGAGCAACACACAAAAGTCAATGAAATTGGGTTTGGTTCTTGCTTGGTCATTGGTGTGCATCAAAGGAAAATAACGGCAAATTTTTATCAAAACGACACAAATGTGTAGCGCCCGACCGATTCGAGAGAGCGAAAGAAACACCCGAAGAAAAAAAAATGATTTGTTGGCCAAATAACAAAAAGGAAATACACAAAATCGGACCGGAATATAATATATTTTATGATTTATTCCAATAACACAAAACGATCAACGAGAGAAAGAAAGAGAGAAAAAACACAAAAATAATATTAAAGCACCCCGAATGTTCAGGTAGAAAGTCAATGAACAACGAACCAGATGAAAGCAAAGAACATATCCAGTCGATTATGAGAGAGTCCAAAACAACTAAGAAATTGCCGCTTTTTAACTTCTTTTTATCTTGTATCGGCGCTGATTTCAAATGTTAAAACAGTGATTCGAAAAAAGGAAGAAACAAAAACAACACACACACAACAGCAACAGAAAATTGCTAAACCAATTTTGTAACACTCCAATCTTACAGCCAATTTGTTTCATGTGTTGAAATCCTAAACCAAAGAAAAAAAAGAGTCCGAGAGTAGAGAGTGTGAGTGAGTGCAGGCCAAAAAAAAGCAAAGATGCCGAAGATAAGGGAAAAAAACCGAAGAAGAAACTACACAATCGAATCTTTCCTAAATCAAAGTTGCGACATGTTTCGTGAGTGTGTGAAGAAGGATCCATTCGGCTGATTTCATCAGTCTAGACTGAACTGTTCGGGATAATTTGAATTGTTTCGCTGTATGTGTGTGCGTGGATTATTTGATAATTATGCATAACAAAATGGGAATGAAACATCGAAATATTTACCACAAACGAAATCAAAAAAATCGAAATAATTTTGTTTGAATGTCAATAATTGTTTTGTTTCCTGTGAACACAATTCAAACGCAACTTCACATGACTCACAAAGAAAAGTTTACGGTTTGGTTCTGGATTTTTAAAATGCAACAAAACTTTTGTTGATTGATCCAAATTTAAACCGAAAAAAATGAAACAATATTCAAAGTTAGTTGAGTTAGTTCAGTAAGCTGTGGGTTTGAATTAAAGCCGATGTTGAGGCTCGCTGTTTGGCCACTTCCAAATTAAAATTTGATGAGTTCTTTCGCTTTTCAGAACTTTTCTCATTTTGTTATGGTCATTTTTTTGAAATGGCGCTTGCCTTCGCTTCTCTCTGTTTTTCATTATTGTTTTCATTTTTTTAGTATATTAGCGCGGCGTTTTTAAGAATTCGGACTCAAAAAAGCATAAAATCATTAATCATTAATAATTTACGGCAAAAAAAGAGACCAGAGAGAGAATGAGAGAAAAACTAATGTCGAATGTTCTTACAAGACCAGTACACAAATGACTGGACGAGTACAAAATATGCTGCTTAACTTGCTATTTAAAACGTTAATCGTGTGCGGCACTCTTTGGTGTTCCATTTCAAAACTATGACCGCCGGCAATGGCGACGACTGTCTCGTCAAGTGACCAGTGTCTAGAACGGGAACATTTATTTCAAATTTAATGCTTCGAATTTTGCATCATATTGTGCGGACTTTCTTTTTTATGTTGCAAGTAATTTAAAGTAATTCACAAAGAGAACATTCATTTTCCAAGACTCAATATAAAATGGCTCAATCACTTCAATGTATTCAAGTTGAAGTGAAACATTTGTAAACGGTAGTGCTGTCCATTTTGCTATTGTATTATAAATTCGTTGAATAAGTTTGACGACAGCTAGTTAAAAGGAAAGAAAATCAATTTGCAAGTGGTTAAAATTTCAAACAAAAACCAAGAGGAAACAAACATGATTGAAAAAAGATGCTCAAACGAACGATTCTAATTGGAATGTCCACTTCTATACCAAAAAGGCTATCGTATCTAGTTCTTGATAGTTCATGTATAATCGTGTTCATATGCTTGTGATATTCAATGTTTTCCATGTTCGCATTACAGCATCCAAAATTTAGTGAAGAGAAACTGTCAAAGAGCAAAACCATGTGATGATTTTTGAAATCCGCATTGAAGAGTTCACTGCAATTTATTATCGTTGTATCCTTGAGCCTTAGATCAATGCATAAAGTCATTTCGTTATTCGAGAACTTAATATGCCTCTCTAATGAACATTCGTCAAATGACTCAATACATTGTCAATGTTTTCATTTGAGCTGATCGCCTAAATTATACATACGATGGAGACGTCGCGCGCACATTGCGCTCGTTCACTCTCTGTGAAATGTGATACACAAAGGCAACAAAAGCAACACAACTACCCCTTTTCATCACGAAATGTTATTGTGTGTCTCTATGCTTGTTATTTGTTACTTGTTTCATTCTAAGTCGCTCAAAACCAAATACGGAAAAAACACATGACAAGGCGCCCACACTAACATATTTCTCTAGTTCCATCGCAATAATTATTTTAATTTGAAGTGTAAAATTACGCCGATAATCTTCATCGTCGCCACACAACAAATCATTATATATAGAGAGGAAAAAATTGGTGTGGTGTGTGCGCGCATGAGAACATGATCTAAAGAAAAGACTCAGTGTCATTTTGGGCTGAGGAAAAATTGAAACGGTGTCGGACCGAATGCACGACATCGTTTACCAAATTATCTTGAAAATTAAATTAAAACGATGTGCGTTGTTCCGTCATCAACTAATATGATCGTTGAACAGTCATAAATCTCTGAATGCCATATGAACCAGCGACAATGCGTACCCACAAAAATCCAATTGAAACGGCTCTGTGCGTGTGCGTGTGCAGCACACGACCACTGATTTCGAACACAATTGCGGAAAAATTCCTATAATGAATCCCAAGCATTCGGGGCCAAGTGATTTGTTTCAAACGCATTTATCTTGCCTTCATCAATGGGATACTTAAATCTTCATTAGAATAAATTACGGTTCGTTAAAATGAACTGCTTTTTTGACATTTGCTCGAATGGAAAATTTACACAAATTTTACATTTATCCATATTAATCTACATGTGGATTTGCTTGTTGTGGTCGAAACGGTTGAAATGGTTAACACGAAATTCGGTTGGCAGTTTTTGTTCGTTTGAAAATGGCGTCTGTAGAAACATTTCATTTTCATTTTTTTGTTGCTTGCTGCTGAAATTCGTTTAATGTTTTATCGCATCGAGGAAGAAAAAATAGTGCTACCCTTTCTGCGCACAGCCATATTTATTTCGGAAATGCCTTTTTTTTATTTGTCATACCGTTTTTGAGTTGCCAAACAAAGAAAACAATATTTGTCATTGGCGAGACAACTAAACAATAATTGATGATTCGTATTTCACAGTTGGGAGAGAAGCGAGCGATGGCGAAGAAAAAACAGTGCCTGCCATTGTCGATTATTGTAATTTTACCTTTCCATTTCAAATATATGATTATGTTTTACCGTTTCGGGATTTGTTGCTGTTCTGTACACTATGGGCCCGGGGTTCAGGCTATTGGTATTCATGTCGAAACATTTATTGTACGACATGTTTTATTCTCTTTCTCTCTCTCTAATTTTTTTTCGGAACATATGACAAACTGCATATTATAGTTCCTCTCATTGTGATCAAAATGATTATTATGCTCAGTGGTAATGGTTGCATCCAATATCTCAGCTGAGATAAACTAGTTTCCCGTCGATTATATTCACATACATTTTTTTATCCGTTGTATTCGCACTCGCTTTGTGTGTGTGTGTTTTGTTTAAATGTCGTGCGTTTGATATAGTTTGATACCAAACTGTGAAAAAGGGTGCCTCTTTCTCTCTTTCGCAGTTAGTTTTTTTTTGTTCATCGTTGAAATTGAACACACTGCATCCAGGTGGGAGAAACAAAAATGGCAATGGGAAATAGCAGCACTGCCACTGTGAATACAAACCCAAAAATAGCGCGCGCACACCAAAACGGATATCACGTTGATATATGCTTTCGATATCAAACAGGATTACAATTCAGCACAACAACAGCAATACAAAAAAAAACAGCAACAAAAAAAAATCAATCCTTCCTCTTTTCGGGTGCTTTGAAACCTAGTTTGATCCACACACAAAAAAGAGTAGATGTAAAATTATACTCCTTTGGTTCGGCCTTTGGTTCGGGCTTTGTTCCGTGCCACATTCACCAACGTAACTCTGTTTAATTGTAATTTGAGATGGGCGAAAGCGTAAAAGGAAACTACTTTGAACTCTGTTGAGGAGACACAGCGCGAATGTAATCGGCCAACCAATTTTTATTTCATCTCGTTTATGGATTTTACATATAAATAAACAGCACGACTGCATTTTTAAGGGGTTTGAATGCAAATGCGACTCCGTTGAATCGGTCGACATTTGACAAAATGTCGCCATTTCCTTTCAACTTCGATCAGGCAATAATTTTATTGGCACGCTACATCATCGGCCACTGTTTGACATTTTCGGCCGAATGCTCTTTACGGTATCCGACTGATTTTCGCTGTTGAATGGGTGTAAATTTCGTTGATTTAATCAAACGACCGTTTAATTGAAAAGAGAATACAAGATTGTCACGAGTCAAATCACCGTTGGTGATTTTCTACGCTTCATTTTTGATGTCACACACCATCAAATGATTGTGAATTGTCGCATTGCGTCTGACACACACAGCTTGAACGAATCATCGATTTGTCATGAGGCGAGGCACGTCCATAAATATTTTATCGAAATTTGTCGTGTCGATTGATTGGTTGGCTCTCGCCATTTGATGTTTTGTTTAATAAATTGTGTTGGGTCCCCAATTTAGAATATTGAGTGCTATTGCAATAGCATGAATCAATTTCGAAAGCTACGGCGTCATAATCATGCAACGACTTGCGATGTATAGACGAGTTGAAGGCATCATCGAGCACACAAATCATAGACAAACACACACACATTTATCGAAAATTTCAACAACAAAAAAACTGTTCTAAAATGATAATTGCGACTAATTCCGTTTAATTACTCAATTAATGTCACCTACCGACAAATAGATAAGCGGGGCATATGTTTAATCAAACGTATCGAATCAATTGAAAATAACGATGAAAATTGTAAATTGCGTCCAAAAACTAAATAAATTATTCGGCAGGTTTTTCTCGAGTTGTGCTCACAAACACCGATCGGGAGAGACGGTAAATAATAGATTTTAATGTGGACGGGTAAAATGGCTTTGGGTTTTTCGTACGTAATAAATCATAATTGGTGTTCTGTGTAAGCGTTTGTTAGTGACATTCCGTACGCTTTCAAGCGGCCAGAAAACTCATTCCATTTTAACCCTTTCAAATTGGTCGAAAACCATTCTTTTTTATTGTTGTTGCTGTTGGTTCTTTGTTTTATCATCCTTTTTCTAGTAGCTAGACCATTCCGACATAATAATTGCCACAATTGTGGGAGCAGCATATGTAGTTGCTCATTTTTTTCTTCTCGTTATTATTATTTCACTTCATTCTCTATGTGCCGCCTGTTCGACAGATTTCGAAGGTACTTATTATCTCACAAAAAACAATGACACATCGAAAGACAAATACAATTCCATCCAAGCCAGTTTTCCGGGTATCGTTATTTTAACAAACACAATATAAAATATGAATCCCATTGTGTCTATTCAACGGTTTGTTTATTTTCTCTTTCACATTCCGGCAATTTCATCCTTCAATTGATTTAAATAATTGGAGCAACATTTTGGGGTGAAATAAATACACACACACACACACACACAAAATGCCATGAAAATTCAATTTAAAATCGAAATTAAAATTAATTTTGACGTTCAAATTAATTATAATTAGGCTGCTTTGTTTTGAACGCGTAATGAAACGCATCAAACTACTTGCTACTGAATTTTGTATGGTGTTTTTTATAATTCTTGGGATAATTCAGTCAATTATCACTTCAAAGTAGGCTGAAACTAGGCTTTTCATTTCAACTTATTTCGTTTAAACGCATTTTATTGAGAAATGTTAAAATACCCCTTTTTGAAATAACTGGTGCGTCTAGGTAACGTTTCCACCATCCTGATTTACATTCGACAAACGTCGTAATCAACATCAAGCCACAAACTGCTCCAAACATATCAAACCAAATTCATCCGAATTCTACCGAAAAATGTTCCCGCTGTTTAATGTTTTGGCTTTTATTTGATTATTGTTTAATGATGTTCAAAAACCACACTAATTTGATTTGCACCCGATTTTTTGCCAACGATTCGATGTCGGCAAGACAACACCCTCTGTTTTTTCTTACCAAACAGAAAAAGAAGCCGCGTCACATTGTTGTCGATGTGTATCATGTGCACTGTGCACCCTCATGATGCGTGCACACAATGCAGTGTAACGCTACTAAAGCTTATCATTTATAGTAATCCTCTTGCTTTTTGAAGCATATTACATACGCATTTGTTCAAGTGCTTAGGGGCTTTTGAGCTTATTCAATCAACACTTTTCACAGAACTCGACCTAGATATTATACGCAGATTAAACGTTATTGCATTAACGATTCGCTGGAAAGTGACGGCTGTTTATTCAAAAGACAATGTGTTGATGCGTCTCAAACTTATGTTTTTTTTCAATTTTCATGTTATGATATTTGTGTATTGTTTATTTAATTTTGACAAGAGTTCCCCGTATTTTCATTACCCAATTTATTCCATGCCATTTTACATGCTGAACAAATTCACCCAAATTGCATTACAAGAAGAGCAAACTATTTTATACTTAGCAATTCAAATTTCGAACGACAATGAAAAATAGCTGTACTGCAGAATATCAAAGTCTTTTTCAAATTGCACATATTCATGTGACATATTTCACTGGAATTTTGTCATTCATTTTTCCAGAAAGTTATTTCATTCATGCGAATTGTTTGTTTAGCGATGATTTCTTTAAGCGCCGACATTTAAATTGAACGAAATTGACATTGATGAATTTCAAGAGAAATGCATTTAGTTCAACAAAATTAAGAGATTGATACGCACACGCACACACTGCAAAACTCTTGCGAAGTAACTTCAATGAAGCTTATAAGAGATGTTTGTGCGTGATTTTATTTGAACACATAGAGGAAGAAATCAAAACGAGCAGAAGCGATTTATCTCATTTGATTCGCAGCTTCACCAAATCAAGTTGCTTTTGATTTCCCTGGCTCGATTTTGCGTTATACATTCTTTGTCGAGCGGCATACTTGGAAATGATCGTTAACGCTCAGCGTTCGAATGAATTGTTCGAAACACTCAATGGCACAAAAAGAAAACACTTCCATTTGCCGCTCAAATAATGTGCTCGTTCTAAACGAAATTGCTCATGCTCAGTCCATCATGCATTGTACCGCATTGCATTGCATTGCATTTATTGTGTCGACGATTATCAACTAAGAAGCATGATCCAAACTCGATCATGATTGTGCCAAGGCACAATTTTTCCTTTTGCATAGAGCAAATTTACCCTGCAGCTGACAATGTCAACATGGTTGCAATATTTTTTCCAAGAATCCAATCGACTGACATGCATATAGTTCGCTTGAAATTATTAGTTGAATTAGTGTAAATAATATGTGCGTAGACTGCGGCATGGCTGGCTTATGTAGCTTTAGATGATCCAATCGACATTGTGTTGTCTTGTAATGGTGTTTTGGAACGTGGCTATGCGATTGGATTTAATAAGATGAAAGAATTTTATCGAGTTTAAGCCGTTGTTTTGGAGTAGTTTAGTAGATTGAGTAAGTCTCTGCGATCGGTTTGTCGATACGCCATCGATCGACCTAAAAGCCTTATGAAACTATGTCTATAGACAGCTACAGCTTGGTATTTTTCAGTAAATGCCGCGGAAAACCGGTCGTTGACAAACGTCAAATGCGAAAAATTTCGCATAGACACTAGCGACCTCTGAGATGTGTGTCTATGTGATTTTTGTATGTTTTGGAACTATTCAACGCTTGTCAACGACCGTTGGCCGCGGAATTTCCATTTGTTCAAAAATGGTACAAATGATTTTTGCTTCATTTCGTGTACTAACCAGCCGAAAATCTCATAAAACTCAAACAATTTGGATGTGCATCCATTTATCAATTGAAACCGCTTTAAATAGTTGCATCCTTTGATGACACGGATGAACGATTGAAAAGACATACAAAAGCAAAACCATTTACAAATCCACAAAAGATGTTTACATCTTCATTAACACCACCGTGAATTTCACGGCGTGAAATAGTTCGTCGAATTCAATTGACGCAAATTCGCATATTTTATTTGAATATCCGGTAGCAAAACATGTTTTATCGCTACAATTTGTTCGTGCGCGCGTTCGCGTTCACAGTTTTGCTTCTTTATTTTCACTGTGTCTTAATATAATTAATTGCTTGTGGATGAAATCGTTTGAAAAATTTTCACTACTTTATCTGACATACATTTCAGACGGCACAGCGATGAAATACGAAAAAGGGAAACGAAACAATTCAATTTCAATTTATGAATCGGCGATATATCACTTGACATTCTGTTTGACTTTCATTTGATTCGGTGTTGTTGTATTTTCATTTCATCGTTTTCTTATGCTCTTGCCAATCCAATGCTTAGGCAATGCTTCACTGGCTTCTAAGTGTTTGTGCATTTTTGTGTGTTTTTCTCGTCCAATTTTATTGTATTACTTTCATGTTGTTTTATTTTGAGCTTGAGACAGAATTCTTTTGCGCTCTACGAAAGGAACATTAAAAATACAGGGAAAAAAAGAGCAAATGAAAAAAGAGAAGCCAATATTCCAAACCAACCGGACAATAAGTTGGCAGCAAGCTTAAGACCAAAGAAAAAGAAAACGTGTTGAAACCTGCTGTGCTGACGGCTTTAAAATGTAATAACCGTATGCCTCGGTGCACAATCTTTGCCTCCAATTCTTTCTCTTGCTCTCGACATTTTTCGTCCCAAAAGGTATATAAATATGGTTGTTGTGAGTGTGTGTTTTTTTTCGTGTCTTGTTCGTTGAAATATTAACCAAAATATTTGCATACGCGCTGTGAAATCCGATGAATTCGAGAGAGAGTGTCGAGTGTGTCGGGGTAGAGTCTTGTATCATGATCATGTTAAGCAAGCAAGAAAACAAACAACATGCACGCATGGTGGTAAATGGCCATTTTCAAGTCATCATCAGCCGAGTACGGTGATTGTGTGGTATGTGCGCGCGACGCGGTGTGGTGTGCCGGTATCTCTATCAGATATTTCGGTTAGCGAATATATGTGTCGACATGTCACTTCCAATGCAATTTTAATAAATTTATGATGGCGATAAAGCAAATCGTTACCATTTTTCGGTATGTGTTCGGCATGTTTTCGGTGCCTTTTTGGATTGTCATTTCAAACTTTGTCGGAACATGTGTCGAGCGCGCGCTTGAACACTCATTTTGCCACCGCAAATGAATTGTGGCTTATGCCAGATGCTGATTTATTTCACGATGACAAAATAACTGACGCTTTTTTTTTATTCTATATTCATTCTTCTGCTGTGTTTAGACATTAGGCAAAAAAAGAACATTCAAATTGACATAAAAACCGCCTACCTTAAGGTTTACACACATTTTCCGGTGCGATCATAGACACTTTCGCGGCATAAAATACAGCGCATCAACTTTAATGGAACTAATAAAAAAAAGTGTTGCAATTTTTTGTTTTTGTATTTTAATAATTTAACAACTTGAACTCGAGCAATAAACACATTTATTTCCATCGCAAAAGGTCGTAACTACTTTAGATCAAACAAATAATAAATAACACATCATCATCGTTTTCATTTTAAGGTCATTTCGTTTTATTTTGTAAATGTATCTGATGAATGGTCACTTTTGGTTTGCTCTTTTAATATCGTTTTTAATTTGATGAAGAGAGAAAGAGAGAAAAATGAGAAATTATGTTTCTTAACATCGAATAAAACGCCAGCAAAATTTTCGAATGTACTTTTTATGTGTGCCGCTCTGCCTCGATATAAAAAAGACTCACACACAAAAAATGAGATAGAAAAAAAGCATAATTATTTGTTAATTTTGTTTTCTTGTTCCTTTTTATTTTTAATAAAAAAGATTAGATTTTTCTCAATTCCTTTTAATGGCTTGTTTCGGTCTCAAAACCGTTTTGTAAATAGGCTCCTAAGCGCGTGAGCGCCAATAACTCATTTAAGTTGTGTGTTACTTTTTTTTTGTTGGCCTGTGTTTTATATAGTTCCATGGCTCACACTCTTTGCTGCTTTTGTTTTTTTGTGTGTGTCTTACTCCATTCGTCGTTCGTTTTCGTTTCTGATTTCAATGTAAATTCATATTCTTTGATTTATACCGACAATCAAGCAAGTGCATATCATATATATTGGGTACTGGGTGCTCGACAAAATAACTCTATAATATGAATATTATTTTGTTTGGTTTAGTATTCCGAAGTATGCGAATCCATGAAAAATGAATTCTTTATTCCATTTTTCGTTTTGCCAATTGTTGTTTTCTTTTTCTGCGAAATGTTAAAAATGATCGTGGAATTGGTTCAGCAGTGCAATGTGTGCTGCATCCCGAAATACCGGCAAATTGAAATGCTGTAAATATTGTCAGTTCATTGTGAATAACATTCAATATCATGACACATTCAATGCGATCGACATCAATAATTGCATATTATATCGTTTCCGTTTGGTGTCGCCGTTGAAACCGTAACAATATTCCTAGAAATCGTATCTTCAGGCAAAATACATGGCAATGTTTTGTGTGTGTTCTCTTCATCCAAATTCGTTATCCGTTGTGATTGTCGTCCGATTCTTACACATTTTCAAGTTAGTTACAGAAAACTACAAAGACTTTGGATGTTTTTTTTTCAATTTAAGTGAGTCGCGAGTGCGCACGTTGACGTTAAATGAAGACATGAGCCAATAAGATCGCTTCTATTGATGATGATGACGATTACACGTAATAATGATGACGGTGAATTAAATCCAAATTACAATTTATTCAACCGATCCACACTCACACTCATACAACGCGATCGAACCAACAAGCTAGCTCGAGCTATGATCGCTTCGCTGCGATCAAGCAGCAAGGTGTGAAGAAGAAATGTGCGATGCTTTTATTCTGTCTTCTCTTTTTTGGTGAGTTTCGCTTCAACCAGCGAATTCTTCATTCTAACATGAGCAATTTTGTACTGATAAAACATTGTTGCCGTTTTGTTGGTTACGTTGATGAAATAAAAGTACCAAAGGTGGATTTTTTGTGCTTATTCAAAAAATCGACGCATTGAAATCTGATCGAGGGGGGCCTTATTAAGTCATTGACTTCAGCTCGTTACATTGCATTTTAACACATTGAAACACGTGAAATCGGAATATCCTATTACTAATTGGCCAACTGAAAAATGCTACAACGTAATGATGATTTCTAACATATATTTTTTTTCTTATTCATGGTCAATAGACACAGCATTGCTACTACTTTTCTCCTCTTCTATCACGATGTTTAAATCTTGATTTCCTTCTTGCTACGTTACATCATACGAATACCATTTTTATAATACTGAAACAAAAAAAATGGAATCTGTAATATACAGTTAAGAAGAAATAAATTATGGCCAATTACAATATCTTAAGGTTGCTTTCAAGGTTGTTAGATGCCTGATTCATAGCCCGATGCACCTCAATTTTGTACATTGTACAAAACAAAACATTCAACAGACTTTGAAATTGATGTGAAAAAAAACAACAACAACAACAAATGATTTTCTAGACAATCATTTTGATTTGAGAAACTTAAATAACAGTCTGGCTTACCATCTGGTACACAGTCGACCATTTTTATGCATGGAAATGTCAGACACATAGAATTTCTCAGATGTTGACAAAAACGGTGCAGACAAAACGCACTGTTGCAACAGCTATGGTTGTAGGCTATTGGCTATTGACATCTCTTTCCTTGATGCTTTTTGTTATCGAATCAAAAAAAAATAATAGTTTGCATGTCAACGCATGACATTTTATATTTTATGTCAAATTCATTCAATTTATTGCATGTTCTAAAGAAAAATATCTTCCCAACAACCGGTCAATGTTAAATCCTTGTTAGGCGTCTTATGGGCCCCATCATAAAACTTATACTAGTGGTGCGTGCATTCGATGAACGGGTTCAGCCCAAGAATGGTGTTCAATTTGAAGTCAATCGCTTTATTGGTGGTATCAAAATATCATTATTTTGTATCCAAGAACGAGTTAATCAGCGATATTTGTGGCCGATACAATTTGTACGGTACAAATGCACGGGTTTATGAGCGCTGCAACATTGTGTTTCAATGAATGAAAACACTCGAGGGAAGGATGTTGCAGTTTTTTTGTTGTTCGCTCTCTTTCTTGTCTTTCATTCAAAACAACATCATCGACACAATGAAACAATTAAAGTATTATTTTTTTGAAAGCGATGGGGATTTTCTGCTGAAACGACACACACAAGCGGTTAATTCTAGCAAAAGAAAAGAAGATCTGTTATCTGGTTTCGAGATCAATTCGTTTGCTTGAGGTGTGATGTTGTTAGGGCAAACAACAATCGATCATCAGAGATAAAACGCAATCGGTTGCAATTTACTCAAGTATCTGAGCACAAAACTTGGCTTATAAAAATAAAAAGAAAGAATCATTAGAAATGAGTGTACAATTAGAGCAACTTATTTAAAATATGGAAAGCAACAATCGAGCCATTTGCCCGCATTTAGTCGACCGTTTTATCGAAGAAAAAATAGCATTCATCTTTTGTTGTTTTTATTTCAAAAATTTTACGGTAACATAAAAAGCCGAATGAAATGCTTCAAAAAAAACCAACAGAAAAAAAAACCTGAGGAAAATGTTCGGCCGTGCAACCGCACCATGGAAATTCATTTACTTAAAGGGAAATAATAATTTTTTTTATTAAGTAGCATATAAGTGTTTATTTATTATTTTATATTCATAATTTGGTGGTTTGGTTCGAAGGCGATTTGAACTGTGTACAGCAGACGCACGGAACCTTAAATACATTGCGGTTTTCTTCTGTTTGCTCTCACATCATTTCGTGCTCCTGCTTTCCGGCCTTGTTCATTTTATGCATTTTTATTTCGATATATTCGTAAAACTGTTTGCTGCTTTATTACTGTTGTCCCGTGCACACCACACCAAACACACTAACACACACACACACACACACACACACACATTGACAATCTTGGGTATTTTAACATGTTCATTTAACCAGTGTTTTGCGTAAAATAATTTGGAACGCTAGTTGTAAATGGGGCATTATGCGCTTTGATGATCCGGAACCCACACAACTGCTAAACGGCTATGTGGTGCATTTACATCGAAAAATGCACTCTTAAAAGTTGTCACAAAAAAACCACACACTCACGAACCCAAGAGAGAGTGAAAAAGAGCTATTTTCCGTTCACATGCATCGTGAAAATCGTCACGCTGACAAATATGCACAAATAAAACACATTTTGAATCTAAACCTCGGGCCTTAAGTAATTTTTTAATTCAATTTTTTTTCTGTTGGTTTTCTTCGGGCAATAAAAAATTTGCTTAACATTTTTTTAATAATGACAACGATTTTTCTCGATTTCAATGTGTTGGTTGTTTACTTTTTGCTTCAGCCAAATTGGCTGTATGTCAGATTCCAAAAAATTGCATAAAAATATTTTGATGTAGTTGAATGTAAACATAATTAACGTTTTGTTTGGACGAGAGAGAGCATATGTCGTCTGCTGAGTCTGTCTCGGCAGACAGACCTTATTGTGTAATATTAAGAATGAGATCGACCTACTTATCCTCAGCTACTGAGGCTTGGTAATACTTTTTTCCCTTTTCGAATCAAATAAAACATTTGATCCGTTCAATTCCTCTTGCATTAGCATGTGGAATTAATCGAGTCGAAGCAGACGCACAAAGGTCATTTGTAGAAGCCAGACGAACATTGCGGTTAAGCCATATCATTATATCGACAATGTAAACTTCTGTTTCGAAGTCATTTTTTTCACTTTTTAAAATTCAATACAAATACAATTTGTTGTCATCGAAAGGGTTGAAAAATGAAAACATTTCCATTTTTCACATGAATTTGGAAATGGAGGTAATGTTTTTCGTGGGCTTGATGCAATGACGCGTCACTAAATCAGTCTGCTGAATTACATCATTATCAAATGAAAAAAAATACAACTTTAAATCTCAGTGAATAACGAAAGAAAAAAAATTGCCAAAAGCAATTTTCAATATTAAATAATGAAAAAAAGTGCGCCTGCATTCGGTGCGAGAGAGTATTCAGTTCGAACTGCTTCTAATGCTCATTTAAACCAATTTAACTATTAATTTCGGAAAAAAAGTTAAACGAAGTAATGACTGTGAAATGTTTATACAATTTAGTTAACCACACCATACTCAGTGCTCGGTGCTGTTAGTTGTTTTTTTTGTTGTTGTTCAAAAATCAACTTACGAACTCTTCAGCCGTATACGGCGCATAAAGTCGACACCGACTCTGGCGCGCAATTAAATAAATTGTCTTCAAATTGCTTTTAAACAACAACATTTTTTTCGTTGTTGTAGTTGTTGTTGTTGTTGTTGTTGTTTGTCTTTTGTGTTTCTTTGCATTTTACCGGTGTTAAAACCTGAGTATACAACCGAAACAAAACTATTGATAAAACAAGATTCGTATAATTTGAGTATGAAATTTTCGTTACGAGGCACTTAAATGCAATCAATTATGCATAGAGAGGCCTATTCAGATATATACATGAACCGTTTGATTGATTTAAGTGTTCAATAGGCGATATAAATGTTGTTGGTGGTGGTGAACTTGGTCTAAACGATTACACACCAACCACTTGAAATCATCTTTGCGACGAACGATATAGAGAAGAACTCATTCAATTTATTTCTGGTGTGTGCCAAATGAACCAAACCAATTGTACAAAAGTCCTATTGTTTTACCTCAGTTTAGTGGATTTCGTTCCTTTAGCAGTTTGGTAGCTCGTTGTGCTGCATTTAATTTCACATATAAAATCGTAATTCAGTAGACCCGACAGCCATTAAATGAACTTACATTTGAAATAAATTAAAATGCAAGCGCATTTGCTGCTTCTTAGTTGTTTTTTTGTTTGGTTTAAATTCACGGGTGAATCGCGCATTTGATTTACCAACGCTCTCGTTTTGCTACCAGATTATTTAATTGCCTCGATCCGAAAACCATTAATTTTGAAAAACGAATATCAAGAGCATGGACTGGAATAAAAAGTCTAGACAGTTTTACAATATTCAACTAAATCCATTTATCGCATGCACTGCACACACACACACACACACACACACACACACACACACACACACACACACACACACACACACACACACACATCGTCCATTGGTTCCTTTAATTATTTTTTTTTCAAGAAATCCCACCAAAGTTAAGCGAAAACCCTTTTTCGGAATCACATCAAAAATCGTTATTTCAGTTGCATTTAATCATAACGTTCTTTTTTTGCTGTTTGTTTCCTCCAGCGCACGAAGAAAGGAGCTAAAAGAAGTTTTATAACAATTTTTGTTTATTGCATCAGTTTCTGTTTTTGCTTCATTTTCTTTATGACTTTCAATCGTATAAAGATTCTTAAGGCGTTGCGTGTGCATAACTTGTGCGATCATCTAAGGATGATCTGTTTTTAATTTATTCGCTCGAATGCTCCGGATTATTTGTTATCGGGTGCCACTGGTTTTCACTTGAAATTGTCTCATCAGAGAATATGAGCCAAAACAGTAGTTGATGGCGTAGCCATGAATACGAATGTGATGGTTTTTATGGATATGCATATGAAATGATGCTGCATATATTGGATCCATGTATACTCAAGAGCTCAACACGAATCAACACAAATTAATTCGATTTTTGTGCACATGTGTTAAATTCAGTTGTCAGCATCCTCCGCACCGAAGGCTTAAACCCCGAACAAACCTCCCCCTCCCCCCCCTCGCGCATGTATGATCACAGTATACTTTAACCAAAAGCACATCAATGCATTGGCTATAACAAATTTCATCGACACATGGAGAAATTAAATTAAAGCAAAAATAACTTTATGACATCAATTCTACTCAAGCCAACCAATTTGATTTGATGTGCAAATTTGTTGATTGAACGCCATTTTTTTCCTTTCTTTACTGCAGTTATCAACCAGAAGTGTTAAGCTAACACGTGTACAATTTTGAAAATATATCGACCCATTGGAAATTGGTTTGTACGGATTGGATTTAATGAACTCAATTGAATTGGTTCTGATGGTGCGAGTGAAATCGTTACAAATAAAATGGTGATCAAAATGAGCAGGCAAAAGACACATTGAAATAAAAAGAAACGGAACTGTGGAAATATTGCAGAAGTTATATTTAAGATGTTTATTTGCAACTATCGGAATAGTTAAAGCAATTGAAAGCCGGGCACCACACTCAGCCACATTTGAATGTTGCGTCCGTAAATCGGACTCGCCGATGTTAACTTCGGCTGGGCTGAGGCCATGCGCTTCAACACGAGTGTGCACATATACACACACACAAAAAACCCAGTGCATAGTACAAATCACATTGGCGAATAGAAGTGCACAGAATGTGCAATAATTATGGTTTTGAATCGCTGATTTAATTTTCAATGTTCACCAAACATATAATAGAAATCCATTTTAGAAAATATTTTCAATTGCTTGCGCAAAAATTGCTATGATATTCCTTTTATATGGCTTATGCAGTTGCTCAGTTTGTTGTAAATATCGCGATGCCACGTTAAATATTTTCATTTTACCTCTTGCTTTGTTCTCCTGTTTTTTTTTCGTATTTTAACTCGCCCTTCTGTCTCGTTTTTTCCATGTCTTCACCATGAATTACTTGATACTTTTTTTCTCCATTGCAAACCAATTCAACAATTCATAGAGTCGTTTTGCTTCTTACTATTCGATATGAAGATTTAGTTGTTGTTGTTGTTGTTGTTGTTGTTTTATTCATTTTGTTCGCCCATTTCGATTTTTCTGACTTCTTACGTTTCTATTTAAGTGTAATTTTGCAATTTAAATCCAATCCACCTATGGTTTTTTATTCGAAGCCAAGTGCATTGTATGGTGCCGAAGCCATAATACATGTTACTGATATACAGCTCAAGCAAATCGATTGCGATCAGATATTCATTTGCTCGATTCAATGTTAGTTCAGTTTCTTTCTGTAGCGAGACATTCGCTTCAATAATCATTACGTCCAATCAACATTTTATTTTTCATTTTGTACTGTTATTAGGGATTCTTGTTTTTGTTACAGTTTTACCACATTTTTAGTTCAGATAATTCACCGTCTATTTTTTTTCTGTGTGAGCGCGTGAGTTCGAGCTTGAGCGCTCAAACCTAATGCCATTTGCCCGGTTGTAATGTTGGCGGTGTGGTACGCAAATAAATGTGGCTCTCGTATGTGGATTTCGATATGAAGTCGATAATTTAGTAGGATCACAACCTAGCGCACAAATTCGAAATGCATAAATGTTAAGTAGCGAGAGAGCATTAAATAAACGGTACTATCAAGGAATTTTCGCGGCAGCACACATTTTTTTAATTTGAAGCAGAAGTTGTTTTCAACAAGAAGAACAACAGCAATAGAAAAATAGAAGTGGTTTAGTGAAAATTGTAAATGCACTGTGATCAAGTGCATATTACAGCGGCCCCCTCCGATTATCGCAATGCTAGTGAGTTTGTGTGTGTGTGTGTATGTGTGTAGATTTTGCACGAAGCAAACTCAATGGGTTAACAGCAAAAAATAGGTAAATCGCCATGGCAAATTATTCAAAATAGGAAAAGATACAAAATTAAATATTTGAAACAACAATTATCATAAAGTGGCCCTTCGATCACTGACTACTAGAATGCTCCAACTGACTTCTGGATTTTCCGTAACATAATACAACTAGTTATCTGTAACCGGGCAATACATTTCCTTAGCACATTCATATTCGGTCCGGACAGCTCCGTTTCAACGTTAGATTCGATGTCGAGAACTAGAGGAAAATTTTTAAGTCTTCAGACAAATTCACATCGAAGCACAACAAACGTACGATAAATCGACTATTTCGGAATAGGATAGCACTGCGCCGGCCTGTTAGAATACCACAACCAAAATGTGCTACCAATCGCTGCTAGTGCTATATATTTTACACGAAATGTTATTTTTCATAAAACACGCCCACAGTACGCATTCTGGCACGTAATACGCCAACAGGTTACGCATGACGTGTAAATAAAATGCGCTACGCTATCGCATCGGTTCTGGTTCAATCTTATAGCTCACTCACTACTACTGTATATCTATTTGGTTTTGGTTTGGGCAATGAACAACGAGCAACTCGGCCGATACGCGTGTTTTAACCCATCAGTGGGAATCAAGATAGATCAACTCGATTTGAACACATTTCAGTTCGCATGTTCCGTCTTTTACTGGGTTTTAAGCTGCTCCCCTTTTTGAGTTGTGCGTATGTGTCTCCAAAAAATAATGTACATATGTATGTGCTACATTTTTTCGTAGCATTCATTTCCGCCTCAAGTGACTGTAATTTTCTTGTTCAGTAACCGAATGTATATTTGGAATATACATTTGAAATCCATTTCATATACATAAATCTCGTGAGCTGCTGAATTTTTATCGAATTAAATCATTTTCATTTGAATGTTAAATTGAATTAAAGATTAATTCCACCTCCTTGAAATGGGATTTGCGACTTTGTTGAAACGCAGCACATTTAATGGCCTGCGAAAAAAACACAACTTGAAACATTTTTCCAAGTGGTGTTTATTGAAATGAAATATTGATGTGTGTTTTTTTCTGTGTGCCGTGAAAGGTTACCCGCTGAGTTTCAGCGGTTCATAGCAAATGCGATGCGAAGCTGAGCTTGAGAGGTGAAATGTTTAACAAGAGGGACGGCAGAACTAAAAAGTACAATTTCTAAATTTTTCTGTTTGAACATTGGAAATAATAAAAAGAAAAAAAACAAAAATATTGTCGGAGAAAAGGGAAACGTTTATAAAAAATCCATCATGTTAACGAGAATTATGAGTGCTGAGTATTAAGTATGGAACCCAGAACAACGGAATTATTCGACAGAAAAGTTAATAGAATTTGCCGATATTTACTGGACTAATCATCGACTAATTCGGGATAATGTCAGCTTATCGTGTGTAATAATGAATAAGGTGATTTTGAGCATGATGTGGCACAGTATGAGCCTTTTTTCAAGCGATGGCCATGGATTAGCATTATTGTTGCTTTTTCTTTGACACAATCTCCTTTTTTTTCCTTCTTTCTTTCGATGCGCTTTCTCAAAATGGTCCTTTTTATAGTTTTTTTTTTGTTGTTGTTGCAATTTCTATTCAATATGTTTGATTTAGGTCAAACAAAAACACTTTTAAAGCTGGGCGCTTAAATTCACTGAACGTTGCACTCAGGCATTGTTTGCTCTTTTTATTCTTACTTTTGCTCTACACAAATCGATTCGCAACGCTTACGTGATACAAAACGTAAACAACGCATACACAAAAAATGCAGAGCAATACACAAATTCCGAATGTCCTGTCCATTGAACAATGCTTTTGAGTGTGCTAAATTCGATGTTATTGTGTTGTTCTCTTTTTTTCGTGTGTGTATGTTGTTGACGATGGTTTGTCATTTGTTATGGCAAAGGATAATACTAAAAAAAATGTGTGCCAGTGTGAAGTAGGTGCTTATGTCATTTTTGGATTAATAATTTATTCCGTTTTGAAGTAGATTTCAAGAGATGTACCAACAAATCCATGTTTTTTTTAGATTATTACAATTCTCTCTGTGGAGAAAAAGAGCAGTTTTGTTTACCGCAAAAAACTCGAGTTTTTTTTTCGAATCGAAATTAAGTGGGGTTTTTGGGTAGGAACACGTATCTATGAATTCAGAACATAAGCCACTGGTTTCATTAATGAATGAATTTGATTCGACTATCAAAGAACCGATTGAGTCTATTAGTCGATTGAGATGGCTGGCTGTTTGAAATATTCCCACCTGAACAAATGATTAACTGCATCTCCATTTCGATCGTCCGATTGTTGGTGCTCTCCGACGGCATTTAATAACAGATTTCATTTGACTTGGGCATAAATCGATCGATATCTCGATTAAAAAAATTATTCAGCTTTTCGATATTTTTGTTTTCTTTTTTTATTTATTCATTCCGGAAGCAGGCCAAATCGGTTTTTTTTTTAAAAAAAGAAATAAACATTGGTCTGCGCCTAAAATCGAAAATTTTATGGTTTTCGGCAGCTTTTATTGCCCATTTTGTTCAATTTTGTTCCGACAACAGTTAATAATTTTAGATGAAATAATAATTTTATAATCGGTCTGTTTGTATCCAAATGTTCCGTTTAATCGAATAAATCATATTTTTTTCTTCGTATTTAATCCATGTCGGAATCGGTCAGGGGCTACGTGTAAATTGATTAGCATTTTACCATAACCCAGAACAGCGCATAAGTCTTGAAATATTCAATATTTATTGTTGTCGTTATCCGTTCTAAGCAGCTGCCGCCCGAGAGAATAAAAAACCAAGAAAAAGCAGAGAAACAAAAATGAAACGAATGATCAAATTGGTCGACCCAATCGAACGATTGGCCACTATTGATGAATTGTTAACTTTAAGTCAAAATTGTAGGTCAAACTGCATTGTATACATTTCAATTCGTTGAATAATGTAATGCGCGAGAATCAATTGAAACGACGTGTATTCCATTTTGACGTTCAATTGCATCAAGTCGAAAATGAAACGAAACAAAATAAATGACCGAATTAAAACGAGCAGAGGGAAAAAGAGAGATAGAAAAAAAGAGAGAATAAAACGCTACGTGCGAAACGGAATAATTCTGAGTATAGAATATGTACAATGAAAACAGATTAATGGGACTGGTAAAGGCAAAAGGCACCTTAACTTTTTTAAACAGCTTACTTGTTAATGCCGTACGCAAATAATACTCGGTACCATAATTCGATTCGCGATGCAAATTGTCATAATTGTAATAAATATGCAGGTCTCGAGCAATTCGAACGAGCAACAGCAGTAACAACAAGCTCAGCACTGCCATCTAAAAATGGCATTTTTGGTTGCGGCGTTATTTGCCATTCGCCACTTTACATCTTTGTGTGTCTGTGTGTGTGTGTGTGTGTGTGTGTGTGTGTGTGTGTTCGTGTGTGCTGCTGTTGTTGCTGCTTGGTTTTAGTCGTGAACGAGGCAAAATGGCTTCGACATTTAGGCGATTTTGCATTTGCTTGGCAATGGAATCATGTCGTCGCGAACGCAAATCGATGTGTACACATAAAGCGTCGGTTAAAATTGATCAAAAAGCCGAATGCTTTTGATCGACATTCAGATTATTATTATTATTCACGAACACAGTCCACAAGTCCACATAAACACAATATCAACCAGCAGTTTTTGTTGTTGTTGCTGTTATTTGCACGTTCGCTTAAGGTTTTGTCATTGGCTGGCACTCTGCAAATTGCTGAAACATTTTTTGTTGAATGAAAATTAGTTAAGGGCATTTTATAAATTCGCTCTGTATTTTGTTTTTTATCTTTTTTTTTATTTTTGGTTGGCTTTGGGAAAACTTGCTCCGAGTAAAAGAGAATTTGCAACATAATGGTGGCGATGTGCGATTTGCAGCCATCGATCGAACGAATCAAAAACCACACCAACTGCCATCGGTCGATTGTCATCGTTCGATACATATTGATTTCTTAAAGTTCAAAAGCATTTTTAATTTGTCCATGATTGTTTTATAATTTATGCAAATGTGCGTTTATTAAATATTTCTGAAAAACGTCGTCACTGTGTCGTTATCCAGTTCGACTTCTGTACATCAACGCAAGTTCAACAATATAAAAAATGGCGTTCGATCGTTGTCATAATTTTATCGTCATTCGAATCAATCTACGTCATGAAGCTTACAAGCGCATTGACCATCATCAATAAATGAACAGAACAGAAGACAACGATAAATTCAATTGAAATTGGAATACAATTCGAATAAAGCGAACGAATTGAATGAAATGGTTGCATTCTAACGGATAATTTGGTTAAAAACTAAAACCACCATTCATTAAAAATTAACTACCATAGAGAATGTTGAAATCAAGCAACGTTTCCTCTCCTTACCAATGCCAATTTTACCAATCCCATGCAAGAAAATATGGTTTTTGAAATGTTTCTGTAATGTGCCGTTTTTTTTTCTTCTTCTACTTGTTTTTCCAATCGACACACGCGTTTTTTACATTTCTTCTTCCATTTTTGTGTTGTTTTGTTATTTTTATGGAAAATGTAATGAACACACAAAACATGAAAATTGTTGTTTTATATGTAAAAATATTTCATTTCGAATATCATTCGATTCAATTATTTGAGTCTGTGTTTTTTTTTATTATTCGTTTGCTGCTCTGCTGGTGTTTTTACCTCTATATGTTTCACTTCTCTTGTTTCGTAATTTTTTTCTTACTAATTAAAAAGATACTTTTATTCGAATAGAATGAAAAGCAAATGATAAAAAAAAATTGAAGAGTTGAACAGTTTTAGTGTTTTTGATTCACAATTCACAGAAATCAACAGAAGAAGAAAAAAAAATCATGCGAAGTACCAAAACATTCATATGTCTATTATGATCTCGAAAGAAGGTATCGTGAAACCGGCGAATAAGAAAGCTATGAAGCTATGCCGTGTACACACACTGCACTCGACTCGAATAGCAAACACGTAAACAAATTAAACAAAATGAATTCTCTTGGTTGCATTTGCAGCGAGCCAATGCGAAACCATCACAACATACTCTCAGTTGTTGCAATGATGTACATTGTAAACAGTACATCCAAGGTTTTTTGTTCATAAGTTCGCATTTTGTGCGTCGTACCATTCTTCTTCTTCTTCTTCTTCTTCTTCTTCTTTATCTTTGCACACACAAAATAACGAAAACAAATGTGAGAGCCGTGGGATAAATTGTTTTTAATTTATAATTTTTTGTTTTAACTTATTCCGTATCATAGACATTTTGTGAGTTTGTTGGTTTTTTTTAATTCAACAATTTTCTGAACGAACAACAGCAACAAATAACAAATAACAAATTTACCAAGTCAAACAGCAACGCAACAGAGAAAAAAAATGAGCTTGAGCAAAAGAAATCATTAACTTCGCTTATATTTGTGTTTTGATTAAATAAATGGCGATGAAACAAATGAAAGTTAATGTTATAATTGATGTGTGTATTTTTCTCTCTCTCTTCTGTCTTTGTTCATCTCATAGGATCATTCAAATATACGCGGTACACCGTTGGCAATGTTGGCTGCTCAATGCAATAAATTATCAAACAAATCACCACCCCCATTGGCTGATGCCGCAATCGGTAAAGGATTTCATCCTTGGAAAAAAAGCCCAGCCTCACCAACAATGGGACAACATTCGCCAACATTAAACAATGTTAATTCAATCGATACACAACGAAATCTAGCCTCAACCGGAACAATGGGAAACATTACACCAAGGTAAATATGCTTTGTGCTCAATACATTAAAACAAATCATGGATCATGAGATCATCTAAGTTTTGCTATTTGAGTTTTCGAAAATGCAGAGGCGAACCGTAATTAATAAACAACATTCTTTTATTTGTTTCTTCATTTATATGGGAAAAAATATTCAGTCGCCCAGTTGTATCGTCATGTTCAATGACCAATTCAACCACACAGTATGGCAATGATATGTATTTTGCTGGGACACCAACAGCAACAATAGCCGAACCACATATGCATCAGGGTCTATTGGGTAAAGTGGATAATTCATCAATTGGTTCAGTTTATTCACGGCATCCTGCTTACGATTGGCCATTTAATGCGGCCGCTGTATCGGCCACACACAAAACGGAATCGGTGAATTCGGGCTGGTGGGATATGCACAGTACAGCGGGAAGTTGGTTGGATATGGGTAATGCAGCCGCTGGTATGCATGCAACAATGGCCAACTATGCAACCGGCACGGAATATTCATCATTTCCACATTCACTATCGAATACCGCACATTTGCTTAGCTCGGGCCAGCATTTACTTCAAGATACCTATAAAATTTTACCCTCACAATCGGTGGGCGGTTTTACATTGCCACATACGGCAAATACAGCGCCACCAACACCGCAAGCACCATCGCCACGATCTCAACGCCGATATTCGGGACGTGCCACATGCGATTGCCCGAATTGTCAAGAAGCTGAACGTCTTGGACCGGCTGGTTTGCATTTACGAAAACGGAACATACATTCGTGCCACATTCCGGGTTGCGGTAGGCGCGGGGCCTCCTTGCGGGGCCTTTATTCTATATTGTTTATTGGAAACTAACAAAATTATTCATTGTTTATTAAAAACTAACAAAATTATTCATTTTTGATTGAAAACTAACGAAATTTCATTCATTTTTATTGAAAACTAACGAAATTTCATTCATTTTTATTGAAAACTAATGAAATTTCATTCATTGTTTATTAAAAAAAAAAATTTCATTCATTTTTATTGAAAACTAACGAAATTTCATTCATTGTTTATTAAAAAAAAAAAAATTCATTCATTTTTATTGAAAACTAACGAAATTTCATTCATTTTTATTGAAAACTAACGAAATTTCATTCATTGTTTATTTAAAAAAAAAAATTTCATTCATTTTTGATTGAAAACTAAAAAAAAAATCACGTATAAAAGTGTGTTTGCTGATGGTAGAAAAATGAATTCATAAAATTTGATTGTTGAAGATGCTGGTCAATCGCTTTAAAATGTCCTCAATTTTCTCTTCTTTGCCGGTGTTCAGCTTATGCCCATGGAGGATTTTATAAACGAAGTCCATTGCCCAGATACCTGTATTGAATTGTTTGAAAAATATGAATTTAATATTGAAAACAAATGGTAAACAATTATCATATTGAGAAAAATACCCGAATATTTGATTCCGATTTCAACATTGTGTTTGAAATAAACATGGTGAATGGTAGTTTTCGATGGATAGCGCGCCTTACATATTTCATCCAGTTTCTCCTGCTCTTCCTTTTTAACATCAGACTGGGGAGTTGTGTAGCATACGTTGATTGATTTGCTACCTTTGTCGTATCTCAGGAGAACATATCGTCCAACAAATGTTTGTGCGAATTGCAAATCGTCCTTGTGTTTACCCATACACTTGATGTTAATATTGGCAGCATTCAAACACCGAACTGGTAACATTTTGTACGGATGCATTTTGTTCACGAGACTTGCATACGCATTGACAACTTGATTGGCAACGGTGAAATCTTGCTTCAGCCATTTCTCCACGTTCCACGGCACTTTACAGTCCAAAAAATCGAACCATTCGATTTTCGTTTGATACAATTCACCATCTGTTGGAAACGATCGAAGATTTATATTCGATTTTTTGGCCGAATTTTCGATGCCGTCCATCCGCTGGAACACATACGCCGGATCCACGTTTACCAAGTCGATGGTCTTTCCTTCAGCGGTAATTTGTTCCAATTCATTTGCAAAATGAATTCCATTTGGATGCTGTGACATTCTGAGAACATTCACACGTGCTTTGTATCCTTCGATTTGTTGCTTGGATAAATCCGATGTTCGAAATCCGTTTTTTGCGCGACACAACCACTCTGCTCGCATACTCAAATTCATTACGCACGGTACTGCAAGTTCAATGTTAAATATGAACCTGATTGTATAAGGAGTGATATTGATGTTCCACCGTAATCGCCATCCACGACTAGGTATGGATTTACGTTCGGATGTTTAGCCAAAAACTGGCTTATAAAGATTCGAACGTGTGTGTCTGGTTTGCCGCTGCATTCTACAATTACGGCATCTTTTCGATTGACTTTTTGTGCGTATTGTTGCATCCGTTCAGCATACGCATTTTTTTCAATGATGAGTAATTTGTTGACTTGTGTCCCGACTTTGATCTCAAAATGTTGACGCATAGATGGCAAAGCGGTCAACGTGTGCTTACGCTTGTCGGTAAGACTTTGTTCCAATCAACTCCATTTGTCGATCAACATCGATGTCAACTATGTCAAGAATTTTCCGTATCTTCATACAGAAATGTGCGTAGAATTCCGAAGACTTTTTTTCGTCGACTGTCATTTGAATCGGCATATAATAGAGAAAGCGAATCATGTATCTTTCTTTGGTGCTTAAGCCGCGCAACAGTGATAGCAGCGTGAAAACAAAATAAAAAAGATCACTTGTGTTTGTGATTGACATATACGCATTTCCACTGCATTCAGGAACCAATACGCCATTCTCGTTGATGGCTGGTTTTTTGGTGTAATAATTTGAGTACATCAAGACAGTCGATTTCTCTGATTTTCCATCAATTTTTTCGATAATCTGGCAATATATTATCTCAAGATGCTGACGAATTCGGGCAACAACTGCTTCATCCTTTTTTTCAAGCACATAGTTGCTGTCGTATTCGATGAACTGAATTTCTTAGTTGTTAATTTGTTATTGAAAACTAAAAAAAACATATTCATGTATAAAAGTGTGTTTGTTTGTTGATGGTAGAAAAATGAATTTATGAAATTGGACTCATTAGAACAATCCAACTAACTTAGGCAAAAATATTTACAAGTCTTATTCACATTTCAACACAGTGTTTTCTAGATCGCACTGATTTCTATTATTGCAAATGAAAAAACAAATTCAATATTTCCCTTTTTCCAAATGTCTTTCCTTAATAGGTAAAGTCTACGGTAAAACGAGCCATTTGAAGGCGCATTTAAGATGGCACACCGGTGAACGGCCATTCGTATGCAATTGGCTATTTTGTGGTAAACGATTCACACGATCCGATGAGCTGCAACGACACTTGAGAACACATACAGGTGAATTAAATCAAGTTTAATACCGTACCTAAGCCATAGAAGAAATTTTAGATGAGATTCGAAATTCAACAAACCTAAGGGGGCATATATTGGGCCAATATTAGACTAGACTTGATACTCTTATTCAATTCACTAATATTTTCATTACAATCCCTTCAAACCCTTAGGAGAAAAACGATTTGCTTGCCCAGTATGCAACAAACGTTTCATGCGAAGTGATCATTTGGCTAAGCATGTGAAAACCCACAACGGTAACAATCCATCGAAAAAAGGATCATCTGAATCGTGCAGTGATTCGGAAGAAGTGAATCACAATGATAATAGCGCACATGCACAGCAACAAGCACATTTAGATGCTCATCAACAGGCCCAACAAAATCAATCACAACACCCACAGCATATGCAGCAACAGCAACAACAACAGCACCAACAGCATTCATTGCCGATGGTACATCAAATGCATCATACATCGAATCCATTAGACAATTCCGATCAATTGGACATTAAACCGGGTCTCGTTTGAGACTTTGATAATGCCAATGATATTCTATATTTGCTTAGCTGATGCAATTAAATGGTATATTGTTGTTGTTTTTTTTGGACTAAAACCCAAGTAAGAAAAAAGTGAACACATTTTTGAACATTAAGACTAGTTTTCCTCAAACGTAAAGTTTTTGACTTGCACATAGAATGCGCTTGCATGGAACCTACCGTATAAAACTTGTACGAATAGAGCTCTACACATACAATGAAACGAATGAAGAAAAAAAAATCACACACACATGGAAACAATGAAGAAAATATAAAAGTCTCTACCTAGTTGTATGTTAATATTTACATTTACAAAAATTATTTAGGTATTTCAATTTAATCTGAAATTATTATACATAATAAGAAAACAAAAAAAACTTTATCTAGTGATGGAATGCATCGCAATGATTATCAAAACAACACCCACACACACAAACACCCAGTTCACATAGAACAATTTTTCCCCCCTTTGATTTTAAGATATTATTCTTGGTGTAAATTGGAAACAAGTACCAAATTTATTCGCTTGGATAAAGATACACAGAAAAACTTTAAAAAAATTCAAATTAAACTAAAAAAAATCGAATAAAAAATTCTATTGATTAAAAGTAAAAATAAAATACAAAAATTATAGATGTCGTGTGAAGGTCACTTCAATTGTTCATTTTCGTTTCAATTTATACCATAGCCATTGAATGTGAATGGAATTAACAAAACAAAACAAAAATATCTCTAAAAGTACAAAACGAACCGAAATCTCTCATTTGACAAGACGGTTTGATTCTTTAAATGCTAACACGACGTGATTTTTTTGTTGTTCTTGCTGCTGCCATTGCTCACTTAACGGAGAAAAGAACAAATAAACGAAAACAAATTTCGCTCGTAATTGTACATTTAACTAAATGGATCCGTATGAAACGATGAATGAATAGCACATTTTTTTTCGGAATTGGATTTTTCTTTTAAAAATATCATCTAAATTACATAATAAAATGCTTTTTAAAAACAATTTGTCAAACAATAGGCATGACTTGACAAATGCGTTCAATTGTCATGCACATTGAAGCGACAGTGATTAAAATATTCCTCCATGTTTTCGGTTTTTGGATGAAGCAATTTTGTAAACAAGGAAGTAAATTAACAAATATATACAATTTTAAAGTATGTAATTTTTGTGCAAAAAGAAGAGAGAAACAAAAAAGTATAATACAATTGACAAACATGATTTTCCTCTCTATTGCTCATAGAACACGGCTTTGTATAGTATTTGGGCTTTTGTAGCTTGTGAACGATTAAAAGAGAAGCAGAAAACAGACAAAAAAATGAACAACTTTAAATATACAAAAAAAAACAAATTTAACCTATTCATCATATTTAAAGCGTATTTAAATTCTATGTCAATTGAATCTAATGTTGAAAAATGACGATGAATAAGCCCTTTTCAATGCAATTTATCAGCGCAATTTAATTATGCATTTAACAAAAAAAAGGTAAACGATTAGAACACATTTGGATATTTGGAAAGATAAAACATGAAAAAGAGAGCCAGACATTGTGACGACATTTAATTAATTTAACTACACAAACAAAATCCAACCAATTTCAATTTACAAATTGCAAGCTACAAACTTGAACAACCAAAATTCTTTAATCCAAATTACTTTTTGGGCAGAATTGCAACAAAATAAACACAAAAAAACCACACACAAAACTATGAAGAGCATACAGCTACAATTTATGAAACATTTATAACATTTATAACTATGACATTTATAACTATTCTAGTAAATTTATGCAAAAATCAAATCCGACTAAATGATGATTGTTAATGCGGATCGGAAAAATGAAGAATACAAAAATAAAGAAAAACTATTTTAGTTGTAAACGTTGTGCTGAAAACTGAACAAAAAATGGCATTTTTTTATTGTCTAACTGACACTTTTTTGAGTAGGTAATAACTAGTAGGCATGGAGAAAGGTAAGCAATCAGGCAGGCGGATGCAGAGAATACTCTAAATTCATAGGTAACGTAATATACTAAAATTGACGGGCTCTGACGACTTTTTGGCATATGCAGAGATTGATACATCAGGATGTCAAACAGCAGCTGCAACAAAATATGAAATTATATGATTGAATCGCTTGTTTTTTTTTTTATTGTGGCAACAAATTTCTTCAGAAAAATATGGAACAATCGCTTGACGGAAAGAGAAAGAGAAAAAGAGAGAGAGAGAAAAAACACAAAAATTATGTGTGTATGTGCTGTATGTGTGCTTCTTGATGCGAACACAAATGTTGCCGTAGGCAAGTCAGTGATAATGAAATCGCATTGCCGCCGGTCGGCCGACCAAATTCAAATTCGGATGAGAAGCGTTGGTTGGCATTTGGTGAGACTCAAATTGGCCTGATTGTTATTCATTATGAGAAATTGAATTTCAATACGTGATTATTGGGCTATCAACGATTTTTCCGAAAACAAGAGATTTGATTCATTTTTTTTTCTTTCAACAAATATAATTGGCTCAAATTTCCCTGTGTCTTTGTTCAAATGTAACAAATCAAATGTTTCTTTGGTGTTTCAAGTTGATATCACTAATTCGAACTGAAAATCGCAGTGAAACGACTTGCTTCACTAGTCGTCATCCTCACTCTTCAATGAAGAGTTTACATCTAACAGTGTTCGGAGTTCACATTGACATTTAGTATTTGGTATTCGGAGAGAAGTCACCACGAAATAGTTATAAATGATGACGATGAAACCGAAAAAATAGCAACAAACGTCTCGAGCATTGAACATTTGCAAGCAAACATTTTGATAGTGATGCATTAAGAAGTGCACAGCATGCGCTGTTATGAATCAGTAGTCCTGGTGCTAAACTGTCATTATCCTTCTGCCGTGATGTTCAATACTCGATGGCTGATGCTTGACTCGTTTGCTGGTCGCTATTTGTGCCGAAACTGTGCAGAGAACAGCATAGCATTTAACGAATGCCAACGACGCCAGGCATCACATTTTCAGCCCCATTCACATTCGCTGGCTGAATGATTCGGAATCCGCATTTGTGGTCAATGGGCTCATTGTTCTCAGGCACTCTCACAGCATCGTAAATTATCGTCATCATTGTGCAACGCCAGTGACAAATTGATAGTGTTAAATACATATTGCAACAATAGACTCTCTATTTTTGTGTGTCTACTTCTCTTCTTCCATCGCCCTGAAAATGAAATGATTGAATGGTGAATCGACTCACATGGATTTTCTATACTATATCACTGCTAATGTTGACTACTACATGTGCTATTGCTGTTTCAAGAGAAAGAAGAATAAAAAAAATGTCGAAACAATTGCCACATATTCGAATCACTGGTGGCTGCTGCTACGCGCAGCGCTCGCACACGGCAAGGATAATAAATTGATTGTGTGCGCCTGTATCACACTGTGAGTTTATTTTCATTCCATTTGGTGTCATTTGGAACTAGTTTGTCGACTTCGACAAAATACCGCGGCCAAAAGCCCATGAAAATTCGAGTGAGGGAAATAAATACGTTTGCGCTTCATCTTCTATCTCTCTCCATTTTATGTGTTTTCTGCATGTGCATTTTTTTTGTCGCTGTTACTATGAAGTTTCCATTATTGCCGAGAGTTGCCTCTCTTCAAATGGCCTTTGTGCGTATCCATATATTATGCAGCCAATGTATTTATGTGACAATTTTCCGGCTGTTGTTCCATTGTTTGTCCTCGAGCTCGCACCGAAACACACATCAATGTGTGGAAATAGTGTTGTTGCATGCTGTATGTGTTTCACTCTATTCAGCAATTCACTATTGATACGTAATTTGGTTTTTGTTCTTTAGTAGTTCTGTTTTTTTTTTATTGTTCAAACACTTTTTGCCATCTTGATCGGTCGCCTTAACGTCTTCGATAGTGTACAATAATTGATGATTCGTTGTGTTTATCCCTCAATTTTGGCTGCTTGTTGCTTGGTTTCGCAAATTTGTTCAGCTCTCAATAGCACACATCTTTTGTCAATTGTTTGCATTGTCATAAATACCTCTATATTCCATGCATGTTGTCATTTTTGTTTGGAGAAAGAGAGATAGAGAGAGAAAGAGATAGAAAAAAGCCGATAGGTTAGTGGGTCATAAACACTATCATAGACCATTATGACCACAATCACATTATTTATGACTCTTTTTTATCATTTGCTTGCTTGCCTCAACTTTATTTATTCATTGGTTCTGAAAAATAATGCATTTTTGCGGTAAAAACTATTAGGAGGACATGAAACATCAAAAGGCAACAAAAACTGTTTGATACCCTTGCGATTCGATACTTTGTAGAGATTTTATCCTATGACAAATACTTTTTTTTCAATTTTTAACACCGTTTGTCGACCAAACAATACACCGGATACAACTAAATATGATCTCGGAAATGGATGTGTTAATGACAAATAACAATTGTGCAACGTTTGATGATGTACAAAATTGTCCATTGCGCCATATGAATTCGAGTTTCAAATTATAATGTTGAGTTTGTTGGTAGATTTAAAACAAGATTTTACTCCATTTTTAGTTACTGAACTGAACACAAAATTATTAAATAGTTCGAACAATTTTCGACTCAAAATTTGAATTTACTGAGTTTTGATAGAAGCTCCCAAAAGAAAACATTACACTCAAACCGGTGGAATAGGTAAATTTTTCGCTATTTATCAATGCACAAAGAAAATTTGATATTAATTTTTCTCTTTTTGTTGTGGAAAAATCATGAAAGGGTATCACAAATTAATTTGATTAGCATTTGTAATAGAGAGTTATAAACCACAAAATGAATAAATGAAGAAAGAAAGAAAAAAAAAACAGTTGTTCAATTGAAAACAGCAGGTATTTTTTTTTATTGTTATTTCGACGACTTTTATTGAAACAAACAAACGAATCAATTTTTCATCGTTTATACATTTCCAGTGAACAATGAGTGCAGCGCTTTTTTGTATTAACCCTTTATTTACTCGGGTATTTGACGTTGTATTGAAGAGTTGAAACTCTATGAATTGGTGAGCCATTCGCTTTTGTTATGCATTTTTTTTTTCTCTTCAAATAAATATCCAAATGCATATAACGTCAACAGCCAATTCGAAAATGAAATAACAATCATATGGATGATGGGCACTTTCTGTGGAGCGATGCAGACTTCAATAATTATATATGTGATGTTTGGTTGAGCACACCAAACACACATTTCCACAATAGAATATTCAAAACAACAATAATAAAAAAAATTCGCTTCATGACAAAGCAATTGATGAAAATATCATGAATAGTTAATAGACTGGCAATGGAATTTTTGTATAAAATTCCAATATTTTTCTAAAAAATACAATATTTATTGGCAGTTTTTGTGCGCAAAATGAAACTCACATTCAATGTTTTTGTTATAATTAAAAGTATCTAATTTCATTTGGTTTTTTTTCTGATGATAAATCGCATTCTTCAAAGAGTCTAACCTTTTTCACCCAGATATCGTGACTTCATATCTAATTTTAGCCTTGAAAGGGTGCAAAGATCTTGTAGCAACGCTGTTTATCTTCAATCAACGAACAAATATGAATGAATAGACCCGTGGGTACAGGCTGTACAGGTAAATTTAAGAAACATGAATGAAATCACTTTATTTCTTGCATTTTTGTATGTGAGGAAATTCACTTATTATTATTATCTTGAGATTTTTTGTGTTCATTCCTTATCAAGTTGCACTTCCTTCAATTTTAAATGCCGACACACCTTTTTCTGAGTTTATCACGTAATCTGATACTTTCCTGGTTGTTAGGATGGTTTTTTTCAATACTAAAAGCATTAAGCATCGATACAAAATCGATTGCATGTAATTCGATTTGATTGTCAAGAATGACAAGATCGAAATGTTCAAAACAGCACACAAAAAATATGAATGGCAGAAAATCAGATGACATCGTATAACTTTATGGATATAGATTTTATCTTGTTCCGTTGAGCTGTAGGTGGACTTACCTCATAGACGAGCCGAATTTGCGCAAAAAATCCATTCTTTATGAATGCAGACACATCGAGATTTGAAACAAATGTTTGGTGAAGGTCTAGAACAATGTGCCAGTATATCAGAATACTAGGTTTGAGTCACTTCGGCTGGCGTCTACAAAGTAACTGAAAAATTGTATCGAATTGGAAATAATGTTTTATTATCTTCAACTAAAATAAATGAAATGTGGCTATTGTTTATTCTTTATTCCTGATTATTTTTGTCTGTCTCAATTGCAAACAAAGTGGTAAGTTCGATAATTTCAGAAAAAAAAAACACTTATACCATGTAATCATTCTAAATGTTATGAATGTGATTATTGGGTGAAATAATAACGGTAACAAAAGGACTATCTACGGTTTGTCTCTTTTATTCGGAATTCATAATTTAGCATTTAACTCTTCATCGACGGTGGCAGCGTGACGACAATGACGATGGCGATTGGCCACTGGCCATCGCTTGTGTGTTTATTTTGTTGGCATTAATAAATACCTGGATTCGTACCGTGACTATTTTAGTTTATTATGTCAAAGGTGAAATATCCTCATTTCGTATTTTCAATTTATCAATCCATAATTCATAAAATGAATTGGCTACACTTGTCAAACTATCGCCGTTATTAGACGGCGTAAAACTATATATTGAATTGTGGATTTGTTTTAAAGTTTTGTTTACTATATCATTTGGTATCGATTAGGAAAATGACTTTATTAAATGTTTTGCCCATAAAGTATTTGTTCAAATGACCACTTTTGAATGTAGATTGTTTGTGCATTTAACTGTATTTTTTTACATTTCATATCAATTGCTTTGAATTCGATTTTCGAATTACAAAACTTATTCGCTCGGGAATGAAGAGGAAAATAATCAACGGGTTTATTGAACATAAACAATTGAAATGGCGAAAACAAATCTACAAAATGAAGTTTATATACAAATTTTTCCAAGAATTTTATACACATCGTATCTACCGTTAAAGCAATTGACTCAGCTCGTGGCACATGTCTCATACTTGAACTATCCCATAGAATAAACCATTTGGTTGAGAAAAAAAAAGAAGCGTTTAACGAGCTCTACATTCTTTAATTATAACTTAAGTTAGACAAAAGCCAACCAACCTTCATCTGAGAAGACATTTTGGTTCCGGCTAGTTGGAAAATAGAGAGAGAAAAACCCAAATAACCCACAAAAAATTGTTTTAACATTATCATTAATAACATTTCAGAAGAAAAAAAAATTAAAAAATTGAATAAAACGTATTCTTTTGAGCAATTTTTTTAATTAACTCTATTTCGAGGGAATATTTTGTCGTTAGCTGAGAAAGCAAATGATCTATGCAAATGTGTCCGAATCGGTCATTCATGCGTATTTTGCTATTGAGGGAGTCACGCAGTTTAGAATGTGCATCAAAATGAATGTGTCGCTGTTTTTTTTGTCTCTCTACCACTCACTCTCTCCCTCGTTCTCAAAATTCTCTGTCTATTTTGTCTCTCTTTTATATTTGTTTAACGAAAATCTTCACAATTTTGAGGCAGTTTTTATGAATAATTTGCTTCCAACTACTGACTTTTCTTTCAATTTGGTTTAATTATAATAATAATAAAAATTATTAATAAACAACCATTTTACGTAACATAACCACTAATGCACCGAAACGGACAAAATAAAAGCCACAGAGCTGTACAGCAGCAGCAGCAGCAGCAGCAGCAACAACAGAAGGCAGTTCATAACAACAAAAACACACACAATAATAACAATAAGCTAAGTACAAAGCAGCTACGGTATAATTTTCAATTTAATAATAAGTTTAATTCCACTGGTATTTTATATTTCGTTCTAATGTTCTACAATGCATGATATGTTATCATCATCATGTCATATACATTATTTTATATATTTATATATATATACATATATATATTTCGTACAGCGAGACAGAGATAGAGATTGCGATGCAAAGGAATTATTTTTCGTTTATTTCGATTATCATGTAAATGAACATTGTTATAAAAGCGAATCAAAAGAATTTAACCAAAAGCATTTGTGACATTTCTATCTCCCTTTCTCTGTAATTTTGCTCATAAAATTCGTTGTCATTCCCGAATTGCGATTCCAGCCAATAAACAGTGCCTCGGACTGTGTGCTCGCCTTACATTTCTACATAATAAATGTTAGTATTCCTCTATCTTTGTCACACTTCGATATGCGCTCTTCATTTCACATGGCAACTTGAAAATTCTGTCAACTGTTTATATTCCATTTTCAAATAGTCTCCGGTCTCTTGTTGCCGTTGTAACAACCCACCATTGAGTTTGATTGCGTGAAATCATTAAATTGCATACGGGAAAAAAATGAAAACCGCAATTCAAACCATTTGAAATGGATCGTTAGCTGCTCCATTTCTTTTAACAGTCGTTTTTTTTGTTCATGAAAAAGAAGAGAAAAACACGCATTAAAGAGAGACTCTTGGAAAATTTTACTGTGTTGATTCTTTCTATTTTAATTCCAAAAATGTGCGATTCGAGTAGCAGCCAACCTCAATCTCAATGCCACAATTTGATTCAAGGGAATTCGCTTGCTCTTAACACTGCATCACATCTTTCGTCTGAAATAAATTGAAAATTTATTGAAATTTATTTCCCTCATCTTAATGACAACATTTACGGTCGAATTACGGCCCATTACGGACGACTGGGAAAAAAGCCATTTTTCAAAGTTTCAATCAGAAACAATCGAATGCAAATTTGCATAAAATTAATTTGGGATTGAGCAAACGAGAGAATATAATTCTATTTTTACTATCGTTGGTCTTGGGTCGTATTTATTGTGAAACCAGATTGCATATGGTTTTATATTTGATTTTCCACACCAACAACAACAATAAATCTATAAAATGGAACGTTTCGCAGATTGTCGCCGTTAACGATTTTCATGGTGTGTTTTTTCTCAGTAAATTAAACTTTCACCGCGACGAAATTTTTTACTCTCACCATGTATATGTGAATGTGATCCTGTGTCTCCGAAGCCTGATTACTTAACCGAATAATAGGAAATGAATAACCAGCAAATTTGTGTGTGTGTGTGTGTCTCTGTGTGCATGTGATTTGCATACTGTATTGAAATTGAAGCGCGGAGTGCGGTGTTTACGGCGTATGCCGTATTTTATGAGCTGCATGGGGACAAAAACCAACAAGAGCAACATTATTAACAGACTCTCTGAACTGTAATGCAATCAAAATATTCACATTATTGCCATCGACGTGCAATGTTTATACACGACCCCCTACTGATAATCATGATTAAGCGCTGGTTAATCTTTGCACAAAAATTATGTGTCATTTTGGGTTGACGCCACACTTTTGGTACATTTTGTTGTTGCTGTTCGTGATATTTTTTGTTGTCAATTGAGCCTTGAAAAAAAGATATTCGCTAAAGATGTTGTAAAATATTGTCATGTTTGAGTATACATTTTTTGTCGAGAGGACAATTTATTCGACGCAAATTCAATTCAGCTGAAAATGTGCATTATTTATTCAAAGAAAAAAGAGAAATGAACAAGAAGAATACAGCCACTGTTCTATAGATAAACTTTTATTAAACTCTCATTCAACACGTCTGGTTCGTTTGAATGGCAAAGGATAATCACACAGAAACATTATAATTTTATGAAATTAGCTGTCTTTAAAATGAGCTTGCTGAAAAGGTAACGTAAAATTTAATTACAGGTCTAATTAAAAATGATATTGATTGAATAGATAGGGTGCGAATTCCCCGTTTAAATACTTTTTAGTAAAGTACAACGAAGACGAAAACAAAAAATAACACCGCAGAACGCTAAGCAATTAGATAGCCCCGGTACATTAGCCAAAGCCAATTAAGAGCACAACAACATTTACCATTTCATGAGGTTGTTCTGTTCATAAATAATCAATGCAAAATAATGCGTCTATTTATGATGTTTCTTTACAATGTAATGTGTAAAATTGCTGCAAATTTTGAATTTTTGATGATTTTTTTTTCATTTGTTGCATCTCAAACACTTGATGCATTTAATATAATCACTATATTAGTTGCGTCTTCTACAACTAACAAGTAGATTACCTCTTTTAACAACAAAATTAACGCCTCTGTTTAAAAGAAGTGGGGACAAACTGTAGGCGATAGTAAACTGTAGGCGATAGTCTACAAAAAATTTGAAATCTAACTATTTTTCGATCATAATTTAACATCTGTTGCATTTCAAAATACGAGGTACTATAAATTCCTTCGTTTGAAATCTGGATTTTGAAAATCGTAAATGTTCAACTAATTTTGTATTTTATTCAGAATTAAATTTGAAATTTATTTAATAGAAATACTGTTCAATGTTTCAATGTTCCAGCTCCAACTCAAAATTTCGTACGATTGTGCTTTGATTCTGCCAAACATATGAATTGTATTGAATAATTTCGAGAGAACTATAATATGTTGGATATCTAGTAGAGCGGGGATGTCAGGCACATACTTAAGTTGAGGGTAGTCTTGAAGTGATTGTTCGGAAGAAACCCTTTTGATACAGATGCATTGTGTCACCAAATGTTGACCCTGAAATACGGAAGTTTTTTCATATGTGTCTCGATATCATTATGATTATCGATCGATTTCATCTTTGTAGAATGTGGAAAACACATTTTTTCTATTTCACGCCCAAATAAAGTGCCTCAAAGATATATAGTCATTGAGTTCATACATATTTGATGGATTCTCAATTAATTTTGCATGACATAATTGTTGCCAATTATCATGCTGTCAATCTTGAGTGTGACGATTCAATTATCATGGTACGAATGTTTGAAAATAAAGGAAAAATAGCAATTTGTGGGGAAAAAGTGAGATTGGCTTGTTAATTTCTTAACACAAATATTCTAAGATACTAAATCAACGTAACTGAATGAATCCAAGTGTAAACAGTAGCTTCATTGGCACTGTGATTAGTAATCACTGATTAGTATGCTAATTTTTTATATTTTTGTATTGAAAAAAAGATATTTTGCATGAATATTGATAGCCAAATAAATATTGTTAATATTTTCAACAAAAACATCCAAAAATAGAATTTTCTAATAGGAAAGGATTGGAACTGGATTTTTCTGATTTCTTTTGTGCGACAATATCAAAATCAAATATTCACTCGATGTGAAGTTGTCTGCATATGCACGTATGAGCTCTTTACGAGTGGAGACGGCATAAAATTCAAAAAAATGTTTTCTTTCAATTCGTTCAATTATAAATAAAATATATTATACAATTTTTTGAATTTAAACTCATTGTAATTTCAAAAGAATTATGAACTCTTGAGCTTCGAATTGAAGCTAAATCTATTGGGAGATCATTTTGATTTTCAACATTACGTTAGAAGAATAACAACATTTCTCTCATCTGTAAACATCTCAATTTATACTTTATTCAATTCTAACGTAAAAAATCATCGATAGATTAATCATTGACCTAAAACAGGCATAAAATTAAATAATTAGAGAGTAGTAATTTGAAAATCAATTGCATGTAAAAATTAATAAATTAACATCGTTTGGCTGATTTCCATAGAAAATGTTCGTTGATTAATCCGTGTGGTGGAACTGTCAATTTCCAAATATGCAGAACTGTCAGTATTTTTTATGCTATGTCATTTCGTTGTATTCAATCTGATTTCATTTGATTTTAATTTCCAGCGAATGAGTTGAACATTGTTTTTGTTATAAAAAGAAAAATTGACATTTAAATATTAAATCGTGTACAGTATCAGATATTAAATTGTTCCGTATATTTAATATCAAGATTTGTTTCACATAGTCTACATAAATTGTTGATTAAATATAAAAATGCCGACTTATAAAGGTTAGTTTTTATGAATTTGCTGACAATTTGGTTCAAAAGGCAAAAACAAATCCTTTGATAATAAAATTAAAATGACATTTTGACCAATTTTCTTTCTTAGTTAAAGTGAAATGGGGTCGTGAGAATTTTCCCAATGTAAATGTTAACACCGATGAGGATCCGATGGTGTTCAAAGCACAATTGTTTACATTGACTGGTGTTCAACTTCACCGGCAAAAGGTTATGTGCAAAGGAGTTGCCCTTAAAGACGATCAATGGAATTTTCCACTTAAAGATGTTTGTATTTCTATCGAATTTCTTCGAAATCCTTTGAAACTAATCATTATTCGTTCTATTCACTGTGGTTTTTATAGGGAGCGTTGGTATTATTACTTGGAACAAAAGATGAAAATATCGAATCAGAGCCGGTCGAACGACCAAAGTTCATTGAAGATATGAATGAATCAGAATTGGCATCTGCGGTATGCTCTTAATAATCTAGCCATATTACACAGCTAGCAATTTAATCATTTTTACCAAATTTGACAGTTAAAACTACCAGCTGGTCTAACCAATTTGGGCAATACGTGCTACATGAATGCCACCATTCAGTGTTTAAAATCCGTTCCGGAGCTTCGAGAAGCATTGAAAGATTTCAAAGAAGATTTTTCCATCAATTCATTGGCCTCAGCACAATCGATAACGGCTGCCATGCGATCCGTTTTTGATCAACTAAATGGTGGAAATACGGTTACACCAGTGCTGTTGCTGCAAACATTGCACATGGCTTTTCCACAATTTGCACAATCCGGTGAAAAGGGTTCATACAGACAACAGGATGCAAACGAATGTTGGTCTGAACTACTGAAAATGTTACAGCAAAAATTGAAGCCCATCAAAAAGGGGGAATCAAACCTGAAAAGTTACAAGTAATACCACTCTAATTATTGTAAAAATAAGTATCTGAACAAAAATGTACACTTTTGATTTAGCTCGTTGATTGATCAATACTTCGGTGGAACATTTGATATAGAAATGAAATGCACGGAAAGTGAAGAGGAAACTCCAACGTACTCCCAAGAAAGCTTTTTGCAGTTGAGCTGTTTTATCTCGCAAGAGGTTAAATACATGTTAAGTGGAATCAAATCGGTATGTTAACAAGATGAGCACATAAATTGAGTTTATTTGAAACGAGTTAAACAAATTCTAAATTTACTTTCAGAAACTACAAGAGCAACTTACGAAGAAATCGCCAACATTAGATAGAGACGCAGCTTACGCTCGAACGGTATTACCTTCACAGAATTCATTAATTTTCATTAATTCTCAAAATAAATGGTTTTTCATTTGTTTCATTTATAGTCGAAGATAAGTCGTTTGCCAGCCTATCTAACGGTGAATTTTGTTCGATTCCAATACAAAGGCAAAGAGGGCATCAACGCCAAAATCTTAAAAGACATCAAATTTCCAATTGATTTCGATGCATTCGAATTGTGCAGTAAGTCATTGCAAGAACAGCTGACTCCGATGCGGCAAAAATTTAAGGTGATTGAAATCGGGTTTCATTGAAATGCATTTTATAATTAAACGCTTTCGTTTTGTTAATGACAACAGGAGGTTGAAGATGCTGCTCTTGAAAAGCCAAAAACCAAGGACAATCAGCTTAAAAAAGAGGAAGAAGATAAAACAGTGGCTTTGCCATTTTCATTTGAGGATGATATCGGTAGCAACAATAGCGGCTACTATACATTGCATGCAGTGTTGACACATCAAGGTCGATCAAGTTCATGCTTTTCCTTTAAATGTCCATTTGCTGAATTTCGAAATTAATTTTCGAATTGAAATTTCAGGTCGATCCAGTTCATCGGGCCATTATGTTGGTTGGGTGCGTCAATCACCAACTGAAGATAAATGGTTTAAATTTGACGATGATTCTGTATCCCCAATAACATCGGAAGAAATTCTTCGGTTGAGCGGCGGAGGTGACTGGCATTGTGCATATGTTCTTCTGTACGGTCCGCGTATTCTCCGTGTTCCAGCAGATGAACCAATGCAAGAATGAATTGATTTAAATTGATCAAATGTATGATTTTTATACTAAATTTCCAATTGTACATGTGAATTGAATTCCGGTGCATTTGAAAATAATCTGCAATCTTAATCATCATTCAAACATACCGAATTTCATAAGATACATTCACCTTTATACAAAATCACGATAAATACATTGCCAATTTCTAGTAAATAATTTGGTGTATTTTTTTTTCTATTGAATAAAAAATGCCAGCCCCGAAACCCTTGAGATAAGACGGAAAGAAGAAATACGCATTGTTTTGGTTTCGATCCGTTGATTCGGACCCCTGGGCAAAGTTTCTCAAAAAATCATATACAAAAAGCCCAGACATCTGTCTTTCTTCACTTTAATTGTTTTTCTTTTTTAATATTTCAGTTCAGTACAAGTAAATACATAGATTTTGTTTGTTTTCAAATACGTGAAAATTCGTGTACTTTTTTTTGCTTGTTCTTAAACGTAAATGTGTTAAACAACATTGAATTGATTTTGGTTGATCGAATTTGCAAGCAAAATGCTGATGCAATCTGAGACCGTAGTGGCTTTAAGCCATTTTATTGATAACAGCAAGCTGTAGTGACTGTAATTGATTTGACCATTTGTCCATGGCTTGATAACGAACAGAACAGCGTGATTCTTTGTCTAATTCAAGGACTTGATTCACCTGATCGATGCGGCCACGAATCGTGCTGAAAATGAACGTTAAACAAATATTAGTAAATATTGTTTGAATGTTATTTGAATATAGGTAAAATAGCTTACTTGTCGAGAATGCAAGACACCAAGAGACTTTCAACTTCGGCTGGCTCAATGTTCAATTCGGTAGAAATGAAAGGAATTGCAATACGTGTGTATGGACGAATTAACTTGATCAAAACTTGTGTTCGAATATTACGTAGCAGATCTAAGGAGAAATTAATAGTTTCAAAATTGTATGAATTATAAATTGTATTCAAATCAAAATTTATGTCGTACCTTCAATGTGTTCTTTGATAAACGGATCAGCCATGATGTTGTTGCGATTGTTTCGCAGAATTGATTCAAATTCATTGATGTCATTGTTTTGGTATGACACCACCAAGTTAGTCATGGCCAAAATTTCCGGATCATTTTTGTACGGCTTTGCCTCTTGTGAATCAAATGGATTAATATCTGACTTCATCAACCTGTTGTCAAAGTAAAACTAATATAATTTTCATGTTCGTTTAAGACAAGCAGAGAAAATGCTCACATATTGGCGAGAACCAAGTATTTAAGGCACGTTGTACGACGTGCTGAACCACTTTCATCGTAGTTTTTGAATGCTTCAAAGAAATCGGTGTGAGCCTTTTCGAATTCACCTTCACGCAAATGCATTTTTCCACCGCATTCTGAAATTACATCAAATTGGTATAGAGTTTGAGGTTTGACATAAGACGAGTAGCTATGATATTTTAAAAACTAACCGCGAATAACACCCATAATCAACGGATGCGGAATAGCCGATTTGATGTGTAATGATTGCTCATACAATGCCTTGAGTTTTTTATTATTTTTTTGAACCGTATACATTTGAATTTCCAAAGCGTAAATTTCCAACAATTGTGTGCCCTTTTTCAAATCATCCTCACCATCATCAGTCTATAGAAAAAGTATGCGAATAGATGTTTACAAAATTTCACATTTTTGCTTCTATGTAAGATGTTTCGTTACCTGGCATGATTGATGCAATTGTTTCAGAATCTTTTGAAGTTTACTGAAATCATTTCGATCAAAATACAATTTTCCAAGTTTAGTGTTGGTTTTGAACCACAGCCGATCATTTTTGGCATCCTTCAACGCCTCCAGCGTTGTTTCATAAAAGTTCTGCAGCAATTCCATCTGTCGACATCAATCAATATTAATATGATTTTTTTTTGCTACAAAAATAGCAAATAGTTTGATATGGTTAAAAAGTTCCTTACGTTTTTCGATGTCGAAATGTAGTCTAAAATCGAGTTGATGGATTTTTCCGAATGGTTTCGTGTGACCGCGCTTTTAATGTATGTGAGCAATTGTTTGTAGCGTACCATCATTTCATTGTAATTTTGAAGCTTGAAATTGATTTTAATCATTTGCTTGAGCGCTTTGAAACCCCATTCACCTTTTTCGCCATTTTCCAGGTCGAGCACCTTTTGAAATGATTGTAGTGCGGCTTGTGGTTCATCTTCCTTCAATGCTTTACTGTTATAGTATTGATTCTCTAGGTCAACGTCCGGCTCTGAATTGCTGTCTTCCGAATATTCCTAATAATAAACAGCATCAATTATTCATCGGTCAAAAGTGAACATAATCAATATCAATGTCGAGATCATCGAACCTCACCACGAACCATTGACATTGAATTTCATTTTATTTTTTAAATTTTTTTTCTCACATACCAATCCATAATCCTCCTCATCATCACACATAAAATCGTCATTCTCTTCGAAGTCAGACATGTTTTAATTCGGTGCAAGTATCGCCGAAAACTAACTAAAATATTTGTATTTATAAATTCAATTGAATCACGTACAATCGCACAATTTCTCTATCAAACGTAATAAAGAGTTAAAATAGAATCTATGACTTCAGCTGACACATCGAGAATGTTGTTTGTTGCTCGCAATCGGCGGTATTTGACTGTCAATGCTCTTTGTTGTGCCTTTGCATCTAATACTACGAGAATGTTTTAACGTTGGCAACACTTCAATTGATTTACGTTGCACGTTCTTCGAATGAAATTGTATTTTTTTTTCAAATATTTACTTGATGCAGAAAAAAACAATATAATTTTATTTTTAAAAACCTCAAAATGTATGTGCTTAATACATTCATTTTTGTCATTTGATATTTGGTCGAATCAAAGGTATCTTTAGAAAAACCACACGGTAAATGCTGCAACTGAAGTAAAAAACTACGCTTTATCTCATTCGTATTCGCGTGGTAGTACTACGAAAGCGGTGACATGTGTCAATGATTTGTTTGAAACAAAAGTTCAATTTTGTGTGCTCATCAAATAAGAATAATAATTAAATCTGTCATTTGTTTATCATTTGAAAATTGTTTGATGAGTCTGTAAAATTGTTTGTCAATGTAAAGAAATGGAATTTAATATGGAGTCAGAGAAAGTAAAAACCAAGGCAAAAACACCACCAACTAAACGAAAATCGAAAGCAGCTAAGCTCAGGTTTGTTTTAATCATGTTTCTATAGCGACTCTTTTGATACGTTTTTTTTTGCTTGAACCAAATGTGACTTCAATTAACTAGCATTTCCTTTCATTTCTCTGATCATATAGCAAAGAGCAACTGTTATTGGCTCTACAAAAGAAAAAAGAATGTAATGCAAAGGCTCAAGAGATTGTTGAAAGATTCCTAGATCCAGTGCCGCTTGAAAATGTTGAATATTTCCTATCGAGTGTAAGTTCAATTTGGTAGTTTCTGATAAGTAACGAGCACAATCGCATTGGATAATTTTTTCGATTTCGTCTACTTTGTCCCATTTTTAGTTGATCCACATAAATCAGGCTCATTACGATGACATCGTTGAAGAAAGATCAATAACGAAGCTTTGTGGATATCCATTGTGTGACATCACCCTAGCTGATATCCCAAAACAACAATACATCATCTCGAGAACACAAAATAAAGTCTATGATATCACTGAACGCAAGAAATTTTGTAGTAATAAATGCTTTAGATCGTCTATGTATTTAAAAGAGCAAATTTTGACGACTCCACTGTGGGTCCGCAAGGATGATGATATCATACCTGAATTTAAGTTGCTTTCATTTGGTGACAAGGAAAACGGTTCTAGGGATGAAGATAAACAAGACAACCAAGAGAAATCCAAACAAGAAAATTCAGATGAAATAGACACAAAAAACACGAACACAAGCAACAGTAACTCAAAATAGATTAATTCAGTCAAATTTATTTCGGGTTTTAATTAGGTTTTCTTCAATGAGAAAACACACTTACAGTAGTTTATAGACGAATTGTGATGAAATAAAGATTTTTTTTTTTTTTGTATAAAATGTAAATAATTTTACATGTGCGTTTATATGTTAACTAAATAATGGCGCGATTGTTTTGACTCATGAATCACATCATTAATACTGAACACTAAATCAAAGTAAAGAAATTTTTTGAACTTTTGGCCATTCTGAAATTTTTTGAATTCGTTGATAGGGTTGAAGGCATTGTATTTGGAATTACAATTTAAAATACTTGTTCAAAGATCTGAATGTCTATTTTTGCCTGAGAAAATGTTTGAAATTTTAAGATTGATGCATAATTTTGTACTGCACCTTAAATTTGTATGTACTTTTCTAAACATGAAGATTATACGGTAATTCTATCTATTGTCGATTGAGTTAAATTGCTGTCATTTCCCTGTGAATTTGTTGATGCGTGCCTTTGTAACTTCTGGTGTTGAAAAGTCGATAAGCGGTCCACGTTTGGGCAATGGAAGCATTTCAATTGATGCCATTTCGCTAAGAAGTCGTTTTCGTTTGCACGAGAACAACGGTGTTTCCATTATGCTGCTATGATGGCTGGAACGTTTAGCCACTGGTGTTTCTTCGAGCATTTGTCTACCTTTCTCCAAAAGGTAGTCCACCCTCTCTAATGTGTTATTAAATTGGTCTTCATCATTTTCAATTTCGGGATCTTTTGATTTTGTTTCAAAATCCAGTAAATCTCTGTTGGGTGTTTGATCTTTCGATAAGACTGGCGATTTAGATTTTGGATTGGCCATTTTTGGTGTTTCAACGCTCAAAATAGCCGGTGATTTTATAAAATGTTCACTGAACGATGCACTTTCATTAATTGGTTCGAGATTTTCATTTGGGAAAAATGTGTAATTGGCACGTTTAAATGCAAACGTACCACGTCTCTGGCGTTCGGCTTTCGTTATTTGTGAGTTTTGTGAATTTTGTTCGCTGAGTGGTGACACTTTCGACGCATTTTTGCTCGTTTGGCTATTACTTGTTAGATCACCATTTTCGGGAGTAGCGTCTTTAGCTGATTCGTTTATCGATGCAGTTGCATAGAGTGACGATTTTGTGGCTGACGCACTGGAATTTTTGCTGGATGAATCAAATTGTGATGAGGTCTCTTCGATGATTGTCGATGGACGTGTCATACCAACATACTTGACGGGTGATATTTCGATTGTTTCATCTCCATCTTCGTCTTGAGAATGGTCTAGCGTTGCTATCGCCAGACTTTGATTAACCGTTTGATTCCATAGCTCGGATGGTGGTTCAACATCAAACAAAAGTGTATCATTCGCATTTATCAATCGTTCTTTTTTATCATCCATATTACACTGACGTTCTAATGCTAAAAAACTGTCTTCACCATCCGATAAATCATTCCATGATTTATTCATTTTGGAAAACATCATACTGTTCTCTAAGTCTGCGACAGCATTTCGTTTAATTGGTGCCGATTCCAAACTGTCACATTTCTTTTGAGTATCATTTGCGTCAAGCATTGATTCACATTTTGATGTGGTGCTATCGAATAGCCGCCTAGATGCTTCTAATTGCTCTTCACGTTTTTTCTGTAAAATTTGCGAAAAATTCGCATCCAAACCGATTGTTGGCGTACTTGGTGATTTCTGTATGAAATGGAATAGATTTGGTATATTTCATCGATTATATGTTAACAACGCAGCACACTTGCTGTTATTGAAGTCAATGTGCACAAATACACATACCATGCGAGACGATATATTCGATGTTAAAAATCTTTTGATGGCATCCTGCGTCTCTTTGCTGATTGTTTTTCGCGTGCTTTTATTCATTTTTCCACTTGCAAATTGCCCGAATCAATCTAGAATGATTTAAAATGATTATTTTTTAGACCAAGAACAACTTTTGTTTATATGATGAAACATCGTTAAATCTATACGTCAGTTTCAAATGCGACGCGATTGACAGCTCACAAAAATTGGCTGCGAACTGTGCCGTATATTATTTTGAATACTACGTAGTATACTGCTGGCTCTATTGCCCAATTGAATATTGTTGATTAGAAAAATATATTTGGGACATGATATCTAATTTTCACATTTTTTGAATGTTGTTTATTTTTTTTCCAAAGGGTGCATAAATAATGACCTAAAATAGGAAGTTTTGCTAGAGATTAACAAGACGCTATTATTCTAGTCTCATGGGTGAAAATACGTTCAAATGCTCAATAAAAGAACGTACTAGTTTTTTTAAATATATTATTATGGCGCCAATAGTGTCCGTGGTTTCAAATCTATTGAACCGAATGTTGTATTGAATCGGCGAACATCAACCTCATACACGAAGCTCTTATCGTTCGCCATTGTGATTTTGATTTAGTGACACACACGTTGAATCGATACCTTATTTTTATTGCCAATTGTGACAAGATGGTGCGCACCCGAGCCGTTAATGCTGATTCCAGCACCAAGTCAACCTCCGATCACGAGGAAAACGATCCATTCGAAGATTCAGGTGAAGATTGGGCACCAGAGGAGAAGAAAGAACGTGCTCAAGGTCGAAAACGTGGTAAGGGCAAATCGACCACACCAAAACGACGTGCAAAAAAGCCAAAGATGGTCCAGCCAGAACCTTCATCCGACGAAGAAAGTGATGATGGCGTTGTTCATTTAAATTCGGATGAATCGGATGCAGATGAAGGTACCAACAAGGCAAAGAAAACACCCAAGGTGAAAGCAACTCAACCGGATAAGGACGGTCACATGGAATTGCATGCATTCAAAAATGATTTGGTTGAAAATTGCCACAAAGATCCAAATATGTGCATGTGGCGTCGCGATTCCGGCAATTTAATCCAGAAATACATGATTCACGTCGATGAAAATAAGAAAAAACAAATCATATTCAACTCAACATCTGTCTTTTCGGTATGGGAGGAAAGGCGCAAGAATGACTTTTTTCAAATCAAGGTCAAGGCAATCGACACGAAAGGTGACAAAGTGAAAGTCGTCGATGTCGATGAATTTAATCGGTACGCCAACGAAAAGAATCGTCCAAAAGTCGATATAACACCAAGAGGAGCTGAAGGTGGCGAAAATTACGAAGAAAGTTCCGAAGATGAACTCGACGAAAATGAAGCCGAATGAACACATTCGCAGAATTTCAATTGTCAATGTTGAACTGACATTTAGAAGCATGAACCAAACATTTGGTTTGAATGTGAAATGAAATGAAATAACTCAATAAATGTAGGAAATGAAAATTGTTGTTTTTTATTTGGCAACATTTTCCTACATATTTTCAGTTGGATTGGAAACAAACTCTGGATTGTGAAAAAAATGCAACATTTACTATAAATAGGCATTCTTTCATAGGTAAGCTAGCCAAATGTCCATCCAATCGAAATTCAATTGCTTTACCATAAATATCTATTAGTTGTGAAATCGAGGTTTGTATTAATAATCAATTCTTGATTGCGGAAGACGCCGCAATAAATTCGAAAGCATGCTAAAACACAAACACTCAATTTTGTTTACAATATTTTGTATTTGTTTTGATATCATCCATTTCGACAACATTTTTGCGTTAGAGTACGCAATTAGAGGAAATATAAAGCAACACTTTTGAGCTGCCTCACGAAATGTAAGCATAAATCCCTTGAATATGTAGTGGTAAGGTGCGGTTGAATAAAATACATCGCAATTAAACAGCAAAATGCTTTTGTCTGTATTGGTTTCGTTGTATTGGTTTCGTTGTATACATATGAACTCACACTTCTTTTCTTTTCCTACTGTTCTTTTGATTTAGTCTCTCGTTGAACACTCAGCAGCAAACATCTGAAATAAACAACAGAAAAACACTGTAAAAGTGAAAAAAAAGTTTGATTTGAAAAATGGTTTTGTGGAAAAAGGAGTCTGACAATGCAAGTGCACATTTCGTCGATTTGTTTGCTGATAAAAGTCAAAATAAAGAATTCAAAGAATGGGATCGTAAGCTTCAATCGTCGGATTGGAAGAGCCAATTTTTGATCTACAATTTTGCTCCCCGAAAAAGTAATAAAACATCCGACTTTTTTCGTTTCGAAGGCAACAAGTATTTTAATATACATCAGTGGGTTGAAGCTATGGAGATGTATAGCGTGAGCCTATGTTTTGCCGAACGTGAAACCAACAATGTTAGCTTTGCCTATGCGAATCGTGCGACTTGTTTCTTGGAAATGGGGAAATTCAACGAATGTCTTCGAGATATTGAATTGGCCGTGCAAGCAAATTATCCGCATATGCCGAAATTAATGCAACGAAAAGCCAAGTGTGAGCAGTCAATGAAAGGTGCCAAAACCCCAAATGTGTTTGATCCGAAGCTCAGCTTCAGTCCAAATAAACAATTCCCATGCATGGCTGACGTATTGGAAATTCAACACAATGAAGAATTCGGTCGTCATGTGGTGGCCAAGTGTGACATTGGTGTTGGGCAAACAGTTTTAATTGAAGAGAATTTCATCTCAATTGCCGGCGGTTTTGATCGAGTTCAATGTGCCACTTGTTTGCAAGCAATGTCAAATTTCATCGCATGTTCACATTGCACTGATGTTATGTTTTGCAGTGAAGAATGTCAAAGCCGAAACGATGTTCACCAAAAATACTGCGGTGTGGCAATAAATCGCATGCCAAGCGACGTGAAGTATATAGGAAAATCGATATTGATTGCTTTAATTGCACTGGAGGATGTTGATGAGCTGATGAATTATGTTCAAGACGTTTTATCAAAACGTGGCACACAAATACCAGTGGCAGCGAATGATCCCAAATCAAAATACGGTCTATTTTTAAACCTTCAGCCAGCAAAAGAAAACACATTGGATACTGCAACTATTTACAAGATTTTCACCGGACTTTTGGACATTCCAGCGATTAAAAGCAAGTTCAATTCCGTACAGCGTCAACGCTTTTTAATGCATTTGATAGGAGAACATTTCCTTATCATATCGAACAATTCATATGGAGGTCCATTGAATACTGTATCAACCCTTAGGACAATAGCCATTGTAATGTCATTGTTTAATCATGCTTGTGCACCAAATCTCTTCAATTCTTCAACTGGTAATGCAGAAGTGTGCATTACAATGCGACCGATCAAAAAAGGCGAACAGGTTTTCGTGAAATATTTGTGTGGGGATCGTACAACGCGACAACGTCAAGACATTTTGTTGAAACAATGGAATTTTCTCTGCAAGTGCGATAAATGTGTACCACACTGTCCATTAGCCGATCGTTTGAAGATGAAATCTGATATGTGGTATCATATGTTGGAGAAGGGAATCGAAAGCAATGCATATCGAATGAAATCATGGGGCATTTCTGATTTCACAAGCTTAAAAATGATATGCGAAAAGTTTCTCAGTTTGTACGGGCACTTGCCATGGTCAGAAGAAATTGACGTTGCTTTGAAAGCCTACACCAAATGCTTATTGGACGATTTCCCATCTTTATGAAGATTTTATCATTTTGTTTTTCATACAAAAACTCACACTCAAGAAAACTCAAATTAAATATAGATCGCATAGAATCGCATAAATAGCTGAAACATTATACTACAGACAATAATATAAACTGTTGATTAAAACAAATAAAGATAATACAATAAAATGGAAATATTATCTTGTTTCAAATATATTTTGTATGATTTATTTTTCATTTTACAGTGGACACTAGTTTCTTATATACTCAAAGGAATCTTGCGACATTTCATAATCAATTATTTGCAACCTCATCAGCACCGAAAGTTCTATATCGCGGAATGAAAACCGCAGACTCTGGACATTATACAGCGTATTGGAAGTACGTGGATCAGCAGCGCCACGTACTTTTCATTTATGATGCATTAGAAATACGGCGAACTTCGGAACTAAACTTATTGATGTCCAGATTCTGGAAAACCGTTGTGCTGCTAAATTCAATTATTCAAATTCTGCATAAATTATGGAGATTAACAATCTACGCTGAATATATCTTATTTTAATACTTTGTTAACATCATCCAGCAAACGATTTGTTCATCTATATTTGGTTATTTAATCTTTGAATGCAAAATAGGATCAATTTTCATTGGATCACTTGAAGTGATTCACTTTAACCAATATTACAATCTAGCTATATATCTGTAGAATATATCTCCATTTTAGTAAATAGTATTGACAGTTCAATTTATTCATCAGAAGGTATGTACTCATAATATTTATTGACAATATTTTGTTTGAAAACAAAAAGCACGAACAGCGCTCTTTTTTTCGAAAGAAGTAGCATAAAGTGTCACTGTTTATGCCTCTCCAATGTATATGTGAATACTGTACAGTACATACCTGTAAATATAGAGCGAAATTCACAAAAAAAACAGCACAAACAGTTGTATTGTTGTGTCAGACAGCCGAGTATACGCAATAAACGCTAGATTAAAGAGCTTATCGGAAGAAAATGTAATAATTGTATATATGAAAGATATAAATGACATTACATTTATTAAATGTATATAACTATTATTTCTCTAGAATTGCTTTTTGAATGCGTTCACTTCTGTCAAAAATGAATCTACTTGATATACAATATGCAAGTGATTCAGTTGATCGCATCGTGTGTTTTGCGAAGAGTCTCAACGAGAATAGAAACTTTAATGTTTTCATTCAAAAATGATTTATACTCCAATATTGCTTGGGCAACGTCGATTTGTTTAACATTGGGATTGGTCGCCGGATCATAGACCGGGCAGTTTGGATTTGCTTGACGTACAGGATTTTGAACACGAATAATAGTTACATCCACGAAAAGATCAAAAGTTTGGCAACTATTTCCATTTCTCAACACATTTTTTGGCAATGAGGTGGCACCTTCCACACCAACATACTTAAAAATATACTGTCCCGATAAGGCTCCTTTTCCACCTGAATAACAGAATGAGATTTTATGAATTTAAAATGTATTATTTTCTATTGTTGGTTTAGTTTATATATTAATTTACACATTTTTATTTACTTACCACAGCACTGACTGGCAAACAATCTATAAGTTCGTATTCCATCAACGTCCCTTTGCAATTCAACGCCATTTATTCCACTTATTGATTGGAGATGAGGAATAATAGGGGCATTTCCTGTATTATGTGGTTGAATATCTAAAGTGGCTAGTTTCTGGTGTTCACCATCATTTGTGTATACACCATTACCACCATTCAATTCCACCGTCAATGAATCACCGCTCACTATTTTATACGCCACACCAAAGAAGTTTCCAGCATTTTTTCCTGATTCTGATCCCGATTCACCATTTTTTCCATTCAAATAAAATGTTGCCACACGCAAATTGTTCCATTGATGGGTGAGGATTTGCAATTCAACTTCTTCGATGCCAACCAAATTTAAATCACTATCGACAAAAAATGTATCGGCCACAAACACTTTAATTTTCTGCAATGGATATTCTGATGCGCATCTTGCTGGTTGAATGTCGCTACTTTTTACAAAGTTCCCTCTAATTATCATTATTTTGTTTATGCATTCATATTTAGGCGGTGATTGAAGCGTGACACTAATCAGTTCATCAAATTCATTCGAATGAAATTGTGATACTGCATATTCTTTACTACGCTTCAAAAGATTTGGTAGTTCATTTTGATTGTATGCAGCAATATCTTTTTGAATGTCATAATGAGCCAAGGTAGTGAAGGTCTGTGTCAAAAATATATACCAATTGTGTATTGAATGTAGATAGTTAAATGAACCGGAAGAGTTTGGAATCCAATTGACACTTTCAGTTGGCCACGTGGAATTTAATTCATTCAATCGTTGTTCCATTTGATCAATTAGATTCAATGAGGTGGTGTCAATTGATACTATATTAAATGCGTGCACTTGGTGCATTAGTAGTTCAGTTCTCTGTTTCAATGTTGCCATATTATTATTATCCATTCCGAGGATATTATTCCCAAGCTCTATCCATCTTTGTCTCTCTTGAATACCAGCGATTGATTGCAGTGTTTTTTCTAGTGTTTCGGCTATCTGTCCATCAATATTCGATAAGATAGTGGAAATTTCTTGAACAGTTTTTTTAATCTCTTGTTCAGTTATTTGAATTTGATTTTTTGTTTCTTCATTGTGCGCAGAGAAAAAATCACTAATTTGTTTTAAGAAGACAGCATAGTTTGTCTTCTGTGCAATTCCCTCCTTTGAATCTAATAAAGATTCGAAAATGTGGAGATTTTTTTGAAATTTTTCACATTCACCGAGATTTGCCACATCAATCGATTTTAGATCAAGTGCATGAATTATCTCCTTCAATTTCCCGGTCAATTGGTCCAGTGTCATCGCATCCATATTATTTGTGGATTGAATAATACTATTTCCAATTTCAAATAATTCTAATTTATTTTTGAAACCATAAGTTAATTTAATTTTCTCCGTAAACTCATTTTTCATTTGATCAACAGCACTGTTTATTGTGTGTAAAATGTTATCAGCGGTGAGTTGCATCAAATTTCTAACTTCAATTTGAGCTTCGGCAGTCAATGGAAACCCAAAATTATTACTTTGTTGAATTGGTGCGTATGTTGATTGTTTGATTGCGTCTCGGATCTTTTGCCGTCCGTTTGCCAATTTTTCGATTTGATCAAAGCGTCCAAGTTTATTGGGACGCCAAAAAACCGAAATTTTTGGATAAACTTGATTTTGTGATTGTTTTAGGAAAATATCAATGAATTGAATTTTTTCTTCATTTGATCCTTGCTGTTGTAAGAGTGAACGATAACCATTCATGAATTTTGCAGCCACTTTTTGTACATCCTCTTCAACGACTTCTTTAGTCGGATCCCACGTAAAAAATGGCAATGCTTTGCTTACTACTAACGTAACACTGTTTTCAAAGTGCGTAACATTTTTGACTAATTGAAGTGTGCGCGTTATTGTTTGAGCAAAATCATCACGACTTCCGTCATTGGCAATCGAAAAATAACTTGTAAGCAACACTATTTTCAAATGTGATGCACTTTCAATGACACGTTTGATTAAAAATGCGGTTGCAATCTCGATGGTATTGTTACGCGTATCTCCATAGCCGGGGCAATCGAACCACACATTCTGCTCTTCATCGATCATCATTTCTGGGAGAAGAGTTCGTGATACAGAGGCTGAGGTGCTTACTCCATTATCTGGATCATATTCATCTTGAATGGTTAAGTCCAGACTACCGTCCTTCTGCACCGCTGCCAATTTACTCATATTTCCAGCCGCATAATGAACTAGCGTTGATTTTCCACTACCCGTATTTCCAATAACCAGCGTTATGTTTTGATTTTCTGTTAAATTCAATTTACTTTCCAATTCGTTCACAAATTTTAAAGTATCAGATGCAGAATCGGTTGCAATTAAGTTTATTTCAACGCACAACACATAAAACAGAATAAAAATCCACAAAGTTTTCATTTTAAATATTTGTCTGGAAACTAGATTGTGCCGTGATCAAAATGTGACTCAAGTAATCGAGCAAATTCCGACCTTTTATAACCGTTTACTGTAGCTGTAGAATTCAAGGTCGCAATTGGTTATCTAAGCACAAAAATGATTCATTTTTTTTTGCAATTTTTTGCTCAAATAACGCAAAATGAACGTTTTTCTGTATCACTACAAATCGAGTGATAACGCACTACCAAACAGTAACTGCTCACGAGATACATTTGGTATTCCACATAATATGTGTATCTCATTTGTACATGTATTTCCGCAAAATTGTTATTCAATATAAATCAATACATCATTTTTTGATCGATTTATAATGGAGCGATAAGGAAAAAATTATGAAGTAGTACCAAGTTGATTCTAATATCAAGATTATACAAATATTATGCGTTTTACTTTTCTGTGAACTCAGATTGAGTGTGGTCAGTGTTAGTTGTGGCTGGATCATAATATTATACTGTTGCGCACACTTGATTCCTTATTCAAAAATACATTCTGATTCCCTGCCGCTGATTCATTAGGGATTTTTTTATGTGATCACTAACCAATGCGCTTGAACCAAATCTCAGCATGCTTTGTCCCTTCTCGATGGTTCTAAACACATTCGGGTTTTCATGTACGCCACTAGGAGAACCGCCGTTCTCTGTCATAGTATCGAAAATTCAGAAGCTCATTAATTTGACACTCTAAATATATCGCAGGCTAATAAATAAAGTCGATAGAAAACAAGCATTGATTTGCGCTAGAAAGATTATGAGAAAAAGAATCACCTTGAGTACCTTCAAGTGGAGCACTTGAATCAAGATTTATTGATCTTGGATGATCCCCTCATTGATTAACAAATCAATCAAAGTCAGTTTTTTATACTCATAAATTGATGAAAATTATATAAAAACCTGCGAATCAATGCGGCAATTCAGTCTTATTGCAAAAGTCACCTCTAAAGCATAACAGAGCGATATCATAATGAAATTAATCCTAGTTCTTTCTCTTGTTTGTGTAGCTCTTGTATCACAGGTAAGATATGATTGTTTTGATATCTCTCCATCTAACAATAATTAATTTATATAAATAATAAAAGATTAATTCCATGTTTTACATTTTACAGAAAGCTATGGGTGGTGTCGTAAAAGTTGAAGTCAACGCTTATCGCTGGCCCGTCGCGACTGCCAGCTGCCCACCGGGTGAAAAAATGTTGGGTGGAGGAGGAAATTGCATAGCACCAAAAGGCTGGACATTTTTAGCTGGAAATGGTCCGATCAGCGAAAATGAATGGCAGGTGCGATGTGATACGCCAAAGAAACAGGAAGTCCTGGCGCAGGCCATTATTATATGTCAATAAGATAATCTTTCAATAACACATTGGAAGCTATTAAGAAAATTCGACTACAATTCAGAATTTTTGTAAATAAACCTTAATCTAAGTCTTTTTAATGTGATCGAAGCACAAAAAGAACAGTTATTGAATAAATATGGGAAACCTATTGCTGTAAATACATTTTTATCTTAAATAAGTTTGCATGAAATTGAAATGAAGAAAACAAATTAGCAACTGAGAATAAAGATGGGCTTGTCAAAACAAATTGTGGACAACTTTACTATTTTTTGTGTCTTTAAAAGTGTAATAGTGATTACTAATATGGTATAATGTAGACATAAGAAAAATTGTTGTTGTTGTCAAATCTACTCCACTTGGAGTAATTTCATACAAGTGACAGATAAAATGACAAAGAACATTAGAACGTATGAACCGATTCTCTCTTTTTAGACTCTCCTGACTGTATTTTGGATAAATAGTTTTTGGTATTGTTTTTTAGGAAACGGTCATCGTTTTCACTGAACATTTTTGAGACTTTTTTCAAAACTTAATCGAATTTTTAATTCATAATTTAGAACAGATGTTTTCTATTTTATTTGGATATTTTTGGAAATATTTACTTTTTTCATTTCACGATTTCGATGGCCAATTCCTTAAATTGAAATACCAAAAACTGCGCATCCCTTTATTTTTTCATGAAAATTTGTGCAATTTGCAAATTCATGTGAAAGATATTCAAGTTCTCTTGGAAAACGCAATATAAAATGCATATGCGTTCTGAAGAACCATGGGAAATGAATATGTTTAACTCTCAAAATTTACGAAATTCTAAAAAATCAATTTATTGTAAAAATATGTTTCCCTTAAGAAAGGAGTATCAAATCGCAGAGTGCTGATTTGTTTAATTGTGTTACTTGATGTTTTTTTTTTGATATCAAATATATAGTGGCTACTGAACACTTAACACAAGTTTTATTCTGCTTTAATCATTTTCTGTGCATCATGACCATGACATGTGAAACGATCTTATGCATAAGCTTTAAACAAACGCAGCCGATTTTGTCATTTCTCATGAGATAAATTCGGTAATTCCCCCAATACATAATTTTACGATTTGATTCCTTCGATTTATGGCCAAGTAATAAAAAAAACATTTTCTGTTTCTAATGACAAGATTATACGAAATCGTGTATTGTTCTTTTTTTGCAAGCTCAAAGTGCGTATTACACTCTGCACAAACATACACGATTTCGAGTGGAAACCATGAAATTTAGTTGTCTTTCCTGCTACGTAGATTAAATATTATAAAACAACACTTTATACACATTTGTGGATTTGGGCATTCAATAATAATTTGTTATCAAAGTCATTTTTTGTACACTTGACAAGTTGAAAATGTTATAAAGACCTGAAATTCAATGCAACAGATTAGTTAAATTGTAACCTCTAGAGTATAGCCAAGCGAAATCAAAATGAAAATGATCATATTTCTTTCACTTGTTTGTTTAGCTCTTGTATCGCAGGTAAGATATTATATTTTAGTATTGTTTTTTATTTATTTTTTCTAACCAAGAATTACTTAATGGATCAATTCACTATTTAAACCAACAGGAAGCTATGGGTGAATTCATAAAGGCTGAGGTCACCGGATATCGTGGGTCTGGCGCGACCGCAAGCTGTCCGCCCGGCAAACGAATGGTGTTTGGCGGCGGAAATTGCAGATCAGGAAAGGGCTGGACATTTTTAGCAGGAACTTATCCACTCAATGAAAACGAATGGCATGTAAGATGTGATACGCCATTGAAGCAGAATATCATTGCTGAAGCTTATGTTATTTGCTACGTTTATTAGTATTGTACATCAAGGCTATTATTATCTGCTTTTATTATAATCTGTAACGAAAATTCCATCATAATCTAGCATTTTTGTAAATAAATTCAATAATTACTCATATATGAAGTTTCACGAGCATGAAAAAATAGTCTAATTAAGTATAATTTGTGACATAAAATGAAATATGATTAGAGGTGAGTTAGCCGGGTGAACATGGGCACTGTTGCAAATAAAACGACTATTGACACTACATTCGTATGTAAGTCATTGAGACAGACTCCAAATGTCGTTTGCATTTTAAAAATGCTGAGTTTTATGAGATGGAATAGAACAACAAATTTAATTGTTTCTCAGCGTTTATTCTCGGAATAAGCAATTTGAAGTGTTAGTCTTCTTACTGTTGACAACTCGAACTAAACCATATTCTCGAAACTGTTTACATAAATCAATTTTACGGCAAAATAAACAGTGAAATGTGCGAGTTTAGTTTAATTTGTTCTGTGGCAGTTGAATTGGATTGCACGGCTCTCGAACATAATAATCGACAGTGACATGAATATAATCGAACAAATATGGTTTGTGTTCGATATGCAACAGTCAGCTATGCTGACTCAGAGTTGACTATAAATTTTCTCTTTCGGATTTTGTTGTGCATACTTTCTTTGTGTTGAGGCAGAATGTGAGTGAAGAAATACAATGGTTGCTTGAAATGAAATCATCATTCGAATGTCGCTTACATACTTTGTTAAGCATCGCTCACAAACACACATACACAAAAACGAATCTCGAAGAGTTGTGGTGGGCCAATACATATACACACAGTCACATGCCAGCAAGGAACATGTGTTGAGTGCACTGCTGGAGTATTTCAAATATATACAATGCTAATAAACGCTTACACACCATCAAACGCGATGACCGTTTTGTCATAGTTTTGTATGAACAAGTATATTTACGATCGCCCAAGACGGTCACCGTATTCCATTTTCATAGTGAACACTGAAAAGATAGCATCAAAAATAAGCAAAAACATTCAACAGGCAAACAGTTTGATCGAATTTAAAATGGTCTTGTGGAAAAAAAAATCAAACAGTTCTGATGCACTTTTCATCGATTTATTCGCAGACAAAAGTCAAATCAACGAAAGCATCGAATGGGACCGTAAACTGCAATCCGACGATTTCCCAAATACATTTATGTTCAGCAAAGTCGATCCAGGGAAAAGCAACGATAAGGCCGATTATTTTCGAAAAATTGGAAATGTTTTGTTCAACCAAAATCAATGGATTGAATCTATGGAACAATATAGTCAAAGTTTATGCTTTGCAGAACCAGGAACTGTCAACGTTAGTTTTGCTTATGCAAATCGAGCAACGAGTTTCCTCAATTTGAAACGATACAACGAATGCCTTCGAGACATTGAGTTGGCCGTGCAAGCAAATTATCCGAATATGCCGAAATTAATGCAACGAAAAGCCAGATGCGAGCAGTTGATGAAAAGTGCCACAACGCAAAAAGTGTTCGAACCAAAACTGAGCTTCTGTCCGAATGAACGATTCCCATGTTTGGCCGATGTATTGGAAATTCAACACAATAAAGAATTCGGTCGTCATGTGGTGGCCAAAAGTGACATTGATGTGGGTCAAACAATTTTAGTTGAAGAGAATTTCTCGTCGCTTGCTATTTGCTTCGATCGGGTCCAGTGTTACACATGCATAAAATCAGAAGCGAATTTCATCGCATGTCCAAACTGCACTGACGTTATGTTCTGTAGTGAAAATTGTCAAAGTCAAAACAACGTCCACCGAAAATTCTGCGGCGCAATTATAAATCGCATGCCACACGACGTGAGATATCTGATCGAATCTCTCTTGATCCCAATCACTTCATTTTCAAATGCCACTGAACTGATGGATTTTGTTGAAGAGACTTTGCCCATATGTGACACACAAGTTCCAGCGGCAACTAACACTCCACAGTCGAAATACGCGTCATTCCTGAGTCTTTTACGATCGAAAAAAGAATTTCCTATTGAAACTGTTTACAAGGCTGTTACCGGCCTTTTGAGCATTCAATGGGTGAAGAATATGTTCAACTCGGAGCAAAGTAAACGCTTTTTGATGCACTTAGCTGCCGAGCATTATCGGATTATATCAAATAATTCGTTTAAAGTGATGGTGACAAATGGATTCATCGCACAGAAAATGGGAATCGTGGCTTCTTTTTTCAATCATGCTTGTGCACCGAACGTCTTCAATTGTTCAAAAGATAATATTGATGTTTTGACTACAATTCGACCAATTAAGAAAGGTGAACAGCTTTTTATAACATATACACTTGACGATGCCACTACCAAAGATCGTCAATTACATCTTTTGAAACATTTTAATTTCCTTTGCAATTGTGATAAATGTAATCCACATTGTTCATCAGCTGATCGTTCAATGATGCAGGACGATCCTGACTTTCAAAGGCTATGCATTGCTCTTTCAATGGAAGCGTACGACGACTCGGCAAAGGAAAATTGCATCAAATTCCTCACAAAATACGGACATTTGCAATGGTCGATGGAAATCGATATGGTTTTAAAAGTTTACTCCAAATGCTTATTCAATGAAATTACCATGACATAAAGATTCAACGACGTAAATTTACAAATTGAAAAAATATGTTCAATTCCAAAATATGAATAAAAAGAATGATTGTCCTCAATTGGAATTGAGTTTTGATTGATCCAATTTTTTTTAGATTTTTACAGCATTCATAATGCATTCGAGAAAAGTAAGTCATAAAAAATGTAAGTTGAAAAAGGAATACATTAAATTGGAGTTTAAACATTGTTTGGTTTGCATGTTTCCACACATTATACGTAAAAAACTGAGCAATATCTTTTTAACAGCCAAATATTAATTTCAAAAGATTGAAGTGTGTCTAAAATATATGTATATTTACGGTATATACACACGATTTATAGAACAAAATCGAATTTCGAAATATAAATTCAGTTTGCTAGTAAATTGGTGTGTCTAAGTTTTCTCTTCAAAAAATATTAGAAGATTTTTTTTCGAAACTTCAATAGATTTGTCGTTTAGTATTTCAATCGGCATTTCCCATATTTCATTTGTGTACATCACACGTGCGAATCATGCTCTTCTATGGTTTGTGAATCACAATATTTTTAATTCACGGACGAAAGCATTTGAATTACATAGGGTTGCTTGCGTGACATAGATTTAAGGTCTCAAACATACATGCAAATATACCAAATCGTAAATTCGAGATAATTATCAAAAAATGTGTTTACGGTTGAACCGCATTGAGTAAAATTCACGGCTATGAAGCTACAACGACAATAGCACACAATTTTTGCAGTTTGAAAAAAACAGTAGATTTTCTAACGACATACAAGAAGAGCTGTAGAAGGCCTGGACGTGAGTCGTCTCCACTCAACGGTGAGATTCCTTAGGGCTCAACTACTGCTAGTGAGTCGACACGGAAAAATTAAGTGAGCTGAACAGAGTTGGTTTGTGATGAGTGAGTGAGTTCGGAGCTAACCTAAGCCCTCACTCAATCAACTCAACCAAAAATATCAAAACTCAATTCGACTCGATCGAAAATCCGGTCCGCTTCCAGATCTGCACCCGAACAAGAAAGAAATTAAATCGCATTTTGGAATAAAAAAAATGTTGTTAACTGAACAAATTTGCTTGTATCTCATTGGAATTTAAAGCTCTGTTCGAGACTTGTCGTGCTAACGTACAGAGAGTGTACGACGTACGACGGACGACGGATGACACACTTACCCAAACAACGTTGGCAAACATACCTCAAAAAGTTTTTTTTTGTGATCGTATAGTCCCAAAATGGATAGAAAACAAGTTTGACCTAATTTAGTTTTTTGGACCGATCGCAGTACTTTTCCTAGACTATGTATGCAGAAAAGTAAAATCTAAGTAGATTTGTTGATCTCGGACGAACCCGTTATTGATTAAGGAATCAATCATTTGTTATCAGAGTCATTTTTTTTATACTCATAACTTGATGAAAATATAAAAACCCGCGAATCAGTGCGGCAATTCAGTCTTATTGCAAAAGTAACCTCTAGAGCATAACAGAGCGAAATCATAATGAAATTGATCGTAGTTGTTTCTCTTGTTTGTTCAGCTCTTGTATTGCAGGTAAGATATGATTGCTTTGATATCTCTCCAAGCAACAATAAACAATTTATTAATAGATTAATTCCGTACTTGCTTCTTACAGGAAGCTAAGGGTGGTGTCGTAAAAGTTGCAGTAACCGCGTTTCGGTGGCCAGTCGCAACTGTAAGTTGCCCACCGGGTGAAAAAATGTTGGCCGGAGGAGGAAATTGCAGATCAGTAACAACAACAGGTTGGACATTTTTAGCAGGAAGTCATCCAATCAGTGAAAATGAATGGCAGGTGCGATGTGATACGCCAGAGAGGCAGGATATCATAGCTGAAGCTTATGTTATTTGTCAATAGCATCACCTGCTTTGTTGGAAGCTGTTGAGAAAATTCCATTACAATTCAGAATTTTTGTAAATAAACACATTCTTAATCTAAGTCTTGTTTATGTGATCGTGACATGAAATGAATGGTAATTGAATGAATAAAAGAAAACTTGATGTGAATACATTTTTATCTCGAGTAAGTTTTTATGAAGTTCAAATGAAAACCAGTGCTTCTCTAAACTGGTAACACTTTTATTGAGGTGTCAATTGAAAAAATAAGCAACATATTGTATCGTTGCCAATAAAACTAATATTGTATAATGCTAAGCATAATGTAAATTATGTACGATCCTCGTGTCCTCGAATTTTTGAAAGCGATCCTTGCAAGCTGTAAAATCGGACAAAATTTAATATTTTTGATGACAAAGAATTGTAAGCTGAAGCAATTTTTTTCATTCTACACACATCGAATTTTTTTGTTTTGTTTACCATTTTTATGTATATTCTAGACGTCAATCGGTTTATTCACTGTTTTTATATTTGTTTGAGTTATTTTCACACATTTTCGCATTTTCCCCAGTATATTTTTCACATTCACATATATTCGCTACATCCATCTATGTTACATTGAACGCATAAATTAGTTATTGCTCCAGTGTCATCGTATCGGTATTATTTGTGAGTTGAATACTTTCATTTCCAATGTCAATCAATTCTAATTTATTTCTGAAACCATGAGCTAATTTAATTTTCTCCGTAATTTCACTTTTCATTTGAATAATGAAACTGTTTAATGCGTTGAAAATATTATCATTTAAGAGTTTTATTAAGTGCCCAACTTCCATTTGCGTGTCGATTTTAACAGTCTAATCACAGACTTTATGGTTCCATTTGGTTATGGAAACATAGAGAAATAGTAGATTTTGTCATTTCTCACAAGATAAATTTGGTATTTCACATGCGAATGTATTTCCCCGAAATGTTTATCAAATATAAATCAATAGATAATTTTACGATTTGATTCCTTCTAGCAATAAAGAAAACATTTTCTGTTTCGAATGACAAGATTATACCGAATCATGTGTTGTACTTTTTTGCAAACTCAATGTGCGTGTTATCATATTCTGCACACACATACACGATTTCATAAAATGAAGTGTAGGGTTTGTTCTCTCTTGCTATACATAGATTAAATATAATAATACAATTTACAACACTTTGAACAGATTTGTCAATCTTTTTATTGATTGAGGAATCAATCATTTGTTATCAAAGTCAGTTTTTGAACTCTTCACAAATTAAAATTATTATATAAAGACCTGATAATCACCACAACAGTTCAGTTGAATTGTAGCCTTTAGAGGATAATCAAGCGAAATCAAAATGAAATTGATTATATTTCTTTCACTTGTTTGTTTAGCTCTTGTATCGCAGGTAAGATATTATACAATTTTAGTTTTGTTTTTTATCTCTTTTTCTGTCCAAGAATTACTTAATGGATCAATTCACGGTTTAAACCAACAGGAAGCTATGAGTGAACTCGTAAAAACTGAAGTTACTGCGTTTCGTTGGCCTGTCGCGACCGCCAGTTGTCCGCCCGGCAAACGAATGGTGTTTGGTGGCGGAAATTGCAGATCAGTAACAACAACAGGTTGGACATTTTTAGCAGGAAGTCATCCAATCAGTGAAAATGAATGGCAGGTGCGATGTGATACGCCAGAAAAGCAGAATATCATTGCTGAAGCTTATGTTATTTGCTACATTTATTAGTATTGTACATCAAGGCTATCATTATCTGCTTTTATTATAATCTGTAACGAAAATTCCATCATAATCTAGCATTTTTGTAAATAAATTCAATAATTACTCATATATGGAGTTTCACGAACATGAAAAAATAGTCTAATTAAGTATAATTTGTGACATAAAATGAAATATGATTAGAGGTGAGTTAGCCGGGTGAACATGGGCACTGTTGCAAATAAAACGACTATTGACACTACATTCGTATGTAAGTCATTGAGACAGACTCCAAATGTCGTTTGCATTTTAAAAATGCTGAGTTTTATGAGATGGAATAGAACAACAAATTTAATTGTTTCTCAGCGTTTATTCTCGGAATAAGCAATTTGAAGTGTTAGTCTTCTTACTGTTGACAACTCGAACTAAACCATATTCTCGAATCTGTTTACATAAATCAATTTGTTTACGGCTAAATAAACAGTGAAATGTGTTCTGCGGCAGTTGAATTGGATTGCACGGCTCTCAAACATAATAATCGACAGTGACATGAATATAATCGAACAAAATATGGTTTGTGTTCGATATGCAACAGTCAGCAATGCTGACTCAGAGTTGATTATAAATTTTCTCTTTCGGATTGTTTTATGCAAAACAACATTTGTGTTGAGGCAGAAAGGGAGTGAAGAAATGAAATATTCATTCGAATGTCGCTTACATACTTTGTTAAGCATCGCTCACAAACACACATACACAAAAACGAATCTCAAAGAGCTGTGGTGTGTGGCCAATACACATACACACTGTCAGGAGCAAGCAAAGGGCATCTTTTGAGTGTACTGCTAGAGTATTTCAAATATATTGCTAATAAATGCTTACACACCATCAAACGCGATGACAGTTTTGTCATAGTTTTGCATGAACAAGAATATTATTCATGATAGCCCGTATTCCATCTTCATAGTGAGCGCGGTAAAGATAGCATCAAAAATAAGCAAAAACATTCAAAAGGCGAAACAGTTTGATCGAATTTAAAATGGTCTTGTGGAAAAAAGAATCAAACAGTGCTGATGCACTCTTCATCGATTTATTCGCAGACAAAAGTCAAATCAACGAAAGCATCGAATGGGACCGTAAACTGCAATCCGACGATTTCCCAAATACATTTTTGTTCAGTAAAGTCGATCCAGGGAAAAGCAACGATAAGGCCGATTATTTTCGAAAAATTGGAAATGTTTTGTTCAACCAAAATCAATGGAGTAGTAGGAAAAGGCGGGTTCTGGTGCAATCGTTGCGTCAACCATGCGATTGACGCAAGGCTGACGCAAGGGTTCTTGCGTCATCCATGCGGTTGCTCTGCGGGACGCACGCGTCAGCCAGAGAGAGAAGCCCATACACTCACTCATTCCCTCGTTCGCTTGATTGTATATTACACCTCTCTCTCTCTTTCTCTCTCTTTCTCTCTCTCTCTCACACACACTCATTTCAGCGGTTTATCTCATTCGTTTCAAAGAAAAAGTAAAACGGAGAGAGAGACAATGGGTCAACGTCTCTGCTTGCAATGTATTTTTCATACAGCAACAGCTCTGTGTGCTGAATGGGAAGAGTTAGAATGAAAAAGTATAAATGTGACTGTAAGCAATCTGAAAAGCAGTTGAAGAAAGCAAAAAGGTGGCATTGCTTTAGCAATGCCTTTCAGACGGCTCGATATTCTATATTTTTAAACATAGGAGAGAGGGAGATGCATTACTACGATATGTGATGTAAACAATGAAGCTTTCGTCGGTCTTAGTTGTACACATTGGGAAAATGCGTTTTGAGAAAATGTCTCGGATTATAGCTTGCGTTTTGTTTGGCGATCGTTTTTCAATACAAATGTTTGATCGATTTAGATGAAATTTTTGTATGTTGACGCGAAAGCATTGAACTTCAATATATGATAAAAAATCCTCATTTTTGAATTTCATCACATTGAAAATCCAATATGAATACAAAATTTACCTATATTTCACACACATTTTTCTTTTTTAATATTAAATCAATTGTTCACACTGCAATCCAATTCATCTACATGCATAACAATATCTTATCAACAACAACAACGACTGAAGCGATGCAAATAATCATATACCATCGCTATAGTTTACGCTACACACACACACACACACACATACAATTGTTTCTTCTAGTTTCTCTCTCTCTCACATACATATACTTGCATCTTCGATTCACGAAGAAGCATGAATCTTCGTCACGTACATTTGCTCTATATTTCATCACATAATGAAATAGCATAAATGACGTCGCTGCAATTGTATGACTAAGTGCAGTTTTGTACATTATCGAGCGGAGTCGGTTTTTGAACGAGTTTATTGAACTTATATGTTGCTGTCGCGATAGCGAACGTTTGTTCATGTTATCGTTGTTGCATTTTACACTGTGCTTTTTCGCTACCATTGCGTCTGTTTACATTTTTTATTTTCATCAATAATTCTTATTATTGTATGTAAGAGAGTTTGATTTGATGTTCAATTTCATGCAAGTAGTTCGATTTGAGGTTCAATTTCATCCAAATAGTTCGATTTGAGGTTCGCTTTCCTAAAAATAAGCTCGATTTGAGGTTCCATTATAATTAAATGTCAAACATCTAGTGATACAACTAGATCAATCGAATTGTAATTTTTGTTCGGTGCGTTCCGAAAGGAACGGTTGATATTGATATACCAAAATGGAATTACGCCCGTGAAAAACGTTAATATCGATGTGAGTAACAATGATGTCACCGTCCTCTAATACAATTGATGATGTCCCTAGTGTTGAGCTACAAGTGCGTGAAAATGCATTTAATAGACGAATAAACACCTTCGCTATTGTAAACAATGGACATATTGATATTGAAATATTTCTAAACGATGCCTTTCATATATATCGCTCGGAACTTACGAAAAATATTGAAAATTTTATTAACGTGAAGTCAATGACTGTATTCGTAGCAGAGTTTGAAAAAAAAATTGTAAACACAGATGAAAATAATGATTCTTACGATGATTATGATACTGGCGGTAATCATAGTCATGAGTTAACGGAGAAAGAGACTATATATCTCCCAACGCAAACACGGAAGCTTCATTTAAACGTAGACCTACATGAACATTTTCGAAAACAAATCGTTCAAGAAATAGTGGAAAGTGCAGAACAAGTTACATTCCGCGGTTCCGGATTTACGCTCGCTCGCATAATCGAGTTGAATGTTCACGTCAACTTATATAACCCATTACACGGTTCATCGTATATTGAAACTCCTAAAAAGCTACGATATAAACATGCAGTTATCAACGTACAAAATCAATACGATGAAATGTGCTTCAAATGGGCTATTTTGTCTGCTTTACACCCAGTAGCAAATAATCCAGAGCGAATTCGTCATTATTATCAATATGAGAACGAACTGAATTTTGATGGAATCGATTTTCCCGTCCGCTTGAATCAAATCGATAAATTTGTTCGACAAAACGACAATATATCAATAAATTTATACTATTACGATGATGACAATGAGGGTCGTATATGTCCATTACGTGTGAGTAATGAAGTTAGGCAGCATCACATTCATTTGCTGCTAATCAAAGATGAAGAAAGTGTTACTAAAACTGAAGAAAGAAATGTTAAAACAGCTACCACTTCCAAAATGATTAGGGAGATCTGCGACAATGATTCAATTCGTACTCATTATTGTTGGATAAAAAATTTGAGCCGTCTTGTTAGCAGTCAGCTGAGTAATCATAAATCTCAATATTTCATTTGCGATCGCTGTCTAATATTTTATGATACGAATGAAAAATTAACGAAACATACTGCAAAATGTACAAATGAGTGTAGCATTGAAATGCCCGATCAAACATCGAAATGGATGAAATTTGATAACTATAAACATCAATTGAAAGCACCATTTGTTGTATACGCTGATACTGAAGCGTATCTGAAGGGACTCAGTATGGAAGATCAGAAACGTATATTTAGTGAGGAATGTACAACTACCGCATATCAGCAGCATCATATGTACAGCGTTGGATATTACTTTAAATGTGAATTTGACGATTCATTTTCATATTACCGAAGCAGCGGCAATCGTACCGATTGCGTCGAATGGTTCATCACAGAATTGAAGGAAATTGCTCATGGAGTTGCAAAGTTATTTGATAAAAACACACCAATGCTACCGTTAACTGAAGATGAGAGACATGCATTTCACGATCCAAATGCATTATGTACGATTTGTGGTGATATTTTTGAAGCAAATGATATTAGAGTACATGATCACTGCCATCTCACCGGCCGATATAGAGGTCCAGCCCATCAAGCATGCAACTTACAGTTCCAAGATAGCCACGTTGTACCCGTTATTATGCACAATTTGTCGGGTTACGACTCACATTTATTCATTAAAGAGTTGGCAGGAAATAATATTATAAATGGGGATGTTTCAATTATTCCAACTAATGTGGAACAATACATCGCTTTCACGAAAGTAGTGACAGGGAGCACACGCGGGCTCAATACGAGAGAAAACGTAAAATTTAAATTCATTGATTCATGTCGATTCATGCTTGCATCTTTAGCTGAATTAGCATCACTACTACCGACAGATAAAAAACAAATATTGTATAATGAATGTGAGAAAAATGGCTACACACCAGCACAAATCGCTATGTTTGAACGTAAAGGTGTTTTTCCTTATGAATATATGAGTGGTATGAAGCAGCTGAAAGAGACAAATCTACCATCAAAAGCAGATTTTTACAGCAAACTTAGTGGAGAAGGAATATCGGATGACGATTACCAATTTTCTCACGATATCTGGCAGAAATTCAATTGTAAAACGCTCGGAGACTATTCAGAACTGTATCTAAAGACAGATGTGCTACTGTTGGCCGACGTATTTGAAAATTTTCGAAATACATGCCATACAATTTACAGTTTGGATCCGGCAAACTACTATACAGCTCCAGGTCTTTCTTGGGATGCCATGCTCAAATATACCGGAGTGAAAATTGAACTGTTATCTGATGTGGAAATGTTGCTGTTCATCGAACGTGGAATTCGCGGTGGCATAAGTCAGTGCAGTAAACGTCAAGTCAAAGCCAACAATAAATACATGGGAGATGCATACAATGATGAGAAACCGTCAGATTATTTAATGTATTTAGATGGTAAATTTCGTTCAATCATCCACTATCTTTGATCAATTTCATAATATTTTAGAATCTAATTTTGTTTTTTTTTTCATCCACGTTGATAGCAAATAATCTGTATGGACATGCAATGTCGCAACCATTACCGCTGAGAGATTTCAAATGGATTGATGACAACATTGTAAAAACATCTTTTTCGAATGCAGATGAAATAGCTAAATTAGCTGACGATTCGGAATATGGCTATATATTTGAGGTGGATCTACAATATCCAAAAAATTTACATGCTACACATAATGATTTTCCATTTTGTCCTGAAAAGCGAACGCTTCCGCAAGAAGTTTTCGATATTATCGGCATAAAATCAAATAAAATCGATAAATTATTGTTAACGCTATATGATAAAGAAAATTATATCATTCATTATCGCATGCTCAAATTAGCATTACAACACGGTCTAGTATTGAAAAAAGTACATCGAGTACTTCAATTCGAACAAAGTTGCTGGTTAAAGCCCTACGTCGATATTAACACACAGCTACGTACGCAAGCTACCAACGACTTTGAAAAATCATTTTTTAAATATATGATAAACTCCGTTTTCGGTAAAACGATGGAGAATCTGCGTTTACGTGCAGATATCAAACTTGTCAACAAGTGGGGTGGGCGATGTGATGCAGGTATGTTAATTGCTCGAGCAAATTTTAAGAAATGTAAAATTCTCGATGAAGATTTAGCAGTAATTGAGTTACAAAAAACACATATTAAAATGAATAAACCAATAATTATCGGTATGTCCATCTTAGACATATCGAAAATAACGATGTACAGTTTTCTGTACGACTTTTTAAAACCTAAATATGGAAAAAATTGTACGGTTGCCTATACAGACACCGACTCTTTCATACTTTCCATTCAAACGGATGATTTCTACAATGACATGAAGCAACACTTGAATCGCTACGATACAAGCGATTATCCGGAAAACAATGTTTTCCAAATAGCTCGAAGGAATAAAAAAGTGCCTGGTCTTTTCAAAGACGAATTAAACGGGGAGATTTTAGCAGAATTTGTTGGTTTACGTGCAAAATGCTACGCTGTACTACCGCTTACAACTAAAATGGAAAAATGCGAATGTCCAGAAAGAGCTGTCGCACCTCGCGTTATAACAGATAGTGACTATGTTGACTGCATCGAAAAGAATTGTAACATCGATAAAAAATCTAAAGTTATTAAAAAGTCTAAAGGTATCAAAAAGAATATAGTGAAACGTAAAATTGCATTTAGTGATTATGTTGACTGTATCGAGAAAAATTGTAATATTTTACGTGAGCAGCATAATCTTCGCTCGAAATCACATCAAATATTCACAATTAAACAGAAAAAAATTGCCTTAAATCCGTTCGATGATAAGCGTTACCTTATTCGTTCGAATGATATCGATACACTAGCTTGGGGTCACCATGAAATTGGTGAATTTTAGAAAATATATCGATCAATGAAAATGTAAATTTCCATATAATTTGAAGCAAATATAGCAAAAAATGGTACAAAAATAGTACATTTTGCATTGATTTTCAGTAACATTATTTTAGTTAAATTTACGAAAATTCTTTACAATTTTGAATAAAAAATAGAAAAGAGTGCGAATCTAATCGAACCTTTCAAATTGAACTCTTTTTACATGATTGAATTGGTAGCTTTATATATTATAATAAATACACATAAATATGTATAAAAGTGAAGTAAAAAAAAAGACTTGTTTTTTTTGTCAAAAAATTATCATGTTTGTTTTATTTATCATTTTTTTCATGATTTTTAAAATTTTCAGTAAACATTTTTTCTCTTTGTTGATCTTTAATCGTTAGCGCAATCATCACCTCGATTGTATACTACACATCTCATCAAATGTAGTGGAATAACTAAAAACTTTTAGTTTATTCATAGAGTTAATAAATAAATGATGAACGCTGCACAATAGTATAATTTACTCGGATTACTTAATGTAGCCGCCATTCCGTAATTTATAAAATAGTTTAAACATTTCACGTAATGATTGAGTCGGAACATACAAACTGTCGCATACACGTCGCAATTTTCTGCATATTTCATTCAAATCTTCTTCATCTTCTTCGCTCTCGTCTTTCTCCTCCTCGTCATCATCATACTCGTCAGCGGCATCATCGTCATCATGTTCATTCTCATCCATTTCAGTCGATGGTTTGTAGAGTTTGAATTGACGAAACATTGGCAATGCATGTGAATTTTCTTCAACTCTCTCATCACCATCAATATTATCATCGACTTCATCATCAATCTCATCCTCTTAAGATGAATTGTTTGATTGATTTGATTCATTATCACTCTCGCTCGTACTCGATGGTTTATTAAAAGTTCTACTTCTTTTGCTGGGCTGCAGCATTTCATCATATTTGCGCTTTTTTAATAATGAAATTGTTGATTTAGCAACACCATATTCTTTTGCTAAATGATTACCATTCACTCCACCGCTCAATTTAGCTAAAATTTCAGCCTTTTGCACTGTATTCAAACGCATGATGTAGCTATAAAATAACTTTACTGCTTGAACGTTCAACTTCTACTAACTTGTATAACTAGATGTTTGTTATTTAAATATAATCGAACCTTAATTCGAACTAATTTCATAAAATCGAACCTCAAATCGAACCATTTGGATGAGATTGAACCCCAAAAATCGAACTATTTTTATGAAATCTAACCACAAATCGAAACATTTGGATGATATTGAACCTAAAATCGAACTACTTGCATGAAATCGAACCTAAAATCGAACTATTTGCATGAAATCGAACCTAAAATCGAACTATTTGCATGAGATTGAACCCAAAATCGAACCATTTGGATGAAATTGAACCCAAAATCGAACTATTTTCATGAAATCGAACCTAAAATCGAACTATTTGCATGAAATCGAACCTAAAATCGAATTATTTTCACGAAATCGAGCTTTTTTCCATTAAATTGAACACCAAATCGAACATTCTTACGTGAAATTATACAAATTGACGAAAATAGAAAAATGTAAACAGACGCAATGACAGCGAAAAAGCACACATCACAAATTATTATGATTATGATCAGAGATCAGTTAATATTAAAAAGCAAAATGTGTGTGTGAAATATAGGTAAATTTTGTATTCATATTGGATTTTCAATGTGATGAAATTCAAAAATGAGGATTTTTTATCATATATTGAAGTTCAATGCTTTCGCGTCAACATACTAAAATTTCATCTAAATCGATCAATTATTTCTATTGTTAAACGATCGCAAAACAAAACGCATGCTAAAAGCTGAAATTTTTTTGCAAATCGCATTTTTTCTAATGTGTACAACTAAGACCGACGAAAGCTTCATTGTTTACATCACATATCGTAGTAATGCATCTCCCTCTCTCCTATGTTAAAAAATATAGTATATCGAGCCGTCTGAAAAGCATTGCTAAAGCAATGCCACCTTTTTGCTTTCTTCAACTGCTTTTCGGATTGCTTACAGTCACATAACATTAGATACAATACTTTTCCATGTATACTTTTTCATTCTAACTCTTCCCATTCAGCACACAGAGCTGTTGCTGTATGAAAAATACATTGCAAGCAGAGACGTTGACCCATTGTCTCTCTCTCCGTTTTACTTTTTCTTTGAAACGAATGAGATAAACCGCTGAAATGAATAGAGGGACGACGCGGCAGCGAACAAATGTTGTCCACCCAACTTATTGTTATATGGTGGATACACGCAAACGGAATTGTATAGTAAAAATGAAATTGTATATTTTGAAAGTCATATGAGTGTGATCGAGCGTGAAATAAACAAACCATTCTCATAAATGAAGCAAAAGTGACATGTAAAAATCATGTTTGTGCATGTCGCTGATTTTTTCTCTGTCTCTCTACTTCATATAATAAGATAGAAAAGTGAACAGAAAGCAACCTGTTTTGTGATCTTAAACTGTGTTCGATGAAATTGGTTTATAGTCACGAAAAACCGATTTTGTGTGCGTTTGTCTTCTTTCGCATGTTCGAATGGTCTAGTGAGTGAATGTATGAATGTTTGAGTAATCAAATGAGTGAGTGGGAGAGAGAGAGAGAGAGAGAGAGAGAGAGGTAACAGCTCATTGATCAGCATCAACAGCTGTGCTTCCCATATATTTCATATACACAACAGTTCAGTGAAGGTATATGATTGCATTGAGTGCAGTTATATGATATTATGAATCGTAGCCCAGTGGTTAGTGTGTATGCTTTGCATACACCGAGGTCCGGGTTCGATTCCCGCAATGAAGAAAATCTTTTTCTTTAAAAATTATGAGAAATCATATGCTCATACCTCACATACCAATATGAGAAAGAGAGAGAGATGGAGAGAGAGAGAACAATATTTCTTCGAGAGTAGTAGGAAAATCGGCAATTTCTGAAAACGTTCCGCGCTTAACTGAACCTATATAAATATTTTACTATTTTGAAGTGACATATTTTTTTTATATTCTCGTCACAAAATTGATATCAGAAATTTTGTGGCGGGTCATTTGCTTTCGTCACTCCGTATGTACTTCGTTAAGAAGTATTTTTATTTGATTGTATTTACATTTGTAAAGTAAGTGTTGTTTTCACGCAATAGTGTATACTTGCAATTTTTGTGATCAAGTTATTTGTGTGTTTATTCCCAGTCCCTTGGAAATGGAATGTATTCTAAACATCCTCGTCGTTTTTTATGAACATTTATTCAAAAGAATGACGACATTTCCAAACTATTTGCCTTAAATCCGAATGCAACCTTGTTCTAATTGACATTTTTTGATTCAACTCAAATTCGGTAAACTCAAGAGTGATGTTTTTCCGAAAAATAAATGAAACCAAACCTGTGTGCAATCGAAATGATTGACTGACTATAAGTAAAATCTACGACAATTTTGTATGAAACGAAGTCGACTCGATACCATTTTAGTCATTCGATTATTTTTGGGGCATTTTCAATTGTGCTTTCAGTTAACCATGTTCGTTAATGTTTAATGTTAATCACTCTTAGACAGTCAAATATATCCCAAAAAAATCGACTGGCTACTAAGTCAAAATCATAGTATAAATAAAAATTCTCTTTGTAAGAAACTAAATAAAGAAATTAAAAGGCATGTTCAGTTTGTCCTTTAAAAGATTCATATATGTTTGTGTTTTTTTTCATATTATTTTTTTTTATTCTTTTCAAAAATAAGGCGAGAAAATAACATTCAGCATTTGATTAAATTTTTAAATTGTAATTCAATATTTAACAAAAAATGAAAATGAATGAGTGTGCGCTAATTTTACAATATGTTGTTGATTTAAAATCACAGGTTCCACGACATTAATCCAACAATGCATAATTCGACAAAAAGAAGGTAGGCTTGTGTTGTGTACACGAAATCAACGTTTTCAAACACTATCTCTGGATGCGGAGTGTTTGAAAGATACAACAAAATGCCATACAATCCAATGCATGAAACAATAAAGCAAACCCACATACATGCTCTCTAAAAAACAACGAAAGAAAATAAAGATATGAGCGCAAAAGAAAGAAAAAAAAGATAAACGAAAAAAAGCAAATGAAAAATATCATACATTAAAGCGACAGAAAGAATAAATAAAGCCAAAAATTTGTAGACCGATGAGGATGCCGATGACCCAGTTCCAACCGAATTCCATTTTTGTGTTGAATTTTACATATTCGGCCAGATTAATTGCCTTTATGATGGCAGTCGAAGTCATCGGAATAACAGCAAGCGGTATATCATTTCTCTGAAACATCGATATTTAGAGAAAAATTCCATTTTTAAGCACACAAAGATAACTCACCAGAACCCCTCTGTTATGACGGTTCGCTCGGTCTTCCAGCTGTGGAGGTGACATCAGCGATATTAAATTGGATAAATTCCCCAAATTTAAAAGCGTATAAAAAATGATTTTTCTTTCTTGTGATAAGCAAAAAGGTAAACAATGAATACTCACATGCTTTTATCTGTCACATTTGAGTTTGCCGCAATGTGAATCGGGCAACTCAAATGGTTCATTTTGTTTATGTCAAATGTTCTATTTTGTTATTTTGAATAAATATTTCAAGATTATTGGCGCTATCATGTTCGTTTATGATCTCATCATCAACTCTTTTTTGTTCCGGATCCACTTTAATATCAATATCATCCATTTGGGCATTCCAGATTGAAATTAGTAACATATAAGCAAGCACTATGTGCATGAAAGAATTATTCAAAAGAAAATTGATTAAAAAAATATCAATGACTTCTAAGTGTAATGTAATGGATGATGTTTTTTTAAAACCTTTTACCATAAATTTGTAAGATGCTTAAAAACGGCATGATTGCGTAGCCGCTATCAACCTCAGTCTCATTTATATAAGACGACATTTTAGGGATGTAGAAAAATAAGTACGCGTCCAGAATTAGAAAAATAGAGCAGAAACAGATATCGTTTATACATTTTAATTCCATTGCTCCCAAATAATTTGCAAAAGCTGCTACAGTTTCACCATCCATCATTACACCTAAAAAATCATGAATTGTAAATGTTAAGATCCATCCAAACTTGATCTTTTGATTTTTAATGAAAAATATTGGTTACTCATATAAGTTGCTTGTAATGGACGAGCTACAACACTCAGAAAATAAGGGTTTAGCGATAGCAAGATAAACACACAAAACAACCATCTGAAAAACTGAATTGTGTTCCAATTTGCTGGTTGGAGAACAACAGAAACCTTTAAATTCTGTTTAAATAGAATAAATATTTTGAGGGAAAATTAATAACAAAATGTATATGTATATGACCATTGATTTTTTGACTTACATTATTAAATATACATTGAATGAGAACCAAATAACGCCAATTGTGGTGAACAACATGAAAGATGTGTATCAATAAATTTATCAATTCGCTCAAAACACCGCAGATGTTGTTTTTATTTGCATTTTTCCATAAATCTGATGAATATGTGTAAATGATAACACCGTATATTGTTTCATGATTCAGGATTATTGCTATAATGTATGCAATTACAATCGAACGGTTTCTAATGCGCAAATTTATGAACTTTGCCCAAAGAGTGAATGTAACTGTGGAATCAAATAAACAATTAATACAGAATTGGTTCGGGAGAAATGGTTTTAGTCAAAAGTCATACTTGCAATGGCAAAGCATATCACACCTACACTATAATATAATTCGGTATTTGATTGTGTACCCTGTGAATTATTGAAAAAAAAATTGTATCTGCGTTCAATTGTACCTTATTATTGTTCCTTACCCAATTAATATGTTTTGAATAATACCACGTTACAAACACAGAAATAATTGAAAATATGATTGACGGAAAAATTCTACAAATTGCAGTGAGTTTCTCTTTAATTTTATTGATATTTACAAACTTCATTTCAATATATTAGAAATTTCTACGAGAATGGAATATTTGCTTGCTGTCAAGACATCAACTAAATATAAATATATCGCTTCTCCATATCATTTTTGTGCGTAGTACCCAATGCGCATGTGCACTATTTGTATGTATTGTTGTAGTGCACTGTTGACAAAAAATATCCTTACAATTTGAAAGGTTCTTCCACTTAACGCAAATAATTAACCAAAATAAAAACAATGAAAAATCAACGTTACACTAATGCATTTTTATTCAAAACCAATTATATTCGGATCGCAAAAAATCATGATTTTTTTAATAGACACATGCATGTGTATTTGTTATTGCATACACATACGTCGACATTGTGTTAAACGTGGATGTGTAATAATATTCACGCATGTAATGCTATAAACATGGGATTATTCACTAGTGTTCGAAAATACATTCTTACAACGGACTGAATTCACAAATGCTAAAATGCTTAATAGGCCAAACAGCAACAGAGGAAATGATGTTTTAGATGCAATTAGGATAAATACGGCTAATTACGACCTAGTGTCTAATTATGATCTAGTTCAGAAATATTTATTTTTAAATAAATTTATTGAGAACACCTGCACTTTTTTCACTCAAATTGAAAAAAGATTGAGAATTTCTATCGTTTAGCCAATTTTATGTTATCAATTTAAAAGTTTTTAAAATCGAAAATAAGTAAAAAAGAGAACAATGTCATTGTGAATGAAAAACAAGCTAAAAAGAACAACTTTTTGAACACTGATTCGTTTAGTTATACACATTATTTAACGAAAATAAAAAAAATGTTGTAAATCAATATGTATATCAAAACACTTCGTTTCTCTCATTCGTTAATTGTTCGTGTGTGTAGTTCTTTCAATCATATCAAGAAAGATAGTGTGTGTGTGTGTGTGTGTGTGTGTGTGTCTTTTAACAACATTTGCAATCATGTATATGCATATACATTCGTATGCACACATCAACTTTTGTGCATCTACTAAACAAAAAACTGTTTACAATTTGTTATGACACCACCATTTTCCGTTATATGCACACTAACATCAAGATAGTCTAATTTTCCATTTTCTTGAATTTCATACGTGAATTTAATTCTTTGATCATACGAATGAAGAGCACTTAGAGTTTCTTGTATTTTATCTGCCGGAATGGCTGTAATGTGATCGTCTACGTACATTCGCCAAAATACTGGATGAAAATGAAGTTTTAACAGTGCCTTCACAGAAAAAAACCTTTCTGCACAAATTACTGTTGACGTTTGGAAAACGTCAAATTACAACATTTTTAGCACTGCCGTTGTAAGAAGTCCAACATTTTCTGCAAATTCGATATTGCAGAAATTGTTGCACTTCTTACAACGGCAGTACTAAAAATGTTGTAATTTGACGTTTTCCAAACGTCAACAGTAATTTGTGGAGAAAGGTTTTTTTCTGTGTTGTTTATCACATCATCCAAAACCATTTCAACTAAAATTGGTGCCAGACTAGAACCCATAAACAAACCTTTGGTCATTGTTATAAACTGATTTTCATATTGAAAATAGTTACAATCAATCAAGCACAATTTTTGATTCTTTATCATTTTTCTTTATTCTTTATCATTTTTCTTTTTGGTGATCCTCCTCCACCCACTATTTTTTTGCAATCATAAAACACATAACAGAGCTCCTCTCTCTTGTCCCATGTCTTAAAATACATGTCAAGCAGAGCTGCTGTTGATGTCATTGCTGCTGCTGCGGTTGTTGTTGTTGTTATTAATAGAGAAAAAACATATAACACATTTGAATACGATTCCATTGAATGCACTTATTTGCATTACACTTCGTAGCCCAGTGGTTAGCGTCTATGCTTTGCACGCACCAACCTCTAGGTTCGATTCTCACTATAAAGAAAATCTTTTATTTTAAAATTTAAAGAAAACATATGAACGTATGTTACCAACTATCAGAGAGAGAGAGAGAGAGAGAGAGAGGTGTAATATACAATCAAGCGAACGAGGGAATGAGTGAGTGTATGGGCTTCTCTCTCTGGCTGACGCGTGCGTCCCGCAGAGCAACCGCATGGATGACGCAAGAACCCTTGCGTCAGCCTTGCGTCAATCGCATGATTGACGCAACGATTGCACCAGAACCCGCCTTTTCCTACTACTCAATGGATTGAATCTATGGAACAATATAGTCAAAGTTTATGCTTTGCAGAACCAGGAACTGTCAACGTTAGTTTTGCTTATGCAAATCGAGCAACGAGTTTCCTCAATTTGAAACGATACAACGAATGCCTTCGAGACATTGAGTTGGCCGTGCAAGCAAATTATCCGAATATGCCGAAATTATTGCAACAAAAAGCCAAGTGCGAGCAGTTGAAGAAAAGTGCCACAACGCAAAAAGTGTTTGAACCAAAACTGAGCTTCAGTCCAAATGAACGATTCCCATGTTTGACCGATGTATTGGAAATTCAACACAATAAAGAATTCGGTCGTCATGTGGTGGCCAAAAGTGACATTGATGTAGGTCAAACAGTTTTAGTTGAAGAAAATTTCCTCTCGCTTGCTGGTTGCATTGATCGAGTCCAGTGTTACACATGTAGAAAATCAGAAGCGAATTTCATCGCATGTCCAAACTGCACTGACGTTATGTTCTGTAGTGAAAATTGTCAAAGTCAAAACAACGTCCACCGAAAATTCTGCGGTGCAATTATAAATCGCATGCCACACGACGTGAGATATATGATCGAATCTCTCTTGATCCCAATCACTTCATTTTCAAATGCCGCTGAACTGATGGATTTTGTTAAAGAGTCTTTGGCCATACGCAACACACAACTTCCAGCAGCGACAAACACTCCACAGTCGAAATACGCTTCATTCCTGAGTCTTCTACCATCGGAGGAAAATGTTTGTATTGAAGTTGTTTACAAGGCTGTTACCGGCCTTTTGAGCATTCAATGGGTGAAGAATATCTTCAACTCGGAGTAAAGTAAACGCTTTTTGATGCACTTAGCTGCCGAACATTATCGGATTACATCAAAAAATTCGTTCAAGGTGACGGTGGAAAATGGGATATTCATCGCACAGAAAATGGGAATTGTGGCTTCTTTTTTCAATCATGCTTGTGCACCGAACGTCTTCCATTGTTCAAAAAATAATACTGAATTTTTTATTACAATTCGACCAATTAAGAAAGGTGAACAGTTATTTATAGCATACATGCTTAACGATGCCACTACCAAAGATCGTCAATTACGCCTTTTGAGAGAATTTTATTTCCTTTGCAAATGCGATAAATGTATTCTACATTGTTCATCAGCTGATCGTTCAATGATGCAGAAGGATCCGGTCCTCCGGGGGCTACGTATTGCTTTTTCAATGGAAGCGCACGATGACTCGGCAAAGGAAAATTGCATCAAATTTCTCACAAAATACGGACATTTGCCATGGTCGATGGAAATCGTTGTGGTTTTGAAAGTTTACACCAAATGCTTATTGAACGAAATTACCATGACATGAAGATTCAACGACGTAAATTCACAAATTGAAAAAAATGTTCAATTCCAAAATATGAATAAAAAGAATCACTCTTAATCACTCTTAATCACTCTTAGACAGTCAAATATATCCCAAAAAAATCGACTGGCTACTAAGTCAAAATCATAGTATAAATAAAAATTCTCTTTGTAAGAAACTAAATAAAGAAATTAAAAGGCATGTTCAGTTTGTCCTTTAAAAGATTCATATATGTTTGTGTTTTTTTTCATATTATTTTTTTTTATTCTTTTCAAAAATAAGGCGAGAAAATAACATTCAGCATTTGATTAAATTTTTAAATTGTAATTCAATATTTAACAAAAAATGAAAATGAATGAGTGTGCGCTAATTTTACAATATGTTGTTGATTTAAAATCACAGGTTCCACGACATTAATCCAACAATGCATAATTCGACAAAAAGAAGGTAGGCTTGTGTTGTGTACACGAAATCAACGTTTTCAAACACTATCTCTGGATGCGGAGTGTTTGAAAGATACAACAAAATGCCATACAATCCAATGCATGAAACAATAAAGCAAACCCACATACATGCTCTCTAAAAAACAACGAAAGAAAATAAAGATATGAGCGCAAAAGAAAGAAAAAAAAGATAAACGAAAAAAAGCAAATGAAAAATATCATACATTAAAGCGACAGAAAGAATAAATAAAGCCAAAAATTTGTAGACCGATGAGGATGCCGATGACCCAGTTCCAACCGAATTCCATTTTTGTGTTGAATTTTACATATTCGGCCAGATTAATTGCCTTTATGATGGCAGTCGAAGTCATCGGAATAACAGCAAGCGGTATATCATTTCTCTGAAACATCGATATTTAGAGAAAAATTCCATTTTTAAGCACACAAAGATAACTCACCAGAACCCCTCTGTTATGACGGTTCGCTCGGTCTTCCAGCTGTGGAGGTGACATCAGCGATATTAAATTGGATAAATTCCCCAAATTTAAAAGCGTATAAAAAATGATTTTTCTTTCTTGTGATAAGCAAAAAGGTAAACAATGAATACTCACATGCTTTTATCTGTCACATTTGAGTTTGCCGCAATGTGAATCGGGCAACTCAAATGGTTCATTTTGTTTATGTCAAATGTTCTATTTTGTTATTTTGAATAAATATTTCAAGATTATTGGCGCTATCATGTTCGTTTATGATCTCATCATCAACTCTTTTTTGTTCCGGATCCACTTTAATATCAATATCATCCATTTGGGCATTCCAGATTGAAATTAGTAACATATAAGCAAGCACTATGTGCATGAAAGAATTATTCAAAAGAAAATTGATTAAAAAAATATCAATGACTTCTAAGTGTAATGTAATGGATGATGTTTTTTTAAAACCTTTTACCATAAATTTGTAAGATGCTTAAAAACGGCATGATTGCGTAGCCGCTATCAACCTCAGTCTCATTTATATAAGACGACATTTTAGGGATGTAGAAAAATAAGTACGCGTCCAGAATTAGAAAAATAGAGCAGAAACAGATATCGTTTATACATTTTAATTCCATTGCTCCCAAATAATTTGCAAAAGCTGCTACAGTTTCACCATCCATCATTACACCTAAAAAATCATGAATTGTAAATGTTAAGATCCATCCAAACTTGATCTTTTGATTTTTAATGAAAAATATTGGTTACTCATATAAGTTGCTTGTAATGGACGAGCTACAACACTCAGAAAATAAGGGTTTAGCGATAGCAAGATAAACACACAAAACAACCATCTGAAAAACTGAATTGTGTTCCAATTTGCTGGTTGGAGAACAACAGAAACCTTTAAATTCTGTTTAAATAGAATAAATATTTTGAGGGAAAATTAATAACAAAATGTATATGTATATGACCATTGATTTTTTGACTTACATTATTAAATATACATTGAATGAGAACCAAATAACGCCAATTGTGGTGAACAACATGAAAGATGTGTATCAATAAATTTATCAATTCGCTCAAAACACCGCAGATGTTGTTTTTATTTGCATTTTTCCATAAATCTGATGAATATGTGTAAATGATAACACCGTATATTGTTTCATGATTCAGGATTATTGCTATAATGTATGCAATTACAATCGAACGGTTTCTAATGCGCAAATTTATGAACTTTGCCCAAAGAGTGAATGTAACTGTGGAATCAAATAAACAATTAATACAGAATTGGTTCGGGAGAAATGGTTTTAGTCAAAAGTCATACTTGCAATGGCAAAGCATATCACACCTACACTATAATATAATTCGGTATTTGATTGTGTACCCTGTGAATTATTGAAAAAAAAATTGTATCTGCGTTCAATTGTACCTTATTATTGTTCCTTACCCAATTAATATGTTTTGAATAATACCACGTTACAAACACAGAAATAATTGAAAATATGATTGACGGAAAAATTCTACAAATTGCAGTGAGTTTCTCTTTAATTTTATTGATATTTACAAACTTCATTTCAATATATTAGAAATTTCTACGAGAATGGAATATTTGCTTGCTGTCAAGACATCAACTAAATATAAATATATCGCTTCTCCATATCATTTTTGTGCGTAGTACCCAATGCGCATGTGCACTATTTGTATGTATTGTTGTAGTGCACTGTTGACAAAAAATATCCTTACAATTTGAAAGGTTCTTCCACTTAACGCAAATAATTAACCAAAATAAAAACAATGAAAAATCAACGTTACACTAATGCATTTTTATTCAAAACCAATTATATTCGGATCGCAAAAAATCATGATTTTTTTAATAGACACATGCATGTGTATTTGTTATTGCATACACATACGTCGACATTGTGTTAAACGTGGATGTGTAATAATATTCACGCATGTAATGCTATAAACATGGGATTATTCACTAGTGTTCGAAAATACATTCTTACAACGGACTGAATTCACAAATGCTAAAATGCTTAATAGGCCAAACAGCAACAGAGGAAATGATGTTTTAGATGCAATTAGGATAAATACGGCTAATTACGACCTAGTGTCTAATTATGATCTAGTTCAGAAATATTTATTTTTAAATAAATTTATTGAGAACACCTGCACTTTTTTCACTCAAATTGAAAAAAGATTGAGAATTTCTATCGTTTAGCCAATTTTATGTTATCAATTTAAAAGTTTTTAAAATCGAAAATAAGTAAAAAAGAGAACAATGTCATTGTGAATGAAAAACAAGCTAAAAAGAACAACTTTTTGAACACTGATTCGTTTAGTTATACACATTATTTAACGAAAATAAAAAAAATGTTGTAAATCAATATGTATATCAAAACACTTCGTTTCTCTCATTCGTTAATTGTTCGTGTGTGTAGTTCTTTCAATCATATCAAGAAAGATAGTGTGTGTGTGTGTGTGTGTGTGTGTGTGTCTTTTAACAACATTTGCAATCATGTATATGCATATACATTCGTATGCACACATCAACTTTTGTGCATCTACTAAACAAAAAACTGTTTACAATTTGTTATGACACCACCATTTTCCGTTATATGCACACTAACATCAAGATAGTCTAATTTTCCATTTTCTTGAATTTCATACGTGAATTTAATTCTTTGATCATACGAATGAAGAGCACTTAGAGTTTCTTGTATTTTATCTGCCGGAATGGCTGTAATGTGATCGTCTACGTACATTCGCCAAAATACTGGATGAAAATGAAGTTTTAACAGTGCCTTCACAGAAAAAAACCTTTCTGCACAAATTACTGTTGACGTTTGGAAAACGTCAAATTACAACATTTTTAGCACTGCCGTTGTAAGAAGTCCAACATTTTCTGCAAATTCGATATTGCAGAAATTGTTGCACTTCTTACAACGGCAGTACTAAAAATGTTGTAATTTGACGTTTTCCAAACGTCAACAGTAATTTGTGGAGAAAGGTTTTTTTCTGTGTTGTTTATCACATCATCCAAAACCATTTCAACTAAAATTGGTGCCAGACTAGAACCCATAAACAAACCTTTGGTCATTGTTATAAACTGATTTTCATATTGAAAATAGTTACAATCAATCAAGCACAATTTTTGATTCTTTATCATTTTTCTTTATTCTTTATCATTTTTCTTTTTGGTGATCCTCCTCCACCCACTATTTTTTTGCAATCATAAAACACATAACAGAGCTCCTCTCTCTTGTCCCATGTCTTAAAATACATGTCAAGCAGAGCTGCTGTTGATGTCATTGCTGCTGCTGCGGTTGTTGTTGTTGTTATTAATAGAGAAAAAACATATAACACAACTGAATACGATTCCATTGAATGCACTTATTTGCATTACACTTCGTAGCCCAGTGGTTAGCGTCTATGCTTTGCACGCACCAACCTCTAGGTTCGATTCTCACTATAAAGAAAATCTTTTATTTTAAAATTTAAAGAAAACATATGAACGTATGTTACCAACTATCAGAGAGAGAGAGAGAGAGAGAGAGAGGTGTAATATACAATCAAGCGAACGAGGGAATGAGTGAGTGTATGGGCTTCTCTCTCTGGCTGACGCGTGCGTCCCGCAGAGCAACCGCATGGATGACGCAAGAACCCTTGCGTCAGCCTTGCGTCAATCGCATGATTGACGCAACGATTGCACCAGAACCCGCCTTTTCCTACTACTCAATGGATTGAATCTATGGAACAATATAGTCAAAGTTTATGCTTTGCAGAACCAGGAACTGTCAACGTTAGTTTTGCTTATGCAAATCGAGCAACGAGTTTCCTCAATTTGAAACGATACAACGAATGCCTTCGAGACATTGAGTTGGCCGTGCAAGCAAATTATCCGAATATGCCGAAATTATTGCAACAAAAAGCCAAGTGCGAGCAGTTGAAGAAAAGTGCCACAACGCAAAAAGTGTTTGAACCAAAACTGAGCTTCAGTCCAAATGAACGATTCCCATGTTTGACCGATGTATTGGAAATTCAACACAATAAAGAATTCGGTCGTCATGTGGTGGCCAAAAGTGACATTGATGTAGGTCAAACAGTTTTAGTTGAAGAAAATTTCCTCTCGCTTGCTGGTTGCATTGATCGAGTCCAGTGTTACACATGTAGAAAATCAGAAGCGAATTTCATCGCATGTCCAAACTGCACTGACGTTATGTTCTGTAGTGAAAATTGTCAAAGTCAAAACAACGTCCACCGAAAATTCTGCGGTGCAATTATAAATCGCATGCCACACGACGTGAGATATATGATCGAATCTCTCTTGATCCCAATCACTTCATTTTCAAATGCCGCTGAACTGATGGATTTTGTTAAAGAGTCTTTGGCCATACGCAACACACAACTTCCAGCAGCGACAAACACTCCACAGTCGAAATACGCTTCATTCCTGAGTCTTCTACCATCGGAGGAAAATGTTTGTATTGAAGTTGTTTACAAGGCTGTTACCGGCCTTTTGAGCATTCAATGGGTGAAGAATATCTTCAACTCGGAGTAAAGTAAACGCTTTTTGATGCACTTAGCTGCCGAACATTATCGGATTACATCAAAAAATTCGTTCAAGGTGACGGTGGAAAATGGGATATTCATCGCACAGAAAATGGGAATTGTGGCTTCTTTTTTCAATCATGCTTGTGCACCGAACGTCTTCCATTGTTCAAAAAATAATACTGAATTTTTTATTACAATTCGACCAATTAAGAAAGGTGAACAGTTATTTATAGCATACATGCTTAACGATGCCACTACCAAAGATCGTCAATTACGCCTTTTGAGAGAATTTTATTTCCTTTGCAAATGCGATAAATGTATTCTACATTGTTCATCAGCTGATCGTTCAATGATGCAGAAGGATCCGGTCCTCCGGGGGCTACGTATTGCTTTTTCAATGGAAGCGCACGATGACTCGGCAAAGGAAAATTGCATCAAATTTCTCACAAAATACGGACATTTGCCATGGTCGATGGAAATCGTTGTGGTTTTGAAAGTTTACACCAAATGCTTATTGAACGAAATTACCATGACATGAAGATTCAACGACGTAAATTCACAAATTGAAAAAAATGTTCAATTCCAAAATATGAATAAAAAGAATGATTGTCCTCAATTGGAATTGAGTTTTGAGTGATTCAATTTTTTTAGATTTTTACAGCATTCATAGCGCATTCGTTGAATATCATAACAAATGTAAGTTGAAAAAGGAACATAATAAATTGGAGTTTGAACATTGTTTGGTTTGCATGTTTCCACTCATAATGCGAACAAAAATTGAGCAATAACTTTTTAACAGCCATTTAAATAACTTTTCTTTCTACTTTGCATTCGGAACTAATGATAGTTTGAAGTCAAAACGTAGTAGCCATGGTTTGTGCTTTGCAAACGTATACATTAAAGGTCTTGTCTGCTTATTAGTGTAAAGTCAATCTCTTGCGGCGCATTTACGAATTGGCGCTCAAAAGCAGTCGAATTTGTACAGCGCTTGTGTGTCACATTTCAAAAGCACTTCAGTTATATTTTGCACAAACAAGAATTTGCATGCCCATTTAACGCTGCTCTAACGTACTGTCTGTTTGTTCGGTTATCAAGTGGATATGGAAAATTTTCCACAAATGAAACACAATACGATATTCCAAAGAGAGAAAATTCGTTAGTAATAATAATTGTTTTGGATAAAAATGGTTTTATGGCAAAAGGAAACGACAAGTGCAGATGCACTTTTTATCAATTTATTTGCTGACAAATCTCAAATTAACGGCATCGTTGAGATGGATCGCCGGCTTCAGTCATCTGATTGGAAGAAGAATATCTTGGGCGTCGATTATGAACCAGGAAAAAATAATCAAACATCGGATTATTTTCGTCAGGATGGAAATTTTGAATTCAATGGTCACAATTGGATCGGAGCTATGGAAATGTATAACATGAGTTTGTATTTTGCTGTGCCTGGAACGAATAATGTTAGTTTTGCCTATGCAAATCGTGCGGCATGTTTTTTCTACATGAAAAAATACGACGAATGTCTTCGAGACATTGAATTGGCCATGCATGCAAATTATCCGAATATGCCAAAATTGGATGAACGAAAGGCGAAGTGCGAGCGAATGATGAAAGAAAACGCACAAAAGGCGACATTTGAACCAAAACTCAGCTTCAGTCCAAACGAAAAATTTCCATGCATGGCCAACGTACTGGAAATTCAACAAAATGAAGAATTTGGACGTCATGTGATTGCAAACTGTGACATTGACATTGGCAAAACAGTTTTAGTTGAACAAAGTTTTGTCTCAATTGGAAGTGGCTTCGATCGAGTCAAGTGCTACGAATGTCTACACGAAGCAAAAAATTTCATTGCATGTTCAAAATGCACGGACGCAATGTTCTGCAGTGAAAAATGTCAAACTCAAAGTAGTGTTCATCAGAAGTTTTGTGGTGCAGCCATCCATCGCATGCCAAAATTAGTAAAATTTGTGGCAAAATCGATATTGATTGCGCTGAATGCATTTCCAAATGTCAATGAAATGATGGATTTTGTTGAAAAGACATTGATTGAACGTGGTGAAAAAATGTCATTGGAAGCCAACGATCTACAGTCAAAATATGCATTTTTCTTGAGCTTGAAGCCGGCAAAACGCGAACGATTTCGTATTGAATTGATTTACAACACTTACTTCGGGCTTATGGATATTCCATTGATCAAAAGTATGTTCAATTCGGAGAAAAGTCAACGATTTTTAATGCACCTGATTGGCGAACACTTGTGCATCATATCAAATAACTCTTCTGAAGGTTCGACACGGGTAAATCCTGATTACGTAATGGCATCGTTGTGCAACGTATGGTCATTGTTCAATCACGCATGTGCACCAAATCTATTCAGCTCTTCAACTGGCAACACAGAAGTATGCATTACAATGCGACCGATCAAGAAAGGCGAACAGGTATTTGTGAAGTATTTGTGCGGTGATCGAGAAACGGCTCAACGTCAAGCCATTCTATCCCAACGATGGAATTTTCATTGCAAATGTGACAAATGTGAACCACATTGCTTACCAACTGATCGTTTGACAATGAAATCAGATCCCAACTTACAGTATTTGGAAACATTTATTTTCAATATGAGCTGCTCAAACACAATTGCTTTGCCATTCGACAGCTTGAAAGACAAATGTGTTGAATTTCTAAGAAGATATGGCCATTTGCCATGGTCAGAAGAAATGGATATCGTCTTAAATGTCTACACCAAGTGTTTGTTAGAAGACTTTTCACTATCATAAAGAATTTCCCAGTTCATGTTCACTTCTTATTTTCGATCATATTTAAACAATCAGCTGTTCATTTTTTACATTTATAAGATCTTGTAATTCCAAACGTTTTTAAAGTAAGAGAAAATTTGTGATGAAAAATGTGAATTTTGTATCAATGAATATTCTATGGTAATGGTTCTGGATCAGTTTCAGTTTCATTATTACATTTTTATTTGATTGATTGAAAAATACAATCAGGTGATGTCATTTAGTTTTTTAATGTTCATTAAAAATGGTTTACGCATAGAATGTGAATTTCTTTTGACTTTATCTTTTTTCAGCATTTTAAACAGAGGATTCTACAGCATTGTGGGCAAAGGCATGTATCAAACACAAAATTCTTGAACTGACAACATGATATTCAGTCAATACGAATTGGTTTTATTACTGCAACTAATTTCAAGTGGTTTATGAGTTTTTCTTGGAATTCCAAAATCGGCCTCGAGAGTAATAACTTAGCCAGAAGACGCATAGACGCATACATAGTTATGTCATTTTTTCGTTAGTTTTGCTCATCACAAAAAATTAACAAGTTAAACCCAGTTTGAGCTCATATTTGAGCTTCAATAGAAATTATATGTACATTTCAAACAGAAAAATCTTTAACAGTATGTAGAATGTACAAACATATGAGTGGAAGGAAGCAATATTCTTTCATGCCGAATATAGACATTTTTCCTTATGGCAGTTAATTTCAAATGGTAAAATACTTTTCTTAAAATAAAGAAAACAATTCATAATATTTTCAAATGACTCATATAGTCAAAGTGCAGCAGTTAAAATCATTTGTAAGTGTGAGCATACATTTTCAATAATTCTCTTTGTAGCTGTTACATGAAACACATAGACATATTTTTTAAATAAAAAAAAATCTGTAAACAAATGTACACTAGCACAAAGTGTACAAAGTCATACTGTACTTCATCCGACATATAAAGAGTGAAACAATATTCCACTAGCGATGACACATTCACAACAGTTGACACTGAATCAGTCTCAGAATCATTCTTCAACCATACACATGTGCATATTTTCTTTAGCAGAAAAAGTAAGTCGTCATTTTTTTTCTTGATATTTCATCACAAATATGGAGAATTGGCGTATGAAAGCATCAGCTGTAGAAAATTGGAGAACCAAAGAAAACCTCGACGAAGGTAAATTGTGTTACAAACTTGTTATTCGTGTTTTCATGATGAAGTGATTAAATTTGTTTTCCATATTCAATGTGTCTCAATCCTTAAACAAAGGAACAAACTAAAAATTTTCGAAAACTGAAAAATGTTCGTTTGCTTATGAGTTGAAAAAATGACAACAACGATGCCACTTCAATTGCAATCTAATTTTGAATTATAACTATATTTCAACATTAACTTTTTAATATTTTTAATGTTAAAGATCATCAAATCAAATATTGCTATATTTTTATTCAACAGGTGTTCAGTATGAGCCTTCAAAACTCGAAACCAAAGCCGATTTCATTGTGAATGCAAAGTTGCAAAATACATGGAAAAACATGTAAGTTCAATATCTATATTTGTTTGATACTATTACCAATGCAATGGTGAATAACAATCATGATTGAGCCAACATAAAACAAATGGATTGTTTGTGCGCCAAAATGCTCAAAGTGAATTCCGAATGTCAACGAGTGGCAACACTGTTCTGTATTGTGTTCTCTGTGTTATGTTCTGTTCTGTGATTGTGATTGTCAAATCGACGGTATATGCGTATTTAAATTGGCAGCGTCGCCATTTTTTCTTATTGTTTGTATGAGATTTACCGATCAAATTCATATTGGAAAATTAGCAAGTGTTCAACCCAAATGAATACTCATTGCTCGTAAATCATTGAATTTCCACACAAAATCTTGATCAATTGCAATAACACGAGTCTAATTTCTATCTATTTTGCAGGAAAATGATGCGAATTCTATGGATGAAAGATGGTTTTGGTGATGAATCGATGTACGTCGATCCATTTTCCATTATTGGAATCGAATACGCAAACGATATCAAATTGTGGGAAGCAAAATTGACCGAATTCAAAACTGGAAATCTAATGCAACAATCAAACAAGTCCAACAACATATCTGATGAGCTAATGCAGTATGGTCATGCTGAATTTGGTAGCCGAAATTGGAACGAAGCGTTGAATCTCTACAGTCAAGCACTGTGTTTTGCTGAGCCCGGCACATTTTACGAGGGTCTTGCACATGGAAATCGAGCACTATGCTTTTTTCAACTGGGAATGCACCAGAAAGCATTAGTTGATTTTGATTTTGCTGCACTCAAAAAATGCCCCGAACAATTTTTGGCCAACATTCAATCTTTACGCATTGAATGTCAAAAATCGTCCAAGAAACACATTCAAACAATGAAGCGAACACCAAAGATGAAATTGTCAGCTGATAAAAAATTTCCATGCCTTGCAAATGCGCTAGAAATCAAAGGCAACAAAGAGTTCGGTCGATGTGTTGTTGCTAAAAAAGACATTGCCATTGGACAGACGGTCATCATAGCGGAGCCATTTGCTTCGGCTGTTACAGCTGAAAAGCAAGCCTACTGCATCACATGCCAAAAGACTGAAATGAATTTCATCGCATGCAGCAAGTGTTCAGATGTAATGTTCTGTGACGAAGGCTGTGCCGAATGGAATAGCATTCATAAAATGGAGTGTCAAACGTGCTATCATCAGATCGAAGACATTGGCATTAAATTCATCATCCAAACGATTTTAGTTGCTGTCGAAATCTTCTCGACTGTTGAAAGCTTGATGAAATTCATCGAAAATGTCACATGCGATAAAGGTTGTGATAAAATCCCAAAAACATCGAATGATTCACTTTCAAAATATGGCATTTTTTTGAAATTAACACCATCGTTCAAGGACGAGTATTTGTTTCGGGCATACCAAGCGTTTACGGCCATTTTGCTTATGCCAAAGATCAAGTTTATGTTCGACACGGAGCGCAAGCAACGCTTTTTGATGCATTTAATTCTACATCACACGACAGTCATACCGAAAAATGCATTCCTTGATGTGGCACAGTTTATAAACTGTAGTGATCAATTCACCGTGAAGTATATTTTTGATGTCATGTCGATTGTCAATCATTCCTGTGCACCGAATTTACATTTCATGATGATGGGTAAAATTGGTTACTGTGTATCTGTGCGGCCAATCAAAAAAGGCGATCAAGTTTTTATGAACTATTTGGGTGAAGACGTTCACAAACCAACCGAACTTCGGCAAAAAACACTCAAGGAAATTTGGAGCTTCGAATGCAAATGTGATAAGTGCGAAGCATACTGTGATCCAGAAGAATATGCTAAAGTGAAATCACATCCCTCATTGAAGTATATCACCCGCAACCAAGAACACAGCCAAATCGCTGACAATGCCAAACGCAATCGACTCAAAAAACAATGCATCGAATTCTTAAAGAAGTTCGGTCACCTGCCATGGACAACAGAATTGGAATTTGTGATCAACTGCTTTACATCACTTTAGATACCTACATAACTTTACATATATCTTTTAGAGTTAAGAATTTTTCTTCGTATTTATGTGTTACTTTGTCATTTTTATGTTATTATTACTTTGTGCCATTTTTTTCGTAAAAATGTTATTCGTTCATCAAGTCGTAGAAATAATCATGAAAAGACTTTATACGAACACATTTTGAACAATGTCGTTGTCTTTTTGATAGATTTTATGAGGTTTTTGTTCCATACCACTTATTTTATGGAAAACAGAAAGAACATTATTTTGAATAATAAAATTTATGTACCATTGTTCTTATTTATCAAACCATACATTTATCGTTACTTTTTATACCAGACCACATACATACCACATTAGATCAAGAGGGGGAAAATTCATATTTCATAACACTTCAATTTTATTCATACAAATCAAATTCATGTCATAATTGGTGCAACAAAAGAAAATAAAAGTATAAGTTTTTTCTGAAATACGGACAGAAGTACTTCGCCTTAAAACTACATGATTTATAGAACAAAATCGAATTTCGAAATAAAAGTTCAGTTTGCTAGCAAATAAGCTGAATTCAGTTTGCTAAGTTCTCTCTTTAAAAAATATTAGAAGATTTTTTTTTCGAAATTTCAATAGGTTTGCCGAAGAAAGAACGAAAAGACCAACTGTTGTTTTTCAACAAAAATCATTTGAATTCGCGCAATTTTGATTTGGATATTTTGATGTCAGTATTTCGGCATGACATTTAGTATTTCCAATCGTGTGGTTGGCAATTGACATTTGTCATGTTTCATTCCAGTTCAGCACAATTCAACATTGTCTACCGTATACATCACACGTGCGAATCATGTTGTTTGGTTTGTGAATCACAATATTTTTAATTAATTTGACCAAAGTTTGTTTCAAATCTTTTTTGTTATCATGGACTATCTATGGAAAACGGACGAAAGCAGCTCAAGTGCGGATTATGTCGACATTTTTTCCATTGCAAGACGTAAATATAGGACGAGTTTTAAAGAATGGGATCAATATTTGGATGTGTACCTCAAACATATTGAAACGAACACCGAAAAAGACAACATCGCTTCCGAGAATCTGCTGCGCGATGGGCACAAACGATTCAGTGAAGGTAATTATCGTGGTGCACTGGAAAAGTACAATCAAAGTTTACGTTTTGCCGTGCCGGGTACAATGAACGAGAGTACAGCGTATGCAAATCGATCTGCGTGTTTCTTGCAAATGGAAATGTACGTGTGTGCATTGATGGATATTGATCGTGCCTTAAAATTCCGAAATTCAAGCCGGATTCAGCTTCGGTTGCATGCTCGCAGAGCCGAATGTGAAAAAGAGCTGAGATTGGCGTTTCGTTCGGAAATTTTTGTGCCAAAATTAAGTTTTCCGCCTGATGCGAATTTTCCATGCATGGCAAATGTGTTGGAGATACGAGAAAATGATAAATTCGGTCGTCACATTGTAGCAAAACGCGATATTGATGTTGGAAATGTGGTGCTGGTCTCAGATATCTTTGCATCCGGAACTGTATCGGAAATTCTAACCACATGTAGCAATTGCAATAAAATCGAACAGAATTTTCTCGCTTGTCCTGAATGTCCACAGGCAATGTTTTGCAGCGGATCATGTTACAAACGTAGAGACGTCCATCGGCTGGTCTGTAAATCCATTTTTCATGTTATTGGCGACACCACCTTGAAGCTACCGATTCAAACACTATTGATGGCAATCAAAATGTTTGACACAGTTGAAGATTTGATGGAATTTGTTCGGATGTGTGTCAAAGATCGAAGACTTCCAGTGACGGTAAAGTCATCTTGCCCGAAGACAAGGTACCATTGTTTTTTGAAGCTTTCACAATACATTGATGACGAACGTCTTTATCCAGCTTATCAAGCGTATACAATGATCCTGTCCATTCCTCAAGTGAAACGTTTATTTGACAGCGATCGCAAGAAGCTATTTTTGATGCATCTGGCATTACAACATTCGACTATTACACCATTGAATGCGTTTCGATACGAAAAAAATGTCATGGGATGCATTCAAACCGATTATATTTATGATATTTTGTCGCTGATAAACCATTCTTGTGCTCCGAATCTGTTCAATTACACCACACCAGACGGTATTGGATATTGCATGGTAATACGACCGATTCGGCGGGGCGAACAAATTTTTATCAATTACTTGGGCAACAACTCCAAAAAATCAAAGATCCAACGGCAAGCAGTACTCGGAGCGTGGTGTTTTGAATGCAAGTGCGAACGATGTGAATCAAAAACATCATATGACGTCAATCACATGAAGGCGGCAATGAAATCATCATCATCATTTCAATATGTTACACAGAACTGTCGCAAGGCCAAATGCAAAGTATTCAATTCCGAAAGTGGCAATCGATCGCAACTGAAACAAGAGTGTGCACATTTTTTGACAAAATTTGGCCATGCAAAATGGTCACCTGAATTACAATTTGTAACGTATTGTTACACTTTGCACTGAATAGTATTCTGTTTATCAATATTAAAGAGAGTATATTTTGCACAAACAATTGTTGAACATACTTATGATGCTTAAATGAATAAAATTTATATGGATTTATTTCAAATGTTTCCTTTAAATTCCAAATTATTCTAGGATTATCACTTTATCTTTGCTTAAAATGAATTAAAATAAAATATTTTAATATTTTTTTTGTCTTATGGCAGGCATGTTAATATGATGGAATCATAAACTCTTTCGAGCCTCAATTTTCCGGTACATCTTGTGCCTTTAAAGTGGTAACATTTTTTGGACGAGATATTCAGATTGTGTTGTTTACATGAATTGTAATTTGGAATATTATGTTCAATGCATAATATTGGTTGAAGGTAAGCTTAAAAATAAAACTAATGAAAGAAAAGTGTTAGTGTTGCATAGATTTATTTTCCAATCAAATCAAAAGCAAACATAATTTCATCACTCTATGTTTTAGTAAATTATTGCGATGATGCTTTTAGTTGATCATAATTGAAGAAAATAAACGTGAATTAGAATCAGTCTCCAAGATCTGGTACACATGTGCCCTTACCACCTGGGCATAAATTTATTGGTGCTGGCCGCCTATATGAATCTTGAGATCCAGTGATTGCACCCTTTGTTGTTCGTGTCTCGAAGCCACCTGCACCAACTCCCATCATGGCACATGAAAGTGCTACGATCAACCAGAAAATAATGGTTTTTACTAACGCCAACATTTTCTATTATTTTTTGTTTTTAGAAAATATGTCTTTTGATTTGTTTCTCAGTTTAAGTAAACTAATATGCTGTACAAGCACGGGTAGAGTATTTACAGCACTGTACTGACTGCAAGAAAGAAGGAAACTGAATGCTTTCCAATTTCGACATCGCTTTTATATTTGGTTTGTTTTTTATTTGAAATATGTTACTCACTATAGCATAAATGACATTCAATAAAATAAAAAGTGGTGTGATAAGAAGTGAGAAAATAGAAATTGGTTGATTACAAGGAACCAGTTGAAAGCGGTTAGGAGTTCATGACCTTTGATAAAACAAAGTGTCGTGTAAAATCAATTGATAAAAGCCGACAAGAAACCTCACTTTTGTCGCTATTTTTGAGCAGATATTCTAATTTTTTTAAATAATTTTAACTTTACTTTTTTAAGGGTGCAGTCACACGAGACACATTTTCTGGAAACATTTTGTAAACTGGAAACATTTTCATACATTTTTACAAGTGGAAACATTTACTGGAAACATAAATGTATGAAAATGTTTCCAGTTTACAAAATGTTTCCAGAAAATGTTTCTCGTGTGACTGCACCCTAACATGTGGCACATGATTGTATTGTTCAATCATTCAAATAAAAATTTAATAATGAACCTGAACCAGAACCTCTCTATCTTTACCATAGAATATTCATTGAGACAAAATTCACATTTTTCATCACAAATTTTCTCTTAATTTAAAAACGTTTGGAATTACAAAATCTTATAATAGTAGATATCGGTGATATGATTTTTACAGTATTTTCGCTTTGGTTGAAGTGAAACATCCAAATTTTAATAATATTCTATTATTTTACAAATAATTTTAATTATAAAAATATTTCGTCGTTCTTAATAGTATGTCAATTCTGGTTTGTCTTAAAAGGGAAAATTAAAGTTTAATTTCATTTAATTCTATTTGCAGGTTTAAATACATGGCATGTTGGAATGCACCCCGCAAACATGCCTTCTAATTAGATTTAAGGCGTTAGTCAATCATTCGGCCAATTCATTATGTCAGTGAATGACATCAGTGCCATTCTGCCACTTATTTGTCATTTTAGAGAAGCCAAAGCACCTTAAACTTAATAGCTGGTGAGGTGTCAATATCAATGTTAATGTTAATTTATTTTCATTGCATAAAGAGTGAGAAATATCCAATTAGTGGGTGCTTGCAAAGTTATTATTTACATCAGCGAATATACGCTTTCGGCAAACAAACATATGGATAAAATAAAATTTGACGAATTTAAAATATTCCAATTCATAAAAATATGAATTTAAACATTCAGTTTATTTATATTAATACTTATATTTAGCACCTCTTAAATAGTTGTCTGTTTGATTTGATTATCGGTAGAAATTTAAGGTACTCAATCAATTATATTTTGCACCATCAGAAAACGCAATTTTTGTACGGTCATATGATCAGACCTGGAAGTTTAAATGAAGTAAGTTTTGAATGGACTTGAGCCCAGTGCATGAGGCATCGAGTCCGCTTCTGAGGCTTCCATACAACTTCATTCACTCAACAATTGAGGGCTGCAAATCAATTGATAACATTTATTTAAAAAAGAAACGCTTAATATATTATTTATTTGATTTATTTGATCAGAAGCGACGAAATTTTTCTGTTTGGCGAAATGACTATTCTGGCAATATTTATGAATCGTGACCATCTCAAAATAATAATTCTGTATTATTACACACACCATTCTGCAAATAGTAACTTTGATATATTAAAACATTTTGTATTTGTATACTTTTTTAGTGCAAAATCAAGTGTAGTCTTTTAATTAATTTGCATAACCAATTTCTTCATTATTCAATTGGGTACGAGTTATTGCTGAATTGAATTTCAAAATGCTGATAATGAATTGGCACCATTTCAAATCGGTACCGATTTGATTTCAACAAACGTTGGTGATATTTAAAATGAGTGGAGAGAATCTCACTCAATTTTTCCATGTCGCGTCGAGTCAAGTAACTTCCAGGTCTGGTCGTGTGAAATCTATAACTCATTTGCTAGGTTTTATATAGTTTTGCTATATAAATCGAATTGGATGTAAATTTACAGTTTATTTCCATGTTTCACTCCACTGGATACATTGCTTAGCAATTTAAATCAGTTTAAATTCATTTAATATGGAAGTTAAATGTTCTATTTGAAATTTTAGTTGTTATAGTTTCCCATATAAAAAAATTAAAAAAACAACCGTTACAATTCATTTCAATAAAATGTACCAAAAAGTGTATGATGAAGCGAATAAACAGTGGGGCATTTTGGAGGTGAAACAAGCTTATGCTCGAAAGATTTCTGTTGGTCAAATGATCCTAGATTCAATTTCTAGCCATGGTTCCAAAGTGGCACAGGTACTGCAAGAACAATTTAAGGAAGTGAACATTGACATTGTCAAAGTACTCCAAAGATTACATGCAAATATTATTTCCAGATAAATCATGACACCGGAACTCAGGTGACCTTCCATGAGTTGTGGTTAAAATCTATTTGTGCAGCACAGAATCTTCAAAAAAGAGGATATAAACCCGGCCAAGTGTTCACCTTCATGGTTTACAGATCTGATTATTTGGTACCAATTGTGTTGGCCTCATTGTGTTTGGCTTGTCCAATAAATACTTTGCATCCTATGCTATCCAAGGAAGAAATTATTCGAGTTCTCACGAAAACGGAACCGTCGGTTGTATTTTGTGACGTCAAATTATATAATCAAATTGATGAAGTATTGAAAATTTTGAAATTGAATGTAGAAATTTTTACATTTGATGGACAATTTGATGAATCAGAACCGGTTGAAAATTTGCTTGCCGAAACCACTGCAGAGGACTATTTTTCGTTAGTATTTAATGAAATATTATGAAATATTTGGCTGGAATTTTTCGTCTTAATCAAACAAATAGACATTTGTATTCTTAATAATAATCATTTACAGGCCGATCTGTGTGGATTTAGAGAACGATATTGGAGCAATATTGTGCTCTTCTGGCAGTACAGGCCCATCGAAATGTAATTTGCTTTTTTTTGTGTCTAAATGAAAATCAAACAATTAAGCTTGAAATGAATGAAATATCGAGGCGATAGTATCAATTTACAGTTTTGTTTTGTGATATAATTTGTGAGGAGAAACTCTTTAATTGCATCTGTTGACACATTCATTCAACTGTATAAAAAGCATCTCTTTTTCAGGTGTTAGTTTATCCTACAGCACGCTCATTCCACGTTCGGATGAAATATGGATGATTGAAGAGGATGACGTTGGTCTTTGCTTCGATTCGATTTATTGGACAGCTGGCTTAAGATTTATGCTTCGCTGTGCACAATTTGGTGCCTTAAATATCATTTCTAAGAATTCTTTCTCATCAGACCTACAACTTGACTTGATCCAAAAATATAGAGTTACCGTTTTGGCTGGTATTCCATTAAATCTGCTCACCTGTATGAAAAATGAACGCATTCACAAAATGGATCTATCATGTTTGAAAACAATAACATTTTACGGGAGCAAAACACCAGCGTATTTGGTTCAAGAATTCAATCGATATTTTCCCAATGCGAAATTCTTATCACGATATGGAATGGCTGAGGTTGGTCGCATATGTGATAGATTCTTAGATGTTAATGACTGCGAGCATGTCGGCCGATTGGTTAAAGGTTGCATTGCAAAAATCATTGATGACGATGGGAACCGGTGTGGCCCAAACGTCAAAGGGGAAATATATGTTAAAAAGAGCTATAAATTCTTCGGTTATTTTAAGGATGCAAAGGCAACTGCATCCGCCATTGACAGTGAGGGCTTCTTTCAAACCGGTGACATTGGTCATTTTGATGAAAATGGAAATTTATCCATTAACTACCGAAAAAGGTTTATTTTAAATGTATTTTATTTCGAAGGAGTACTTTTGCCAACCGAAATGGAGGCATATCTTATTGCACTGGAGGATATAGAAGAGGTTTGCATTGTTGGAATTCCAATTCTTGACAACTATGAAATACCAGCCGCTGTTATAGTCCGTAATAAAGATTCTGCTTTGAGCCAGCAGAATGTTTACGACACTGTCGCAGGTAAAAACTGGGTCGGACAATTTCAGTCGACAAAATTTACAATTTGATGACTTTCTTGATTTCTTTTTACATTCACTTTGACTTTATAGATCATTTTTCCGAACCAACCAAACTACGTGGTGGTGTTTATTTTGTTGATGCATTACCCAAAACACATAATGGAAAGCTTAACCGAACTAAAATCAGGGCGCTCGCAGAAAATATGTTTCATAAAGCGTCAAAAACTGATCCAGAAGTTCAATCATTTCTAAGTGATTATCCAGATGACTATCAAAAATTAATACAAATGTTTGTTCCAGATTCAATCTATGCATAAAACTGGAGATGAAATCACACATTTCAATAAAAAAAACCACATATTGTTGTAAATTAAATAATTTTTTTTTTGTTTATTTATTCAATTGTCACACATATAAATGGATTATATTATTTCGTCATTCGAATAATGGTCTAGATCGGGTTAATAAAATTGGGCTTCTCTTTCTTTAACTGCGATTGTTCATTTGCACGTGTCTTTAGATTTTGGATGGTGTTTTTTCATTTATAAAAACTCGATCAAAATCCGACTATTCGAATGCAAAACATTGTGTATTACGTTGTAAACTAAATACATTTTTCTTCTCTCTCTTTTTAAATTAAACATTTATTCATCGATGTGTATTTTATCCTTGGTGTAGAAAGACATGGAATTGAATCCATTCTATACTTTGATGCGAATGATATGGAAATGAATTGCATTTCAAATTTTATGTTTTTTTTTTTTTTGTAATAATATGTGTGTCGGCATTTTATTCAGTGTATATTAGAAATGATGAAAAAAACATAAAAATTTCGTTTTTCTTTAAAAAGTAAAAATTAGAATATGTGATATCGGGACGATGGACGTATGCAGTTCGTTTCGTATTCGCCCGCGTCGGTGATGGTTGCTGTTGTTTCTTTCTGTGTCTCTAGTTTTCTTCTTTGTATTGTATCATTTTTTTTGTGTTGAATTCTGCATATGTAACTTTTTTTTGTGGTTTATTTTATAAAATAGTTATTAATTTAAGCGAAGAAATCGTTTTCTGGAGCAAGGTCGAATCTTGGTGGGAAGGTGCCGAATCCATCTGGTCGTACAGATTGTGCTCGTGGCTGCAATAAAGAGGTAATTCATTAGTTAATTTTATCACATTTTAACAAAAAATCGAACAATTTCAATGAAAAATAAAGAGAAAAAACAAATGGTTCGACATAAAATGATGTGATCCATTTAACTTCAGGCAACATATCAAAGCATTTGGGTATTTAATGCTAAACATTTAATTCACTTTGGAAATGATTTTATTGTAGTATTCCTAACGATTTTGTTTGTATCTTTTTTTTATGTGTTTGTGTGATGTTTTCTTTATGGCATTTACTAAGAATACAAATCGTATACCAACAAAAAAAATGAGAGAGAGAAGCACGTTTTGTGGTGCATTTTCTTTCAAATTTTGGATTCATCGAAACAATAACCTTTGGCGAATACCGTTGTAAGTGTGAGAATAAAGGTGTGCAAGAGTGAAAAGATCAAAAAAAAAAAGTTAACAAAAATGTTGAATTGTTTGTGAATGTGAGAAAAAAACATTTCTTCACTGAAAATGTGCATCGATTAGAATAAACATTGTCCGAGAATAAATAAAAACTCATTTTTTTGTTTTGTATCGGGTATTGTGTATGTGTGTGTGAGAGAGAGAGAAAGATATAGATAGATGGAGTTATGCAAAAAAAAACTGAACAACATTCAGCACATTCAACAACATTTAAAACAATAATATTTGTTTGTTTGAAGGGGGATTTTTGTTTTGTGATTCGTTTTGGATTCTCTTTCAATTCACTTACAAATGCTGATTTTAACTAATTATTCCAGCGCACTCTTGCGTACAAGGGGGGCTTTACTTGCTGTTTGCTACATAATCAAAAATGAAATTGATTTTACAGTTTCATTGTAACGGTTTATACTTTCAATTGAAGAATTGAAGTTTCATTCGCGATTTTAATTTGAAATTAAGATTATATTTTTTTCTATTGTAAATTAAAATGTTCAAAAGCATTGTTCAAATGAGTGAAAAGAGAAAATACTTACGCCTGGGCTACCACCACGTGCAACTGAACCACCACGTCCCTTAGCACGGAATTTGCTGATGGCTTGTTCGGCCAAATCAGCACGTTCTTCGGCTTCTTCGAGTTCTTGTTGGGCTTTGCGGAATTTGGCCAAATTGAGGGCGGCAATTTCTTCGGCTTCTTCGATTTGTCTCTTGTATGTCTTGATCTTTTGTTGAAGTTTGTCGACCAAGTCTTGCATACGTTCGTGATTCTTGCGATCTTCTTCAGATTGGAAGGTCAATTCCTTGATGCGACGTTCGGATTTGCGGAGGTTCTTTTGAGCATCGGCATGTCGTCGTTGTTCGCCGTCCAATTCATTTTCAAGTTCGCGGACACGTTGTTCCAATTTTTGGATAGCTTTCTTGCCACCTTTAAGTGCGTTGGCTTCGGCTTCATCCAAACGAACTTGCAATTCCTTGATTTGTTGTTCAAGGGCTTTGCGCAATTTCTCTTGTGTTTGGGCGTGGTCTTGTTCGGCACGGAGCTCATCGGCAAGACGGGCAGCATCAACCATGGCTTTCTTGGCCTTTTCTTCAGAGTTCTTGGCTTCATTCAACAATTCATCCAAATCGGAGTGCAATGTTTGAAGTTCTGATTCCAACTTGCGTTTGGCGGCAGAAATTGAAGCATTTTGAGCGGAAATTTCGTTAAGCTGTTCATGAGCATCGCCCAATTCTTGTTCGGCTTGACGACGTCCACGGTCGGCTTGTTCGAGCAATGTACGTGATTCTTCAAGTTCGTTTTGAAGGGCGTTGGCACGACGTTCCGAAATGCCAAGTTGTTCACGTGCATCGTCACGGGCACGTTGTTCTTCTTCAAGAGCGGTTTGCAAGTCTTTAAGTTGTTGTTGGTAGCGTTTGATGTTCTTTTGGGCTTCAGCATTGGCCTAATGAAACGAATGAAAATGAAAATGAGAAAATGGTTAATCTACCATTTTGCACTCAATCAAGAGATTGAGGAAGATTGACAATTACCTTGTTGGCGTGGTCCAAAGCAATTTCGAGTTCGTTGATGTCGGCTTCCAACTTCTTCTTCATGCGCAACGCCTCAGCCTTTCCTTTGGCTTCGGCTTCGAGTGAAGCTTGCATTGAGTCGAGGGCACGTTGGTGGTTTTTGCGTGTATTTTCGAATTCTTCTTCTTTCTCTTGGATGCGACGGTCAATTTCTTGACGAACTTGCGACAATTCAAGTTGAGCACGTAATACTTTGTTCTCTTCTTGTTCCAAAGCGGCTTCAGCCTCTTCAAGAGCGGCTTGAAGTTCATCCTTTTCGGCTTCCAAGCGTTTGCGTGCTTTTTCAATTTCGTGAATGTTGCGGCCACCTTCACCAATTTGGTCAAGAAGATCCTTAACTTCATCGGCAAGATTCTTGTTCTCACGACGGACAGCTTCCAATTGTTCTTGGCCTTCTTCGTAGGCTCCCTTGAGACGGAACAATTCAGTTGAGTAGTTGCGGCACTCTTTTTGTGATGCATCAAGTTCAGCAGCCAAATCGTCGACCTTGAGTTTCCATTCGGCAATGATTTTGTCGAATGCCTTTTGTCTCTTTTCGGCAGCATTGGCAATGGCATTGGCACGATCGACTTCCAATTGCAAATCTTCGACTTCGGTGGACAAACGTTGTTTGGTCTTTTCCAAAGCGATGCATTTTTGGTTGAGCGATTCAATTGTTTCTTCGGCTTCAGCCAAACGAGCTTGCAACTTTCTCTTGGCTTCTTCAAGTTCTTCTGAACGGGCAACACCATCTGATTCGTATTTGGTGCGCCAGACTTGAGCTTCAGCATTGGCTTTGCTGAGTTGACGTTGCAAATCGGCTTTGCCTTCACCTTCTTCTTCAACTTGTTCACGAAGGTTGTCCAAATCGTGTTCCAAGTTACGGAATTTGCCCAACAAAGTGGCACGTTCGCGTGATTCTTCATCAGCCAAACGTTTGGTGTCTTCAAGTTGGGTGGTGAGTGAAATCTTAATCTTTGACAATTGGCTGACTTGTGATTCAGCTTCCTCGAGTTGACGAAGGAGGTCAGAGTTTTCAATTGAAAGCTTCTTCTTTTGGGCATCGAAGTCATTGAGAGTGCGGTTGGTTTCGTCCAATTTGCTTTGTACTTCGTTCAAGGTGTGTTGGAGTTGCTTGGCGATCTTTTCTTGGGCAGCCTAGATTTTGTGTTTTGTGTCAATTTAAAAATAAAAAACAACATATTAGTTTTATGTGAGCAGAAATTTGGGAGAAGTGGCAGCTGTATTGCATTGCATTGTGTCTGTGTATTTGCTCAGTATATGTTAATTGTGCAGCGGAAGGAATTTTGTTTTTTGGATTAGGACATAGAATTTCTTTCGAGAGAAAAGCAGGCATTTAGAAGCATTTATTCAGATTGCAGCGTTTTTTGTGTGTCGATTCGGATTTATACCTTTTCGTTTGCAAGATGGTCAACACTTCCACGAAGGTCAGTCAATTCACCGAAGTATTGAGATTTTTCCTTTTCAGCTCTGAATTACAATAAATAATGTGTGGTTTGTTTAGACATTGGATCAAGGAATTTTGTTCTTTTTTTTTTGGTTGTTAAATTAAGGGTATTTCAAAATAGAAACAACAATTATAGTAAAAAGTAATTGGGCTGGAGCACGAGGGATGAACATATACCATAAGAGCCTGTGTTTTGTTTCGTTTTGTTTTGTGTTTGTGCGTGTTGAAAGTATAGTGTTCTTGTTTGTATATGGGTACAATTCAAACAAGCAATTACCTTCTCGCGTGAAAGTTGGTCACAAGCGGTACGAGTATTAACGAGTTCATTGTGTGCGCTCTGTCGATCGTGCTCAGCTCTAAATGTTATTTATTATTTTGATATATAAATTTTATCCCATGAATTAATATTTTTTCTCAAATTTGCAACAAAAAAAATTGTTGTTGAAATTGTCTACCTTAAATACTGAATACTTACTTAGCCTTCAATTTGTTGAGTTGGTCAACTTGTTCGGCCATTTCAGCAACAGCGTCATTGTGCTTCTTGCGGAGATTGGCCAATGTACCTTCATGTTGAATGTTAGCTTCTTCCAAATCGCGACGGAGTTTGCTGAGTTCGGCTTCACGTTTTTTGTTGAGTTCAATTTGAGCGGAGGTAGCACCACCAGCTTCTTCAAGACGTTCACCCAATTCTTCCAATTCACGAGCCAAGTCAGCGCGTTGTTTTTCAGCCTTGGCACGAGCTTGACGTTCGGCTTCGACTTCTTCTTCGAGTTCTTCAATACGTGATTGCAATTCCTTGATTTGTTTTTGGCTCTTGCTAACAACGGATTGTTCATCTTCCAATTTGGCGGTGAGTGATGACAATTCCTTGTCTTTGCGTGCAATGGTTTGTTCGAGTTCCTTCTTGTTGCGTTCCAAATCGGCGACGGCTTCTTGTGTCAATTTCAAGTCACCTTCAACCTGTTTTTATTTTGAAAATCAAATAATTTCTCACATTAAAATCTCACATCTCAAATGCGCCAATTAAATAATCAATTCAATCATACCTTGCGTTTGGCTTTCTCGACATCACCACGCAATTTCTTTTCACGTTCCAATGAGTCTTCAAGTTCGTCCAATGTTTGTTCGAGCTTGGCTTTCACTTTGTTCAAGTGGTTGATCTTATCTTCGGCGGCTTGCAATTCTTCGCCGGTCTTTTGGTTGTTTTCACCTTGCAATTTCTTTTCTTTGTTCAATTTGTTGATAAGCTCGTCTTGGTGGGCGATTTCATCATTCAAATTGCGGATTTGATGATCTTTGGTGGCCTTATCTTGTTCGGTTTTTTGAACGCTGAGTTCCAAATCTTCGATGTCCTTCTTCAATCCAGAGCATTCTTGTTCCAATTTCTTCTTTTGTTGGAACAATTGGTTGCGGGCATCTTCTTCTTGCGACAAACGCTCTTGGGTGTCCTGTTGCATCGATATATTGGATTTTTAATAAATATCATTCACAATCAAGTCAAGATGCACTTAATACGAATACAATTTATAAACTACTCACACGAAGTTGGTTGTCAAGATCGTTCTTTTGGGCTTGCAATTTAGCTGATTTCTCTTGGTATTCTTGCAATGATCCCTTTTCGCCAGCCAATGAGTCCAAAAGGGCAGTTTTTTCGGCCAACAATTTTGAGTTAAGACCTTCCAATTCTTTGCGCAATTTCTCTTCAACTTCTAAAGCTTCTTCGGCTTTACGGGCTTTCTCTTCCAATTTCTGCAATACGGAATTGTCAGTGAAATTCATGTTTTTTTTCTTAATATTGATGATTTCAATATTTTACTCCTCAAAACTGATTCGAAACTTCGTCGTTTTCAATTTGAATGTTAACCTCTTGGTTCGAAAAACTAAACTGAACTATTTTATATATTTCTCCAATGCGATGTACCTCGAGAAATTACCAAAATATATGCATCCCACACATAAAATCGACATATTTCACCTGCTTGGCTTAGTTTTTGATGCTATATTTATCATTTATAGAGGCAATGTTGTAATAGCGCGAAGAAATTTATGGCGAGAATCGAATAATTGCTTGCTGGCTTGTTACGGTTGCTGACAGGTTTAACGATGCTTGACATCGATGAGGCAATGTGACACAAATTCGAATCACATTTTTGAGGAGCATCTATTCCATCATCATCATCTTCTTTTAAATCTGCTATATTTCTATCGACATAAAAATTATACTTACAGCAATTTCATCTTCAACACGTGTAACATTGAGCAAAGGCTTGACCTTTTGCCACAATTTCCACCATGGCCATGTGCGCAATTGCATGTATTTGCGCAAGTTGCGTTGCACAATTTGGAGGGCAAGACGTTGATCTTGGATCTTCTTGTATTCTTTACGTGCCAAGTAACCACGGATCCAGGCTTGCATCCATGACATAATCTTACCGAGACGTTCGTCACGGAATTCTTCCATTTGACCCAAAACACCAGCACGGAAGAATACCTGTATTTTTTTGTGTTTATTACCAATGTTTCAACAACGGATACGAACGAAATCGCAACAACGAAAATAAAAATAAACGCAATTAGATTGGTGAAGATATGCTGAAGAGTAGCAATTTGAAGCACGGAAAAAGTTCACCGAAATAATGAAATTTCATTTCATTTGCAGTGAGAATTTTTCATTTTGGGGTTAAGGGCATTGATTGTGTTGGCTTGGAGCGTTATGCATTCGATTTTGTGATCTAATTTTTATCATAATAATACAAACTAAGGGAATAAAAAAAAACGGAAAAACAATCCAAACAGAAGCGTGCATTTTGATGGTATGGGTAGTCTGAGTACCTTTGTGTTACCATATCGATATTGTTCAGTATCAATATCAAGATGATCCATAATAACTCGTGCAGCTTTTTCGGGAGTTATTGGTGGTTTTAGTTTATTGGCGCACAGAATCGAATATCTGTGATTTTTATGTGGATGACAAACAATAAATTATAAATAAAAACAAAATAACATGGTTAAACTACAAAACTACGACTTATGTGTTACAGTGACGGACACAATGGGAGTTTATGAACTGTATAAATCAGTTCGTGTGGAGGATAGAGTTTAAAAAAACACACAAAACAGGGACACATCAAAGCATGTGGTTTAAACAACGTGTTTAGTGGTCTCAATACCTTGGTATTACCAAAACGATATGATTCAGTATCAAGATCAAGATGCTCCAAAATAACTCTGGCAGCCTTTTCAGGCGTTATTGGCGGTTTTAGTTTATTGGCGCACAGAATTGAGTATCTGTATTTGGTATTTGTGTTTTTTGTTTGGGATTTGTTCAACAAATATATTTAATATAAATGAGAATGGAAAATAAGAAAATGTGTTTGTTAAATATAAACCACTTATGAGTTTAAACTACATGTAAACGGAAAATGGGGTTTAAAAACTAAATCAATGCACGTATGACAAATGGGTGCGTTTGTATATTGCTTTCAACACCATTGAATCAGTACGTGTGAACTAGTTAAAAACTAAACATTGAATATAAATGCTACGGTAAAACACGGTGAATTAAAAACAAATGGTTTATCAATTGTCCTTTTTGGATAAACCATTTAATTGTGTCTTATCAATTAATTCTAACTACAATGCTAAATGGTGCTGGAAATGGGCTGTGATCCATGTTTTCCATACACACAAATAAATAAACAAAAAGAAAACCAAACAAACTTAATACAATCGGTGTTGTTGATGAAAATGGTTTACACAAACTGAGTCAGAGTCATGTTGTTGTGTACAGAGAAAATGTCAACGGGAGTATTTTCCTTTTATTCGACAGATTTCTTTTTTATTGGTGTTGCAATTGTCCTTCGAATGCAATTGTAGTAGGTGGTATGTATTTATATGTGAAAATATGACAATGAAGAATTATCGAAACTCATTTCCAAATAATCAGATCGCATCGATTTGCTGTCACAATGAATGTTGATTGAATACGATCGAAAACTTTTTGGAAGGCTTACTACAATTGATCAGTCGATTTTAGAAAACATATATGGTACACTTGTTGCCACACCTATATACAAAACCTCATTAGAAATTCACTTTTAATATGCTTTTTAAGAAATCACAAGCTCAAATACTCGATAGCGGCAGCGCGAATTCAACTTTTAATAGAAAAAAAAACATAAAGAAAATATAAATCGTGCCTTCGTGTTTCCAAGACGGAAAGTGTCATCAGCCAAACCAGTTGTTTCCAAAATAATACCGGCGCATTTTTTCGGGTCGGCAACTCCTTGCAATAGTTTTGGGCAGAGAATTTGGTAACTGGTTTTTGTCGGGTGGAAAAGGGTAACAATGGCAAAAGGTTGTTTTTGTTTTCATATTAATAAAAAATAACGTACAATTTGAAGTGGATAAAGAATTATTCAAAGAAATGAAAATAAAGTCCATTGCTGAGCGATTGTCAGCACTTTGCTTAGGCTTATGAGCCTAGTTCATAGTCCATAATTTCATGGAATCAAGCTGATTTTTTTTATGTATGAACATTTTATGTATGGTTGAAATGATTTTGGTGCAAAAATTGGTGCATTTAGGGGATTTGAAAAAAAAGAGAACTGGGGCCACACTACACTAAAAACTACAAACTCTAGACCAAAAAAAAAAATTAAGGAAACAATTGAAAAGGCAATAATAGATGCATGCCTTTGAATTTCCAAGACGATATGAATCGGGATCCAAACCGGTAGACTCCAATATTATTTTCGCTACTTTATGTACATCATTTACTCCGGCAATTGCTTGAGTAGCAAGAATCTGATAGCTATTTTGTGATGGTATTTTGATTTTGTTTTTTTTTTGTGGTAATAAAATAGAGGATTTTTTTGTTCATAACAACAGGAACAATAAAACAAGAAAGAAACATGAATTTTATCAAAAATGGTAATATCCATTCAAAATGAAATGAAATATGAAAAGGGTCGAAACATTGAATGAATCACAAAAATTCACAAAAAAATATTCTGGTTGTAGCAAAAATCACAAAAATGAAACAGAAAAGTCCAACAAAAAGTTGTGTTCGGTAGAGAGAAAAAAAAAATCGAGCTCTGAAAGAAATGGGAATTGTAAAAAAATGGTCGTAACAAAAATGTTGTTCGATGTAAAAACAATCGAAAGAATTCATGCGATACATCAGACAGACATTGGTACATGATCGAGATTGGAATGAAGGGGTCGGTAAATACGACAAATTGGTACACAATCGAACGCATAGTAACAGAGACCAGGGATGGGCAAAAAAATGCAATATCAAATATCTCGCCTTTGTATGACCAATACGATAGCTGTCTGGATCCAATCCAACCGAATCGAAACATTTCTGTGCGGCTTTCTTCTGATCTTTTTCAGCAGTCATAATAGCCGGTGCTATTATCATATAACTACAAATATTGTATCAATTGAATATTTCGATGACGTTTTTGTGAGAAAAAAATTATAACAAAAAATATGAACGCCAGCGAATATACAAAAAAAATGTTCAAAAAAATCGTTTCTTCATTTGTTCATACAAAAAAAAACTAGATGCTACTTAATTGAAATAAAAATGGAATGAATTGAATTTGAGATGTAATTCAAACTTACCGGAGTTTGAAGTCTGGGTAGACCATTCTGTTGGGGAAACCTTTACGGCAAATACGAATACCTTCCAACACACCATTACATGTCAATTGATGCATAACCAAGTGTGAATCGATAACACCAGGTGCTTTCATTTCATTTGGAATAATACAACGCACGAAATGAGGTTGTGTTGCACGCAATGTGGTCATCAAGTTGTTCAATTGTTCACGGTATGATGAGGAGACGGTAGCGAAACCACCACCCTTCTTACCACGACCACCTTTACCGCCAGCATCACCGCCGCCCGATTGGCCTGGATGATCGGCAAAGATTTCGATCAACAATTTGTTTTGTGATTTCTTGAATTGATCGACAACGGTGTCGTTCAACGGGTCCTTGTTCTTTTCCAACCAACCGGTGATGTTGTATGATACGGTACCAGCATAATGCGCAATAGCAAAGTGAGCTTGTTGTTGTCCTTGTTTAGCTACAGCTGGTTTACGGAATGGAGCTGATTTGCCCAAATGGTTGTTGTTCAATTTTTCGGCGAAAGTTTGATCGGTGGCTTTCGGGAACATAGATTCTTCCTCAAGAATTGACAAGATACCCATTGGCTATTTGAAGTTGAAAATGAAAGCGATAAAGAACGATTAGCGATCTATTACTTGGTGGAATAACTTTTACAATCCAAATATAAATACACATGCATACAATTTGCGTTCGAAAAATATGCTGCAACAAGCATTTTTCCAACAGTGAAATGTGGTAACAGCTTTTTTTTTGTTCTTACCTTGCATAAGCTCATGTTAAGCGTAACCGCAATTGAAATATAGTATTGTTAGTTTTCATGCACTATCATTATGTTAACACTGTGTACAGTTCTATGGTTTTAATACTGAATATTCTACAGTAGTCTGAGTTTTATCAACTAATAAATCTCAACAATTATACCGCTTAGTTTTACAACAGTTTACAGTTACGAACTACTATACGAAAACAGATGAACAATGCAAAATTGCATTTTTTAAATTACCAACTAAATCAACACATTTGCATTTATATTTTTCAAACCACTACTAATTTCCGTTGTTCAATTTTGTTGGGAAGCAATGATGACTTTCTCAACCAGATGAAGTACATCATGGCATTCGAATTTCATTACATTTTTTCAATCTAAATGCACGATTCGCCTATTTCCAATTCGATAAAAATTCTGTTAAATGCAGAAAAATTGTCTCAAAACTACTAAAATCGTTGGCGATTCGATTAATTGCACACCTTTTCGATTAAATCAATACACGGTTTAAGATCCATTCCAAAATCAATAAATGTCCATGGAATGCCTTCGCGTTCGTACTCTTCTTGTTCGCATATAAACATAAAATGATTAAAATACTGTTGAAGTCGTTCGTTCGTAAAATTTATGCATAGTTGATTAAAACCATTTAACTGTACCAGAATAAAACGTAAAACATAGATAGATTAGGTCTTAAACAAATGCTGTATAAATTGTGTGTATGTGTTTCCTTTTTATACGAATTTGACCAGAAACAAAGTTTTTTAATTACTTTTTTTCTTCCTGAAACAGAAAAGTGCGACTTTATGACATCTAATGTTAGTATTCAATCAAGCAAACAATTCAAGCGTGTGTGTATTTGTATTTTGTCAGGCGATTCCCGAATCATAATGGGCGCTATACCTTTTCAATAAGTTCAATACATTGTTGAAGATCCATGCCGAAATCGATAAAGGTCCATTCAATACCTTCACGTTTGTATTCTTCTTGTTCCAACACGAACATGTGATGGTTGAAGAATTGTTGCAATTTTTCGTTAGTGAAGTTGATACACAATTGTTCGAAACCGTTGTACTGTTTTGCATATATTTTTATATATATGTTTGTTTGTTTGTTTTGTTTTTTTAATTTTGATGTGTCAATCGCCAATTTCAATGCCAATAAGTTATAGGTAAGGTGTATTTGTGTGTTGGTTTAACGGGATACATATGAAATTTCGATTTTGATTGCCGGAAAATGAAAAATATTTAAAAAAAAATATGTTTTCATGATTAGAAATGTTTTGATTTGATGGTTTTGTTAGCTTAAAAGAGAGTAAAATTTGGGTTTTGATGAACGACTTCGGCAGCAAAGATCAACAATATTCCTGACAGTGTGTTGCTTGTTTTGAGCAAACGAACAAATAAACAAATATGGATTTAGATTGTAGGGGAAAAGGGTGCAAATAAAATTCGTCGGAAGCTGGAAAAAGAGCATTTCCATTCAGTGGAATTTATGCCAGCATCAACTGATGTGGATAAAAAAAAATGATGGAAAATCAGTTTGGGATGAAAAACCAAGAACACGTTAAATCATGAAACCAATCGATACCTTTTCGATTAAATCGATACAGGCTAATAAATCCATTCCAAAATCAATGAATGCCCAATCGATACCTTCTTTTTTGTATTCTTCTTGTTCCAACACAAACATGTGATGGTTGAAGAATTGTTGTAATTTTTCATTGGTGAAATTGATGCAAAGTTGCTCAAACCCGTTATACTACATTTTGGATGCATGGTTGGTATCGAAGGAATTGGTTTTTTTTGGTGTATAAAATAAAAAAAATTAAATTAACTAGGTCTACTGAAAATGTATGGAATGTACAATGGCGTTTGGAACGAAACTTATTGAAACATAACAAAAAACAAAATGATGTTGACGACTACTTTTACAGTAAGACATATGATTTCATACGAAACATAGACAAAAAAAACTGGATAACTATTTTGGTTAGTTACTACAAGTGACATTTACCAATGTCTTTATTCCATCGACAAGAAGTATTTCGCACTTGGATTTGACCAACAAAAATTGAAACAAAACACGGATACAAAACACGGATACAGAACACTTATGTTTCAGTATTTAAGCACCTTTTCGATGAGTTCAATGCAGGCCAATAGATCCAAACCGAAATCAATAAATTCCCAATGAATACCTTCTTTAGTGTATTCTTCTTGTTCCAACACAAACATGACGTGATTGAAGAATTGTTGCAATTTTTCATTGGTAAAGTTGATACACAATTGTTCGAAACCGTTGTACTAGAATTCGTTTGGTTTTTTTTAGTGCAGATTCGATAACGCGATATAAAAACGATAAAATTTTGAAATTATTAATGTTAGTATGAGAGAGTAACAGCTTCTACCAGATTTTGTTTTCTACATCAAAAAACAAAAAATTCATAAAAATTCATTTGATTTGGTCAACAGACAGATAAAAGAAACCAACATAATTCTAACATCTATAGAGAATTTAAACTGAAACTGGCCAAAGTGTTTGAGACATCTGAAATAATTGATTTATTTAAGTTATTTCATTGGGCAAACGAATGAGATTCAGTCATTCGAAATATAAGTACAATTTTTTTTTAACTTTTGCCATCTCATTCGCTTGCATCAACAAATCGAAATGTAAACGATTTTAAATCGTTTCAATGAACAAAATACTCACCTCGAAAATTTCGAAACCAGCAATATCCAACACACCGATGAAATGTTGGCGTTTTTGTTTGGTGTCAAGTGTTTCGTTACACTTCTTGACCAACCACTTGAAGAGACGATCGAACACACCCTTACACAAGGCACCAATGGAGTTGTTTACTTGAACCACATTACGACCTTGGGTGACGAATTCGTTACCGACCTTGATACGTGGTTTCAACAAGTTCTTGTACAATTCTTGGGTATCGCAGCCCAACAATTTGGCGACACGTTCACCTTCTTCCATGCCATCAGCTTCAGCTTGTTCTTCGCGACCACGTTGCTTGAATTTCATACCACCCATGTGCATGACAGCGGCAGTGATTTTGTAGACATCATGCTTCTCTTCCTTGGTGAAGCCCAAGATATCGAAAGCTTGCTGCATTTTTTTTAAATCAATCAAAAATTTTCATATTAATAATCTGAATTATTATATGCAATGTGTCACATTTTTAGTAGGTGAAACATCAAACAGAAGCGAAAGGGTTAAAAATATATATATAAAAAAAAAACACTTCACGCATGCAAAAAAATATTAGTTTGAGTGCTTATAATTAGGTGGAATGATTACATTTGTTTCTTCACATTTTGATATTTGAGAAATAAAAGAATAACTCTTCACTAATTATAAATATTGGTGTCTATATTAAGAGAATGTGGATTGTGGATTGTGGAATGTAAGAATGTGAAACTAAAACGGATGGTAATTTAGCTACTTATGACCAGTGTTATTTAACAACAAAAGTAATTAAAAACAAGTAGTTTTTATGAAACAAAAATACTTTTCAACTTCGTCTGTCTCAGTTGAAATAAATGAAGGGAATTGGGCAACGCCCAATGAAGACGTTGACACCTCAATGACCGTTGAAACTGAAATGGAAGTTCGGTCATTTCGATTTGGATTCCTGTTTAATACAGATTTTATTCGATTTGATCAGTGAAATTCGATTGCGAATCCCAGTTTCAAATGAAACCAAACGTAATTTTTGGTGCGAGATCACATTTTATAGGTATGAAACACTGGATTGATGTCACGATAAAATGTGATGTTTTTATTTTCTATTGATTAGACTACGATGTTCGTTCGGTTTTTGTTTTTCGGTTCTAATCGTTGGTTGATTGTCGAACGAGGTTTGTTTTGTTTTGATTTATTTGGTCGGTGGTTAAATCAATTGGTTTTGTTTTGTTTTGTTTGGTTTTGGTGTAAAATCGATTGATACCGTATTGGTTTTGGGTTCCGGAGGATATACACAAGTAAACACGATGCATGGTGGTGGAAACGTGACCAAAAAATAATATCAACATTGACAATACATGTAACTTACATCGGTGAGCGAAAATTCTTCACCATCATCCATACTTGGAATAGTGATTTTGCCTTGAGACACATTATAATAGTCGTAGATATTATCGGATAATGTGCACATAGCTGTTGAATGATGAGAATCACAACGAGAATAGAAAGAGAGAGGGAGAGGGAGAGAGAGAAAAAAAAATGCGATGATTAAATTGTGATCCATGGAATGTCGTCCACATTGTTTGCATGATGTTGTTGATCTGTAGTTTTTTAAATTGTTATTTTCGCTGACAGCATAATGCTTTCTGTCTTCTTCTACTGCATTTTTTTCCATTGAATTTTCATTCGCTATATCTGAGATCAAACTGTTTTCTTTTTTACACTTTGTACACTTGTAAATTTGAAATGATTAGATAGCCAGGAGCAGGAGACATTCAGCTATCCAATGATTGTATCTATATTTAATTCAAACAGCATTCCTGGTGTCATGACAGTTGTTTCTAATTGATTTTTCTCCCTAAATTTTGAATATGCCAATTTTTGTTTTTGAGAATTTTTAATGCGGCATTCCAGCTCCCAGCTATAGAAATAAACTGTACAATTCTGGTGAAATATTTACATCGGTTGGCATATTTGGCCAAACAATTTCATAAATTTGGGGTCGTTCAATACCAAATCATTTTCTTCGGTTTATGACTTACATGAACTAATTCAAATTCTTCACCATCGTTGACACCAGGAATCCTTGTTTTACCTTGACTTATAGTCGGATAAATGGATATTTGTGTACCCAAAAAGCACAGTTCTAAATGTATATATTTATCATAATGTAATATTAGTGAATAATAAATATCAAAACGCTTCGAGGAGAAAAAAAACGTGGAGTAATCACTTCCCTAACTGACGTTTAAACTCTTTCTTAATCATTATATCTTAAATTTACAGCAAAAAAAAGCATGCAATTTGATTAGAAAAAAGGCTATATCATTTGAATACTTATGGCTATAATTTATAGTCAAAAGTCATTTTATGTTATGAACAAAAACTGAACTGGGCTGAATCTTACATCAATCATCACCCATTCAGCTGCATCATCAACGCCAGGTATTGATGTCTTGCCTTGTGACACAATACGGTAGTCGTGTATGTTATTAGACAGCAATAACATTTCTGAGCATTGTTAAAGAAAATAAAACCGTTATATAGGTCTTTGTCGGTAGGGAGGAAGGTGTTAAAAATTGTAAATAAGGGTAAAAGGATAAACGCTGAAATTTTTTTAATTGGATAAAACTTAAATTAGGTTAAATTAAAAAAAAATACAATTAGATGTGGCAGTGTGTCTTGTATCGTGCCATTGAGGAAGGGGATTAACTAAAATTTACATGTCTGGTCATTCATGTCTTGTTCGAGACCAACAAAAAAAACAGTGGACAAACTTATAAAACAAAAAAAGAAAACGTGTGACTTTAAAACGAAACGAAAACAGTCAAACACAGTGTAATCAAACGACCCGATGTCTTACGTCGGTTAATTCGAACTCATCGCCGTCATCAACGCCAGCAATTGATGTCTTGCCTTGTGCCACAACACGATAGTCCATGATATTGTTGGACAACAAGCAAGCCTCTAATTATTTCAAATGAGCAAAGGTTTTTTTTGTGTTTTTTTTTTTTTATTTTGTGTGTGTGTGTATGTTTGTGTGTTGTGTAGAGAGATGGGTAGTACAGAGGTGGTCAAGTCAAGTTGATGATCAATTTTGGGGTAAACGGTGGATTTTTGGAGAAAAAAATTAATACGAGAGAAAATCGGTCAAATATTTGTGTTTTTGATAAATTGATTAAAGAAGATTTTCATTGTTGCCCCATAAAATTAAATGGGACATTTGTGGGTTAGTCATTCGTTGAACAATGAACTCATTTTAACGGTTACTAATATGGATATGGTCACAAAAAAACAAACTCAACTATTTACAAAATATATCTTGAAGAACATTCTGTTCCGTAACATCAAAAATAGAAAATCGAAGAAAAAAAAAAACAAAACAAAACAAAAATACGACCCAAAATGATATTGGCCTACAATAATCTAACTGAAATAATTCCTATCACTTAAAAGTGTTGTGCGCAGTCGATATAGTGTAATTGATTAAGTTCAATAAAAGAAATAGTTACGATTTGTCATACCTTTAACACCGGGAACTGAGCCAGACATGATTTGGTAGAAAATGTGGTATGAACGTTCCAAAGATTGTTGAGAGATGACACGAGCTTTTTCCAATAGATAGGTTTCAATATCAGCACCAGCCAATTTACCCGATGGACCGAAGTGAATACGGATGAATTTACCCTATTGATTTTACGAAACATCGTTTTAACTCAAGCTCAGTGTGGTGTGTTCAGCACATGAATACTTACGAAACGTGACGAGTTATCGTTACGGACGGTCTTGGCGTTACCGAAGGCTTCAAGAACAGGATTAGTTTGGACAACTTGATCTTCCAATGAGCCCTTCTTTTCGGCGGCAGCATCCTTCTTTTGTGATGCACCAACGGTGGCAAAGTAAGCAATGACCTTTTTGGTGTTTTCAGTTTTACCAGCACCAGATTCACCAGTAATCAACATAGATTGATTTTCATGGTTGGTCAACATGTTAACGTAGGCACCGTCAGAGATGGCGAAAATATGTGGTGGCACTTCATTACGACGCTTACCACGGTACATCTTAGCGCAACGGTTGGTATAGACAGGGTAACGCTTGTATGGATTGATAGCCACACAGAAAAGACCGGAGTAGGTCTGTTGGTGTTCGAATTAACAAAAATGTTCGAGAGCGAATAAAGAAAATGTTGAAACAATTAGAAAATATTGATTTTGTTTTTTTTGTTTTTTTTTAATGGTTAAACGAAAACCAATCTTGTGGGATGGCGATCCATTGCCGTGAGCCCAACAAAATTCGGATCGATTTTATTCGGAAACATATTGTGAAAATTTTTGTATTGGATAAATTCACAATATGATTCAGATGAAACATGGAAAAACAAATGGATGATATAAAAATTACGAAAATAAGAAATACGAATCTATGACAAACATTCGTGTGTTCGCTATTTGATAATTTTTTTTATCTTTTTTAGACGAACCACTTTTTATGAGGGTATTGGATGGAATATTATATCATATGTGCTTTGGTTTTATCGAGACAAAAAAAACATATGATTCATATAATGCGGCCCGGGTGTATTATTTGTGGACTAACATTATATCACATTTGGTGTAATTGGCAGTGTGGTAGTAGATTTCACTGTCATTTACAATATGGTAAACTCCAGAAAGTGCAGAAGGAGTACAAAAATGAAAGAATATGGAATACTAAATTATCGATTGTTTAGTTGTCGGAATTTAGTTTCCAAATACTTATTTCTAAGGGAAAATAATAATAAACATAACACAAATATGATATAAAATATCGATGAAAAATAAAGGAAAATGGAACAATTTGAAATGTAGTTTTTTTGTTCAACCAGGTCGTGTCCATTGACCGGTTTGCACAAAAATCCTTGTGCAAGTTGATATGTTAGTTAGTGGAGAGAATTCTACTAATTATTATAAAAAAAAAAAAAATGTAAGAACTAAATGGATGTAGTTTGAATGTTGTCGGACCATGACTGTCTGTGGTTCATGACCAATTGGGTGGTTCAGGTGGGGTGGTTGTGTGGGTAAAACGAACGAAGTCAATGCACATAACACGAAACAGAAACTGTGCTAAATGGATTTGATATTATCCTCCAACTTACGTAGATAAGTTTATGATAGTAACGTTGCTTCAAGTTGTGAAGTACAGAGGCATCGTTAAGATAAGTCAAATTGGACATATCTTCGGCCTTCTCGTACTTTGGTGGATTGACTTGTGTAACGAGATCTTTCTTGAAATCTTTAGTCTGATTTTTTGTGTGGTTAAATTCAAAAATTCAACCGAGAGTGAAAGAATCACAGAAATTTTGTCATAGATTTTAAATCCGAGCGACGATAATGACGACAGCAAGATAGATAGAGAGTGGAAAGAAAGAAAAATAATAAATTAGTTTGATTTGAACATTGATACTTACGTAGATGAGTTTGTAGTAGTAACGCTGTTTCAAGTTATGCAAAACAGCACCTTCGTTAAGATAGGTCAAATCGGCCATATCTTCAACTTTTTCGAATTTTGGTGGATTGACTTGACCAACATCCTCTTTCTTTACGTTTCTAGTCTAAACTCATTTAAAAATTGAATTTGGGGAAATAAATTATGTGAAAAACAAAATTCGAAAGATATTCGAAACAATTGTAACTTTGGGAAATATTAAAATTAAAATAAAATTTAAAAAAAGAGGAATAGAATTGATCGTTCTTAATGGGTCGCTATAGGACAGTGCTATGTACTGTGTACTGTTTTCATACCTCTCCTCCGGGAATACCGACGGATACGATGTCACCTTTGGTGGCTTTGATTTCACCAAGGATGTAACCTTCCTTCTCGTCTGGAACCCAGCATGCTTTCTTCGAATCGTAAGGTTTCGATTGATCGATACGCTTTTGTTCGAGAGAAACGAAAAGGTATGGGGTTGGATCTTCATCTTCTTGTGATGGCGGTGGCTTTCCCATTTTCGATTAGTTTAACGCTTTATTCAAAATGACACAACTGAAAGAAAACTAAAGACACGTGTGCGTTTTTCTTTTATCAAAAGAATTTTTTTGATATTTCGTTAATCCAGTTTGAGCCCAATCGCCTCCCTGTAAAATTAAAAGGTGAAAATCAAACAATGAGAAAAAGAAAATCAAATAACAACAAACATTTGATTGATCGATCGATTAAACGATTTAGCGAATCGACATTTTAAGTAAAATAAAACTAAATCAACAGATTGCGTAAACAAGAGTATACAGTGATTAGCGCATAAAAAATATTTTGAAGAATTTGTTTTTTTCAAAGAATTTCGATTAGAATATCTATAACTTAGCATAGGAAAATGGTGTGCTCTCGTTTTAACACATTTAAAAAAGAAGAAAAATAAAACCGCCTGAATTTCGAATTCAGCATATGCGCGAAAAATGTTTCGTTGCCTCCGCTTAGTACTAAATATAGACAGGCGATAAATTTGCGTTCCACTTGTGAAGCTTTATTCATTCCGTGTGGCGATGTGATTTGATTTTTGGCTAAAAATAGCCTGCACGAAATGAAATCGATGAGTGTGAATTTCGGAGCGAAAATATACTCAGCACCAAACTGATCACTAGCCGCATAAATGGTGTGTTTGACCAATTTCAACATAAAACGTTTTCAGTGAAAATTTTATTCGTCACGATCGCTAGTCTAGGAATTAACTCTTCATTTCGTGACAATTATAAAATGGAATGAAATCAAATGAGAAAATTTGGCTGATTTTTTACATTGATCGTTTTTTTGGCTTTTTGAAATAAATTTAACATGTTTTATGTGTCCATTTTTTTTTTTAAATTTTATGCCTCAAAAAAAAAAAAAAAATCGGCAAAGCCCAAATCAAATACGAACAGTCTGAACGGGACGGCGTGAAAATGTATGAGTCACTTGTTATGAAAAGTGAGCTATTTTCGTGTTTACGTAATCGATTCGACGTGCAAGAAACACAAGCAATATGTGTGTGAATTTTGAAATAAAAACGGAAAATGTAGGTTGGTCTCGTTTGAAAATGATCGCAGCAACATGCACAGATCGTGGAAAATTTTTCTACAGGCAATTTCGAAATTGTTTCGGTGTGTTAATTTATGCCAGTTGAGTCTTGCATATTTTATTTTTAAACACTCATTTTCACTCTCCGTATTTCATCTTTAACTGTAAAATTAAATTCCTACTTGTCGCTTGCGATGGAAAAAGTGTTCAAAATTATTCACAAGTATCACATGGAATGGAACAAGTGTGCACCGAAATAATTTAACTAATTTTTTTAAATCGGCAAAAATATTTTTTTTAAACCGCCTAAATCTTGACAGGTGAGTTTCAATTTGAAAAAACTCCCGAATTTTGAAGAATAATTATGAAGATTTGTCGAACCGAAAAAAATCGCAGGAATTGAAATAATTTAATTTGTTTTCGAAAAAAAACTTTAAATCACTTTATCAATTCAAAAAAAGTGTCACTTAAACGTGTACACTGACACACTTTTTTATTTCAACTTGATAACTGAGACAAAAAAAATCGTCAAAAAATACCTGAACTTTATCGAATTAAAAATTTAAAAAAATATATATAATAAAGCTTTAGTAAAACTCGGTTGGTTCTACACGCAGAAATTGAAAGAGCCCGACTTTAACGCGATGTAGCACTGTCGAGATGCGAAATCGCAGTGATGTGGTTTTTCGGCCGAGATCGTTTGGTGTGTGTTGTGGGCAAGAAATTTATTTTTGGCAATGCGCAACTGAAATACTGATGATGATGAGAGAGAGAAAAAACACAACTAAGATCTCGCACTGCAATACAAAAGTCGGGTGTTGTATTTATGTTTCATTGGGTTCGTTCGCAAACGATGAACGATCTTTTTCATTTTCTCTTATTTTTTTTTATTTTATTTCTGGGATCTGAGGAATTCTATTTGCGTAACATAGCTATTTGACCAATTCGAGAGCACATTCAAATTATACGTGTTACAAAATACGACATTTTTTCTCTCACACATACGACAATTTTTGAGCTTTGTCGCCAGTCTGCGGAATGATTACGTGAAATGTTTTTCTGACTTCAAAAAAAATGAAATCAACATCAAGATTGATTTTAATGACAATAATTGGATTTCAATAGAAAATTAATATGTTTTCATTCCATGCGAAAATTTCAGAAATTTTAGAATTTTCTAAATCTTCGGATGAAATTTTGAAATTGTTTGACGAAAAATATTATACACTTTTTCGTCAAATAAATAATTTTCGCTAGAAAATTACAAAATTTTATTTGATTTCGAATTCAAATTCAATTTGATTTCATTTTTGTTTTATTCATTTGATAGAAGTAAGCGGTTGAAAATGATCGTAGCAGAGAATCGGTGAATCTTCGCTTTGAATGTGCGTAGGTGGGAAGGTATTCTATAAAATCCACACTCGTTCCATTTAACCATTTTGGTTGAGCCAACGCTTTTTCGAGGCAGTGTTACATAATAAATGAGCATAAAATCTGATACTTTTTTTCTTTGTTTCAAAAATTTAGTCGTAAAGTTTCATTTCAAACTTCATTTTCATTCATTTCTTTGCTCACTTCTGAGTGATATGATAAGTGAAGAAAACTTATCATAAAAGAAATAAAAACACTTAAAAGGCACCTATTACACTTGAATTAACTGGAATTTGATGACGGTTCATTGCATTGGAATTGAACATCAAGCAATTCAATTCTTGATTGTTTTTTCTCTCGAAATTTTCTGATCTTTTTTTGCTGCACTTTAACTCACAGTATTGAGTGTAATAGGCACCCTTTGAAATGTTCAATTCACATTCACTCCTCTTAGTTTCTTTTCAATCAGAAAATTAATTCAAAAATATTGAAGTTTCAGCCGAAAAAAATAATGATGTGTTGATGCTGTTAAATCCAGTTCGTATTGAACGAAAAAGTGAAAATTGTATTTTTTTTTTGGAGAAATAAAAAAAATATCACTGAAACCACTAAAAAGTTCACGATCACTCTTGAAATATGCAACAATTGTTCACTGTAATCCTTGAATTCGCAATCCGATAGCCAGACGATAATTGATAAGCCACACGAAATACACTGCTTTAGTAGAAAATGGGCGGAAAATGGGAGATCTTTTTGTTTGTAAAAAAAGCGATGTGTCACTTACACGTTCGAAAGACGTTCTGACCGCTAAAACCGGTAAGCTTGCTTTTATACCAGCCAATTCGTCACTAATATTAACGTAACGATAAACTCCTGTCGCCCGGGTTCGCTTTCCTTTTTTGAGATTAAAATATAATCAATAACATCAGTATATAAGAGTGTTGTGCGAGCCGCTTATTTACTTTCACACACAACGAAATCATCGCATTCTCTTTCACTCTCATCGTACGATCCGTAACATTGCCGATAAAAATGATCGCCCGAAAGAATACGATCGCTCTGCCTGTCGGTGTATTTGTAATTTATTCACATACATTGTCAAAGTGTTTTTCAAATTGTCAAGGGAAGAATTTCAGACGATTTTCAAATTCGATTCATTAAAATATATTTTTCAATCAAAATTTTATGAATAAAATTGTAATAAATTGACAATTTATAGTTGAAATCGCATCTATGATTTATGTATATGCAATTTTTAGTTTAAAATTCAATACATAGAGAATGCATATGAATGTTGTTTTTCTATCTCTGTATCGTATTTTTCCCATTTAATTGATGACATTTCGCATTTTTTACTGCTTAGCAATAGAAAATCGTAAAATATTTTCAATTGGATTTCTATTTTATTGCAACTCGAGTGAGAGGGTGTTGAATTCACATTCGAAACGAATATTCTAGAATCAACATCGCGCTTTGCATGTGTGCGCTGTGTATTAGCACAGCCTTTGATACATTTAGCTTCATTTTAGATACCTGTTGAAATTGTACTACTCATGAACACTTTGTGTTTATTTCTTTTTTTTTCTTCTACATTTCTATGTACTGAGTCGGTTTGAGTGGCTCTAAATACATGTGCCCATTTAATTAACCTCAGAAATTCAATTTTAGCGGAACTTTTAATAAAGCATTTTAATTTAAGAAACAAACAAAAACAATAAAAAAAATTTGTTCAATGCAATTTAAGCCATAACCGTCATTTATTTATGTATGAACGTTCAAAAGTGTTATCAGCTAAAAATACGATAACAAATAGCCAACTCAAGAACAAATCGGTCGTTTTTCAGGCAAAAACAAGTAAAAATAGGATGGAGATTTCGAGCCAAACACGCAAAAAAAAACCAGGATGGCAGAGAAAACAAAGAAGTGTTACATACAATCACAGTGACTGACACACGGTTAATGATAAAATACGATTCAATACCATCAAACCGCGTGCATTTAATGCGAATGCAAAACAAACTGTCAAAATTTAACTGCGACTCAAGTGAAGAAAAAAAAAGTCATCATAAAAATAACGGTGTTTTTGGCATAAAAATGGAGCGAAAATACAGCTAAATATACTCCAAAGTCAAAATAGACAAACAGTTTCAGAAAAACAACATCCCTCCTGGAAGAAAGCTGCAAAACAGTATGAATTTATGATTCACTGGACTTCAAACCGCATATTTCTATACGGGAACATATTGGTTCTTTCTCTGATATATCGCATTTCACATTCAGGTGGCTCAATTTCGTTGGAGTTTCTCTATTTTTCTTGCGGTCGGTGACTTGTTTTTGTATCGTGCAATTTTTGTTTTGCAAATGAACCAAAAACAAACCGAAAAAAGATCGGCGAATAAACAAAATGGGTATAAAAAAAAATTGAATAAAACAGTTCATGTAAGCCAATCGGTATAATTAAAAGCCATTTATATGAAAGTGTTTGATACACATGAATGATATTATCTGGCTATTTGCGATGTATTAATTCAAACGACGACATCATCGATTGAATCAATTGTTCGGTTTAATGCGTAGCATTTGAACGAGTCTCTCAATTTAGATCATACCAATCTCTATATATTTCAAATGATCAAACTAATATATTAATGAATTTCAATTTTGATTTAAAATTTGACAAATGACGTTATTGTGAGTAATTTTGGTGCCTCTTGGCTGGCTACATAATTCGTCGAATGGCTGGCTCCTTGTCACTTCAATCATTGGCTGCCGTGCTTGCATACGGTTGAATTAGAAATGAAGCCAATACTGAAAGTGGTGCATTTTCGGCATTTTTTTGGCGCATCACAAATCGATCCAAGAAGCTGCCATGCCAACCCATCGAAGAAAATCATCATTCACTAAACGTTTTTATTAGCAATGATAAATATGCGATTATCTTGATGCTGTGTCTTGCATGTAAAAATTGTGATTTTGCTAAGGTCTTACGCGCACCGTGAATTGCGTAACGCTAAAATTTGGCACGTTTGTTTTGCATTAAATTAAATATTTCGGTTTTTTCGGTTGTTCGACGGTTGATACATTTAACAAGGAAAAAGCGTCGATGAATAGAGCAAAAAAGAAAGTAGGAGACCGAATGTATAGCCAAAATTCGAGCGTATTTTAACGGTGGCTTTTAAATAAAAAGAAGAAACAACAATAAAAAAAATAAAAGATTCAAAAGTAACCTACGAAACGATAATATATATAACAAAAAAAAAACAACCGAAAATTGCTCAGCTGAACGGTGAAACAGTGAGCATACACACTTTAAAGCATGCCTATGCGATCAGTCACACATAATGTTCTCGTTGGGATTCTTTCTTTTTTTTTCTTTTATTTCGGTTTTCTTTCTTTCAAATTTTGGTTGTGTTGTTGTTTTCCTTTCGTGATCTTCTTTCAATATGCGCTGCTATTTTCGACACATTCAGTAAATTCGAAATCGGTTCACATCGTTCACCCACATTTCAATCAGTTTTTTTTATCTTCTTTTTCTTTCTCTCTCTTTTTGCCTTCATTTATGTACTGAAAACGCGAAGCATTTTCAACGATTAGTTGCTACTAGTGCGATATTTCAAAGCGAGTTTTTCTCGTCCACAACAGCACTAAATTGTCTTTAGAGACAAAATATATTCAATATTTAAGAGATTTCCGTGTAATTTTAAACACCAATATTTTGTTTTATTTATTAACATTTTTCACCCAAAAATGTAATATTTGTTAATAAATAAAATAAAACATTAGAAAATGTAATGAGTTTTGACGTTTGCACATACGGATGAATTTTGTCAATTTCTTGTGTAAATAATTTCAGTACACAGTTAATTCGAATTCATTTAATCGTTTGAGTAATTAATCTGCTTTTTTCGGTAGCAGATGCTTTTTAATTGATGAAAATGGATTTTGGACAGGGGAACTGTGATTTTGTTTCATCTTCAAATTTCAACAATGTCGATTTCTAAAATAAAAAAACAAATTGCCAGCAAAATTCGAAATGATATGAAATCGGTGATAGAAGGACCTTTTCTTTATCGTTAATTTTAGCGTTGATTTGCTTTGGTGAGCATAAAGAAGATATGTTTGAGAAGGAAAATGATCGCCCCGGCTAAAAATAAAGTGGAGCACGAATCCGCCTATCCGCCTATGCATTGCACCATCAGCTCGACCACATCAGTTTCGAACAGAATTTTTTTTCTACAAAACGTACAAACAAACAAACACATACTGTGATATTATAGCTGTCTCGCATCGACGACTACATATATTAGGTAGATCTATACAAATCTGCATTGATATATCTTTTTGTTCGTGATTGTTGTTCTTTTTGTATTCTTATTCACTCAGATAGAACGTCCTTTTTAAATGTAATACTTTCGTTAAAAGCTGGAAATGTGAGCGACGGTTGAGCACAAATGAAGCAAACGTATAACGTTGTGCCCTAAATGAGTAATGAGCGAGTTTTTAAATAAACTCTGTTCTAGTGTTCTGATTTTTTCTGACTAAACAAATCGTTTCCTGATCATTAAGACTTGAAATTTGGTGTTTGGCGTGGTCAAGACTCACAGTCTCAAAATCGGTCTGAATTTACTGAACATTGTTCTGTTTTCTATGAAATATCAAAAGCTTATTACGATATGCATGACAGTCATATTATGACTTGTAATGTAAAACCTTTCTGAATTAGCATTAGATTGCATGTCCCCCTTTTCTCACTTACTAAACGCGTAACGAATTCTCTTGACGTGTGTCTACTACTTGCTCTTTAAATATAGAACATTTTTAACCGAAAACAAAAACAGTGTTTGCGATAAAGTTAGTAGGCAGCCAAATCGTACAAATTATATCATTACTTTGGCTGGTCCGGTGGTTTCAACAGTTTATCTCTTTTTTTTTACAATGAAAATTAATACTAAAACATTTGTTGACTAATTGAAAATCAGGAAATTGATGCGAAGCATACAGTTTTGCATTCATTTTACTCTGCAATGAAATAAACAACGAAACCCAATTGCTGTCCTCGCCAATCCAAATCAACAATTGGAACTGTATTTTTCAATGGCCTCATCAGCAAATTTTACATCATATCTCGAGAAAAAAAAAATTGTTTGCGCCGATTACATGCTAAATTGTGACATCTCTACTCGTCTAAAAATAATCATGGTGTTTACACTCAAAACAGCTAAAATTAAGAAAAAGAAGGATTAAGCAACAAAAATAATGTCATTTTTTTTAAATGGCTTAACGGTGAAAATAGAGTCACATCAAATTAGCAACGAACTAGCTGTTAATTGATATTAAATTCATGAATCAAATCGATAATGACATCGAAATCGAGATCTCATGCACACAAACATCCCCTATGAGCATTTTATTTTTATTGATCGACAACTTGAAAGTTCAACAAATCATTTTATTTTGAGTAGTCCATGGCCAACGAAATTAAAAACAACCTTATTTCAATCTCATTTCTCGCATAAGGATTCATTTTCAAGGTGCGAATTTGTTCTCATGTAATTCACATTCGAAAAACATTTAAATCACTGTGGAACTAACGAAAAGTAATGGGTGGGCTGGTGTCTGATGTTATTCGAATCGGAGAAACAAATTGATTTCCATGTGAGTGGCGAACAACAACTGAATCCAATTGACATTTGGAACGACAGCAGTAGGATGAGTCATGACTCTCACAATCAAATTATTATTTCATGCAATTCCTTCCCAAATAAACTGTGAAATGCACATTCAAAGCATTCAACTGATCAATTCTTGGCACTGAATTGTGTCTGCCGCCATTAAACCGAATGTACAGTACATTGTACATGCGACTGCTCTGTTTTTTTTTCTTTCTTGAGGAAATAGTTGTTCATCATGTCTTTATGTACATTTCATCATTTTTATTCCTTTATTTCTCATGAATTTTGTGTATGTTACTATTTCGTTTTTTTCTCTTATGAACTTATTTTGTCTAATGTTTCAATTATTTATGAATTGTATTCTGGCTCCCAAAAAACATTAATCAAGATCTTAAATGTTTTGAGTTCAGAAAGCATGAATGCAATTTATATAGATGAATACGATTGCGATAAATGCATGTAAACCGCGCCATTTTGTCATCCTCGAGATATGTTCCGGGTGTGATGCTATTGTATTTACTATTGATAAATGGCAGGTGAGAAAAATGGGTGATGAAATGGGGGAAAAAGATTGTTGCGATAGTTAAAAAGAGAAAGAACATTCTGGTAGATTGAAAAAGTGACTCAATTTGAAACAAACAAAAAAAAATGAATTCCACACTATTTCATTCGCGGTTTTTTTGGTTTGTGTGTGTGTGAAAGTGATTAGCGCACACATGTGTGAAGCGTACACGGAGCCATCGGAATATGGGCGAAGAATAGAACCACTGCAAATGAACGACAGAAGAGAGAAAAGTGAAAAATCAATGACGGTATAAAAATGTGTGCTGTTATAAATAAATATTCCTGCAGCACCATAACTCCGACAATGAACCGAAATAAAAGCAACGGACGAGTAAAAAAATATAATATATATTTTCGAAATGAGTGTGAAACAACAGGCGTTAGCGGAGATATTTCTTTTTCTCTGATTTCGTTTTTCATTTTTTTTTTTCTTTTTTCCTTTAGTTCGAAAATTCCGTAAAGTGTTTTCAATGTACAACTCAGCTCAGTGGGTATTTTTTCTTTTGGTGTGTGTTTTCGCGTGTCGGTCGACTTACGACTTACACCTTCATCGCCGCGACGTGTTTCGCATGTAAGCATTCAGAGCATATATTCTGAATGTGTTTTTTTTCTCGAATACGTTTGTGTGATGGTGTAAAAGTACAGATTTAAATTTTGAGTAAAAAATAAATATTTGTTTCTCTGCCAACCCATATTCGGCCAGGAATGCCTCACAATTTTCTATTCATTCTTGAGAAGAAGAAAAAATACTGTTCGCTTCACATCTTTGTCGCTCATTCGCAGCATTCGATTGCTGCAAATAGCTTTTTTGGCGTATGAATTATTTCGATGTTGTTTTTGTTGAGCGATCGCAATATTTCGCACCTGTAAATTGTGGGAGATTGACACTTTTTGAAGAAAGCTGAGAACATGTAACGGAAGCTGAGCAACACGCAGAGCTAGAAATCGATCATTTTATTTATTCCAAAATCTAGAAAATCGTGCCAATTTATAGCCGTATGCAATGACTCAAGCGCCAAATATAGTGACCACAATGTGAAAATGGAACCTCGAACGCCATCTCTAGTTCGGTAGATAGCATCAGTGCCTCACCTTTAGAATAGCCATAGCTTCATCAGGTGAAGTTCACCTATGAAATTGCACCTGTACATTATGTCGCTAAAGTGTAAGCTTTGCAGTAATCACCGTCCAAGTTAAATAAACATTAGATAAAGTTCATTAACTTCATTTGACTTTTATTTTCTTCATTTCGACTGGAAAATGGATTGAAAATGGCTTGAGAAATAAGCTAAATGTCACCTACAAAACTATTGATAAGCTGTGCTAGTATAATGTAAACGCTAATATTTAAATACACTAATAAAAAAATGCGCACATTTAACGCGTGATAGCTTGCTATCACGAATTCTCATGGATTCACATAATATTCTCTTTTTTTCAGAAAACTTTGATGAATTATTGAAGTCAAAAAGAAAATTAAGGTTGTGTGAACAAAGCGATATAATAGTTTTTTTTATAAAATGCAGATCTAATTGAATGCTATTTTTGCTTACGGTGTATGTCTTCTAGACCATGTCTAGCGCAGGTAACTTAAATTGTGCTTAAATTTTTTTAGCACACCAATTTTTTTTACGTAAAATATCTTATTCTATCGGAATTTTGAAACACTAAAATTCAATCAAAATTCTTAAAGTGTTATGGATCATGAATTATAGTGTTGATGTTACATCGAGCGATGAATTGTTAGAATAAAATCAATCTTAAAATAGATGTTTGATGGATAGCACAATCAATGCAATGATTGTTACAAATGCGGCTGGTTGAATTGCATACGAGTCATTTTTGTTGAGCTTCTTTTTGATCTTGTCCAAGAAACCAGGCTCGCAGCGCGTATCTTTAATCAGTTCTTTAGCCAAACCGTAATGAATGTAAAAGTTTGCCGTATTTTGTGCACTTAGTTCACCACGAATGAATTGATGCATGTTATTCGATAGAATCCAAACGTGTTGGGTATCATCGACTTTCACATCAAATGGATAACCTGGACTGGAGAACACATTTTCAACGCCATATTTATCTTTGTTCGATGTTTTCCAGCAGCCGACTTCGTTCTTGTTAGGTAATGTATAGAAAATGATATTTTGTGATTTATCATAAGCTGATGCACCGGCCTGTTCATTTGTCGCACGTGTTCCAACTTCAACGAAATCCTTAAAGTATTTTCCTTGACCAAGAGGTGTTCCGAATAATTCTTTGTTGCGCAAAACTGCTGTTGACACCTTAAATTCTCTGTATGAAGTCAAGGCATGAAAATATAATACGGGAAAACCATCGTTTTTCTTTTCGGTAAGAGCCAATCCGTACAGAGAGTCACTGGTTTGATAGTCAACACCTAACACACTAAAGTTTCCAGCCAAAGGTTCAAGATGAAAGAAATTGTGTTCCACTGGCCATGATTCGTTGGCCTTGTGCGAATAAACAATTAACTTGGGCTTGCTAGCACCAGAGCTCGCAACATAAGCAAATGCGTTTTCACAATCATCATTACTATCGTCGACTACAATGTTTGAGTAGATGGAATTGCCTACGGTCGATTTAGGCAATTGATGAGTGCGAATTAAGTTATCATTTGTTAAATTGTAGATTAGAATTCGTGGTTCAGCTAGATATTTTGGCTCTTTTTCTTGCAATATTTCGAGAGATTCATCGAGTCCGGTGTCGATCGCCCATAAACGGCCACATCGATCCACTTTTATGTGGAATGGTGATACAATGTCAGGTATATCATCAGCATTCACGGTTTGATGAGCCGCCCAATTTGGATATGGTTTCAGAATTGGAGAATCGGATGCATCGTTTGATGGACGATTCACTGGAGCGTCCGGTGATGAAGATTCTAGAACGAAATCGAAAAACGGGTGAAATTAGTTTTTTGTTTGTTTTTATTTTATTCTTGGATTGATTTTTGAAGAAAATGCTCAAAAATACTCTACAGCTTCGATATGAATTGGTAGGTGTGGTATTTCGAACGTCATCATAATTAAATGCAAATATAACCTAAGACTTAAATATCTTTATTAGTATTAGATATCACGAGCTTTAGAGCTGCGTCGCACCCATACCGGTATTTAACATAATTCAGCTTTCAACTATGTCAAAATTTTTCTTGTGGTTCATTTAATACCATGAAACGAAACGCAAAAACACAATCGATAAATTTTTCGGTGTATTGACTGAGTCAGTGTCCACAAATGTCCTACATTTGTAATTTGTTAGACGAAACAAAAAAAAACTGTCTTACAATGTTTATGATGTAATTCATGGAAAAGCGAAAAATACCAGAAAAACTCCATTGAATAGTGTTTAGTAAACAGAGACCTACAAAATGAATTTATACTATGTCATTTTTTTGATTAGGTCAGCTAATCAATAATATAATTTTTTTGATTAGGTCGATGTCGTGACTTGACTTCACTATAGCAAGATTATCACCTACTCATGGTGTTTGTTTTAACAATGAAATGAACAAAAGGATTCATCATTATATTAATGATTCCAAGTGTCATTGGCTCAATTTTAGTAGCAACCGTTTTTTTTTGGAACATTTATAATTTCTCAATTTTTGCTTGAATTGTTTGCATGTGAAATGTTTATATGAGCGAAAAAAAAACATTGATTAACCGAGTGCGTGATCAAAAAGTGAGAAATAAGATGGTGATTAACGTGCCGAATAGCTTTAGTATCTACTAAATATAGATTGTATAGTATCAAGTTTGCATGGATATTGACCATTCATAATATTTCGCGGGATTTTTTTCGGTTGACTAAATGGGAAAAGAGATTACGTGAAACGTAAAATATTCATTTGTAAAATATTGAGTTGAAAGGCGAGCTCTGCTTGGTGACCACAGAATTCCGTTAAAAACGCCTAAAAGTCGGCAAAACTACGTCATGGCCCGAACAATGGTTCTTTTGATGTCGTTTTCTTTTTTTATCGTTTTCACATGAATCAATCGACTATTTTAACGAATTTTGCATATTTGTTTCTTGAAAAATTGATATTTTGTTAATTGCTTTAGCATCGGTGTTGAAGCAACTTTCAACACATATCTCTATAGAGTGTTATGGCATAGTGGCGAGTGATGACTCACAGTGGAACTTTTTCATGTGTTGTTCTGTACACATTGGTATCGTAAATACGCCTAAACTCTGAACTGATTTTAGCTAACACAACAAGTCTCTTTATTTTAATGTTTTTGGTTATATTTTATCAAAATAAAAATCAATTGCAAATTTAACCTTGACCTTTGTCGCTGTTTCGCATTCAGTTATTAATTGTTGGACATTTTTTTCCCGCGGCTGTTGCCTTTGTTTACTCTTATTTGATATTCGATCTATAGTTTAGTTTGGTATACCTATATAGAGATACTCAAAAATTCAATCGACCTTAATAAGTGTGTTATGAATTCTTAAGACGCAATCACACGAAATGTAGAAATTTCATTGAAATTGAGTCAACATGGATTGTATTTGCTCTGGGGGGAAAATCCGCCTTAGATTCACTTCAATGTGTCGTTTTAATCCAACACTACAAAACATTGAAATGGTTTATAATCAGCCGTTTATTGTGTTAATTGAATTCTAATTTAAGTTCAACAACTGACAACGAACCCAATGAAACTGGTGAGAGACCAATAATAATGCATTACGTTTAATCAGCCCGTTCAATTTCGAATTAATGAAAATGCCTTATTTATACTTACTTTGTTTTTCCGCTTCCTCTGTCATATTGATATAGGCAAGTGATGCTGGAACGCCGCGTTTCAGACGTGGGAATGATAAAAACAAACGATCTTTATAAATATCCATACCGACGGGAATCACATTGTTTGGTATAAATGTTTGCTTATCAATGGCTTCTTGTCGCTTTTCATCACTTTCATAATTAAAATCGATCGTCTTCCATTGATATTTGATTTCCAAATTGTTAGCCCAGCATGCCACAATCATTGAAATGGTGATAATAAAAATGCTTGAAATCATCGTTGAATGCATTGTGTATCTGTGCCGCTTGTGAATGTGTATAAAATTCTTTTGTGCTTCGTTTCGATTCACCAAATAAAATGTTTGAATATTTTATTCGTTTGATTTCGATTTGCAGCCACTCAAATCAAATGCTTGAAGTGGTTTTATTGAAATAAACACTTTTACTTGGTTGAAAAACTGCACCGTATAACTACCGTACTATAAGTTACGTGCGACGATTTTTCTGTTAAACGGTTTTTGAAGGCTAACTACAATACCGTTCACACACAAACTATTTAACCGTATAAAAATCGTGTGTAAAACTTTTTATTATCGCAATAAGATCAATTTATCTGCACAAATATCTGCGTTGTAATTACGGTTCCGTTAGGTTGAAGTTGCTTGTTCGAATGGATTTTGATAAATTTAAAATAAAATACTTTTTTATTCGCTTTGTTTAACACTGAAATTTGCGTGGTGTGAAATTAAGTCGATTTAGCACCGGTAAGCAATTGCAGCGCGCGTTCAATTCACACAAATCAAATGTTTGTTTTATTTTTGTTGTAAAAATGAAAAGGTCGATTTATAAGAGAAGACTAGAAATAGTGTACACTCGCTTTGAGTGGTAAACGATGAATGCTGAATTCAACTCGAAACGAAAGTAAAACGGGCGGCAAACAACCAGCAGCAGCAGCAGCAGCAGCAGCAGCAGCAATAACAACGTTTGTGTGACGAACAACTCTATCCGCTTATTGTTTGAGTGTGATTTGTTACAATGAATGTGCCGTCGTGAGCTCGCATAGAACGTAAATGGGCTCAATGTGAAACTTATGGACATACAAAACTCAAAAGAGCCATAAATTTAAGCCGCTTTTTTTCATTCACACAAATACAAACACATTCGGCAAAACTTGAATGTTTAACCGTTTTTAGCTGGTTTTTTAGGTGGTTTGCGACAGTATCCAACAACACAACAGTGTATCTGAATGATTAGTTCTGGTTTGACACAGTTACAAACAAATTAAAATTGTTTGTATACATTTGCATGTGTATTGAGTGTTCGGTAGAAAGAGCGGCCGCATCATGCGCTCGGTTTCAGTGGGTATTGAGCATCTTGTTGCTCACGAGTTTACCGCGCTCAAATATGGAATGGGGAATATGGTTGCATTTGACAAACTCAATGACGCCACTGGGAAAATATTACGCCGACTTTTATTATGTTTGATCTCCATCGATGACTCAATAGCCTTAACACTCAGCGGGAATACTCTATTACCAATTTCATATTCGTAGGTTACTTCTTCTGTTTTTACGCATTCAAAAATTAATCATCAGCCACAGTAGCATTGGTACTGTATCGCTTAATGTTAATGACTCAGATTAATTCATTCTTGGAATATTTTAATCAAAGCTGTGGAAAATGTCTACTAGAAATATTTAACTCGCCTGCCAGCATGCCTTTGTGTGTTTAGCATTTGTGCACATTTTTCGTTGTGGCTTTTAAACATTTTATTTGATGATGTTTAACGATTTTTTTTTTCTTTCATTTGGTTTACAATTGCTTCCAGTGTTGTCATGGAGTATCCAGTAATTAAATCAACCGCATTTTATGACTGTGATTTAATTGGTAACAAGAGGGTTATATACATGTTAAACCACAATGTACGTGCTTTAGAGGCATTATTTCTATACTTTGATAAATAACATTATGATGAGTTTGCGGTTGTGTAACAAGTTATTTTTAAATCATTCCAAGTATCGACTTTAATTTGACTCTGCAAATTTAATGTTAAAAAATCAAATATTTGTCTTTTATGAAAAAATGTATTCAATTTCTTTTAATAGAAAAAAAATCTCACATATGAGATGACTTTGAGTGTCAATTGGCTCGTTGACTAAGTTATGGTTGAAATCTCGGTTAGTTTAACGTTGTATGATAAGTAAAATTGTTTGTCTTGTGTACAAAAATTCGACTGGTTGATATTCACACCAAGATTATACTTTTAAAAATCTTCAGTCAAGATTCATTCATTATTGTTCCGAAATTAGCTATCATCTGTCTTTCAGTCGTTTTTCATAAATATTTTTTTTAAACTCAACAATGAAGCAATTTCATGGGTTATTGGTAAAAATGCCAAGCAGATGTAATTTCAAAACATCCCTTCAAGAAATGTTCGTTACCCATGTTCAAAGAGTTCGTTAATCAGTACAAGGGGTTCGTCGTCATAGTGGCCCCAAATGGTATGCTATTGTCACTTCTTGTTTCTAATCATCCACACAGTAACATGAAAGTAACCAGTAAATAACTGCATGATGATGTTAGTTTTTCATTCAATGAATACAAAAAAAAACCCAAATGATATTTTTTGTGAATGCAAATGAGTGTTTGAAGAAAAAGAAGATTCCATGATCGAAAATGAAAATTGCTTGCCTGACGAGCGAAAAAAGACCGTTACAATTCGTTATTCTAATGCTGTTTTTTCTATGCAATGTTTAGCTTAATGTTTGGCGCGTGTGTACACTGTACATTATAATAGAAATTAATTTGGTTTGATATTTCTAAGGGTCTTTAGTAGCTTGACGATACCAGATGTGTCTGGAGTAGTGCTTTCGCCAAATTAGATTTTGTTTTTGCTTCTTTCAAATGATAAATAGACATGCAAACTATATTCTTTCCAAAAACGTTGCTGTGCAAAAGTGTGTTAAAAGCTATACTATGCATAGGCATAGGTATAGAACGTTCAACTCTTACCCCAATGTAGATGCAGCTATCGTGTCACCAAAAATTATTTCGGAGGGTATTTTTGCGACATATTGTCACGATAGGACAGTGCAAAAAAGGTCAGACAGAGTGTGTTATTTTATTATTACAATATTTTCATAAAGAAAGGCGTTTCCGATGTAACAGTCAATGGTGATGTAACACTTCAAATATACCGAATAATTGGTCTATCCAGTTGCCATCAGAATCATTATTCGATCTCATTTTGAACATGCTCATTCAATTAGTTTTTAGTCTGCTGGAAAAAAATGTTTGGATGTAAATAAAGAAAAAAATCATTTGTTGGATGATCGAATGTTTATTTATTCATACTTTCAATGTCATTTTGTGTTAGCCCTGATACAAAATGCACGATTCTCAGCGACTCCAATTACATTTTTCTCAGATATTTCTTTTGTTGTTTTAATTCTTAAATAAATTTGATGTTAAACTGTATTTGGTTTGAAATTGTGTGTGTGTTTTTTCTTCAAATTAGTTTTGACTTTGAAATTTCGATTTCGTTGTTTCAACCAAAAGCACAAAAAAAGAAACATTCCATTCTATTGTTCTATGGGGTTACTCATGATTTATAATATTGAATTACAGTTTTACATCAATTTATGCGTAAAGTATTTAGTAATTCCTCAGTTTGCGTTTTATTCGATTTCGAATCAACTTTTGATGTTCATTTAAATTTGTTTGGATCGCTTAACTATGATGTTGATAGTTTTATCCGACATACAATTTAACTTGCAATCCAAACAAATTAGTCATGAGTAGAGTTTTGTATTTATTTGTTTATTTCAGTAAAAGCACCATTCCGCATCAACTCAAATCGATTTCAATTTGATAGATTTACTTGAAAACGCATCGATTCGATTTTGAGGTGGATTTATTTTCTTTCAGTTTATCTAACAGTATTTTATCATGTTGAAGGCAAGGACTGAACAGTCCAACAGCACCATTCCCGCTCATTTTATTTTTGCAAAAAATGCTGTGAATTCAATGAACTCGCCTGTCAATGACTTTGAATACAATTGCATCCGAACCAATGACAAGGGACCATTCACTCAACAAAATTAATGTGACAAATTTTTCGTTTTACGGTTTAACATTACAATCGTTAACATTAAAACTGAAAGAGAAAAAAAATAGAGTGCAGCATTTGTCGCCTGTTGATGGTGTTTCGCTTGAAAAGTTCTCTTTTTTTTAAAATGTTTATTAAGTTTATTTAAATGTTTATAGATTAATTGACATTTCATTTTGGATGGGTTTCGTACACTTTTCAAGCAATTGACATCGACAAGGAATCCATTTGGATCCAACGTTAATTTTGTGATTTTGAAAGTGAAATAGTTTTAATAACTAACTCTAAATCACTCCCCTTTTCACTTGCCTTCATTTTGATCACGATTTAACTAAAAATGCGGCTTTTATTTTCATTTAACATCTGCGTGTGTGTGTGTTTTTTTTAGTTCATTCACCAACAACTTGAACAACTAACAATTCATTTCTTTGTTCATAAGATAATATTGTAGAAATACATATATGCTTTTATGTTTCATGCTTCTAGCTGGCACTTGAGTGCTCAGGTGCTTGGTGTTATTTACGAAGAAGTTTCATTAATAAAGAAATTCTTTGTGTTTGTGTGTGTACGTAAGTGGTTGTGTGAAAATTGCACAGCAATTGCATAGCAATTAGTTTGGTATCAAAATTAGAAATTCGCCAGAAGTCAGCGGACATTCGATTGAGGTATATCTGGAGAATTAGCGAGAATCAGTTAACTGTTGTTGTTGTTTTTTTTTTCGTTGAAATTGAAATTTTAATGCCATTTATTATAATTATTTATTTATAGTTCATACATTTTGAATTGATGTGATGGAAGTCAGAAAATGGTTAGAAAAAATGAATTTATTCAAAACAGAACAAATTATTTAAAAACATTTGGGAGGTTAATTGAGTAAACTGCGTATAGTAGGCAGCCAGACGCTAATTCTTACATGGCATTTTCTTTAAGTAAATTATAAATGACTATACGTCGATTCGTAATCGTAATGAGAAAAATTGAATTAATTTGAACAGAACCAGAATGCGGCTTTGTTTCAATAAACTTTCACTTTGGAAAATCATTTAAAATGCTACTGAATTTATCCGTGTTCGCAATCAGGCCATGTTCCGGCCTTCGAGAATCGGGTTCAAATTTTAGATCAAGGCGTTTTAAACTAAAAGACAACAAAATGTTCGGGTACTTTCAAGGCCGGAACAAAATTTTATTCTCCCTCCAAAACACCATGATTCAGAATTCCAGCACTTATTCTAAAAAAAAAAAATTGCCCGAACATGGCCGAACATTTCCCAATTGCGAACAATGATATTTATGCAAAGTAATGCAAACTGCACTAGAAACACTTAAAATTTCACTATACCAAGTTTGGATTATAAAATATATCAATAGTAACTTTAACTATTCAATTTATCTGAAGGTTTTTCATCTCCTAACTTGATAAAAAATAAAATTCCAAATCGAATAACACTGCTAGAGATTGCATAGTTTGAACAAATGTTCGAATAGAAAGCCGTTATTGAAACAAAGTAACATCCCTCGAACTGAAAGTTGTAGATCTGATGGTTAAAAGAAAGTCGAGCATAAATTTAAGTTCTTGCATTTTGTTCGGTTCAATGTTCATTTGCTGTGATTTCTACCTTTTTTGTTTTCATTTCGTTTTGTAAATGTATTACAATTGATAAATCCTAAATCCATTTAGACATTTATTCTGAAATTTCTGTGAGTATCTACCGTAGGAAAAGATGAAAAAAGTACGTACCAATCGGTGTCCAATAATGTGAACCTCAATCATCATTCATTTCCTTTTTTGTGTGTATACAAATTACAATTAAATTTTGAATAATAGCATGAAATATTTGATTTTTGTTTTGAAAAAAATTGTTTGAAGAGAAATTACTTGACAAATTGATGACAATAGCTACACAAAACTAATATTGTTGTTTTATAAATCGAATCAAAATGAGCAAAAGAAGAACTATTGCTTGTTTGTACGTGTTTTTTTGTTTTGTTTTTTTTTTTTTTGGAAATCAGAAAATAACTTGCGTTTTTTTATGAAGATTCCATGGAAATCATCCTTTCAAATCGCACATCATTTTTCTCTTCATTTGAATATGTTGCTTGTTGTGTATTTGTTATTTCATTTGTTTGGTTTTTCTTTCGCGGTTCTGAATGTTGTGTCCGATTTAGATCGCGATGTTATTATTCGCTCGTTTGTTCTTTTATTCATCGTCTGCATCCAGAATGTATACATGTGTGAATGATTCGGGGGCTTAAAGTTGCATATGCTTAATAATTTGCGGTGTTGTTTGTGGTTGAAGTTGTGTGTAGATAACGGAGATTGGTGCAATTGCTGATTGAACTGCTGATGGATTGGCCGTTGTTAAATGATTTGCCCGGGCCGCCGTTACATACAGCGGACCTTGGGCTGATCACCGAAATCTTGGTATCATGGGCATCATGGGCGGACCTGGCAGCATTAATCCAGGCGCAACCATTCCAGGCACTGGCGCTATTAAACCTGTGTTGTTGTTTTTTTCGGCGCATATTTTTATGTGTGTATGTGTGTATCAAAGAGTTTCACGCACACATGGTTACAAAAGAAAAAAAAACAATGGGAAGAGAAAATAAAACAAAACATCATATTAGAATACGGCCATTGAAAGATCGATTTTTTGGTTTTCAATAGAAATGAATTTGAAATAAAATGCAGTATTATTATCGTTATTATGTTTTTTTTTGTTGTTTTTTTTTTTATCCGCTTTAGTGTCAGAGCTATCAGTTTATAATTATCTAGTAGTTTGGATTTTTAGCTATTTGAAACAAAATTTATTATAATATGATTTGTAGAAAAAGATTCGAAAAGATTTGCTCACTTTGTTGTTTCGTTCGCCCTATTTTACGGAAGGTTATACGAATTTTCACATAATAAGTGAAACACGAAATTGAAAAGAAGGAACTTCAACAATGCAACACACACACATTTAAAGCGGCATAATTATGAACTTCCTTATTTTCATTGGTCAGCATCAGACACATTAATGTTTTGTTTTTTTTTTTGGTGCATTGACTTCAGAAATTTGCGCTCAATTTCTTACTCAAATATTTAGTGTAACTTAAATTTAATTTAGGAATTTAAACAGAACAAAAAAAAATAAGAACAGTAATTTAGAAATAAAAGATGATAAAATTGTCTGGCATACACCTGTCCGTAAACCAGACTTTTTTACAAGACATTTTTAAATATGTGATTTACACGTATCAAATTCTACGATTTTATCAAATATATGGATTTTTGTTTCCCGAGTAATTGGAAAAACAACAAACGATATGAAATTCCAACACCGAAAATAAGGTGATACTTTTAACTTACTTAGCTATCAAATCCAAAAGCGAAAAAAATTACATACGATTAAATTAACGAAAGCGTTTCGCATTTGACACAAAGGTAAATACACTGAACTAAAAAATTAAATTGATTAAATTGAGAATGTTGATAACGTTTCAACTTTCTGTTTGGGTTGAGAAAGGGAACAAAAAAAAACAAGAATCGAAAACTTAAAAACAAAATATTGTAAAAAAAATGCAAAAATGTGAATTTGTGAATAGTATTAATTTGTTTATGTAAATGTATCCAAAACAGAATGATTGTCATGCGTTTATCAAACGAAGTGAGTGAATATCTTTCTTTTTTTTAATTCATAGATTCAAAACACGAAAAAACTATCAATGAAACGGAAATTGTCCGGAAAAAAGTCAATACACATAGGCCATGGCATATGAAAAATGCAAAATGAAATACAATTTGAGTTTTAAAAATAGAAATGCATGTGCAGTATATATCGAGATATAGAAACAGCAACAGTTAGTTAAATTCAAACAAATGTTTAAATTTGAATTATTAAAATAAAAGCAAGAATAAAATTCGAAATGATAATAACTTAAATAAGAAAAAACCCATGTGCCGTATGAAACGCTATGTGCTTTCAAACAATCAAACAAACCAAAAAAAATAATGAATTATTTCTTCACACAATACGGAAAAAGAAAACAAATTGTATACATCAACTACACATAATCACCAAACGATTTAATATAAATTAAACATTTACGGATTATGTTTGTTCTTTTGTGTCCATTTTGAGCTGATCAGGAATTTATCTAACAATCCTCTTCGAGTATAAAAAAAAAAGATGGAAAGAAACAAATGAAAAATTAATTTGAATCTAGAAATCGCCCATAGAGTTTGAGTGTGTTTTGTTGTTGTTGTAATGATTGTTGATTTTTCTTTGTTGTTGTTTAAAAAATGATTGTCCTAAGAGAGCGTTTGATAGGCGTGCCATTTGAGCTACATTGCTACCAATTTTGTATTTAAAAAAAACAACATCTTAGCTGATTGTAAAGATTGATAAAGTAGAGAGAGATATTAGAGGAGGGAAGATTCTCAAGTAATACATTCGCAAAATTGAGGTTTAACACTTAAACAGAACACAACAAAAATGTCAGTTAAATTTGTTTGTTTCGGATCAAAAACATTGCGTACTCACCACTCAAATGAAAAGTTTTTTTTTTTTAATGAAAACGAAAAATAATTGAAAAATTTTAAGCTTAAAAATAAAAACAATGGAATTAAAATGGAATGATTTTAACATCTACGGGGCAAAAAGAAACAAAAATGTTGTTGTACAATATGACTAACTATAGAAAATGTTAAGATAAATACAACAGTGATAAAAATGCATGTCGGTGTTTTAACACAATTAAAAATGGTTCATTTTCTGTGGATGAGGGAAGAGGGGGGAGAGAATTTGCATATTTACCGATTGTGATCGTTTAGAAAGTCTATTTCAAATGTGTTGCAACTTTTCTTGTAGTCTAGAATACTTGAAATTTATTTCAGTATTTGAATAAACTTAAATCATTTTATGGAACATGTATTTTTTTATATCAGGTGGTAACGCTTTAATAATATTTTTTTTTTTTATTAAAAACTACATAAGCATAAATTATGGATTTTACACTGTCTAACTTGTTTAAATAAAGAAAAATTAAAACAAATGTGTAACTGATTGAAATATGCATGCAAAATCGTTTGGTTATACCAAATTGGATATCGATTTATTTAATTCTTTGTATGGTTTTCAACATTTTTAGGATTGGTTGAGATTATGAGGTCGGAAGCTGACCTAACGCATTTTCGCTGAAGCAAAATAAAAAAAAAACGAACAAAAAATGCTAAGCAATATTTGGACATATTGAAGAATTCGAAAAAGATCTTTTTGTTTTGGCCCTAACCAGGGATGTTTTCATTGAGAAATAAAATTGCGTTTTGAACTTGAATCAAATTGTTAGAAAAACAAAAGCAAATCAAATTGGAACAAACATGGCTCATCATGCAAATTAAATGAAGATTAAAAAAAATTTAAACTCTTTGGAACAATATGATCATGGTCAGCAAATATTTTGGTGTGGTTTTTTTTTCTTCACCATTTTCACCTGACAGTAATTCAAAAGTCAATTTTGAAATTAACTCCTACACTCAATTGCTGGTCAATTACGCAGAAAAACTTAGATTTAAAAAAAAAGCATTTTGATTATCGATTATGCTTCCCATTTGCAAAATATATGCCGGAATCTTCGATTTATTTCGGCCTAAAAAAATCACATAAAGATTTTTTTTTTGGTTCGCAAAATGTGTGTCGAGTGTATGGATTACGCGATAAAATGCACCTTAATTTAATGAATTTAGTTGAAATGATGTGTACATACCTGGAGCAATACCCATTGGACCGCCCGGTCTCATCATATGTGCAGCAAATTGTTGATGTGTTGGAGCTAAGGCCATTGCGGGTCGCATCATTGGCTGCATTAATGGCATTGGTGTACTTGCCACAGCCTAGAGAAATTGGAAAATTGGTCAATCAATAAGATTTTGGTATAGATTTATTGTTAATTTTCCATGTATATTTCACACGGTGTAAATCACACATAAATTACGAAAAGAAACTTCTTCTGTCAGTTTACAGGGATTATTTAAAACGCGTGAACTTGGCGCGCTTGTTGAACAACTGTAAACAGTAGTTTCTTTTTAACAAAAAAAAATAATAATGAGAAATGACTAAATTGTTGAAAACTAAAAGTTATTGTTTATGAGTAGGGGGATCTAACTCGTGCGAGTGCTCCGTACATTCGTGCATACACGGGCTTGCGAATTTTTGGCAGGAATCAGCGCTAGCTACTAAAACGGTTCAATGGTTGTTTTTTTCCTTACGGAAATATGAAACAAAACAAAATTTCTGCACACGATAAAAAAGAATGCACAGAATCATCACAAATTACGATTACAAATAATTTCTAAAGCGGCAAATATTCAAATAAATCAACAAAAATTTGTTGTTGTAATAAATAAGAATATTCAAAAAAATGAGTTAGTATGTTTTTAAATACAAAAAATTAAAAGTGCTAAATCAAATGAATAAAGTGTGCAAATATAACCAATAAATAAAATAAATTTGATAAAAAAACACATTTTACAAAACTTCTACAAGCGAAAAAAATGATGAATTCAGAAGAGTAACGTCCATGGACTGAAGGTGCTTACACACCTTCGAGCATAACAAAATTACGAGTGCAAAATCACAAATCAATTGATATCAACACAAAGTGATAAATGACAGAATAAATAATAAACACATAAATGAGTGGTTTGAAACTGGGGCTTATTCTGAATGTATTAAAGAACGAATTATCAATTGAGAAAATAAAATCATGTCTTTTGCGTCAACTGTAGAAGTTCTGCTCTGTAATAAAGGATTTTGATTTTTTGTACACAGATTTTTTGTTTTGTTTTTGGTATTTTTTGGGGGGGGGGGAGGGGGTTATTATTTCTACTGACCATTCCGATTGGAGCAGCCGGTCGAGCTACGTGTTGCATTCGTTGAAGCATAACAGCTCGATTGATTTCGTCTGTGAGTTGTTGTTCCTGTTGTTCTTTAATGCGTAGGATTTGGTCCTGTTGTTTTTGCGTTTGTTGCTGTAGCTGTAAACGTCAAGATAGATGTCTCAATGAACACAGAGAGATATACAATTTTATGGTTAAACAGACCTAGGTGCCAATCAATGTGGATCGGGTCGATTGAATTTTTGTGTAAGTGCAAGTTTTTCAAGTTTTTGTTAGAGCAAATGAGAAAAACCAGAGAAAATTGATTACAATTCTTTCATAGGAGATCGACGAACGAAAATTTGTTGTCCTTATTGTGGTCACATATAAATCTGTAGGCTCATTTTAAATTTTTTTCTTTTTTGTCACTGAATTCTATTCAGGTCGTATGCTATCATATATAATAACTATCGTATGTGTCTCAACCTCTCTGAATATAGAGATTTCTTTAAAAGTTTTGTTTGGTCAAAGTCCAAGAATTTTGTTCTCAATGAAATGATTCATTGGAAACGGTCCAAAAAGAATTGTTCAACAAAATTTACATGGATGAGCTTGAAAAGAGCTCTAATGATGTTGACCAGAAGGGTTTTTATTCACAAACCACAATAGTTTGCTCTTGAAAAGAATACAAAATATTCATTTAAAAATTCAAAAGTGTTCAAATTTAGCCCATCACCTGCAAAAGCAAGCATATCGTTCGATGGACACACAAAAAGCATTTTGAAAAAATGTACTCAATATCGTTTGATTCGAGTAATTTATAAAAAAAAAGATACATAGTTGCATGCACATTGCACATCCAAATACCAAAGATAAATTCACCAGTAATATATTGCAACGATAATAATCAACGTTAACTAAGAAACTTGTTATGAGTTTTGTTTATTTTTAGTGTAAGTTTGCTAAATATAGATTAAATTATTGCCAATTTGCTCTCAAAAAAGATGATACAAGAACACAGTGTTTAGTCTACATTTCAATACAAAAAGACGAAGTATAGTCAAAATTCAAACACATTTTGTTGGTGAATTCAAATAAAAACAAAACAAACCCAAAACCAAATACAATAACAAAATGTACCTCTTGAGCAAAAGCAGCCGCCATATTTTGTTGTTGTTGTTGTTGTTGCTGTTGTTGTTGTTGCTGTTGATGATGATGCTGTTGCTGCTGTTGCTGTTGATGATGATGCTGTTGCTGCTGTTGCTGCTGCTGTTGATGCCTTTGTTGTTGTTGGTGGTGAGAATTGGTTGAGGCAAAACTAATTGCATTTGCACGTGCTGTCGTGATTTGTTTGAGATATTTCGGTTTGCGTCCACGAATCTCTTCTAAACTCAAATCTTCGGGCGGGTGCATTATTTTTGAGGTAATTCCAGATGCGGCTCCGGGTGGCGCTGCTGCTGCTACCGCTGCTGGTTTAACTTGATCTTGCGTTGATGCGGCTGCCGATGAATTGGCATTGTTGGTCGTTGGCGGAGCACTAATTGTTGCACTACTGCATTGGCCAAATAGTTTTTTTTTTGTTCAATCAGTAAATAATATTCAAATGAAAATCGAAAAAATGTTTACCTGTAGGCTGGAAACGTTGGCTTTTGGGGCATTTGATGTTGGCCGACGTTGGATGTGGCAGCGGCTGGGAACAATGGCCTTGGCTGCATCATTTGATGTGGCATCATCGGTACAAATGGTTGCATTGGCATACCCATTGGCATGCCCATACCAAATTGAGCCATCATATGCGGTGGTGGCATCATATTTGGCATCATCATGTTCGGTTGTTGCATTAAATTGGCTGAAAAATATTCCAAATGAAAAAACAAACAATTACCATTGGTTTCTAGTGTTCACACCACACCCATAAAATCTGGAAAAAAACGTTTTTTTTCCCCTGAAACAAATGGATTTACCGTCATGTTTTGTGCGTTTGGTGGTTGGCTCATCCTCATCCGATTCTGATTTTGTATTGCCCGTTTTTTGGCGTTCATGCTCTTTCAAATCCTCTGCCGGAATACCATCCATACCGAAAATTTCGATTTCAATATTCGAACGATTTGGAATTGAATTTGGAACTTTATCAATAGTTTCTTTGTGTACTTGCATACAATGGATCGATAAACCTTTAAAAAGTGGATAATGAAGTTAAATAATGAAATTAGTAAAATATTGTGTGAAAAGGGGCCAACAATTCAACACATTTTCTATATATTTTATGATAACTAACCTGGGCCCGTGTACAACTTCTTATGGCAAATGTGGCACTTAAAGTGTTTTGCTTTTTGATGCTGCACTAAAATTTTTTCATCGTCAAATTCACGATTGCAGTACCTATGCGGATGGTATTTAATATTGACATATTGAATAATGAATAATTAAATGAGTGTTGTATTCTGAGCAAAAATGTAATTTGATTAAATCAATTTTGCAGCAAATACAAATCAATATTTAAATAGAACACGTACCAACACCATGGTTTTGATGCCTTCTTCTTTTTGCGTCCCATATTTTGTTTCTTTTTTTTCTGTTTAATACACAGTGAACACTTATATAAGCGTTTCAACAACTAATTTGTTACTTTCTTTGTTTGTTTGTTTTAAACGCTATTTATATATTTTTGTCTAGATTAACTTTTTCACAACAATTAGTGAAAAGAGCAAATTTCCACACTAGCACTTCTTCTTATTCTTTTTTTTCCTCGTTATTCGTTCATTGTCAATATGGCGGCAGAATTGTCAGTTGCCAAGTAATGAATAGGCTTCTTGTTCACATGCGAAGTACGATTCTAGTGTTTACACCTCATGTCATACGACAACGCCATCTATTGGCAGTGAAATAAAAACAACATTGATGCATTGAATATGAATGATTCATTTGGGATTTCTTATGTTGTTTATGATTTCATAATCTTTTTTTATGAGTTAAAATTATCACAAAAAGCAGGTCAAACTGTTTTTTTAGCCTTGAAGACCTATAAATGAAAATCGAGCCCATTATTGCAATTTTATGAATGAAACAATTTGAAATCGACTGTGATTGATTAATGCACTATACGTAAATGATTTTAAATTGCAATAGCAAAAATTATTATTGCCGTTGAATTCTCTTCACTTCAGATGATTTCGATTTTAATGTCTATTAATCTGCTTCAGAAAAAAATATTATATTTTTCCTCGATGAACGGCTTGACTCTAGAATCTGGAGCGTTTCCTTTGAAAGTGATTTAAATCATGATTTCATCTGTAATCTACACCCCACTATTATACTGAAACGCAATATTCTCGAATCAATGATTTGACTTCAGTGAATTCCCTTTTCTAAATCCGCTTTAGATTCTCTTATCTAAAGCAGTGCAAATCATGTCAACACACGATTCAGAAGTACTAATTTGCCCACTATATTTGATTGAACTATAATTCGTCTACGCAACTTTTGTTGTTGAAAACAATCTATGTTGTAAATGAGTCTATTTGTAATTTTTATTGGCTATTCAATGTTTTGAACATCAAAAAACTGTTTTAGTGAAATCCAAATGTACATTTTTACATCACACAACTTTATAAATAATATTCCAAATCTCAATCGAAAATGGCGGAAAATTTCACGAAAAAGTTAAGTAATAATTCAATTATAGCCTCTTAAATCGGCTGGTGTCAATGCTGTTGCACTCAAACCGTTTGTGTTGTATTTCAGCTCATTCAAATGTTATTCACATCATTCGCCAGTAAAATTGTAAAATTAATCAATCATCAGCTAGTTTGTCGACGGACGCACTCAATCCGATCATCGTTGGTTCAGGACATTATTACATAATTATAATAGAATATTGATGTGATGCACGGTCGGGTTAACAGTGTGTGGTTTTTATTTTAAAAGCAATTTTATGTTCAGCGCCACAGTTGTTCATTGATCATGAGCAATATGTCTCCGCATTGAAAACTTGTAACGTGAAAACATTTACTTGTGAGGGGTTAAACGAATATGTCTCACACTTGCGACTGAATTGAAGCGGGTGCACACAAAAACACTCATTGCTCCATTGACGAAAAAATGGTTACCGCATAGACCAAAAATGTGAACACTTTACCCAACCCACGTAGAATGCCCGTTTTATTCAGTTCCTGAAAGGCCTTTAATCGTTTTTAGCATCTTTGATAACAGTAATTAAAAATTATTGGCCATGCACTTCCAATGATCGAAAAACCATTTCAAAGCCAATCGAGCCAACACATTAAAACGCTTACGAAAGAAATAACATTTAAGCAATGGCAGAAGAAAAAGAGAAAATAAATATATTATGCTCTTATGTTCTAGGAGATTTCATTGGTAATGTTAGAGCTACAAAAATCGATAAATATTAAATTTAATGCAAAAAATGAATTGTATAAATATTGCGGCAAATTATTACAAAGTAATATCACACCATAGCTGTATAAGTGGCCTTTCTGTACGCAGCAAGATGCATAACGCATTGACCGTCTACGCACTTGCTTTGAACACATTTCATTTTTCATACTCTGACTCGTGCTTGGTACTTGGTGTTTAATGCCACAGACACAATCGTACACATTTTCCATTATGCTCAAGTACGTTGGCTCACTTGCAAAACGCTATAAAAGCGCATAAAAGCTCTTCGAAAGGCTTTAGACATTTTTCAGTTGTCGTTGTCTTTAGAACGGTTTGCTTAACGTTCGCGCTCTTCAAAAACAAAATACACAATCTTCAATCAAAGAAAAGTGTTTGAATTGATTTTTGAATAATTTTTTAGTTTTTTCTATTAAAAGCCTAAAAAAGATTTTCAATATCAACAAAAATAGGCCACTTTTGTAATTGTGTAGGTGTTATCAAAAAGATTTTGTTGTTCTTTCACAAAAAAAAAAAACAAAAATTGAAACATTTGTTCAAAAATATGAATATGGATTCAGTGCGAAAATACATTGGAATTCCCAAATTTCCAACAATAAATTGGATTTTGTGTCTGAGCATTTGGATGATAGTGTTAATAAGCTGTAGTGAATGTGTAATATTGAAAAGAAGCGCATCACCAGACTTTAATTCAGACAATTCCGAGAGCAGTTTGGACAAATTAAATGTGAACTACGATGAATACCCGGTAAGCTGGTGTTCTGCTTGAAATACTTTCTTTAGAATGAAACCTTGAATCATTTGAGGCAAATTGCATTTTAAAAAAATATTTCTTAAGTGTGTACCATAAATTGAATTGGACTGATGGACTGAAACTTTGGTCTATTGACATTAAATTCGCTTGAGAAAATAGCATTCTTCCATAGAAGCGTCTACTTTTTATCATAAACCAACAAAAATATTCAAAAGCAAATAACACAAGCGAAGCGGCTGGTGCATTCACGAAAAATCAAACGAAAATACACAAATAGCAGCCCACTTTTATTTAAAATTCAATACTCCGGCAAATTTATTCATGAGTTTTACTGAAGAACTGTTCCCCAACCATATTTTGAGCCCGCATTTTGAATGCACTCGCGAAAACAATAACAATAGCCTCAATAAAATGTGAATAAATAACACAATACTTTCTGAATCTATGACATTTTTTTACTTTGTTGGAACAATGACATTTCAATCATTCACAATAAAGTGATACTATTTATATATTTTTTTTGGCGACTTGATTTACATAAATTGCCAAGGCAAATATAGTGGGCAACCAATTTCGATTGAATCGATTTACGTAAGCATTTTCTTTTTAGAATTATTGGTGTTACACAGTGAACAAGAATAAAGGACTTAGGTGAAACACACAAACTCGCGGCTTTCAACCATTAACTCTTACAATAAATTCTTTACATGTGGTCCATATAATGTGGATGACATACGCCTTCATGCATCTTCATTCATGCATTCATGCTTGACGAATGGGTCAAATTCTCGGTGTTCGATTAAATTGAAATTTCAAAAGCAATTTCTCATAAATATTCCGATCAACATCCTCTTTGACCATCATCAAAACCTCTTAATATCTATTGAGTCCTTAAATCTGCTACCACCCATACAACAATCTTAAATCGCAACAACAAAAAACGGGCAAAATTGAATCATATTCGAAAGTGGATTAAGTTAATCTGCACCATTACGAACGCCTCTCTTCTCTTGTCTGGTGTCTTTAATTCACACATTTTACCTCATTTGATACGTTTTTATCAGGAACTCAATCATTTATAACAAATGTTTATGAACACATTGCTTTTTATGTGCTATTCAATAGAACGTGATGTTGAATTGAATTAAAGAATGTCAATTGTTTAAGTTGAATAAGGTATGACCCTAGGACATTCAACAAAAAATCATACACAATTATTGAGATTCGTGAGTTGCTTTGGGTACAAGGTTGCCAAAGAAACACTTTCTCCGAAATTTAAATAGTTACATTCAACTTACTCAATCATTCACTCAATAATTGGAATCCGATCATTGTTTTGTTGTAAAAAAAAACTTGGTCCATTCACTGGTAGATTTCTCCATATTTGAGCGTTTAATTAGTCCAAGAATTTCGCTATCAACATTTTCGTGGAAGGTGAAACAAGCAAGATTAAATTGGTAGAAATATTTTATGCAGCGACATAGAAAGCAAACCGAAAAAGAGAGGAAAAAAAAGACAAATTGCATACAAAAACGAAGTGTGGCAAAATGGATTTAAGACGGTATTAATCTAATTCCATAAAAATAGGCGCAACACTTCTGTTTTCAAGCGACGTGAAATGGAATGCAGTCAACAACGACCTCGATGCCATCGATTGATTTTGATAGCTATTACAAATTATTATTCCATTCTCTAGGAATTGAGCTACTGCTAAACATCTTGAAATATAATGCTCAATATTTCGATACACCTTAATCCAGTTTACACAATGGCTAAATGGATCAATGGATTTTATAATTTTATAATTTGATTGTATCCGTACCAAAATATCATCTACAATTGCTCCAGTTTCGAATTTTTTCCAACAAAATCAGGTTGAAAGCAGGGCGAATACGATCCAGTAAATTTATTAGCTTGAATATTTTTATGCGATAAAAAATGCGCCATTGGATTCAATGCGACTATCAATGGATTTCACAGTTTTATTTAGATTTGTAAGATAAATCTATCACGTTTTTTTTTATGTAAGTAATGACAAATATTACACGTATTCAATACAAAAAAAAATAAAAAATAAGATGAAAAAAAGACGTGAGACGTAAAATTTGTTAATAAGAGCCCAAAAATCAGTTTTCGTGTAATTTGTTACACGAAAGTTTCTGGAAAAAATTTAATAGATTTATTGCATAACATTATTCAATGCTACAACATAGATTGAGTAGATCCGCATTGAGTAAATTAACCCACTGTAGAAATTGAATATTTATTGACGCGTGAAAATTTGAATAATCCAATTTTAAGTGCACGTTTCAAGTGAAATTATGAAGATATAATACCTCCACTAGAAAACCGTAAATAACTGTAACAATTTGAAACACCAGGAGTGTTTAAGAGTTTATAAAATGAATACGCATTTGTAGTGCATTTATGTAGAATCATTCTCAGGCCCACCTTAAAAGAGAAATTTGAAGAAAGTTTCTATCTTCGTTTAATCAAATTTTCCATGAAAAATGAACAAATAAAGAAACAGAATATTTTGCAAAATAATATGAAATGTGATTGTTTATTTGATAGATGGTTGTTCCTAAACGAGCTGCTTTGTTACTTGATCGAATAATGGTAGCTTTGCATCATGCGCTCGAAGATAATGACGCAGAAGGTATTCAACGGATTGCCAATCTGCATAAAAGTAGCCGGAATTCTGGAAAAAATGTGCGCTACGAAAAAGGAATAATGCAACAAATCAAAGGTTAGTTGCATGTTATTTGATATTCGATTTGCCCGATGGCATTCAAAAGACACGTTGATTAAATTCATTTACGCATATCATTTTCTTGTGCTTGCGTGAATGAAATTGTTCATCTCTTGTATAATTTTCCACAGCATCTGGATCTGAAAATGATTTGAATTACTTTGAAATGCCAATGGATGTAAATGTTGAAACGAGCTTAAACGAAATCGATGGACGACCCTCAGCAGACGAAACGGTAGGTATTGTGCCGTGTTGAATGGATGGTTTAAAATGTCATTGCAAGCGAGGTGCTAGCATATTGAACCAAATATAATTTAATTTCCGCTTGAAAAATTGCTTGACAAATGAAACATTTGAATGATACATTCACTCACGATTGTACTTCCGCCAGTGAGTGGGAATGCACGCATACAGACTATTCATAAGCGATTTAAGCCCAACAAAAAAACACAGCAAAAGTTTCGAATAATAAATGTGTTGGTGGTGCTTTTCTCACAATTTTTTTTCCAGACGATGGGACTACAACGAAGAGGACATGGTGAAGCTCTTGGCGCAAACAAAAACCGTGTTTATTGGAGATGTTATTTCAATGCAGTCACCTGCTTTTAAATCCCATGCAGAGAAATATTAATGTGAACATTGTATTTCATAATTTGCATATTTTGTATGATTTCATAGTGATGGGTTTTTTTTTATTATTTTTGCGAGTTTTTAGCAGCATAGAATCGTTCCATTTTATTTTTCATTAATTTATCGGACATTGTTTGACATCTCAAAGAATTCGGTTAATTTTGTTTTTAGTTAGAAATTTTCATTGAAAAACGCTTGTATGAGTTTACTTCATGAAACTGATGAGTTTTCGTTTAATTTTTTAAAATTGAAAACGGCTCCATGTGAGAATAAATACATTTATTTCTGTGTCTCATTCAACTTTTTGTAAATAGACAATATTCGATTAAAAAAGAAGCCAACTAATGGAAACATAGCACACTTCGAGTTTAAGACTGGTATCCATTGCCGAGAAGCAAATCAGAATTCATGCACAATAAATTGTCTTTTTCAGTCTCATCATTGGATATCAGCTTTAAATATGGAATTAAATGTCTCTCATCACAATGCTAATGTTTATCCCATTAATTGACACTAATTTGAACATTTAGTGGAAATACTTATGCACATAATAACAGATGAGTATCTGAACTAAAATTAAACAAGAAATTGTATAATGAGCTCCGCTTCTTTGTCTTTTTGGTGCAAAATATTTTTATTGATCATTTTAAATATATTTCAATTATATTATATGCAATGCATGCCAAAATCTCATATAAAAAGTACACCTCCCAAGTGTGACAACTATTTACCAAAGCTTCAATAAAAATTTATATGTACAATTAAAATGAGCGTTTTATTTCCGTTTAAACGACTTGCTTTCAAGGTAAATACTGAATGATTTTTCCAGCGAATTGAAAGAAATACCGTGCATTTTTCATAGACGTGTCGCAAATTACGTTGTTATATGAAATGCGAACCCGTTTCAATGTTTGAAAGAGTTAGGGGAATTCAATATTCGTAGTGGGTATTGATAGTCTAGACTAGAAATCTATACTACACATTAAAAAAATGATGAGTACAAATTTGCATTTTATTTGATCTTCCAATAAAAAGATTTCACACCACACTTCTACAGACTTGAATCGACCGTTTTATCAATATAAAGCTCTGCTGAATTATTTACAAAGTTAGCTTTAAATGTGCTTGCTATAAATAAGCTCATCATGGAAAATACGCACATTTGTACTGTATTTCATTCATATTGAAACAACGAGGATAAATTAGCTTCGACTTGTTGCTTGCAACTCCAGCGATTGAAATTGCTCGCGATTGTCCTATGCAAATTTATATGAATGAGAAACGACCCGCTTATATTAATATGTGAAATTGCAGCGCGATCGCAATCACTGTGGTTGCGGGTTACGCCTTTAAAGAATAATTTTTGAGGCAAAACTAATACTCTTCCTATGGGCACTATGTTTGTGGAAATGTTATAACGATTGAAAATTGCAAATAAAAGAAAGTTCTCTTTAGAAAAGAGTCTTTATAAAGTGTATACACTCGGATGTTTTTGGCTTCGACGCCATATCTTGTGTTATAGCCCCAGGTACAATCATCACGGTCTTTTGACCTTCCGTACTCTCAAAATAACAAACTTCAATTACACACACAAAATGAACGTTACACACACCAACTGCACACACTATGCAGAAAACAATTTTCTGCTCATTTGAGCAGTCTTTTTGCACACACTGTCCATTTATTATCAAGAACAATATAGCTATTTGCATGTGATTGTGAGAGTTAGAATAACCCGAAACTTTGCAAAGATATGATATACACTTGCGTGAACGCAACAACATAATTCTCTCATCAGTCACCTCTCGCTCTGACATCCATCTGTGTTCAAGACAGAAAAGAAGAATAGGAAGAATGGGAAGAACGAAGAACGAAGAAACGCAGAAATGTTCCATAAAGTGTTTGTAGTGTCCTAGTCTACTGTGATTGTATGCCTTCTGCTTCACACACTACGCTTCAACGTCTGAGTGAAAGATATAGAATGAGGTATTCATGTTGTTGCGTTCACGCAAATGTATTTCATATTTTTTGCAATAATTCGGCTACTTCTATATCTCAAATACATGTAAATAGTTATAAAAATAAATGGACAGTATGTGCAAAAAGTCTGCTCAAATGGGCAGTAAACAGTTTTCTGCACAGAGTGTGCAGCTGGTGTGTGCAACGTTAATTTTGTGTGCACCAGACAATTCTGTAAGTAAAATACTAAATCTGCACGATGAGGGTAGATGTGAAGTTTTTTTTTGAAATATTGAAAAGCGAGCACTGATGTTGAAATGAATTTTGAAATGCTATTACTAAAAAAGTGTTTGAGTCCAAACTTGTTGAACTAAAAATAATTTGATTTCCGTATTTGCTATATACAGATCAATTGATTTAGTACAATTTTAAGGTATCTGTATATAGCAAATATAGCTAAATACAGACTTTTCATCTGTATATATCCATCGCCAATTTAAGGGGTATTTTAAACGTAATAAGTTCATCAGAGATCCGAGTTGTTCCACATTAGTTTGAACAAAACGACGAACCCAGTGCAAATAGTAGATATTGATGTGTATCCTGTATTTTCGAAAAAGACAAAGTTATGTTTTCAATGGATAACGCTTGTCTCAGGAGAGAATTCTATTTCTTATTGAGCATATTTATTCATTGAAGATAAAAATAAGTATAAAAACTTATTATTCTGGTGTAGAATTGCGCTTTTGTTTTTATATGAACAAATAAGCCGGATCGTTTTAAATACTTCCAATGAATTGCTGTCAAGGTGAATTCCACGAAGATACCAGGAGAAAAATGTAGAAGATAAGTATTTCAGACAGAAAACTAGAGAAAAATAGCAAAGTTATTGTTTATCGCAATTATTAAAATTGCCATAAGATTAACATTGCTTCAACGCATTTCTTTTAGAAACAAATTATCGGCCATTTTCCTCCAATAGTAAAGTCTTCAATCACTCAATGCAAAACAGTTTTCACAGCTCTTACTAGATGTTTTATGAAGCTTTGTGCTCAATGTGCTTGTTACAGCTTGCAAGTAAGCGCATGATGGAAAAAGCGCCATTTCATACTGTATTTCGTTACAATTTCATTCGAATCTTTATCTTTAATTGACATCACATTGTATGCACGAAAAACCTGGATAAAAATTTCTTAAAGAAATCCAAACATGCATGGAATCAAAAATACTGACGCACTCTCATATTTCGTGTTGGCCGATGAGCACACGTTTCGCCCCACAACAAATAAATATTAATCAAATGACGACTTACGAAATAAAGCAATTAACCAATTTGATCAAAACAAACATATTGCTTTCAAATGCATTCGCGGCAAACATAATTCAATACTAAATAATGTTTTATTTTATAGGTGGTCAAAGCATTAAATGTCTCATCAGTATGTGAAAATAAGAAAAACTCACTACGAATATGTTGTCGATCGACAATGTCAATTGCTATGGCTCCAAATGTTCGAGTGGTAGAAGTGTCATATTTTCGTATTACATCATATCTACACTGCACTGATTTTTTTGGCTACAGTGTTTGAACATTCATGAACAATTTTGATTCAAAATTATGTAAAATTAAATCAAATTTTTAGAAATTGATATTGCTGGTGCAAGCATATCCTCTTTAAAATATATTACAGTATCGGTATTTTTTTTACAGTTTTTTATTTATTAGGGACAGTTTACACTTCGGCGACAAAAACAAAAATCTCACCACGACAAAAAATTTCAATATGAGTTTTTGGCTCACTGGTTGGTCTAATCAACTTACAGTCAAGGAATGTAATATTCTTCCCGCCGAGATATACTTAGCTAGAACATTGTGATACTCCAAAATGTTCCGAAGTATCCAAAAAATCAATTTTAAGATTTTTGTCACGACAAAAAAATAGTAATTACAACAAAAAAATTGTTAACTCGCGGTCACACAGGGAAACATTTTTTGGAAACACTATGGAAACTACAAAATGTTTGTCATCAATTTTGAAGCGTTCTCATTAGTGTTCAAATAAATGTGTAATACGTTTGTAGCCTTAGTATATTTATGTGTTGCATAATGCATGTAAATCTTATACAACCCAAAAATTTCGAAATTAAATTAAAAGCAAATGATCCCAATTACGAAGGAACAATGGTTTACAATTTCATTGAAGAGATTCGAATTAAAATCAAAGCTAAAGTGCGTGCGATTTCAATAACATGAATTACCCACTTACTGCAAAATTGCAGTCATATTGAGTGACATAAAGCATATTTTCAGTCTAATGAGAAATTGAAATAACACCAGTGACAACCAAAATCAAACTACAAACAATATGCATACATAAAAATTAACAGAATTTGAGAACAGGTAATCTTATTCGCTTGTTGATATGGTGAATGACGCATGTTAAATGAGATAACAAACACCTCGGACGATTATATTTTGGGAGTGCACTCCCATCAGAATGCTATAAGAGGAATGCTCAAGAAAATGGAAAATCCATTGGACATAAATTACAAGTAACAAGACAAATACAAAATAAAACGTGATTATGTAATATTTGTACTCGCTATTAATGGCGAAATGTGATTGATGATGCGATTGAATGATTTTGAAAAGAAGACTGAAAAGTGTCATTCAATGAAGCTTTTGTTTCCATATTTATTATTCACAGATTTTGAACAAAATCCAATCAAATTTAATAAGAGCGACAACAACGCTTATTTTTATTATAGTTTTCTTGAAATCACATGTTGGTCATATTCAAAAGAACTAAGACTAACTAATATACAATTTAATGATTACGTAGCTACTGAAACTTTGTGCTACTATTTGAGATATTCAAAGTATTACCGTATGTTGACGATTTGAAACTTAGCGCTGCCGATGATGTAATGAACGATTTTCTTCCGGTTCGGAGAGTAACGTTTGATAATAAACTCAAATTCATCAATCAAAATGACTGAGGTGAGCAGAAAATTTATGAATCATTGGGTTCCTTGTGTAATGTATGTAATCTTAATGCATAAACGTGTAATCTTTATTATAACCTATTCCTCTCCATATTTGACTATAATTCACCTGCGTGAATACTTCGAGGTCATATGCAAGCACAAAGTTGAAAGAATCAAAAAAGAGTACACAGGATATTTCTCCAAGAAAAGACTCGCATGCAACCAAGTCGAAAACCATAGAATGAGTACTTTAAATCCATGAAGTCTTAAAGCCAGAACAATTTTAAATGATGTATCACTCTCTTTCGCCGATAAATCTGATATTTTGAATGCCTCATTACAATACCCGAACTAAATTTCAAATAAATCTGGCTCTATTAGACTTGTGTGTCTCTGTGTCGCTTCAATTAATATTAACTGTATTAAATGTATGTTAATTACTAATTAATACTCTATTATTTGACGTTAACTTCAGATGATGTTCGATAAAAACGATGAAACTATGATGATAACATCAAATGATGTGAAATGTTAAATTTAACGTAACAAAATAGATGTGTACGTCATATTACTCGGAACTGAAACATGACATTCAAACTGTCTGCATGTTTCATATGATGCATAAATATTTATGTGAAATTACGCAAAAGATTCGCTATCGGCTTAAAGAAATTATCTGTAGAGAAAGAGAAACATCATTCTGATTTTTGATTGTTATCTGTCGTTGATGAGGACAAATTTCCCTAAAATTCAACAATAAGTAAAAAAGCACATGTTTTGACACAAACATTTATCCACACTCTGTAAAATAGATCAAATTATATGAACTGTTAATATCTAGTGCCTAGTCTTTACGTGTTTATTAATAAACAATGTCAGAAGTTTGTATCATGTGTGTATGATCGCCCACATTAAATCCCGTGCGCAGATATTTACAGTTTAACATACTTCGAGAGTCATATTTCATTGCACAAGATTCAACTCCATACCATTTTACCAAGGACTGTCTTTTTCTCCCACGGGTGATCTATTGTTATGAATGGAAATGGCTGTTTCATTTTGAATTCTCTACAATATGTCCAAAAAGTAGCAAATAAATTGTCAACACATACTTTTGAGCATTAATTCTTTTTTGACTTCCAACCAAATGAAACGGGATCGATGAGGGAATGCCAATCTCTGACGTCTGGTATCTATATTTCATGAGGCATGAGACATGAGACATGAAGAGGTTATTTGATACTTTACTACTATTGTAAAATAGTATTATCAAATGCGAGTCTCTTTCCATTTATTATAATGCGGCCAAAAACAAGAAAACAGCTCCACAGAATTGTGTCTATTTTATTGGCTTAGTAAAATACCATCTAAAGAACCAAAAATGTGAAACATTCTACAGTCTTAAGCATCAATATACATTGCAACGACAGTGGTGTTTGTATGCAACGGCTATACGGTGATCATGCTTCATCAATGAGCATATGTTATGTCACTGAGCGTTTCATCGTAAATCCAATTTTCCCTTTCATGCCATCGTTCGCACCTAAAAAGCACCTGTAAATTAGTTGCTCTAGTGTGATGATGAGATTAGACGGAATGCGTGGTATTTTGTCTCGAATGTCTCTTTTTTTCCACAAGAAAAATCACAAAATCTTCTATCGACAGTACAAAAGGGAAGAGTAATTGCAACGGCAACACACAACAACATCATAGAAAGCGTGAAATCTATGGAAAATGTGTAGCACAAAAGTACTGTGAAATGTGTGTAGAGGAAAAGAGAAATGAATTTGATGAGAAAAACTGGATGTGCGTACGTGTGTGGCGTTGAGCATAGCGTTTTTGTGTACAACAAGTGGGGGTAGCTGCTTAGCATTCTTTCAGCCACACACATTGGAAATGTGCTGAAGCGAGAGAGAAAAGGATGAATGTCGCACAGCTTGAGCCAACAGAATGCCCTCTATATAAACGGATCAAATGCAAAGCTTCTGCTAAGTGTTTTAAGGACTTTCGTTTTGTGCAGTTGTGGTATTTTGATATTGTATTCCGTTGTCCATACAGTTGTTTCCATCATCGAAATTTTTCATCGTAAACTAGGCTGCGTTTTCTAAATTAATATCGTTCATTTAATTTATCATTTTAAATCGTTTTCAACAAATATTTTTGCTCAACTTTATGTTACTCAAACTACAGAGATTTTGAACATTTTGTTGACTTTTTAACAAATCATCCAGTTAATCTTATTAACTGATTTTACATTCAAAAGGAAATTTCCAGCAAATCCAGAAAATTGTGAGTAAATATTTGATTGTGGTTAATTAAGAGTTTTGCATTTTTCATATTGTGTGTGAAAAGCACCGTTATAGATATATTTTTAAGAAATTTAATATAAGGACTAGACATTTTTCAATTTTGGATTCAATTTGATAATAATTAGTCATAAATGTGATGTCGTAAATGTATTGTCCAAAAATACCACAAAATTATACCCGCGGAAGATCAAATAAAAAATACACCAAAATTACGTATTTTATCGTCCATAGACTCATTTATTCTATGATCAATCAAAATTGACAATTGGTTGCTCTTAACCATTTTCTACGTTGAAAATGACTCCGAAGGCGCTCTCTGAAAATCGCTAAAATTTTATCGATCATCACTGTATTGATGACACACTGCATCTGCTCACATCGTCAAACAATATTCAACCAATGAACGACAGAATATCGTTTCATATTTATTAAATGATTCTAATTCAATTCATATTGGATACAGTAAATAAGAATTGAATGGATGTGAATAAATAAGGAAGCGTATTACACACATACCCACAGACCCTAAGTACTGCCAATCATTTTTTGCTGATCGCTTGTGTTTATAAGACTAATATTTTTTTAGTTTTTGATGTTTTTCAATAGAGCGAAAATCGTCGCTTTTTCCACGCATTTTGGAAAGTCAACAACGGTTTAACGGCTAGGAAGGTTCATGCAACTCAATAGGTTCAACGATTCACTAGTTCAAACGTATTGCCAAAATGAAGCAATGAATTTCAGACGTTATAAGACGTGATTAGCACATAAGGCCAATCGCATCTTTTCGGTAATACAATTTGAAAAGTTACAAAATACAAATATGCTTTATGCATTGCACAAGCCCACACAGAAAAAAATATGTTGGTAAATATATATGGTTCAAATTCAATTTACCACTTTAACACATAAACTTTACCAATAGCAATGTACAAAAGTGGTAAATTTAATGCATTAAAATGATTTTGACGTTAGAAATACCACCAAACCATATATATTTACCAACATATTTTTCTCCGTGCACTACGACAGCCAAACGTGCTTAAATAAATTTCCACGAAAGATCATAAACATCTTTTGACAAAAAGCACTATTCCTACTCTAACAAATTCATGCATGGCCTTTGTTTATCACTAAATTTGTCGTTTTATATGTATATGTTCTTCATAGTTTTCCGTCGGAAAATTATATTATGTCCTTATGTCGATCAGATGAAAATCTCTTGCTCTCTTGTAATGTGTAAGTCTTAATGCCATATGTCGTGAGCTAATACAGCTCTTAAAGCTCTAACAATTTCGCATCTCTGCTCATAACCACTGGATTTCAGTAATTGTCAATCAAGTCTCGAATATGCGAAATGTTCACATATTTCTAATAATATGATTAACTGCACAAAGTGAAGCATTTCCTATAACTTAGTAACGAATTGACATTGCAAAAGTACTCATGTTTCGGTTTGACAGATCTTCAGCACAGAATTATAACTTACTGACAAGTCTTTTATCAGATAATCTCGTGCCAAATGATTTGTTGTTTGAAATTATTCTTCATAATAAAGTGTATCAAATATCGTAGGACGAGTAAATCAAATGCGAACACGTGATAAGTCGCCCATTTGTTGGATGTGTTTGTGATATCTACTATAACTAATCTTAAGTTAAATAATGTCTCGTTTGTACGGGAGAAGTGCAATAGAAGCGGCTAATTAAATTTTTTGATATCAGCATAAGGTGCCGAGGCACGTGCATTCATTTTCTTTTCACTTATATCAAACTAAAATTGGCATTGGCTGGTTTTTCACTTATAATTTGATTTTGGTTTGTTCATTTCATGCCTTCCACTAACTGCATGATTTGTTTGAATGTTTTTGCCAGCACAAACTGAGCGAACGGGGAAAATGTAACATGTCTATGTGAAATTGGTGGAATAATGAAATAATTGGCCATAAAACCATGGGATCTGACCAGAGAAATTTTTTTTCGCCTTAATCGCCTAAAACAATAATAAACAACATTCAATTTAATTTTATCCGCCAATTAAGAAAGTTTTCTTGTAACCATCCGTAAATCAGCTTTCTTACGTGCATCGTGCATGGAAAACAGAATCAACCAAGTTTAGGACGTCTTGTCCGTGGATGGTAATGAAATTTCGAGCAAATATTTTATTTTCAGACACACGCCGTAGATTATCACATGGTTTTGTTAAGCTAATTTTCTATTAAATTTACGACAATAGCTCTTCTTGTTTTAATATTCATCCTAAAAAAAGATTAATCCGTCCATTCAGTGGGCTGTCTTACATTAACATAACAATGAACCCATAACTATTGAAAACAATGAAACAAAAAAATTAATCCCCAGAAAATTGATGAATTTGCTAATATTAATCGAAAAACAGGTTGCGTCATAGGTTTTTCATACAAAATTATTTAATTTTGTTCAAACAAAGAGACAGCTCTTTTTCATTGATTGGAAGAAATTTCAATTGGAAGAAATGGAAAAGGAACGGAAGTTTTTTGATGATCTAAGGGGATTTCGTAAAAAAAATTGCCAGTATTGAAATATTTCAATGGTTCTGAATTCGATTTTCATGAGTCTATGTAAAAATGTTATAATCTCTCTGATTATTCGGCACATGTTTTCCGGATATATTAAAATACCTAAACATAAACTCACTAACAACTCAGTAATTCTCACATTTTCGTATTATTAATTCATTTCATCATATTTGGGCTGTCTATAAATAGAATTTTCAAATTAGCGTTGTCTCGCTGAGCAACTTTCAGGGAATGCCATACGATGTGACAAACAGTCATCAATATCAGAATATCACATATAATTTTTATATTTGATGTGCAAAATTCATTTTTTTGTAGTTGGTATTTGAAAAACGAACAAAAATCAAATGTAGTCGTTAGGTACAGGTTAGATACACGATGTATGTGAGCTTTCAGTAAAATCAAATAAAATCATCAGATTATTTCATTATTCATCTCGCGGTGTTCGTTGTCATTTTTTATACTTTGTGAGTGTCTTTATTGCTTTTCCATTAAGGGAATTCTGCCACATTTTGCATATTGCTGTGGGAAGCCCATTTTTTCCATATGCATTTTGCTATTATAAAATTGTTGGCAAATGTACTACTTAATGAACCGTCAATTGAATCAACCTCAAGCGCATACAAGAGTACCAGCAAACAATTTCATGGAAAATGAATATGGGACTCGTTTAGCTCAACATCGTCAAAAAATCAGCAATTGTAATTAAGGGCGAAAAAAAGTATACACAGCACAGAATGATGTTTGCCAGTTGCTCGCTTAAAGGCATAAATTGCGAAAATGTAAATTGTTGCAAAACTTGTTGCTCTCAACTATACTATGACGCAAACGATTAATTTTCTTTCGTTGCGTCATTGGCAAAAAAATATGCAATTTATAAAAAATGTAACGCAATTTCACTACCACTTGTTTGGCATAAATAATTGCATTCTTGCTTCAGGGCATTAAATCCCCACTAGTTGATTGGAAAAATCATGTTCCTACAGGTGATGGAATAACTCATATCTCGGCACTTGGGATTTGCAATGATTCCTTAATGCAACTTATAGCTGGGATATTGAGCTGATGCCTGAAATCTTCAAATATTTTGATTTTTGCCGAACAAAATAGAAATCGAGACGGGCAAGTTTAAATATGGCATATGGCTAGTCGCTGGCTAGTGAGATTATCATATTACTAAATCCGATCGAGTTAAATTTCATTTCGTTGAAAACCTTGAAAATTCATTGAAAGAAATACCTTGTAAGGTATCAATGAAATTATTTTTCTGCGAAACAATTGTAATAGGACCCGATTAACTAGATATTAATACAATCTGAAAATCACCTCAAATGCGGATAGATTGTTGATTTCAATTCATAATTGAAATGTCGCAAACTGAAATTCAAGACGATAGAGGGTCTTTTGCAAGGAATCTGGAGGCGTTTTTCGAAAGTCCATTTCTGAAGCAGTTATTTAATCAAATGCTTGACAAAACACACACAAATATTCATGATTTAAAAGAATTGCCAAGCACTGAATCCTTAACGTGAGCCATGTTTTTATTAGATTGCCACAACTAAAACACTAAATTTCTCTCCTTTTTTCCCAATTCAAAAGAATCCTTACAGCCGAAGAAAAGTTGGCTGGTTGTTTGGTGCAAACAAACAAAACTAGCAAAAGTTGATAATGGAATTACCTGTGAAAAACATTGCACACAGTTTTTGCTGTGTGTCTTCATTTTATTGACGCAAATCGGCTTTGTACAGATTAAATTACCAACTTGAATAGATTGTTCCACACTCCGACTGTCGTGTTCCATGTCACGTTGATTTATTTCATTTGAATCATCAATTGATGCTTGTTCTGGCTGGACCATTGCAAAACAGACAAAAGAATGTCGAAAGTGTTTGCAGCTTTATAGCTTCATGACCTACAATGCTGAAACATTCAACAAGAGGCAACACGTTTTTCATGAATGTATCTTTTGAGCATAATGTTAACAGCATTAGAGCTCATCACCCCTCAATTAGTTCGTTTAACATGGGGCAACTGTTGCTGGTGTTGGCTGTTTATAACACTTAAAATAGGTTAACAACAACTATCGATTACATTAAAATAGTTAAAAAGAGCTCATGAAAAGAAATAGAAAATGTTTAAAGACTTATGAACTGATTTACGTTCCGAAACAAACCCAAGTATTGTTAACATGTACCAAGCTCATTTTTAATTTCACATTTGGTGTGTTGGAGTTATTTGAATTTTGCCTTATGAATATTGCATATGTTAATTTTAACTTCCAAGAATCAGATTTTCCATGCACACATGAATTCAACATTTTAATTATTTTTTACCACTGAATATGCAAATGACGTAATGATGGTATAAATATTATCACATAAATTATCCCATTTTGAGCCGACAAAAGCAAGTTCCGCATAGATGTTTTGTGGGTGCGACAAACTAAACTATATACTTTAATATGATTTGCTACGCAAAATTTACTTCAATATGAAATGTGAATACATAAATTGGATGTCAACACATATGCACACAAAACCGATAAATCGAATCAATGGGTGTGAATTGCGACAGTTCCATCATCCGAATGAAAATCCATGTTTCGAAAACGTAAATCGTAATGTATATAAAATAAATCGATTTAGAAATCATGTGATTGAAATCTTACATAAGATTTTTGCATAGGCGTTCGAACGGTTGGTAAGGAAATGCGAACACTTGTTGCATCATACGTTTACCATGTGGATTTAAGTAACCATTTACCATCGACGATTAGATATAATAGAATCTCCTGACATTTTCCTCAAACGCGTTTTAGTTTGAGCTATTTATTTTGTTTCGTTCCTTTTTTGCCTTACGTGTAGCATAAATATCTGTAAAATCGATAAAAATGTAATATTTTTTTTATTCTTACTATTGACTCAATTGTAGCGCCCGGACACGGACCTTATTCCGTATTTTTTTTCCATTGGGAAAATTGACCTGATCAAAACAAGATACTACATTTTTTTTCTTCAATTACAATAGACATTTCGCCTAGCAACAGACTAGTTGCGAAATTTTGTGTAGAATGTCAAACAATTTTGATTGAGCAATAAGCATCGTTTAAAATGGAAAATTCATCGATTAAATGAAATACAATAGTCCCAAAGGCATAAATACAGACACAACTATTTCTGTCGATTTTTCAGAATGATTTCAATATTTTAATGGCATGTTTACAATATCATTTTATATCAAACACGATTCAATCAATATCCTTTGGGGTTTAGTTGTCATGTTTATGGCTAAAAAAGAATATAACTGAATTTCATCCTGATTGGACAGTCTACATCCCAATAAACAACTGCATTCCCTTATGAAATTTATCCAAGAATACTTTGCTAGAGAAACAGTTAAAGTTAGTTTATTTAGCTTATTTCTTTCGTGGCTATCATAAAAGATTTATGGCATCTTCTTAACAGCAATAACATTCAATTTGAATGAAAATCATTGTGGAGCAGAAGAAAGAAAATTTACATTTTCTTGTAATCAAAACACATAAACAGCCATGTAATTTAGACGTATTTGAACATCAAATTGAACGACGGACTCCAAATGTCACAATCAGAGCAAAAATAAAAAATGTCAATTTTGCTGGGTGAGACAAAGATCGAATCGAAATTATTTGAAATGATGACTGAATAATCAGTGACATATGTGCAGACGTGAATTAATCTACCGCTGAGTTAATTTACTGTCCAAAATTGAAGTCTGTAGCTTATGAGCAAGGTTGACGGCTGGCTTTTTTTAAGAAAAAAAACCGAATATCATGTTCAATATATAATAGTCAAAAGACTATAGTCTTCATCACATGCATTGGTTCATAAAATAGCCTGAACACTTACTAAATGGAACTAGCTTGCATAGGCGTTTATGCTTCAAAAATGTTTTGATTCTCTTCTGCAGCTAAATTTAACAATTTTCGTTTATTTCGAAATATCGAGAAAAAAAACACATAAATCGATTACGCCTACAAAAACACACTGGTCAATTTCAACGTCAAAACTTTTAAGCACCTAAAATTTGACGATCGAAAAAAAACATTTCTATCCCTTTTGGAAATATTTCACGCATAAATTGTTTCAATCAAATTGAGATGAATATTTAAAGGATATTCTCAAAAAGTTTTAATTGCATCAATGCATGTGTATTGAGTCATGAGTTTCAGTAGAATTGGTGTTCAGTGAAAAAGGGGACAACCAACATGACGAATGGCAAAAGTTGAAAGTTCAACTATACAAAGAAAACAAAACTTTGAAATAAAAACTTGACTAATTTCAGGGCACTTGAACTATTTGAAACAGCATGAAGAAAAAATGGCTCACAAAAAACCATAGCAATGAATTGCTTTGGCAGCACCAACAACCGACCGTCTCGGTTCACGCTAAAAAAACACACAGTTTCATATTTTACTGTTTATTTTGGTAAAGTAAATAAATTTGTTGCAGCCCCCATTCAATATCTTGTATTTGAGTCCCATGGCTAAACATGATGGGTACCAGTCAGAAATTTTACATCGATATCACCGAACTCCGCATGCAAAATAATACGAGTTTTGCTTCAGTAGATTAAAAATTGATTTTGATTGATAACGAATGGAAATTCCTATGCAGCCAAACAAGAAAGAAAAATATGAGAAAACAATCATTTGATTGTAAAAAATGTTAACATGAACATAAATATTATATCTCAAGAGAGCCAGCATCTATGGCTGGATCAATGGTCAAATTTTATTTTATTTTTCATCACAAATTTCTCAACGGTATGATTTGTTTGTTTAAGAACATTTAAATATTCCCATTATTCCATCTCATCCATTTAGCGGTTAATACGCGGCGCCAGTTCCGAAACACAACAGACAATTAATTTGTCCCGTATGTAGAATTGGATGTAGCTAATTTCAAATTTCATGCATTCATTTCCGTTTCGTGGAAATTCCACGATGAAACGCTCTATAAGCCCTGGGAATTGTTAAACAATGCTTGCGTCCGAGTCTTGCATCATATTTCTCAATGAGAAAGTCTTCAAGTCAAACGAAAAACAAGAAGAAACAAGTTCTCAAATCAATCGACTAGAGTTTATCAAGTGGACTTCTACACAAGGAAAATGCCGTACAAGAGAATGACTGTCAATTCAATAGCGTTACATTGGCTGTCACAAACACACAATTGGGTATTAGAAAACCAAATTGCATACGCCAACAGACCAATTTTACTATTTATATCATATGAATAAAATTTACTTACGCTCACTAAATTCTATCGATTTGTAAACTGTCCCGTTGTTTGACGAATATTGCTGGTTTTGTCTCAACTTTAATTACGCTTGGTAATCTTGCATTTTGTTTCTCTCCATATAATATCGCGTACTGAGCCACTACCAACTCGGAACTGTTGCTTCTTTTCCATGAGGTCATTGCTACACAGCTCATTCACATCGCTGAATAACAAAAGACCGCGCACAACTAGTTAATTCCATGAATGTCACCACTTCACTTGAAACTTTTGCTTCGCATTAGATTTTGCAGAAGCACTTGTTGATTTTTCTCAGAAAAGTGACGCACTTGACAGAAAAACTTATTAGACACTTCGTAATGGAGTTCCATAGACTAAAAAAAAAATGGGAATATTTGATCACTACATTTTTTCCGTCGTGTATTTTTTTCTTGCTGTTCAGATCGTTTTTTTTCGGTTGATGATTAAAGGAAAAGCACTCGATATGAATATGAATTATGCCGTTATAACCCACTTAAGCTGTTAACACGTTGTACTTCAGTTGTGATTTATGCATGATTTTTTTTGTCGATTGAATGTCGGCAATAGGTGAAAGGCTCCAATCCAGTCGCGCTATGTAAATGGAAATACATAGCACTTTGCTTATGGTGTGATATGATTATGAACTTTTACCCTGTGGATATAATCGAAACCGGTACAATGTTGATCCCATTAAAGCTGTCTTCCGTTTTTATTTGCTGGCGAAATGATATACATTTACTTGTTAACATCAAAAGCAAAAGTTGTATAACATACACATAATTCATCTCACGAACGTTGCCGTTGGCGGTGCCATTTCCACGCGTTACAATTCCCATATTTGTGTGTTGTGTGTCTGTTTGTCTAGGCCTATCCATGAATTGATATTTATAGGCATGTCTCTGATGAAACATTTGTATTATTTTTATTTGTCATGTTTTCCATTATATTTCTCGAATGCGTTGACTTCAACTGACCAAAATATATTGTATACGGATTCAATTTGAAACGGAACATAAATTTCCGTTTGACATCTGCACTAAGAATTCCAAACACATTATTCCAAGCCAAAAATAACGTTGAGTTTAAGTGGAGTTGGAATAATTTTATGAGTTTAAAGAATTCGGGACCAAATAAAATCCGTTTTTGGTGAGTAAGTTTGTCCAAGGAATTTTGACACGGGAATCTTGGGAATCAAATATTTAAATTCAACGTAATTTGATGACGAAGAAAAATACAGCAATTTGCTGTTTGATGGCGTAAATGATAATTTCAAAATATATTACAGCCGAGTTGTTTCCCGTTTAAAGTTAATCTGACCGAAAATTGTTGTAACTTTGGTTTACTTTAATTTATGTTCATTTGCTTGTGGACACAAACATTCGTCACTCTCAGTTGATTCATCCACGAACAAAAAAACTTCCCCTGCCGAAAACTTTCCAAATCTATGCCTAGAGAGAAAGGCATTCATTTTAATTTGGATGGTTATGCGTCAATGCATAATTCAATGGGAAAATGTTGATGTTGAAATCCCACAGTAAAGCAATCAATCACACAAACGAATGGAATTGATGTCAAATTGCGATTTAATCCATTTAAGTGGTAAAACTCATAAAACTGCCCCACATCAAAGGAAAATCGGTTAAATTTATTGTGGGCTTGACAAAAAACAGCGTCAAATTACACCATGTTTACACAATTAAGAGTGTAGCCGATGAAATGAGTGAAAATCTTATTGAAGTTTTGCGAATTGAAAAGTATCACGTCAAAGGAGCGACAAAACATTGAACTTTCATATAAAAGAAGCGAAGCGTTGATACAAAAATGGGAGCTTAAGTTAAATAGAAGTCCATCGAAGGTCAGACTCTTGAGGGAATTATAGATTGTTGGTTTAAGCTCTACAAATGCGTCAAATATTGAGATGGTTCACAGTAAATTCTTGATAGTGCTCCATATAGAGCGGTTTGTTAGCATTCGCTTCAATGTAATCAAATTATAACTTCTATGCAGTTTTCCTACGACTTTGTGGAGATAAATAAGTCGTTTAAGGATACAGGGATTCACAAAGCTTGAGACTTACAATATTTGACCCATTAGAGAGCTGCACTGAAATTTGTCAATTAATTTATGCATGCTACCAAACGACAACCAAACGGGATAGATTATGAAAACTTATAATTTATTGATGGATATTGTTTGTCAGGAAATTAAAACTTAAACAGCATGCTAAAGCGCAACTGTATACAAGATTTTTTATTTATGAACAATTTTAATGCTTCCATTTAAGTAGCTTCAATGTGAAAGATTGAGCGTGTACGTTGTGGTATCCATTGAATTCGAGCTGTTTTTCGATCTTTCCCCCTCGCAATGTGTGGTACGTTGAATGTCTTTAGTCAAGAAGAATGCCTTCAAATTTGCCTTTTGTTCACACATTGCGGTGCGTTCAAATCCCATCATCGTGTGCAGTCAAACAAAAAGGATTAAGCCCAAAAAAATGTGATGCATGTTTCCGATTTTAAAAGCTGATGCCATGGTATCAAGGAGGAAGGTAGGCGAACCATACATGTATGTTAATAGAATTGTATGGTTTACCTCTCTCAAGAGCCTCATCAACAACCGACATGTGACATTTTCGAATGAATAAGGGGGTTGGCGACCAATAGCTGTATGCGACTATAAAAGAAATTTCTTTTCAAGATTAATCTTGATTTCAATTACGCACTATTGATTGTTCGGGCACATATTGAGCTTGATTCTCTTTCACCAGTTTTGAACATTTTTTTTCTCTTTTATTTGTCGTATTCTAGAGGTTTTTGTGAAGTTAAAAAAATCAATATTCCAAGACTTACCACATCCATTTAATTTTTTTTTTTTCAATTGCAGAGAGCTCTTAAGGTTCAATTGAAATATTTGGAAGAAAGCACATCGAAAATAGAGAAATGTCCCAAATAAACATGCAGAAAGCTTATCAGCTATTGATTTTTGTGATGGTGATCGGACTGTCGATGTCTCGGCCGAATGGTAACGCTGATAGCCAGGTGAGATTTATTCGAAAAAAAAAATCTTAATTTTCACCCAGTTTTTGGTTTCTAGACGGAAAATAAACACATTTTGTTTGTATATCATTTTAATAATAAAGCAGGAATCATCGGACAATAACCAATTGGGTTTATCAGACATGGAAAAAAGTTTCCCATACTATCGTCCAATGCAGTCATTACAGTACTACACCTATGACGAACCGAACACACTAGACAGATATCAAGTGCAGTATCGATCATTTTATCCAAGCGCTCCAGTGTATCGAGGTGGTAATGGTGGCAGTGCCAGTTTTCCACTCTGGGATCCATATCGACAACTGGTTTCAAAACGTCAAACCCGTTACCGACAATGCTATTTCAATCCAATCTCCTGTTTCCGTAAATAAATTCGTTATTCTGTTTCATTTTCTTCACAACCAAACTCAAGTGACAACAACATTAAATTAGTTTTTTTTTTTTTGAAGAATAAAATTCCGATTAATTTACAAAATCGCAATCAATAAGAAAATAAAATCCGATTGTCATTCTACTCCGGTCAATTACAGCACAAAATTAAATTTGATCAGAACATTTAACCATTTTACATTTATCTATTTGTCATTTGTTTTAAACTCTCAAAAGTGAGGGTTTTTTTTCATTCTCTTTTAGTTTAGAATTGATATATACTTTGTATAATGTTGATGAAGTCAGATTCAGGCTATAAAACATTCATTTACAAGTAAATGTTATTGTACGTAATATAACACACACAAAAAAGTAACAATTTATATGATAAATACTGATTGGCACATTCATTGTAATTGTGGAACATATGAAAAAAAAATGTGAACAACAAAACAACCACTTACTTTCAATGTTTCCACTTCGTAAGTTATTTCAACACTCTGATTTAGACAAATTATAATAAAAATAGACAGAAATCCAAAAATTAAAACATGTATATAAATTATTATGAATTTTGATGATAATGCAGAATAAAAAACACACATACACACAAACATACACTGAATCTATTCAAGTTATATAAATACTATATGAATGGCAAATGTTCACACTTTACCATTTAACAATTAACTATTATAATCATAAATCAAATGGCCAGTACGATTCATAAGAGTTCAACCTAATAAAAATAAATAAAACTAAACATTTTAAAAATCATTTCTAGTCTATCTTCGTGTATTGTAATTGTCAATTATGATATGCACATCATTTATATATCAACGTCTAACTGAATGTATGACTTTTTTAAAATGCAAGCGCAATAGAATTGCCAAAAAAGGAACAAATATGCAGTCTAAATTGAACTTTTTTAATTTCTTTTCTCACTCTATTTCATTTTAACCAGTTAACGAGAAAATGTATTGAATAAAATCGAACATAAGTTGCAAACGTGTTTGGGGTTTCATTTTGATTGTTTTTTTTTTTTGGAAATGGAAATTATATGATTCATGTTTAGGAGCCGAAGCGAAGGGAGAAATATTCATGATACACGAAGCACGAGCTTCAGTCACATAAAAGGTCTGTTTAGTTTAGGTCAGTTGAAATTTCTTACCTGTTTTCTTCAGAAAAGGTGCATATCAAAATATGTGTCCCCATAGCTCTGCAGTGGGTGGAGCCGCCAAAACTAAATGCATCATTTTCTTTACATAGACACAAACCCATTTCATATCCATTGATTTTGGGCTCTCGTCGTCTATTTTCTCTGTATTTTCGAAGTTTGTTTCTGTTGTGAAGTTTGGCTTAACTTCTAATTTCCCACGAAGAAAAGTATAAAACAACACCAAAGTCTATTTTGACTGTTATTAAATTTCCGTTTTATTCGAAAAACAATACTGATCAACATTTTATTCTCACTTTATCAGAAAATTAAATAAATATTCTGTGTATTTTTGCTTGCTTCTTATTACATTTTCAATGGATAATTGTTGTCTTAGGCAGAATAATTGTTTGTTTTTTTGTTTCTTCTTTTCATTCATAAAACAGATGCTTAATTTCTGTTATCCATTTGAATTCGAATGATAAGTACATCGTTGTGTGTGTGTGTGTGTGTGTGTGCTGTACATTTCGAATCAGCTTGATGCTTGCAGTTTTTCGTCGTATAAAGTGATTGTTTTGTTAACTTTCAAAGGGATTGACCCAAAAAATAAAAATCATTTTTGTTTTTCTTTAGTTCAATTTTCCAGACTGCATCTGCATGTTGGTGTTTCAATAAACTTTTGATGGGTTTCAACTCATCCATTGCTATTTTAACATTCTAACATTGATTTTGTAATAATTCTACGTCAATTTTAAATCATTGCCTGATTTATTCTTGTTTTAACTATTCCTTGCAGTTAAGTGTGTCATTATTCTAATGATTAAGTACGTTTTGTGCATCAATGAGGAAATTATCGACTTGTGCTGTGTTAATTCGATTTTTAAAAGGAGAAACGATATCATTGTTTTTGCTCGTTTGGTTATTTTCATGGTTTTTGCATTATGATTGAGTGTTAATGTAACTTTGTTTTATGCGTTACTACTGAGCTCAAGTCCAAATTAATAACTTTGGATGCAAACGTGTAAATTTTTACTTGGCTTAAAAGGAGCATGAGAAAAAGCATCTAAGCAAATTGAACCAAACGCTCGAGTCCTGAGAAATAGCAAAGTGAAGAACCAATCAACAACACTCTCACATCAAACGTCTCAGACATTTTGACATTTCTTGTTATCTTATTACTTTTAACATTGAAACCATTAGGATGTTGACCATTGATAAAATTTTGACCAAACGAGAAAATTTGCACATTGAATCGAATAATTATTGAGAGTGATTGAAATTTATTGAAGTCATATTTTTCAAAAAAAATAGATCAGTCTACCTTAGGTGCTCTTGATGCAACAAGAAAATAAAGAACTTATTTTTTCCTATTTTGATTTACTTAACAATTTTTTTTTCTCCTAAACATAAATTTATCTAAACATTTATTGTCTTTTGCACCTAAATTGATTGTAAACGTTTTAAAAACGAATCTTCTAAAAGCGATTGTCATTTGAAAAATAAATTTAATATGTTTGTTTCTACATAGCTGAATTTCGATTTTAATCTAAGTAAATTCACATTTTATATATGTATATGTAATCTATATAAATATTGCAAAGAGAAATCGGTTTTAATGATATCCTTAGGACTTGACTTTTTTGTTGTTGCGATAAACTTAACTGTGTTATTCATGATTGGAGCTTGACTCGAACTTTATTATCTAATTTAAATAATCAATCGTTTTGTTATTTTTTTTTCTTCTTCTTTTCTTATTTATTTTTGTTTGTTTGTTAATTCTTTTATTCGTTGCTTGTGTTGTGTGTATTCCATTTGTTTTATTCGTTGCATTAAGTACCAGAACCTGTGCTTGATGGTCGACCACTGTTAAGCGGGCTTGGCGCTGAATTTGCCGTCACCGTGGAATTGTTGGCATTTAGTGTTGAACTACAGCATGATACACATGGACACGGTCCTCCGAGTTTCTTCAGTAGAACCGATCGTAATTTTAATGCTGGTCCCAATTTCATGTTTAATGAGTGCATTAAATGGTCTTCAGTTAGCAAAGGTAATCCCGATCCATCGATACATTGCTCGCGAAAATTCTGGAATAAAAAACAATAACAAAAAATAAATCAGTTGTAATGATTGACGGCTGTTGAAAATCACACAACTTCATTTAGACAGTTCAGAGGAAAATAGACTTTTTCTATTCAAAATGAAAATGTTACATTAAATGAAAGGTTCGAACAACTAATTGATACAACAAAAGAATATTTTCCATTGGCGCAACGGAATTTCAATTCACATTTGAACTTTTTGAAATGATATCGCTTTTTGCATCGCATTGGATTTAAAGTGATAAAAATGACTTGAACGATCGTAACCATTTATCGCATGGGTTGTACACGCGCGTGGAACACAATGAATGAAAAATGTTTGCCGCTGATCTATGCAAGAAGCAAAGATTTAGACACGAGAAGGAAAAAAAACCTCGCCTCACGTGGAGCACTGCAATAGCGTCTCATGAAACAAAGAATACGAACTCCGGGAGAGAGAAAAAACCGTCGAATGAACCAAAAGAAAATTGCAAAAAAAATGTATTAAAACATAGTAGACAACCGAAGAGAGGAAAATGGACAAAATGTTTGAACTGCACCCAGTGATTATTATCAGAGGTACAAATACCTGTGCCATGCGATATGTAGAACTGTTCGTTGTTGCTGGCGTTGCTTTTTTTTTGTTCACTGCATTTGCACACACACACACACACACACAAACACTCATTATACGAAAAAGAAATGTTGCATTGGTTACCGCGCGCGCACGGTGCATCTCTTGCTATGCATTTGAGCATTTAATTTTTCCATTGCACTGCGCTTTTTTTATCTCATTCCGTTCAGTCGGTTGGCTTGTTGCACGGGATGAGTTTATAATAATAAAAAGCAAAAGAGGTAGATCGTGCCGGAGGCGCGTGCCATTTAATTCCCCTCTTTCGTTCATTCTTTTGTGCTTCTTTTCTCTCTCTCTCTCTCTCTCTCTCTCTCTCTCTCTCTCTCTTTCTCTCAACATATATTTTTTTCGGAAAGAGTCAAACATTCAACTATGAATTATTGGAAGTTTACTCAGTCGGCTCTGCTAAGATCAGCCAAACAACAATAATATATTTTAAAGTTTAGACTAAACTGCTCCATATAATTATTAAAACTAAATGCAAACGCATCACCATTTGAGCTGCCTTACATGATGCAAGTTGTATCTAGATGATTACTAGGTGCATGTTCGATGTCAATTCACGAACTAAATGCTGACCTTGCAAGATCATGGTAAAAACTCCATTTGGTAAAAACGATCATTTTCTTTCAACGATACAAAATCAACCGGCAAAAAAAATGATAATTTGTTATGCGTCGTAAAACAAAGAATTTCGACTTAAAATCGCATTTTTCAAAGACCAAACCACCGATTTGAACTGGCTGTAAATCTATTGATTAAGCATGAATCGAGTGAATAAAGTTAAAGTATGTGCGAATGCAGTCATAACACAAGTGATTTACATGACAAAATAAAGTTTGCAATTCTCTCTTTCTTTTTATTTTCTTTGCCTCTCTTGGCATTCATTTCGATTCTTCAGCCGCATAAGAGTAAATAGCAATTATATTACAAAGATGCAGGATCTTTATTCAGAGAGAAAGAGAAAATTGAGTAGCTCGCGGCAAGTTTGCAAATTCTTCAGGTGGTTTTTTGTTTCGTGTACTTTGTGGCTGTTCATTTGTCTGGGTTCATTGAGAGCATTACATTCGCATTGTGATCGGGAATAAAGGCTGCTGCCATGTAAGAAATTGAACACAGGCGACAAGGATCATCACAAAAGCCAAGCGAATGGCAAAATCAACGGCAAATATTTTGCATAACATGTAATGTTGTAAACATGAAATTGATGTAGTCTGTCTTTGGGTAATGTTGGTTTTTCTCTGGTTGACCACACCACGGCAAAAATGCACGCTGATACGCCGCTGTGTACGGCACTTTTTATAATAGGTTGGTGTTTTTTTCGGATCTGACCTTTCACAAATGCCTATCAACTCAAACTTGGCAATGTTATAAAAAAGAGATTTGTGTATCGACTTTAAACTGTGCCGTTGCTGTGTGTTGTTTTTTTCGGTTGGTTTGTGGCCGCAAGATAAATGCAATTAGCTAAATTATTAGTATGAAACAACAGTTGAGAGTCCTCTTTTCATTGTGGCGATCATTCTGTGTGCATGTTTTTTTTCTCTCCTGTTTGCACATGCATGATTTAGTTTTCGAGATAGTAAAATTGGGCCACCACCACAAAATCCACCTTTTATGGCTAGTTAATTGCCATTTTTTTTGTGTTTGTGTTTGTGTGCGTGTACATGTTATCGTAGCGGACATGGATACATGAGCGTTTTGGCCATACAGGCGTACACAGGCACACGAGCACACGTTAAATGTGGCTTAAATGATCTTTGGCATTTTTGTCGGGAGTTGAATCACACACACACACACACACATTTTTTCCACTCAGTTTCATTCTAAATTGAGGCAAACAAAAGGTTTGTAGGCTTTGAAATCAAATCGATTTATCGTTTGTAGACAGATTTAAAAAAAATGTAAGATGGTTGAAAACGTTAGGCGCACATTGAATAGCCAGCAGGTTTTAGATGGACTGATTTGATGGTACTAGAGCTTGAGCTCAAGCTAACATACAATTTGCAATAATTGCGTCGATTTGACTCAGCGCATGCGAATCAAATGGACTGCTGTAATTTGTTGAAAACGCACACACATCCACTTTTATTTTGACAATGCATCTGACTTTAGAATGTATGCTAGAGAAGCGAGCAAGAAAGAGAGAAACGATCCTACATTTCAATTTGCGTATGGACAACCGACAAGTAAAAGGTAATTGGATACCAGCTGCTGAAAACTTCATCGGACACAGAATAGAAGTCAGAACATGTCGGAATGAATGAAATATTGTTTTTGATCTTAATTCATTTACCCATTACCAAGGCATTCCATTTGTAATCGGTTAGTGATTTACTTTTTGCATGCAGAAAATCACAAGTTTTGCCATTTTTCGGGAAGACAAAAAAAATACTACAAAAATTCTTTCTTGAAGCAAACGAAGCCTCCGGAACGAAGACATGCTGACTATTTCCTCTATTTGAATATTTGTGCCAGCAGGTAATGGCCATTAACTGAACCGGTCAAAATGATAATAATAAACTAAATAATGATTTGTTTATCTTCGTTTCATAGAAAATTGTGCATAAAATTTCTCAAAACTCAATAAAATCTACATAAAATCCAATTTTTATGAAACGCTTACAACTACTAATTGAATGTATGCTTGCGCTTGCATATGCAAATCATCTCTATCTCACAGTGTGTCGGTCTTTCTCGCCATATTGTTCATTCTCATTTTTTGGCTATAAATTAATATATTATGTTGAGATAGAGAGATGTAAAAAATTTTATGTCTCAATTTTATGAGGTAAGGGTTTTCGAGTGGGAAAATTTATTTGATATTTTTGCTGGTGTGGCTAATTATGTGCACCAAAGGAATTAAATTAATGCTATTTTTAATCCGCAAGCGCAACGATGTAAATATCAACCGAAATGACGAAGTAAAAGTGTGAAAATGCATATAAAATCCATCTTTAAGCGCTCATCTGCCATTAATTAGATATGAAGATGATCATTTTTATTGCCAAAGATTGTTTACCCGATCGTTCGAATAAAAATAAAATGACAAATGTGAAATGAAAAACAAACATGGATTCCTACCTCAACGTATTCGGCACAAATATCAATGCTGCCAACAAAACTGCACACTTGATCAACGGTCCAGGAGTTGATTTCATCAGTTTGAGCATGACATCGGCGCACTAGCGATGTGTCCGTGGCCGAAATTTCACTACTGCAACTCGTTTTTGGCTGTTGAACTGTTGTCGGTGACGGTGATGCTGTCCTTCGGTTCGGACTTGTTGATTCGATTTTTAAACGTTTTCCGCCGACCGGCGTCGATGCACTCAAATCCAATGGAGACGATGCTCTTGTTCGATTACTATTTGATGTAGCTGTTGCTAGGGTTTGACTGATTGAAGGGGCTGATGCCAAAAATGACTGATTGCCCAGCAATGTGTTGGCTTTCTGCTGTAGCGACAGTAGCTGAAATGTGTTTGGTATGTTTGCAGGCAATGGAATACGACTTTGTGGCGATGTATTGGAATTTGATGGGGGTGATTGTTGTGTACGTAACGGATTCGTGTGAATTGGCGGTGTTTGACGTTTTGTCATTCGCTTCTGGGGCCCATTCAATATTTGCTGCTTTAGTTCACTGTCTTTGGCCGCTTGAGCCTGTAAAATCAAATAAATTGCATTAAATTTAGAAATTAAGCAGCTAACAGTTGAAAAATCAAATCTCAAATTGAAAATATATTTTCATAATTTTTTTTATGAAAAAATGCTTACCAGTGACAGTAGAAGCTGTGAGCCTCGCATATCGATCAACGACGGAAATGCAGTCGGTGGAAATGTTGAAAATAACGTTGATATCAAATTGTTTGCAGTATTCGATATCTGGAATGAATCAAATACCATAACATTTTCCTTAAAACTTTGTTTGATGCTTTCATGAAAATTCTGTAATGAATTCTATTCTGGATATTTACCGGTGATGGAACTGATGTGTTTGTTCGTTTCAAATTTTCCGGTGATGTCATGTCTTTGGTTATTCCAGTTTTCATTGGACTAATATTGAATCGAGAGTCAAACAATGAATTGCGAACACTGTTCGATCTGTAACAAGTTAAAACATTAACAACACTTTCCAATAGAGCAAATTCAATTAACACTCACTCATTTAATGCATTATATTTTGCCGCAAAATTTCTTAGTTGATCCGAATAAGTTCGGGCTGTTGCATATTCGGGTTTCATTTGACCAGATGTTAGACTATTTGCCAAACTGGTTGAAAAATTTGAACTCGTTAGCAAATCATTTTGTTGGTGCTGTGGCGGTGTGCCAGGATGAGAGGATGGTGTCACACTTCTTGACCTTAAATCAAGTGTCATATAAATGTCTCATTAATTTTAAAAAATTAAAAAAAAACAATAATTTTAATTTTAAACATGTTTAAAATAATATCAAAATCAAAACTGAATAAGTTCCTTCGGTTGCTCACAAGTGTCACTAGTTTATTATAATTTGACAACTGTCACATTGAATTGTGTCCGACGGCGCCAATAAAATACTTATCACACGATGTATTGAAATGATTTTTGGTTATGAAACATATCATCTGACTTTGTGAGTTTATGAATAATTCATTATAAAAAAGATAAAAAATCTCTGTAAGAATTTACCCGGAAATACCACGGAATGTGATTTAAGGCGGGTGAACAAGTGTTTTACTTGCTACAATTGTACAATGATTTACAGTAATTTTTGGACAGATAAAGCGGGAAGTGGAATTTCCCCTATTGTATTCAAGATTAAACAAATAAATTGAATGAGGTGTTTGCCTTTGAATAGTATAATGAATTTCAGTATGTTTTGTTACTGAGCTCAATAAATGCCACGTGTAGACAGTTGACTTGATTTACTTAATCATCAACTTTGACTTGTGCACAGCTGACATGTCAAACTCAAATGAAATTATGCGCATTTTGACACGTTCAAACGATATAATAAACAACTTACCGCGAATTTGATGAATGTGCATCAGCATTTGCGCCATTCGATTGTGCCGTATTTTGTGATTGCATTTGTTGTGGTGGGCTAAATCGTTCGTTTTTTATGTTCGCGTTATTGTTGGTTATCAGCTTATTATTATTGATTGTTGTACTGAATGTGTCACCGTTGTTGGGTGTTGTTTTGAAATAGTCCATTGCACTTGCTGATATCGCTTTTGTTTCAGACAAATCGGTTGCCTCTTCGCTATTACCTGTGTATTTTTGTGACAATCAATATGATTGGAAAATGATTAAAATTGAACAATTCGACACACACACACAGAGAGAGAGAGAGAGAAAAACAATGCGTGCGATGTCATAAAATGACAGATGTTCAATTGATAAAATAATTACCGTTGCTATTTTCAGTCAAATTATTGCTAGGAATGGGACTCGACGTGCGATTGCTCATATCACAAAATTTTTTACTATCGGCTAAATTTAAGCGATCACTTAACATTTTATCCACTGCATTTGAAATACTGCTATTCGGATTGCCGATTATTGATTTTCGTTTGCCTTTAAACTTTTGTGCTTGTGAATTCGCTGCTGCTGAAGCGGCCGCAATTGCATTTAATGAGGCTGCAATTGATGCCGATTTCAATTGCTTTGATAAACTGGACGAATGATGTAGCGCGTTTGACGATGTTAAATTTCTTACGAATGTTGATGAGTCATCATTGGACGGAGTATCACCTGTTTGTTCACCCAACATAAAAAAATTAACAAGAAAAAATGGTTGTCATTAAAAGAAAGAATGGAAAACAAATTAGAATAGAATAGAAATAAAATCAAATAAATGGAAAACAAAATGAGCTGCTAAATTGCTGTCTCAATTAATGTATGCAACAAAAGAGTGAAACAGGTGGCTGCAAATCTGTTGCAAATCACAGACAATCGCCTTATCAATGGCCATTTTGTATGCAGTGTTACACTCATTATTCGTACCTACTCTTTTTTTAAGACACTGTAATTTTCGAAGTGAAAAATAATTGTAGTCAATTTACATACATTTAATGATACAGTGTCAATGCCTCATTATGCATTTTGTATAGAGAGAGAGAAAATGAATAAAAAATGAAAATGGTTTTGTCCACAGTCAATCGAGAGCTTGTTCTGTATCGCCACCGCATCCGAGTTCGGTTTCGGCGAGAAGCTGCTCGTTGTCTTCGTCGTAGTAATCGTTGTCGTCTTCGTCTTAGTCATCATTGTTGATGTCCGTGCGCACGCGAAAGAACAACAACAGCAACAATAAAACAGCACCAAACCAGCAAACAGAGCAACAAATGAAAGAACCAAAGACGCTAGTCATGTAACCGGTAGATATTGCTACTTGTCATTTATTTCAAAGTCAACTTTTATTGATCAACTGAATGTGCGTGGGAAAACCTCATATTCAAAGCATTATTATTCTTATTCTTGGTTTTAGTTGCTCGAAGCGGAATGCTGGCCCCGATGTGTACTGACTGTTATGGAACACACAAATATATGTATCGAAATGAATGCGAAACAACGAAAAAAAAAAACGTAAATGAAGTGTAAAAAAGAGACTCGGACACAAAAGAAGCAACACATGAGACGAGCCAGCAAGAGCTTTGAAAAGAAAAAAAACAAACACAACAGAAACACGAACCTGATGAACTCTTCCGTTTCGTTCAAGCACTAAACGCATTGACAATCGAACCATCAACATTCTAGCCATAAATATTGTCGCCATTAAATGCCACAATATATTATACGCCTTTGAATCGTCTACATATGTCTTTTCACTGCTTCTCAGCCTGATATGAACTGTGTGTGTGTGTGTGCGTGTGTGTGTGAGTGAGTGTGTTTGCTTGTTCTGGCTGCCTTCAATGTCTTGCTGTGCAGACCTATCGGGCCACAACAAGCGCAACAAGCAATCTCACTGTGGCCAGTACAGCTCATACATACTCCACGCATTGATTAAAGAACACTTTGAACAGAAGAAAAAAAAACTATACACACATGTGTGTGCTGCAGAGAACGAATCACGTCGAATACACCGCAAAAATTCATCAATCTCATTCTCTCCAATCCATCTGTTTGCTTGGATGTTTTTAAAATAAGCGAAATGACACACGCAACAGCGCTACGGCACGACACACCAACGAAATATTTATACGACTTTCGTAACACAATGTAGGAAATGCAAAAATGTTAACATTCAAAATACAGATACGAGGTATACGAGTATGGGATGGGTGTTGTGTCATTGTATCCGAAGTATGGTTTGATCCTTTCACATCTGTTGACATTGCTCATTTTGAATGTGATCGCCTTCAGTGAATCATTGATTGTTGTCTAATCACTTTGATCATGTTTTTTTTTTTCGTTCTTCGACTGAGTGACAAAACTGCCCAAAATTTACCATCTAAAGGTCAATTTCAAATCATTTACGTATATTGTTTTCGATATTGGCTGAAGGCAATTCAAATCACTATCAAACAAATGCTGTTCACGTATCTAATCAATTCCCATGTTGAAGCATTCAAATCCAATGGTTACATTGTATTTAAAACTAAACTTGTTTCGTTATTAGTTCATTATATCCAAATTATGTGTATTTTTCTGTTCAATCGAGAACCGGTTGAAAAGTTGTAAATTGCATTCGAAAAAGGAGCGTGGATGAAATGGGCTCAAACAGACGTAAAATGGATAAATCGTATCGTTCTATGATGCATTCGGTTAATTTAGTTTCGAAAATAATACACAAATGAACTGAAGTAAATTGAATTGACTCGACCCAGACCCAAAGGAGATTAGTTGGTTGCAAAATTAGTCTCTTTTTTGTAAAACATCGAGTGCAGTGAATGTATTCATGTTGGTTCTACTGTCATAGCAGGCTTTGGAATGCAGTCATCAACATAAAATACACCGTTGCAAATAAGAGGAGAGAGAAAAAAACACGAGCAAAGAGACAAAGGTAAAAACAGAGGCAACCGAACGACACTCATTGCACAAAGAATGGTAATAAAAACACTTGTCGCATCTTGTCGCTGTGGTGTGTTTGTGCTTAGGTCGCTTCAATGGCTGTTTGATTTACTTGTTCTATTTTTACCGGTCAGTGTTCGTTTTGATTTTCTTATTCCGTATTCTTTCTTTTCTCTGTAGCAATGCCGTTTGCATTCAGCTACCGCTTGATGATGATGATGACGATGACAACGATGTCGTTCGTTCAGAAATCGATTTTCTTTTCTCTTTTGTTCAAAGAATAAATTGCTTTAAGCTACCATTGAAATGATCCGGCCAATTGTATGAGCGAGCGATACATGTTATACACATGTGCAACAAACAATAATACATTCCACATATAGAGAAAAAGAAATGCGTATCAGTTAAGTGAAACAGTTATGATTTTGTCGCATAAAATACCATGGGACGAGCGAGATGGGTTTCAAGTAGCCATTATGGAGTTTCAATATGTTTCTTAATGTCGATTATGTACATTTGTCGAATGTAAAGTGGACGCATCTATTGAATGTTGTACGTATGTTCTGCGTGTGCGTGCGTGCGCGCTTGTGTGAAAAGTAAATCGAATGCAGATACAATTTTTATTGACGTAAGAATCAAAATCCCGTTTTATCGTTTTTAATTTGCCAAAAGCGGATCGCGCGGTTCGTTACAGAAAACTCGTTACAGACTACTTTATGTCAACGCACATACTCAATCATTTTATTAACCCCGTAGCGTAATATATTTCATTATTTAATATTCACACTTGAGGTGCCCCACGGGTGCCAGATTATCCGAATTTTTTCGGATTTGATTCGAGTCCAAAAAAAACAAACAACATTATATACAGTTAGCTTTATCTTTTAAATTCGTTAAATTATTTTGAATAGTTTTGAAAGTGTTCAAATCACAACATTGAAAGTGTTCATTTGATAAATTAACGAAAGTTCTTGTTATTTTGTTTTTATTTTTATTCCCGTTTCATTCTTCTATTGGAATCTAAATAGAAATCGATGGCGTGGCGGCCAAATGAATAATGTTCATTTTCAACAGTCTTCAAATACAAAACAGCTACCTGAATGATATTGAATTTATTAGATTCTGATTAACAACAACAAAATGAATGCATTGGACATTTGGTCCATTTAGTTTGATAATATTCGATTTCATAGTCCGCATGGGCTTTGGACTATGGAGTGGAGAGAGAGAGAGAGAGAGAGAGAAAAATAAGCAATTATTCATTTAGCCCACCAATATAAATCTGAAACTTGAAAATCTTTTAAGATTCTTCTCAAATGACAACAACGATGTTTATATTATTATTGCTCCCTTTATTTTATAAATTCTCGTTTACTTTTCTATCCGATCAACTTTGTATGAAACACATCTGGAAATGAGTTCATCGACTTAAATCCAAATGAAATATAAAATAAGTTTTTAAAAGAAAACTGATTTCAATGGGGGCCCCGATGCCATGGACTGTTTGAATTAAGATCACCTTTTTCTGATTTCAATGTAAAAAACAAAACAAAGCAAAAGAAAAAAAATCTTTGAATTGGAATTTTGTGAATCTGTTTCGAGTTTTAAATTTCCGTTTGTTTGCACGACTGCTCAAATCCAGCTCAAATATTGTCATTGAGATTGAATAAAATTGGTTTTCACATCGATTTCAATCCGGATTAAACATGAGATTTTATTTGTTTTTGATGATTGTGTAAGAACAAATTCAATATCATGAAAAAATGATCAGAGCTAATTGAATTGTATACTAGAATGCTTGCATCATTTTGGTGTATATATGTAATAATATGAAATTCACATCAAAAGTAATTCATTTTTGAATTGTTTTCAGCAGAAATTTGTTTTCCTTTATGAAACTGCTAATGGAATTAGTTGACGGGCAATTAACTATTCACAATCGACCATCGAATGACATTCTTAATTAAAGACTTGCTTTGAATTGGTTTATTTAACATTTAGCATTGCATTTGAAATCAATTTGGCTTAAAGAGATTCCGGCTTGCCAACAGCTGGTGCGCAACGTGCTTAACCTTTAAATATTTGTGCAAAACAGAAAACACGTATGTTTATAATTGCTTCAATCATTTGATTATTTTCATAGATCACTGTCTATTCACTTTTTGAGTGAATTCACTCAACAACAAAAAAACTGCAGAGATGTGAACAAAACTCGAAACACAGTTTATGAGGTATAAGTTGCATTTGCCATACAAACTGTTAACCATCCGCCTTTATGACGTGAGTTGACTAAAAACGAATCACCTACATAATCAACGCCATTGTATGCGTTTGCTCATTTCAGAGCCCGTGTCACACTTTGTGTCATAAAATACACAAGCTGCTATAAGTCAGTGCGCGTTCTCGATCGGTTTCAATGAGAGAGGCATACATGTTGTATATTGTACACAGGCCAGGTGAAATAGCTTGAACAACAGCAACAGCAATAACATCGAAATTCAAACATATCTGCACGTAAATCTGCTAGTGCGAGTGCGAGTGCGAGTGCGAACACGAACTCAGCCACACCCGTTCCCCACAATCAACAATTTATATGACACATTCCGATGTCAAATCCCAAGCAAATAGCACTTTACATAAAACAAAGACGACACAAACAGACAATACATTTGATTGTCAGAGTGAGGAAAAACTTTGCGCGCACACAAATCATCCATACCGTTCAATTCCAAAGTGCGATTAAAATGACGACCGCAAGCGCTAAACAAATGGTCAAAAGAAGGTCGACTCAATTTTATAACTGCGCTAAATAAATAAATACACACAAATTCAGTGCTTTGGTGGGTGATTGCCCTTTATTTGATAAAATAATAGACACGAATGTAGATTCTGGCTTTTATCTTGACACATTTGTTACAGTTTGAGTATTTATTTATGACAAAAAAAAATAGTCGACTTAACTACGTTAAGTCTTGACTTCCTCAAATCTAAAAAAAACGTGAGATTTCCATTCAAATAACCAAAATCCGAATGAAAATATTGATTTAATTTTCAAAATATGGATTAAGTCAGAAATTGATTTACACTTTTTCTGATATTCATGATCAAAATATATGTAAATTTTATTTATCGTAGAAATGATAAAAAGATAAATTGGCGTTTGATTTTGCGCCAAACTAAATTTCCATTTATTATTTGTCACTGAAAGTTTGAAGTGTGTGTCCACAACAAATGATACAATAGAAAACCGATAAATTAAGTGATTATCGATTTTGATGTGCGAACAAAAAAAATGAACCAGAAAACTAGTTTGTGTCGATTCCAATTGAATATCATTTGAATTAATTTTGAGTCAAGGATTTAGCGATTCATTCATTTTATATGATCTGTCATATTACCAAATGTTATATTGAAATCATATCACTTTGAACTTTATTCACATGCTGTTTTTTTGGTAAATATAATCGTTATGCAGTTTAAAACATCATTTTAACGATTCGAATGTACTAATTTGTAGCAATGGTTTTCTGGGGACTGAGGACTTGAAACATTCTTTGACAATTTGTTTTTCTTCATTGCCGTTGATTTGCCACGTTCTTCTTCGTTTTAATGGGGCTGCTGAGTTTCATGCCAACATAATTATAAACGACAGCAATTTATTCGTATCCACACGCAGTTACACTTTCCTAGCTACTAGACAAACACAACATATATGTTTCAATAAATAAAGTTAACATTGCAAAACAATTTGTGTAACTAATTTCACATGATTTGCTCGGGTGCAACATTGCAACAAAATCATGACGAAGACACATGAAGGTGGCAATAACGAGAGAAGGAAGAAAGAAAGGAAAAAAACACCCAAAAGACAAAGTAAAAGAGATGAAACACATGAAGAAGAGCTGCCAGCCCGAACATTCGTTCGTGATGATAATCACTCATCTTCGTTAAATAAGTTACAATATGTGAAGAGCATCACCGTCAACCACGAGACATTAAACCCGGCTGACTGTACACAATTGCAAACTCACACTCACACAAACACACACATCGCAGCACTGCGAAAATTAATTGCACATTTGTGTTTAGCCGTACATAAATTGCAATGGATTAGTTCCATTTATCAATAAGCCCATGGATTGCGTGGTTAAATGTGATGTTGTTTTTTTTCGGTGTGCCACATGCCAATAGAAACAAGACTCTTTCACGCTTCTCCAATTCATCTGCCATTCCGTTCGTTCTGAAATTGTCGTTGAGTGGAGGTGAAAAAAATCGACTTTTCGAAAAAGTTTTTGGTACATTGAACGAGCTCTGAACGGTGAGATTTTTTGCACAAATGTTGTTTGACTTCAACTTCACAGTGCACAGACGTCATTTGATGCTTCATCTACACTATAACAAAAATTTGCAACAGGTTTTTAGCGAGAGCAGCTAAATGCGATTTCGGGGCCTTGATTATCTATGATTGCAAATCACGCAATTATGGAAATGTCTTCACCTAATATTAATTTTCATAGCCCTTTTTTCTCTGTTTTTTTCTCATTTTTTCTTTCTTTCTCTCTCTCTCTCTCTCTCTCTTTCCATCGTTTCTTTTACTCCATTGAAATGTGATCATAAGCGGATTGTATGAACCAAGCACATAGACCAAAGCACACAGACGAATACAAAATATTCAATTTAATGCTCAAGATAAAAAAAAATCGCTCACTAATGTGCAATGAAAAATAAATGACCGCAAATCGTATAACTCATTCTAGAGCTCGTGCCTCCCTAGTTCTGGTCGATGCAAACGCAAAAGGTAACTGAAATAAAATCGCTCACGCAATCATGTTCATGGAAAATAAATTGAATGTTGGTTTTTGTGTGTCTTTGGGTTTCGATGGGCAATTGCGCTGTGCCGGTTGTTGTTTTTGTTTTTCGTCTGTGTGCACGCGCGCGCAAATCGTCTGCTGCACTTTAGAGTGGAATTTTATTCATTAAAATCCATGCATTAAATTTTAAACTGAAAAGATTCTTTCATACGATGAGGAATGTAACCGCGTGGCTGTCAATACCGTCGGAGTCGGAATGAAATTCATTTTTACATTTCAAGAGACACGGAACCATAACTGAATGAGCATTTTATAATCCTGCCGAATGAGCAGTAGGAAAGGAAGTGAACATTTTACCATTTTGAAGCACGTCAAAAGTGTTTGGCTCATAGAATTGCCAAGCATTAACTATTATAGCCCAAATTATTAGACCGGTTAATTCATTTCAAGAAACAACAACAAAACACACACACTCAAAACTCATTTGTTATAATGACTTCAGTTTCAAAGTTTTTTTTTGTGCTCGCTTTCGTGCTGTACAAATTTGTTCACGAAACATAAACATAAACATTGAAATATTGAATGGAAATCAGAAATCGCAAACGAAACTCGTGTATTCAGACGTAAAATAAAATACTTTAATCGATCTTATATGTGAACCACATGACTTTTTTTTCATCTGGTATGCTCGAACAAATGTTGGCCAAACGCAAATGAGCTGCTGCAAGATAAACAATATATATATATATATATATATATATATATATATCGGCAATAGGAAAAGAGCCACGTTGATAAAGAGCATAATTCGCTGTTAGGCGTGCAGCCAAGTGAAAAATGTTGATTGCTTGTGGTATCCCTTCGGTGTTTGACTCGTTTGAATGAACTGGCTGCTAGATTGGCTAGCGTGGCGCGTGTTAGCTTATCACAATTTACGGATATCATGAGCTCAATATCATGACGGTAACTAGCCATCAGGTACGATTTAAATTGCAAGACAGAGGAAAAAAAACACACACACACGGAAAATGATTTTCATTTTTCAAACCATTGATGGATTCGTAAAGAGACTTTGACAAATTACTATCAAAGTTTTTGCAACATTTGAATATTAACTGGATTCAAAACTGACTGAAAACAAATGAGTATCATCTTTTTCTGTACAAAACATTGAGTTCAATTCATCGTTGCATCTAATCGATTTCTCTGCCATAAAGAGCCTTTGACATTTTTCGAGAATCACGAAGAAAGTCACTTAGCCTAAGCGAATTTTGGGCGGAGCTCTACAAATTTAATGCCATTGCAATTTCTCAAAATGATTTCAAATGAGCTCTAGTCGCATTAATTCAAGTTGTCTCTGTAATTAGCCGCATCCTACATAAGTCAATGGAGCTTTCTATCTCATTATTTAAATAAACGTATTGTTTTTCCATTGTCACATGTTGGCACTAGCTTCGACAGTCGTTTCTACCTACTTGGGACAAAATTGAGCATCCAACGTCTAAAGTCATTTCGATCAAGCAATTTAATTTTGTTGTGTTATTCTGTTTTGATTTCTGTTTTGTTATTCTGTTTGGGGTCGATCGTTTCAGCCAAAATTGACAAAAATACTCTCTTAAAACATAAACAAAAGTGAAGAACAAAACCAAATTGAAGGTGCATAAGAATGTGAAACCTTTTGTGGCCAAAAAAAACGACACGAGAACGCAGAATCTGTTGCGCATACAGCGTATGTGACCTTTAAATTTTTTGTGGCTTAATTAGAGGTTATAATGGCATTAACATCGAATTAACATTTAAACTCGGGTTGCTGAGGCATTCCTTTTTTTTCTTCTTTAAGTACTTCTTATGTTACTTCTATTTTTCTCTCTCTCCCTCACACACACACACACACAATTTTTAGGTATTTGTTTCTTTTACGAAAGAACGAGTCATTGGATAAGCATCAGGAAACGAAGTCAACCAAACGAAAGCACTTTTTGGTCGTCATCACCGTCTTTCTCGGCGTCTTCTTGTTTTTTTTATCATAATACACTTTGCACAAGATTTTTACATTAAAGGTTTTTAATCTCTTTCGTCAAATGCCTTTTTCTTCCAAAAAAAAAAAAAAATAAATATAAAATGTGAAATAGATTCTCAGTGGGCACCAATGGTGAAATGCGAATCATTTAATTTCAATGCATAAAATTAAAAGAGAGCACAAAACATCATCCGAGTCAACAAAAATATCGAAATCGATGAAACCAGTTTTTTTGAGTGAACTTCCATCTTTGACGAAAATAATAAATGTGTGAAATATATTTATGTGTGTTGCCGTTTATTTGAGTGTTTTTTTTTTTGAAGCTCATGCCCGAATGCCGATGCTGTCGAATGTCGAACTGTGATTTTGAACGTTGAACTATATATAAAACGAACTTTAACGAATCAAATGTGAATGCGGTTTGCGCGAGTCGAACATTCGCATAATCAAAATAACATGCAAGAGTTGACTTCTTGTGCCATTTACCATGAAACACATAAATTCAGCGTAAACACATTGCTGCGCGGACTTTGCATTGAAACTGTTCTTCGCTTCTCATTTTTTTGCCGTAAATTTTGTTTTCATCGCAAAATGTTTCCAATTTCATGGGACTTTTTTTTTTAAATGTGCTCTCACTTGTAACTTTTACTTCGATAATCTTTTCGAGGGAAAAACATGTGACATTTAGACCTTGCATTGAACCAGAACAAAATACACAAAAAAAAATCAACTGAAAATAAGCTCAAATTAATGATTGAACAGGCAATTAAGGAATTTCAACGCCAGTGTATTTTTGGGTCTCTTTGTGGACATTTAACCGAGAAAAAAAAACGAAATGCCCGCATAAAATTAAAAACGGATATTTATTTTTATGTGAAATTTACTTTTCTGCTTTGAACATCTAAAGGTATTGAAATCGTAACACGCATGTCAACAGATCGATATATTTTCAGTGTGTATGTGTGTGTGTGTGTGTCATAAATGCTGCCTGAAAATGCAAAAATACTTTGCATTTTGTCATCGTTTATTGAAATGGCATACAATGTGATGGGTTCATGTATGATGAGCAGCAATTAATTGTGTTGTTTTTTTTTCGTCATCAACATTGATTGTCGCTTTCCACTTTTAAAACCCAGCAAAAATCAATGCGGAAAAAAAAGAAACACACAAATCGCACCTCAATCAAAATGACTGTTAATTAGAGCGCATTCTCAATATCGTTTAAAATAATTTCTCTTAAATGATTGTTAAAATCGCGTGAGTTACAATTATGATCTCTTCGGTGGTTTGCTAATTACCAACCATTCACCGATTAAACGGTGTATACAATTAATAGAATTGACATACTCTTGAACGTTTTTAACATTACATTATCTAATTTATTGATTGACGCAATCTGTTTTGCAACAGCCCGTGTGTGCTCAGGTGCTTACATCTTTTGCATTGAAAATGGCCAATTTTTTTTATTGTGATCTTTCCACAAGATTATCAATAAACATTTTTCGATTATTGTTTTTTGTTGTGGTTTTACACACTAATCGTACACCAAGAGATCTTTTTATTTCGAAAGTTTTTCAGTCTTTTTAATCACTTTGACAGTTGTGTTCTTCCCGACGATGAAGTGACAAATGTGGCACAATTCTACCAAATGAACGGATAATAATTGAGTGTGTAGTCTATTAGCAATTTGTTGTCCCTCAAATTAATTGTTGAGGTCGCGCCACATTGTCGTGCGGAATATTTGTGCGAGTAGCTCGAGTTCGGCTGTGGCGTGTGTATTCATTTTGGATTGAACAGTGCCAGTTAATAACGATTAACGGGTTGTGTTGTTAGCAAATTCACACCATTTTTAGCATAGTGTCTGCGTAATGAGATGCGCATTAATATCGATTTCAACAAGCGCACGAGAGAATTCTAGATGTGTTGTGATGGCATTGCCATGGGCCATATAGCACCTAAGATGGAGCACACAAATGATGGGTTAAACATAGAAATGTAATATTAGAATGTTGACTTCAGATCACGGCAAAATGACGATGGCATTTTCCCACTTATCACTTTAGTGCTGTTACCGTTTTTTTTTAAATATCCGTAAGATATTTTTTGGTGATTTGTCAAGATAACGATAAGATTCGCCTGAATCATTCTGCTTCAGCAGAACAACTGATAGCCGTGATATAGTCACCTCTCTTTACTTTGATTCCATTGTGCACACATTTCACGCCTTTTTGTATAATTTTATCATTTTATCAACTATTTTCGACTTGGTTCAATCACCTGAACTTTTCCAACGCTTGAATTTTGAAAGTGCAATTGTCGGAAGCGGCTTGTTGACGGCATTATATTCTGAGTCATTGTTCTGTTGAATAGATAACGCGAATAGACATCGAGCGCGTGTATCTACTCAATCATTTAAATGAATGTGTGCTCGTAATGAATATGAAATATTTTGGACATTTTGGCAGCGAAACGTAAATAATTTCGAAAAAAAGGTGAAGAAAAAACCACAATTTAACGATCTGTTGTCGAAAACGGTCGCATTGCTCGTTTTGCTCTTGAAAGATACAAAAGAATTTTTTTTTAATCAAATGAGCATAAGCCTAAGCATTTGGGCATTAGTTCGGACCCGATTCCGTGTATGTTGTACCTATTTTGTATTCAATTTATAAGCATTAGTATGGAAGAGTTGTCAGGTGAAATTTGCATATTTGCACTCGACGCTATTCAAATAACAATAGCACAAAAATTAAATAGACACACGTACTAAACTAGCAACATAAAAATTATACATTGCCGACCAGTGCGACACAAATACAACAATCACGTGAATACGCACACCATTCGGTCGAGCCGACCGATGAAAATATCTCTTGTGTGGAGTGCGGAGTGTATCGTATTGATATCGAGGTGGGCACAAAATGAGCGGTGCGCGCTCGCTCGCTCGTTCGTTCGTTCGTTCATTTGCTCTATGTGTGCACAAAAATTCCTTTAGTGAATTGTGTTCAAACTTAAATCAATATTCCAATAATAAACAACAATAGTTATGTGCCTCACCTCAATATATTTCGTTGTTGTTGTCTATTTTGCTCTTTCATTCTTTCTTTCGTGTTGGTTCCTTTTTGTTAGACATAGGCGTATTTATATAGTACTGTTCGATCTCAAGCGGTTGGATTCGGTATGGCATTCGAACTACGAGCTCACTCATCGATCGCCGTATTGGCTTTACGAACTTGCGGGTGCGCAAGCGTGCGCGCACATTATTCTATTTGTTTTTTATCACCCGAACGACCAAAAACAAAACACTTACGAGAGAAGTCAGTGCGATCTTTGTGCATTGAAAGGCGACACGGGTATCAAAACACCAGCCCAGAATGATAATCGGTTTTATTATTTATTCTATGAACCGTAAAAAGACTATACAATATGACGTAAATTGCGCTTTCTTTTGTTTCGAAAATGTGGTGTGCTGTGAGATTGTGCTCTTGCTCACCCGCGATCAATGCCCACAGCTCGCGCAACTATATGCACGCTTCCCGGTTATTGTAAGTGTGTGTGTGTGTGTGTGTGCTTGCGAGCTGTCGATTTACCGCGGAGAGTTTCATTACCTCCGGCCTAAAACTTCTCTCTGTTGTGTGTGTGTGTGTTTTTTTTTAAATATATTATGGAAAACAAGTATGTGCAGTGAATTACTAGTTGTGATCAATGATCGTCATTAGCACCGCACGCGAACAATTGATTTTTCTAGATGTTCGATTGCATTTTTCGAAATGCGCCGATAAACTGAAGTTATGTGTGTCTCGTTTGCTTGCCCGATATCGACAGGAGTTTTAAGCAAACCAAACCAGCAGATTTTTTCTTTCTTCTTTTTTTATATATATTGTATATCTGTTGTTCGTTTGCTGATGTATGGTGTTTAATTCAATGTGTGTACTTTGAAAATTTATTATTCAAAGCAAAACGTTTCGATCCTCGAATGTGATATTTTGGAATTGTTTGTTTTATGCATGCTAAACAATTGTGAATAGCTCTGTACCGAAGGTTCATATTCAAGTGATGTGTGATTTTTCCAACCAGATCGAATATCGAATGGCATGCAAGGCATGTGTATGTGTGCTTGTGCCAGCTAAAAATCGCTTAAATGTGTGAACCATTTTGTACTCTGTCTTTTTTTTCTTGCTTGTCTTCCTGTTTCGTCTCATTTATTGATATGCATTTCACGGTTTTGTGCTTGACTTTAAATAGATAAAAAAAAAATCTAATTTAAACGCCAAAAATGCTGAACACTTGGAATTGTTTTGCATTGTCTTCCATTTTAAGTAGTTGTGTTTCATTTAAATTTATAGAGCCCATTTATCACGAAATTTTTTCGATAACGCTCAGTTATTGGCTTCATTTGCTAAGAAGACAATCAATTTGTCAATCGCATAAAATGTGGACATTTTATGACACACATTGCAATGTGGTGCAGAGTTGATTCTAAATCAATTTCGTCATAATTGTTCAGTAAGTTAATTTTATTCCCCGTGAGTATCGAATGAAGAAAAAAAATCGTTCGAAACCGAGAAGCATAAAAAGCCGAAAAAAAACAATTCTCTTCGAAATCACCCAAGCACAGTAATAAATTGGACATGTAAAGAATCATGTAAATCAAATGTAAGGAGTGAAAATAAGCAAATAAGTTGCATAAGATCAGAGCGATTCATGAATGAGATATGCTTGAACATGTGTTCTGTAGCGCACACACACACACACACAAACAGCAAACAGCAAACAGCGAACGAAATATCTATTGAATTATTATATTTGCATTTAAAGTGGTTTAAGATAAGAAAATGGCTTGTGCTCTCTGTATTCTATGCATTGCAGCATGCAGTACAGCAACCGGTCATCCATGCTATTTGTGCTTATGCGATCGTGAAATATCTCGCCAACTAAATCGACTAGTAAATCTACCTGCAGAATGTATGTGTGTGTGCTCGCGATCACAAGCCCATAAAATGTGCACAGCCGCCGCCGTTGTTGTTGCACTGCACACACCGCAGCACTGGAATTGAACCATTTCACAACGATGCCATGCATACATTTTGGTTTTATACGAAACAACTCTTTGCGAGTTACTGATTGTAATGTGGAGTCGAGCTACTAACATATTACTTCGTTAATTGCATAGATATCTTTTTTTTGTGTGGTGTGCTGTTGTTCTGTTCTTTTTTTTCACTCTTTGCTTCGAGTGAACCTCTTCCCGTCCGTGGTGTGCTGAATCGGTAAATTTGTGAGCGCTCGTGTATAATTGCGCACATGTTCAAGCTCAATTCGAAAGCCATCGCTGTAAACTGCACCGAAAAAAACGAACCAACAACAAGACTGCAACAGATTGACGATTAAAATACGTACATCGGCTTGAAAACAAGCATATTTTCCGTTATCAGTTTGCATGCTAATAAATTTTGCTCCCGATGTGCTCGCTAAATAATCCAATACACATAATGAATGCACGAAAATTGGTCAGTGTATGAATACTTTGGATGACTTCATAGCTCATATAGTTCCATAATTCAGCTTGACCACGCTTTAAACCACCACTCATTATACAGTCATAATGCAATGTTCAAATATTTGTGTAATTTCATTTGCCCTGGTGGAGTGTGTGGTGGCACTTGAAACAACCTGTACGCTCCATTTGGAATTCTTGGCCGCAAGAATTTTATAGAGGCTCATTGAACGAATGAATTTAGCAACGGTGAGACGATGATATGGCCTCCGATGAAACGGGAATAAAGAGAAAATAAAAAGTGCTACACATCCGATATGTACGTTTTAACATGCATGACAGCACACGACAGCCAACAAAATGGAACATATAACTTGTTAAATTTAATTAGCTTCATATGTTTGTTATATGTATTAATTATGGATTCGTTGCGCATCGCAATCACTCACTAGACTTCTTTTGGAAATTCGAATGGTGTTTTGCCATTCGAAGACGCCAATACATCAATTCAGTCTTGAATTAAACAAACGTAACATATAACAAATCGGTTTTCGGATTAGTGCCTCAAAAGAAATTTGTTTCGATTAATTTTTGAATTGGTGTCAATTTTATGATCAAGTCAAAAACCCCAAAATACAAATAGTCAAGTACAACATCAAATTTAAGTAATTCACAACGTGCGATAAGAATAAATAAATAAATAAATTCAGAAACCAAATGAGAAAGAGAGAGAAGATGGAATTAAATCCGTTATCGTGATATTCAATACATCGCCCGTGCAATAAAAATTCTTTTTTAGTTTCAACACTGTTTAAAACTGTTTTTTTCCCTTGAATCTTTCGTCATTCATTGTGTGTCTGTTTTGTTTGCTTGGCGTTCACCACATCGTCGATTGTAAGTGATTGAACCTTTTTACGAGCATTTGACGCATGAAAGCAAAACACGTGAAAAAAAATTTGCTTTTTGTACTGAGACCTGAGAAAAAAAAGTAGATATAAAGCTTTTCAGAAAATGACAAGCTGTGTTTGATTTCGATATAAAAACAAACATTTCACAGTGGAAAAAAAATTCACCGAAAAGGTGAAAACACAAACAAACCATTTTATATAGATATATAAATGGTGATATAAACGTTATAATTTGTATCTTTTATTTGCCATCGAAAAACCTTTATGTGCGTACAGTTATGTCTTCATTATATCGAACGTTAAAATGAGCTGTAGATGCTCGAAGGCCCTGATCCATGGAATGAAATAAAACGATCTTAAAATCGAAAATGAATGGAACAATCAAAAGGTAACAACATCAACAACATCGACAGAAAAAAAAAGATCTGACGACAAGAATTGTTAATCGATTTCCAACAAAAATACACATTTTTATCATTAGACGATTTTAAAGAAGAAAAAAAAAACAGAGAAAAACAGAGATAATGGGAACAAAATCAATGGCTACGATTGAAGACGAGCCAATGCATTGAGGGCCATTGAGATTGCGAAGCGCGCGAACGCTCATGAACAAACAGATCAAATCGCCAGTTTTGGGCATTTAACAGCACAATAGCTAAAGCGTTCTCGATCCAATTTTAATTCGCTTGCTTCGATCGATTGAGCAAACACATACAAACAAACAAACGAAAAAAACACGTTATCCAATAGCATAAAAGCCACACGATTAACGCTAATCAATGAATTCGGCCGATTTCTCGCTCTCTTTTGTTTGGCTTCTATCTTTAACAGGCCATTATCGAATACCATTTTTGGTATCGATGAAAAATGCTTCTTTTCATTTGGCAATTCTTTAGCTTCGGCTTGTAGGTTTGAACTTGTTTTCAATTCAAGAAAATTAAAAAAAAAAACATTTTGCTTTCGAAACGGGTCAAAAATGTGCAATGGAGTAATCAAATTGTGTTTATCTAAAGCTATGCTTCAGAAGCCTTATAAAATCATTCACAACTGATATTTTCACCTGGAAATGATCGTACACCTGTGCGTATTTCAAAAGATGTAATTAAATTTTCTTTTACAAATTTTGATGAAATTTTATGATCAAACACAATCCTCTATCTGATTAGCTCAATCATTCACACTACACAACATGATTGTTCATTAATTTTTTTCGAAGACCAAACACTATTTAGCAAACATTCGTGGTAATCATCGTTGTTTTTTGCCATTTGCTATTTGTTAAAGTCTATTTTCTCAATCTTTGTGTTCAACAATAAAAAAGTGATTTTTTCTTCACAAAACACACACACACACACACATTCGCTAATCAAATGAACAAGCGGATTCTGATAAGTTTATAGTCAATCGAAACATCTTTTTGAGCGCCAATTTCATTGCCAGATACGTGAATTGGCTTCTTCATTGATCGGTTCATTTTAATGGCTTCACATTTTTATAGAAATTCTTATGATCCGTTCCTCTTTGGGTCTCTTTGCGTGCGCTTCAAAAAACAATTATCAACCGTAGAGCGCTGCAGCTACGCCACAAAACGATAGGAAAACCCATTTTGACGATAGCTAAACACTAATTGAGCAACAAAAACATACACGGCGAAAAAAAAAATTTCAAATTCACATCTTAATATTAATCGTAGACGATGAAAATTGCGAACGGAATACATTAATGATAATATTAGCTTATATCAATAAAGTCGCGCATTCTCTTTTTTGCACATGCTCCCTCTCCCACTCCGCGTTGCCCATGTATTTTGCATTGAATTTCGCACTTTATGGAATTTGCTCGGCAAATCTTCATTTGACGATGCCGTGGCAATATTTGTTGATTTCTTGTACTTTGTACGGTGAGCCATGATCCGCAATTCGTGTACTGTGTGTGCTCGGTAACATTAACGAGTATACGGCCGTGTTCATAGGGTCTTATTATTGTGGATAAAGTGGAATTTTAAACGCTCATTGAAGTTTCATCGTTTCGAACTATATTTTTAATATTTATGATCAATTTGTTTTTACTCAGATCGTATCATCAAGCGCGGCCCGTAATTATCCAATTGACATTTAAAAAGGTTTTTTTTTAGTTAAAAGCAGTCATATCATCGATATCGATCGATTTGATCAAGAATTTTTCAACAAAGTATACAACAAAATATTTGTGGATCGAAGTTCACCAAAACATGGTGAGTGGTGTCGTTGGTTCATTAGTGATATTGTGGGTTCAGTTGAATTTTCTACTATCGCATTTATGATCAAATCACTTTGAAATGAACGAGAGAATCGTGTAAATGTCAAAGTCACATATAACGGAAGATTTATGCATATTGATGTGCTAATGTAGGCCAAAATGAGCTGAAAACAACCAAAAAAGGCATATAAAAATCGTAAAAAATATATTATGATACAAACCAAATTAGACAACTAAAAAAAAAACTAACAAGTTGAGAAACAAAAATGTTGAAATCAATTAGATTAAAATCAAACAAATTAATCTAACAGGCATAAATGGTTGGCGGCACTTGGTTGAACTCACCGATACCATCGACCTGATCGACATTTGATGTTCCGTAACCAAATCCAACCAACAAACACACACACACACACACACAAAATATAAATCCATGAGATTATAACGACTTCTTTTTATGACAAAAAAGAGATTTTCAGATATTATTCCCAAAGATCGAATTATATAAAATGCAGCAAAAATAATAAAAAATTAAGAAATAAAATAATACAATTTTATGGTCGTTGATAAAGACAATTTATGTGGAAGTGAATGAGAAATAAAAAACAAAAATAATAATATAAAGAGAGTGTTTGAAAGTGGCGGTGCTAAGCCTAAATTCCTTTTAACATCAAATGTCTTTATTTGACGCAAATATCGGCCGTTTCAATACACATTTGATGTGAGCTGCTCTTTTATTCTTGTCCTCTCACTAAGAACGTAAACGAACCTATAAAATTGTTTGTGACGATATACGCTTTTTCAAGCATATATTGTATTTTCATGCTCCGTTTCCAATCAAATCCGGTGTTGTTTTCGATTCGGTTTGCTTTAACATTGAATGTGTTTTTTCTGTTTTTTTTTAACGATTTTTCTTCACCACCAATCCAGTATCCAAAATGAACCGTCGAGCAGTGGCTATAAAATCGATAAGCTCGAATTGAGAGTCGCAATGTAAACTGCCTACCTTCACCCGAATACCTGACTCAAACGCCGATGAAGCGTATGCGTCAATTATGATATTGGAGACGGAGGCTGAAAGCAAGAGAGGCTGCAATATGGTTAATGCAAATTACCAGAGAAAGAACCAAAAAAAAAAAAAAAACAGTCGAGAACGAAACGAAAAAAAAACCAGCAGGTCAAGTTGATTTGTATGTTAATTTTAGTGTTATTACATTCTGATAAGTCGATATTCTTTCGTCGATCCCTTACAAAATTGCCCAATTTTTAAAAAAATACTAAACGAAGTCCGTAAGCTTTGCGAACGGTTTATTTTTGATTTTGTTTGTCAATCTGAAAAGACAGTGTTTCATAATAAAAAAAAACTCATATTGTTGTTGATTGTCATACGAAATTTTGGTTGTTGTTGAAATATCGATTGAAATAAATGCACACGATGAATAAAGAGGAAGTTCAAAAATATGCGCACTGGACTGAAGTGATAAAAAGTCAATTCACCGCAAATGCATTTCGCCAGCACGCAAATATATATATAAACTGCATCGTTCGACCATTACAATTACTGTTACAATAGACATAAATAAATATGCAAATGAAATTGAACGAGAAAAAAAGGTAAAGAGTGCATTATGTTTTCGAAGTTAAGACATTTTAAAACGATAATAACAAGACACATATTCACGTTTTTTTTTCTTGCGATGCCAATTCGCTCGTGTGTCGGCCTAGGTGTTAAGACACGTCGTTTCGGCTGTCGCCTTTTTGCACCGCGCCATACTCCAGCCTAACATAAACAAGATCGAGCACATTCCTTCACCCAATAAATTGATCAATTTATGCTTTTACTTATCACTGCTATATTTTGAATCAAACAATTTTAATACATTTTAAAGCGTGCGTGCAGCTGTGGTGCCTGTGTTGTCGTATGGTGTGTATTAAGTGCATATATGGCTTATTAGTCAAATGGATCGATTTTTGTGGGACAGAGGGAACTCTGTCTTTTCAACAAAAAAAAACAAAAAAAAACAAACAAACATACTTGATTTCCATTCAATAGAAGTGTGAAAAGAGTGATAGAGCATGTTTCTTAGAATAACCGATTGAATGGAAATATGCCGTTTGCTTTTTAAGATAATAAAATTATTGCAGTCAATAATTTTACATCGAAATGTGTGCATTGTATTGTTAAAATCCAATAAAGTCTGAGATCAGTCCGAACAAAATCTTAGCTAAACCACTCTGTTATTCGGTGTCTTTAGTTAAAAGCCTATTATAATATCAGGTTTTTTTTAGTTAAATCTCTTGGAGATATTCACCGATCGAATGCTATCGACTGCCTTCAATTGGGAATTGGAGAAGGAAAAAAAACACAAATATTCAATTTTATTAAATAGACAGAAACTAATAAGATGCAAACAGCACAGAAAACATATACATTAGTCTATGCGAGAGATCGCAAAGCGCGTAGTCAAACAAGTTCCTGGCACCACAACGGCGCTTACAATTGACGTTGTTGCTGCTTTTCAATCTCTTTCTCTTTCTCTCGTCGTCTGTCTTTTTTCACTTTGACTTTACCTTGCAATTTTCTAAGCTCGGATTTATTTATTTATTTAATTATTTTTCAAATTGTAATTTTTGAGCATTTATCATGTTTTGATCGCATTTAGCCATTCAAACAATGTTACATTGTTGTATAGTTGGACTTGTCTCGCGTGGATCCTAATTTAAGTGTTCATATGCTCAGTTTTATTTAAAAAACAGCAACAACCAAAATAAAAACACTTCGATGATATATACATATGTAATAAATCATAGGAAGTGGAACTCATGAAATAAAATGCTATCGTATGTTTAATGAAATGGACCAGCTAATTATTTTATTAGTTCGTTGGCGCCTTATGAAATCGAAGCATTTTTTTGTTCTTGGCTCGTGTGGCGAGTCAAATGGTATGTAAATTGGTTTTTGTTGACTAAATGAGGAATATCCGGAAGAGATTCCTGTGGCCAAACCAAATGGGCCATTTCAAACGATCAATGTGTTTCAATTATAAAATGGTTCTGTGAACATTTTCGATTGTTTCGGAGTTTTCACTGAATTCATATTATCAATCGCCCATGGGATGATTTTATTGTAGTCATAAAATTATTCGACATTCTTTTTCTCTCGCAAATGCAAAGACCATTCGTCGTACGAAACCTAATCCGAAACCTATTTTCTGTGAGTCTGTCAAAGTGATCGCATTTCATCGAATCCATAACAATTGCCATCACCTGCAACAATGCACAACAATTCGTTTGAATTTCATTCTTCGCTTGGCTTTCTTCGAAACGTATAAAACAGCACACAGTCTCGTTCATTTATTCAATTAAAATTCCCAAAGGCCAGAATTACACATTTTAATTTGCTACTTGTAGCTGTTTTTTTTTGCACACTCGGGGTCTATTCATAGTTGTTAGTCAAAGGTTTCATTTTTAACTTGCTAATCGATTGGCCATTCCTAAGCGCTGTACTTTTGTGCTTAAGCCAGCATTATTTTCCTGATTTTTTTTAGAGTATACATTCGTTTCACGAACAAATTTTAAATTGGATCCAGTTCAAATTGAACTGTTCAATTGAAACCGTAAACGGACACAAGTCGAGTGTTTGAGCGACTCTGAGGCGCATTCGTGGTACTCCCATATAGTATTAGCCACAATTTCATCATAAATTAAAGTTTTAGCGTTAATGCGAGTGAACTTTTTGGGTCGATTGAAGTTAAATAAGTAGGTTAATGCGCATAATACGTTTGCTTTTTTCGCCGCGTAATGTTTACCTTTCTCGGCTGTTGATGGTTTGGAGTAAGTGTTTGTATTTTTGTGTGCAAGTTTTGGCCGTTGATATCATTCCCGCGGTTTATTTTGATCGTAATTTAATGGTATAAAATGTTCCAATGATACACAAATAAATTGAGCTTGATTTGACAGCGACGACGACGATGACGACCACGGCGGCAGACCTTTCATAAACACAAAGCAAATTCAGATTGAAGAAATTTGTTAACCGACCCCTTCATTCACATGGAGGACTGGTTGGATGTTGAACCGACTTGAATAAATAACGAATATAATTGAACTCTCCGGTTATTTGCAGTCATCGAAGGTAAGGCCGAGTCAACCATATCGTGAGCGCACTGTGTGTATTTTTATAATGATATTGACGGAGCTTCAAACTAAAATGCCATTGGCAAGTTCGATTGCATGTGCTTGAGTTGTTGTTGTTGTTGTTGTTGTTGTGCAGTACGAGGAACAAATGAACGAAAAAAAACCATATTTTGCATATTGTTTTCACATTTTCGTGGGCAATGACCATACAATGACTAATTATATTAATCGAATAAAGCGATTTTTTTATTTAAAAAAAAAAAAGAAACAGTTCATTTTTCTTGTGTGTTTTTTTTGTGCTGTTTCTTTGGTTTGATTGCTGTTGTTGCTGCAGCTCAATTTTGTTTCCCCTTTATACGGTCAGAAAGACTCAACTACTGTAATTGCAATTTGTTACCTGCATAACACCAAGATGGCCATACAACGTGCGTTTCAGTGTCAATTTCATTCATACCGCAATCGGAGCTGCTGCTTGTGTTTTTGTTGTCGTTATTGCTCGAATTGGTGCTGTTAAATTTCATTGAAGTGAACGTTGATATCGATGCTTTTTCACAAACACGCACTTAAAAGCATTCATTTGAATCAATCTTTTGGAGTTTTTCTTGTTTCTTCTACTCTGCTTCAGTTTTTTATATTGTCAATTTTAACTTTAAGTTCTATGCTTTTTGATTATTTTTTATTTTTCTTTTTGGTTTATTTCTTTCGTGTGTAAATTTATGAAAAGTTTTTGCGATCGTGTTGCATCGAATAAAAAACCAAATTCGATTTTCACCACGTAAACACTTTTAGCGAGTGTGACGTGATTTCAGAACGAGTACCCCTTGACCAGTTGAATCCTACACACAAAATTTTTGTGCAAATGCGCTGGAAAGAGGAAAAACATATTTTTTGTGTTAAAATAGAGAATAACAACAACAAAAAGAAAAAAAAGACACTAGCAATAAGAAGTAAGAACGAATAACAACTCCAATTTCTTGCATTTGAATGCGCTCTGCCACTCTAATAATAAAATTGCATGGAAATTCAAATAAATTATACATTGAAATGAAAATAGATCAAATTCATTGGAGATTTATAAAGCATCTAGTAAGACTGTGTGTATGTGTGTGCGCAAAAGTGTGAGCGTGAGTGCATTCAATACGCGATGCTATTGCGACAAACGGGACAGAATGCTGTCGTCTACATCAAGACAGAGATAGCGACACAAGAGCGTCAAAAACGAGCCAATGTAGAAACGGCTCACGGTACCGTATAGCCAATGTTGGATCTCAAGTGTGACAGATCGTAGGTTGTTTGTGCAATTTATGAAGTATTATTTTAGCGATTTGCTGAGGTCTCTCATTTGCATGCAAAAAATAGTTGAAATGTGTTTTTATTGCATTTGTTTTGTTCACTTTAAGTGTGTATGGTTTTGTTGTTGCTGTCGTTGTTTTGCTCGCTTATTCATTCATTTGCTCTCTCACCGCAACACATTTTTTTGTGTCCCGTTGGAAAGTCGATTCTCAAAAGAATCATATTCATCTCAATACCTCACCAGTCCCTTTTTACACGTGCGATTTTAACGATTCGAATGCTAGGCTAAACACGTAAATAGAATATTCTTCGGTGTTTTCGTTTCAACGGGCAACCAAACAACGTACGGGGAAAAACAAACAAAAGCAACAAACATTGTCAATGCACAGACACAAGGCAGTAGAACAAGCGCGATTAGATTTCGGACGGAGAATTAGAGATCAATTGCGGTTAAAGTTCAAGTGGTAGTTCAACGTTTTATATGCGACTGATTGATTACGCAAAATCATTAATCGAAAATGTGGAAAAGAGCGTAACAGACATGCAAAAAGAAGACAGCACATTTCAGTGTTGATCAATCATCGAATAAAATAGTTTCGAATGAAAATCATATTCCCAGATATTTGAGGTTTTCTAGGCCACGCACACACAATTTTTATTGCGCCGCTTAATTTGTACTGGTACTCGGTATTTGTTATAACGTGCTATAACGCCGAGTTCGCACAAACACAACAAATTTTCTCAAATATAAACAGTTTCAGAGGCAGTGCTCCTTTGGTGCACACCGAGGATAAAGTGGATTTTATATCATTCGGTCTATGTCACTTTGCCCATTTTATAGAAGCGAAACAAATTGTGTGCCTTGATCGTCAACGTGGACGATTTTCGTTCTCGTGCCGATCGTATTTAAGATTTGTTTTTTTTTCTTTTTTTCATACAAAAGCCTGAACTGTGGCAGCACATTTGTGTGCTCTTTTACACATCATTTTCAGAAACACAAACACACATATGCACAACATCGAATCGCAAACACCGCAAGTTTTATTTATAGTCGGTTAGTTATTGAGCTAAGAAGATATCATTTGGCTTCTTGACATTTTGATGGCAAATGTGCAAATCGATCTCATTTTTATGCGCTACTTCAAAATTTTTGACTTCGAATCAAAATCACTTTTATCGTACACACACACACACACTCAAACACTTTTCTTTCTATCTCTCTTTTTCTTCGTTTGAATCGTTTTCAATTTGGGCGGTGAGCAAATATTCGTTGTGACAGAGTTAATTTATTTTTTACATAGTGTTTATTTCGGAAGGTACCCGAAAAGATCATGCATTTCAACATTTCTGTGTAAAATACTTATGCAAACGCAAGCAAATTGAATTGAACTCGAACAAATCGCACTCGACAAAAAAATCGTTAGTAGTAGCACACAAATGGGCTGTCTCATCGGGGCCAAAGAGGGACTGAGAGACAGAGAGAGAGAGGTACACGGCAACTGCAAGGCAACATGTTCAATGATTTTTTTTCGACACTCAACATCTTTGCATATTAGAGAGTTGAATTATGCGCAATTTTTGGCAGAAAAATTGAAAATTACAAAAAAAACTACACCACAGTTAAGAAATTATTTGCTTGCGAACTTTTGGCTCCCTTGAGAAAATGTGTCGCGTTATTTATTCACATCACACACGAGAGTGAACAAAAAAGAGACCCGCACTCAAACAAATGACATGACGAGCAAAACAGAAGCACTAAATGGCAAATTATAAATAGAACTCTCGGTGGTAAAAAAAATAACATACATTGCATATATTTATTATAGTGGTCACTTTAATTTTCCTGACAAAAAAAAATGTTGTGCAGAGGTTTTGCAAAAAAAAAAAATTGTAGTTGAGCCATTAATATTCTTTTTCTCTCTCGTTTTGGTTCATATTTATTGCATTTATGAAGCATTGAATATCGATTAAAATGTCAACATATATTATTCCAGCAAGTGAATTCACACAAAGATTTACTCGACGATCGAATAAATGCATTTAATAAAGTCATTCGCAGTACATGCAAATGCAAAGAAACAAAATTCAATCGAACCAACAAAAAAAAAATTAATCTGGAATTTGTCACATCGATTTCGATCGATACAATGTTACCGATCGTATAGAAATGCCAATATTTAGATTTTATCAGTCAACAACAACAACCGTACCAGCACATGCACGAACATGAGTAAGCGCATTTCTAGCGAATTCTAGTCGAACAGTTATCGCCAAAGGAATGTAAAACACCAGGTTTTTTTTTATTTTAATACATACATTTAATTTTGGATAAACAAGCTGACTGGCAAGCAAACCGATAAGCCACAATCTATACAATTACTGCCACATACAATTGTTGAAATTATGCAAATGGAACGAAATAAGTGGGTAAGGCGAATAACACACGTCGAACCGGACTGATTAAAAAGAAAACAGGATCAGACGTTATGATAAATGGACAACAAATAGATCCGATAGTTGGGCTTATGGCTTTATTGCTTTATTGCTTTTTACGAACACACACACACACCCATACACCATGCCGAAACAAAAATGAATGACAGCTTATCAAATTGAATAATATTCAATTTATAATTCATTGAATATCGGGGTTTCAAAATGCTATTTGCAAATTATGAATCGTGAATAGTGATCTGGATATGATCATGCTTCATCAAATAACATGGTTTTAAATCTAATTGGTGGCTTAGGTGCGCTGATTTTATGATTTCAAATAAGAAAAAAACCCGAAAGGTGTATAAACTGGCAATTTGTAAGTAAGTTTTTGCTGCTTCGTAAATTCGATGGTGAGATTAAACTGAAAAAAAAAGAGAAACTGAAGGCTGGCTCAACAATTTTAATGTTTCCTTTGAAATGTGAAATAAACTTATCAATTCACAGTCCAATTTTCTGCGAATTTGAACTTGTACATTTGAGCTTTTTCCTTAATAGTATCAGGCTACCGTTTAACTCTAGTGCAATTCAGTATACCGACTTCAATACTTCTGAGCTCAAGTTGGCATGTGAATGCGATCGAATTAACACATACAGATGTGTATCTTTGTGTAAATGAATAAAAGAAAAAAATATGCCATGTATATAGATTCATTTTGTTTGGGTGTACATTTGTCGATCTCGATAAGAACGTTGAATTGAACAAAAAAGAGAAGTCAACACGAAAAGGAAATAAAAAGCCGTTGAATCACTGAACCTCTTGAACTATAAAATCGATGTAAAGTGTTTCAGTCTGTGTTTCATTTATTGTCACTTCAGTCATTTTGGTTTATATTAACCTTCCTTTGGCTATGTGTACACGAGATTAGTGCTTTCTCAGTATGCTTTGCTTGAGTTTGCTTCGGTTTTGTTGTTTTTTTTTCTCTTCTTTTTCATAGAGAAAATTGTGTATCCATGTGTGGAAATGAGTGTAGAATGTGTAACTTGTTGAAATATGAAGCAAATGAAATCTAGAGCTATATTATATATATAATATATTTATTTATTGTCGCTTTTGTATACCTTGTGCATTCTTTGCCATCTGTGAATACACAGTCGACCGTTTAAATAAAATGCGCGAGAGAGAGCCCGCGCGCGCACACCGCACACGAACACACACACATAGAGTAAAAATGCTTGTGGCCGGTTGTGTGTGAGTATGTAGTGTAATTTTCGCTATGATGGATCCGACTGGTTGTGTGACTCGGGTGAGCCTCTGTGAGTCTCTCGCACACACAGTAAATGTGGAACAAATATCAACAGTTCATACACACTATCGATGTTTTCAAGCGACACACCGTTCTATTTTAAGTATATTTTCGAATATTGTTTTGGTTGCTGCTGAGCTTCTGTTGCTTCAGCTTCAATGGGCCTATATGTTATTGTGGGTTTTCGCTATTTCATTAGGCTCAGCGGCTTTTAGTTTAGTTTTTTTTACATTTGCGACTTCTAAAATGCCTTGAATCTAATGTTAGAGTTCACAAAGTTCAAACGAGTCCGATAGTCTTTGCTTCATGTGTGTGTGTTTTTTTTCTGTTGATTTCGTTCAGTTGCCTATATTTTCCAGTATTCACAATCCTCTCTTTTGTTTTGCTTCGAATTTTTTTTTTCTTCTGTCGCTCTTGTTGATTCTTCACACTGTTGATTTCAGTATGAAAATAGGTAAGGTCATCGAAGGGTTAACGGGGTCAATTCACTTCACCCGATCAAATATAAATACGACGCGACAAATACATACAGAGACAGAGACAAGAGAGCAAGTGATCGAAGCAACTGTAAGAGTTACTCGCAACAAAATACAATCAAAACCATTTTCAATGGCTCGCATCATGCAACTTACTTGAATGTTCTTGTGTACTAAACTTAAAATTGAAATGAGAGGAAAAAAAAATTGTGTAAAGAAAAAAACATATAAAACACTCACACACTTGAGGCAGAATTTATTTTTAACAAAATGTCTTTCCTTTCATGTACGCTTAGTTAATGTAACCGACACGTGGATAGTGGTGTACACACTGCACCGCCAGGCTAATGTTCATATTCGCATGCACACACAATCAGACGGCGCGCGCAAATATAACGATAAATCGCAGCACAATACGCACATCAAACGTTTTCTCTGTACCGTCGTTTTTGAACTTCAACCGAAACAAACGACACACACAAAAAAAAACAACAACACCCGAACATACACACGAAAAACCAAACGAAACGAAAAAAATATTAACGAATGCAAAAATGATTTATGCAAGTCTCATCAGAAAAAATTGAAGTTTTGTGTTCGGGTGTTTTTCGAAGCTTCGACAGTTCTTCGGCACTTTGGCTGTGTACTCTCCGAATATCAATTATGATCTCAGCAAAAAAATAAATAAATAAAAATTGGTAATTTTTTTTCGTCAATTTCGAATTCACTGTTCAGCCTGTGCTCAGTTTCCTTCACACTTACATCGCAAATCGTCGCGGTTAAACACAAACATGCACACACTGGCGTGTATATCGCTAAATTCAAAAGTCATTGCTCGTCACTTTTGACTTAAGGTCAAATTTTAAATGATCTTTTTGTTCGTCGTGACTTTTGTTCTTATTCTGAATGTGTATTTGTAAAAACCTCTATAATAATATTTCGTTGTCGTTGGTTTGTGGCTGTTGTTGAAATTATTTTTATAAATGTTGTTGTTGTTGTTTTTTTTTATCAAGAACACACTTCGCCTTTGTTCAAATGATCTGTGGCTTTTGATCCCCGAACATGTATTTATTTGCATAAGGCGTATACATAGATTCAGTTCAAATGGGTGATTTTGACGTTTTTTTTTCGGTTGATTTTTTTTCGTAAAAATTCCCGGCATGTATGTGCATGACTAGTTCGATTCCGAATGACCGGATGTTGAATGATACAGTTTTATTGATAGTTTTTTTTCGTTGTTGTTGTTGGTACACTTTAAATCAAATACACGAAAAATACGGACACACACACAAATTGTCATTTTCAATCGATCGGTTTCATCAATCGTTGTTATCTCAATGTTCCCGTTCGATAAAAATGATGAACGAATTTCAATCGTTGACTGTTTCCGATCAAAGCTCACGATTCGATTAATCTTGTGTGAGAAATTTTCAACAACAGAAAACAATGTTATTTGATTTTTGTTTTGGTTGACACACACAACGTCAAACGAGACGATGGCCTCAATTTCAGAGTTTAAACCACAAATGTATTTTAACAGCACACAAAAAAATGTATTTCAGTATATTTCATATTTCTAAGCGTCTCATTTTACATGCCAACGATAAAAATCGGCACTGATTCGTTTTGTTTTTGTTGTTGTTATCTGGTTGCGCCTGCTATTGCCGTCATTGTCGTCACAATCGGTTTGCTGTTACAGTCGTCGTTACACAGTGAGCTATTGTCTGCCACTTAAACTCACCAAAAAAATAAATAAATAAATAAAACCAACAACAACAACAAATCTATATATTTCGCGTGTCAAAGTAAACAACCTCAAGATGCGCACTCAAATTAATTAAAGTCACAGTGTGCGCGCGCGACTCTCAAATTGTAGGCAGGCTCAAAAATACACAAAACTCTTCGAAACGAACAGAACGAAGAGAAAAAAAATTAATATCAATCAAAAGAGCAATGAAGGCGAGTCACAGCGAATCGATATAGTTGTTCACATATGTTACACACAAAACGACGGAACCAAATGAACGAAACAGCAACAACAATAAAATCACGTTTCAAATTGATCGTTCAGTGTCAAAATTAATTGAAACAAGGCAAATTGTTGCAAAAGAACATAAATGTGCAAAGTTATACAAAATAACGTACTCGATGCACGACGCTACTTTTTTTTCTATTCTCTATGGAAAGGATTTGTTTTTTTTTTATTTTTGTCTAAATCAAATGAAACTGCACTAGAAACGAAAAAAAAATCAAGCGGAACGCAATTCGTAAGAATGATGAATAAATACCAAAAAAAAAATCAAACAATAATAAACACAAAATCAAATGAAAAGAAAAATTATTGATGACAAGAAAAAAGTCCACTTAAGAGAACCTCTTGCAGTAACGTCACTAAACCGACTGATTAAACTCTATTCGAATCAGTCCCACTGTTACGGAGATCCACATTTTTTTTTTTTGAGTCTGTATGGCTTTTTTCAGTTTAGTTTGTTTGAAATAACTCGCGCAACTACATACAAAACAAACCGAACAATATTGAATACACCGAAGACCGAATGAGCGGCACATAGAGAGATAGTGAATGCGCGACTGTGTGAATGTAAGAATGTATGATGTATAAGTGTGAGGCAGTGTTGTTTTTTTTGGACTCAGAACATACATGCACAGCACTACATCAAAAGATCGATTTACTAGAAATACAGGCGCGCACCATAATAAGAATTGAACGAAGTGGCCAAACGTAAAAAATATAAACGTGTACGTGTGTTGCATGCATAAACAAATGTGTAGAAAAATGCTGTCGAATTGAACGAATAAAGAAACGGGCGAGCATACGGAACAGCACAATGCCGAACGAGCACAGATCGCGCATCAGACTGGGGGCACACATGTAGTTGTGGATTCTCTTCGTTTCTGTGGAATAGAAGCAAAGAGTAAAGATACAACAACAACAACAACAACAACAACAACAACAATAACAGCAGCAGCAGCCGCAACACTACGCCACGATTACACAGGTACATTTTTCAATGTGCATTTCATTCTACCGCCCAAAAGCGATTTTCGTTCGATTTGCGCCCGTCATTTTGACGACGTGTGTATGTGTACAACGTCTCTCTTCGTCTCTTAACGAGATCTACCGTGTTTGTTTTGCCCATGCTCACTCAGTGTGGTTGTTGCTGCTTTTTTTGCTCTTCTCATTCGCCGTTCGGTTTTTTTATTCAGTTTTTTTTTTTGGTTTCTTTTTCATTTCCCTCATCGCTCATTCATACGATCAAATTTTTATTCATATTTCTTTTTTTTCTCTCGGCCGTTGGCGTATGGCACTCCGTTTGGCTGTCGTTGTTCGATGTGTGATGAGCCATAGGTTCGAGTTCATGCATTGTCGTTGATGTTTTTTATGACCGCGTTCACATACAAAAATAGCATTCAGGGCATGGGATGTTTTGCATTGGTTTTGAGATATTATGACTTCTTCTTTAAAGATATTTGTTTTTCATGCTATTTAGGCTCATTCTGGGTGCCCCCCCCCTTCATAAATGTCATGGGGTCTAATTTAAAAATTCTAATTTAAAAAAGGGTGGAATCGAAAACTGTGCTGAGATTTGACATTTCAGAATGTTGTCATTCTTGCAACACCTACATTCAAAACTGATTTATTCCGTTTGAAAACTCCGCTCAAATTTGCGGCTAAAATTGTGATTTTAAATAACAACTAATCAATCGGAAATTTCCCACATCCTAAAGATATTTCTCTAATTACGCTGCTCATATATTCAAAGTTCGAACACAACGTTAATTAGCACGGTCATTTTTTTTATATGTTTTCCTCCGGTGAACTGACGCATACGCAGACACACACATCCAATGCACGTGAGTAATACGTATACCGACACTGGCTGGCTTGCTCAACCGTTTATACGACTTTATCTTTCGGTCGTCTTTCTTTTTAACCAATTCGTCTCTCACCTTGCGCGATTGGCTTGCACGCTTATTTGGAGTACTTCCATAATTTGAGTTGGGTTTTTTTTTTTATCGCATATACGCTTCGGGTGTGAGTGTGTCTTGGTAATGATACGAGGCGGTGTTGCTCGCATTTTTTTGTATACATTTATGTGTGTGTATTGTCGATGTCACAATGCCATGAAATTAAACGAAGAGATATCTCGGTGCTTGTTTAACCTTTATTCCTTCGGTCAAATTCCACGGATACAACTCAATCTTTTCGGGTTTTTTTCGTTTGGGTTGAACATGACTTATAAATATCACTTTATTTGACAGATTTTTTAAGTTAAACTGAAGTGAAATTCATTTACCGAGGTGCAAATCAATATTCGATATTGGATAATAAAAAACCCTTTATGATGAATTCTATTGAATGTACACAATCGAATGTAACAAAAAGTGTACACGTGAAAACAGTGAATTAGAGCGACTTAAAATAATGCGATTGATTGCAATAAACCAACAACTAAAAAAAGCGCTATCGCATTTTTCCAGCTCCCATTTCAATCCAGACTCTTGTACACTTGCCGCGCCAAATGACTCCAACAAAAAAAAAGTCCGAAAGAGAGAAAATTGCACAGCAAATTGCATGCACGTGATGAAATCATTTATATTTCTACATTTGAAAAAAAACAGCTTGTGAGAAAATGAGCGCACTGACTCAATTTCTATTCAAAGGCAGATTTTACATTTAAAAGTCGAACGTTTAAGTTCAAATTGCGCCTCTAATTAACAGTGCAGGTCGAAATGTTAAGCATATGAAAAACTAACAGTCAGATGCGAATTCAGCGTGAATGCGACAGCGATAACAATTGAGAAACAACTATATTATATTCGAATAGCGCCTAGCCCAAATCATCGGCGAAATAATAATTGTATACGAAAATAAAATCGACAATTGAAATTCAGCTGTTTTCTGCCACATTTAATAGCACCAGCTAATATAAATTGAAAGATAGAAAGCGAGAGCGAGAGCGAGAGGGAGAATGAGCTGAAGCTAAAAGCGCAATTACGAAATCACATTTAGCTTTCAATGACCTTTATACATTAGGTCAACCACTAACTTAACATTTAGCTTTGATTGCTGCTCAACTCATTAACGTCGCATTTGCACTGAACAACCGGAACAACCGAATCAAGCGACTATTCATGTTCGATTCAAATGCACAGCACGAGCACCCGCGTAAACATTATGGAAAATTTTTGGTTTGTGTATGATTGGATTTCACTGAACGCTGGCAAGCTGATATACGATTAACAGGAAATAATACACCGATTTTGATGTGTGCATTAATGGTGCTATTTACACAAAAATTTATCATAATTAAAATTAGAATAAAAGAAACAATTCCATTTATGGATTGTGATATTATTTACGGTCAAATGACGATTGAACGAATGAGGAAAAGAGCTCATATCAAATCTATAGATTAGTATACAATGGAATTTTTATCCTATTTCGTTGTATATTTTCAATGAGAAAAACAATTTTTGTGAAGTGTGTAACATTCAGATGAAATCTCTTCATTGAATTGCTGCGCTGCATTGAAACCAATGAATATATTCCTGAATAAAAAGTTGGTTAATTGGCATAACAATTATTTCCGTTGAACAAATCAATTGCAGCAATTTTTCAGCGGCAAAGTCGTCTGAAACATTTCAATGATAAATTGAAGTATTGATGCAGCCATGAAATGACATTAAGACTTCTAGTTCAGCTATTTCTTCGACTAGCATGAAATTGACACTTCGATTACGCTAATGCTGCTTGCATAGCAGGCTTGATTTTGTTTTTAGCATTGGTCATTTTGAGGGGAAACACGAAACATGTTTCGGATCTGCTTTTGAGTCATCAAAACAACGAGAAATAGGCATATATCGTGCGACATTCCAACGAATCCGATTGGATTGGTTGAATGGTGTCCATCTGCTTGATGTTCAATTTTTAATGTATGAAAAACTTGAAAGAAAAGTGCAAATCAACGTGTAGCACCACACGAAGCAGCTCAAGAAGCAAACATTATTAATGGTCTTTAAATTGGAACTTGATTTATATTTTTTTCTCTCTCTTTATTTTACAACTCCAATGAAGTTACTTCATGTCACCCTGGAGTGTAAGAGGTAGAGGAAATTAAAATGAATAAGTGGCAGAAATACAAAGTCAGTGTACGAAGAAACACTGATTGATGGATATTATAGCTAAAAGAATATCGGCTTTAGCCAATTTCAAGTGAAAAAAAAACTAAAAGAATCAGATCGAAAAGTAAAAAGTGTGTGTGTGTGTGTGTGTATGCAAAGAACGGGATAGTTAAAGCGACAAATGACAAGCCAACTGTAACAAAGTAGCTATCGAGGCTCGGCTCAGTTGAGTTTGGTTTTCAAAATATGTGGCTTGTTTCGCCTTCCAACCTTATTTAGCGAAAGAGAGCAAATGAAAACCGATAACGCGATACACACAACAAAAAGGTATTGAAATTGTTGCGCGACACTTATACTCACGAGATAAGCTGATACTGAATATTATAAAAATACAATGTAAAGAGCAAAAGAAAATCAGTTTTTAGTTTTGCTCTCTTGATTTCAAATCTTTGAGATGTTAAGATTAATAGTTTTTTGCAATGAAGCGAAAGCCATGGCATAGAATTCTTCACTACAATTTCCATTCCGAGGCGTTGAAATAACGGATTCGATTCAATCCAATAACATAATGATACGCGCCGCAAAATCAAAATGCCCCTCGAACTTATGCATCACACAGAGGTTAAGTTGATCGAGTTTCTTAAGTGTTTTTAGGCAATTGACTTTAATCAACTCAATAGTCCGATAAAAATGCAACTCTAATTTTTATTTCTCGTCTTTTCGTTTCATTCTCCAAGTATTTTAAAAAAATAATTTATGTAAAAGTTTTATTTGTTCTCGTTTTGCATTGAAATCGTTCAGTTTGCAAACCGAAGAGAGAGAGCGAAAAAAAACAAAGCACAAAATAAAATGGAGCCAGCAGCACAATCATCGAATGCGAAAAATCGGGAGAAAAAGAGTGGACAATCATCGGAATTTATGGCTTAAGGTCACAACACCGTTTTATGCACTAATGGTTGAACTTGCATGCAAGGTACACATGGTCATTGGGTGTATGGTGTGTGTATCTCTCAAACAAGCCACGATGTAATTTGGAGTATTTTACAACACACATTTATTTGTTGTGTGTTGTTCATTTCTTCTGGTGCTGTTCGGAGTGTGTGTGTGTGTGTGTGTGTGCAATTTAGAGAGATCGAAAAACAGAGCGACGATATAATTTCATTTGTGTACAGCCAAAAGATATTGTTTTATGCTCTCATTTCTCTCTGTGCCTGAAAATAAAGAGAATAAAACGGACATCGCCAATCGATATCACCGTCTAATTTAGAGTGTGTACATGTTGTACTAAAAGCTATATTCGCCTTTTCGATACACATTTATTTCACCGATGTGTCTGTGTGTTTGTTATTTTTCGTGAACGCGCGCTCCCAATCAATGTTACTCTTATATTTGCAAAGTAACTTGTATTCCAAGTTTTACAGTTTTTTCTTATTTTTTTTTTTTTAAATCTATAATAGAACATTTTACAGTTTGCATTCTATGTTTCAGGTTGCTTTTTAAATTGCTACAGCTCATTACATTGGCTTTGGCTTGCGCTTCAAGATGTTATGCTTTTTGCACTTTACATTGAGAGAGTTTATAAAATGCGAAAAAAAGGCTTTTTTTCGTTATTGCTGTTGTCGCTCTGCTGCTGTTGCCTTCCATTAGATCGAAGAGAAGAAAACATTTTTGCTCGAGTGCGCACACGTAACAGCGACACAATATATTCGATTAACATTTTCCTTTTTTATTTTTTTCATTGAATCTCCGAAGCGAATGATCATTTAACAATAGACCGAGCGAATCATGCCATTTTTGAAATCTAAAAGAAGTACAAATTTTACATCACATTAAACAGAGCACATGCGGTGTGGTGCATTTGGCAAACGAACAACCGAATGAATGATAGAGAGATTGAGCCTTTGTAATGCACCAAAGCGAAGCAAATAGAGAAGTGGCATTCGTGCCGTTTGGTATTGAATCTTTGGGCACTTGTTTTTGTTTTCAATTGATTTTGTTGTTTAGTCAATGTATTTATTCGATTCCGCATAGCTTTTGCTCTGGTTTGCAAATGATATTTCGTTTAACGAAAACATGGACAATGGTTTCGTTGAATGAGGACAAGCCAAAAAAAAACAACAACATCAAAAACTTGATTAAAATGTGCACTCACCGTGTTCGCCCCTTTTTCCACCCAGTTTCGTTCTAATTTTCGTGCCTGCTTCTTTTCCTGCACGAAAAACAATGACTCTTTTTTTTGGGAGAAAGGTCCACAATTAAGGTACATGTGCACACGTGGTGAGGTGGCGGACATACCTTTTGATATACACACACGTATATATGAAGATATAGATTGATTTAGTTGCATGCGCACGGCATATCAGACACGTTTTATATGTATTACTTAACTCATTCAATGTTATAATTTATAATGAAACAAATGCAATCACAGAGTGAATATCGCATCGGGTTCTGTGTGCTTTTTTTACATGCAAAAGTCCGAAAAGACCGGTATGCAACGGCAACGGCAGCACATCGTCAGGCCAGTGAATGAAAAGAAGACAGAAGAGAGAGAGAAAAAAAGATGAAATGCGAATGAGTACTTGCATATATGTTTACTTGTATGTAATAATTTGCTTTTCTTTTTCTTTCTATATATTATGATTCGCCGTGCAAACGGCCAGTATTTTAGCGTTTAAAGTGGCTCTTCTTAATTTATGGTGTTCATTGTAAAGTGCGCGTACTGTATAATTTTTCAGGAGTTTTTTTTGCATTCTCTCTCTCTCTCCCTCTCCCCCACTCGCTTTCGCTCTGTCTCTCTCTTGTCTTCACGTTTGTTTCGTTTAAGCATTGCGTTTTATTTGACCACTGTTATTTCTAAAAAGGCCTCTGCATTGACTGCGCACTGTAGACACACCGTGCTCAGTCAGTGTTCAGTGAACAGCACACACTTTAAGAGAGAGAGAGAGACCAAACGTTAAACTTGACTTAATAAAAAATGGCAAATCTTTAAATGAGATCTGAACTAAATTAACCAAACCTCATCCTACTTGTTTCTGTTGCGGTGTTTCGATCGCTGAGGCCTGATCGTTCCTGTATTTGGTTCTTTATTGTTGTTGTTGTTGCATTTTAACTTTGTGTTGTTTTGTTTTGTTTTCAGCCACCGCTGTTGCTGCTGGTTGACTGTATACTTTGGCTCTTTGAAATCAAGTGTGCGCACGTACATGATCAACTTGAACCGGGGCACACAGTGCAACAACGCTGTTATACGGTGCACATACCTGAAAATATTTTCATTCGGTTTAACAACATGAAATACATTATTTCAATTATTTTATTTCGCTTTGTACGTTCACGGTGTGTATGCTTGATCGAATGAGTTTGTATTTTTTTTATACGTGAATGATATTAATACTTCTTGGTCTCGTGGATTTTAGCTGCTGCTCTCCTGGATCATTCTGTCTTTTTCTTTCTCCTATTCTGCCTTTGTAGCGGTGTTTGAGTGTGTTTGTGTGTGTTTTTTTTTCGTTGCAAGTCATTTGTGTTTGCTTTTTTCTTGCTCCTCTTTCACATTAATTCCATTTTAAGTCATCGGTCGATAACGTTTTTTTTACACGAGAAGAGCTTCTGTTAATTTACTCTTAACATAAGGTCTAGATAAATTTGCAATGCTTGCCTCTGTAAATAAACATTTCAAACACATACAATCCAATGGAACGATGAAAACACGATGTACTCTCTTGCACACACACACACACACATGCGCATATTGGCAAGCAACAAACCAACCAGGAGATGCTCAACACAATTAGCTAATTAAAATAGCAGGTGCAGATAAATTTGTCAGGTGATTTCAAATTGATTTATTTATTTAATATATGAGCAAGCCAACGCAACACCATTTTCTGCACATTTTTAGCATTAGCTGAGGAAATGGAATAGAAACACGATATCGCAAAAGTGGTTGTTTTTTCGGTTAATTTGTCACACCTTTCTGTATGCGATCCGTGTTCAGTGTGCGGTGTACACTGTGCGTACGGTGCAGTTTTGTTTTCGGCCAATTTCGAACGAACACGAAAAAAAACTCTTTTTATTTAGAACAAGTGCATTGTCTTGTTGTACGAGAGAAAATGGTTGAAAGCTTACCAAATGATTGCCATAACTGTTCGCTGTGCATTTTATTTGTATTGATGATATTTACAATGTTACTTCATGAATCTGTTTCGTTGCACCCAGCAAATAACTATGAACAGTTAGAGCCATAAAGTAAACAACAACAACAACAACAACAACAACAACAACAAAAAGAGATTAAGCTTAACAGTCTCGCGTGAAATTGAGGCAATCGAATGTGTCTCGATGAACATTTTTCAGAAATAAAACTGGAGTTACCATATGTATCGCTTGGGTTTATGGAAAAGCCATTCAGATAGGTAACTCTTGAGCTTGAGTGCAGAAACAAAACAAAACAGCAGCAGCCGCACAAAATCATTTATTTCAATCGAATATTATCAAAAATAAAGCCTGAATGCAATCAGACAAGCTGAAGTCGTTCAACTGCATGCAATACTCTATGCCTTTCCACTCCAAATGTGTATATATTTCATTATCGCACAGAGATAATGCAATATTTATTAAAGACATGGGCACAGAGAGGCAAAATCACACTCACAATAATCATATATGAATGCGAGTCAAAGCAATGAGTCGGTGATATGGTCATTATACGGCTCACACACCATTTCGATTAACGTCCAAGAAAAAAAAACTACACCATTTCATTCAATTTCTATTCGGTTCGGTTCATGTCCATTACATTGTGGCTTTCTTTGTTCCATAACTTTACACCTAATGGTGATTATCATAATTATGTGAACCGATAACGAATTGAATGTAGCAGATTGCTCTCGATGAGCACAAATTCAAGCGCTGATGTGAGCATTTTTGGCCAATTTGAACAAGGTGCTAATGAGATTGGTACATTTTAAAATGCGTTAACATGAAAAAAAAAGCTTATTTTGACAACGATTTCCACTCATTTGTTGTTGTTTTCGAATAAATTATTATCGGCGGTTGTAAGCTAAGGAAATTTATTCATCTCAACTTGAAATTTACGAGAGCAAAGAATATTTATTTTGGAGATGGCCCGAAAAATGTGCCTAATATTGAATTTTAGATGAAGCTAATTATTGAAGAGAATTTCCACCCAACCAATTTGTCATGCGATGGAATTTAAATGGACCATAACCGAGGGCGTTGCTGAACACACAGCAACGGTATGTTGCCTTGAACATTCAACTATTTGATAACATATCATGTTTTTTTTCAAAGCGATATGCATCTTGAATTGAGATCATCTTGATAAACATTAAAACCCCCCAAAAAATACCTAAAACACCGAAAAGAATAACAAATAAATGTTCGAAAGTTTTAAATGAGGCCGGTTTTGTGTCTAATTTATTCAGGTGCATCGATTTGAAAAGTCATGAGCGGTTCACAGTTAATTAATTTAAATCACCATACACACGCTGCCTGTACAGTGTACACGTTGCAATAAGTTGCTCCGTTTGAAAATCGATTTAGCTCATCAAGTTACCGGTAAAAATGCAATGAATCGATTGGTTTACTGCTCATATAATTAATAGGAGAGCAGAACGAGAGCTCAACACATTTAAATCCGTTCGCAATCAACGAGCATGTGTTGAGATTTACCTTTGCTGCGTTCTGTTATCAAACGATTTATATTCGAAAATGGCGAAAAAAAAACCACCACGAACAAAAACAACAACAACAACAACAACAATAAAATAGAAGAAAAGCAGCGGCAGAATCAGCAACAGTCATAGCATCAGCCGTAAAACGTTAATGCATAAATGTTGATTCACGTAACCATTTGTTCTTGCGGATGTAAAACATTGGCATCATTTGCGGTTGCGCTTTTCAATGTTACTCTCTCAATGGCTGTTGGCTTCTTCTCTTTTCTCGCTCGCAAAATAAAAGCAACAACACCGCGCGATAAAAATTAATCCATTCATCATCTTACAATATGATTCGAGCGCACAAACCCTTGATGCGCCTGCTCGATAGAGTGCTGTTAGTTTTGTTTTGGTTGTGTGTATGTGTGTGTGTGTTGTTTTTTGTCTTGTTCTTTGTAATAAATAAGAATAAATGGGTGCATGAAACGATCGAATCGATAAAATGATCGAATAAAAAGAAAATTTTATAATCTCGAAAAAGTCTCTGTCTCATTCAACTACTTGAGCTTGAAAATAAATGTACGGGGCAATAAAGAAAGGACGAAGCGATAATGTAACACATTGGAAACGGTAGTGCTTCGGATGCAAGTAGTAATAGTGTGGTGATGGTGATGGTACACATGCAATTCAATGGCGATGTGATATGATGAGTACGAAGAGTGCGCCCAAACATTTGCAATGCACGGCAATTATTATCTGTTCGTTTTCTCTAATCTTCGAATTGTTTGCTGTCTTGTTTGAACATTGGTTTCGATGTGTGTTTGGTGACTAAATCGTCAAACCGGGGCGCAATGCAGGCCACAAGAGAAACAAAGATACAGCATCGAACAAGAAGCTGTGCAAAAGCATAGCAGCAGCTACCACGAAAATCAAAAGATACGCCAAATGAATAATGTTGGCTTGCAAAAGAGAAAAATCACATTGAAAACTCGGAAACTATTAAAATCTAAAGTGCATTGGCTACATCACATTGGTGTTGTGCAGCACGGTTGAAGATCTGGTATTCCTACAAGAAAGCGGTTCAATTCAATGCGAGCACATGAATCAAGCAATGCAATTTAAAATACAATGAATTGGCGGTGCGGTAATAATAATAAATATTGTTTGAAGAGGAAAAAAAACAGACACAAACACACACACTCACACACACAGGTACGCACAGACTGCAAGAATCAAAGCACAAATAGGAACGGAATTGAACGAAAACAACATTGTGATCAAAGGAAAAATGTTTTGCAGCAATTTTTGCTTTTATGTGTATGCAGTGTTCAAGAAGCCGCTAAATGAATAGAATGCAATTAATAGGACTTCAGATAGGTTTTGAGCCACAACGAAAAAAAGAAGACAGAGAGAAAAACAGATATAAATATAAAGCAAATCAAACTATATTTTGTAGAACGTCCCAAACACTTGAGTGTAGCAACTGCAAACTGCCAACCATCTAATGATAACGATGTCCAGTATAATAATATTGCTGAAAGCTGTTGCATGTAAAATAAAAATGATTTTTTTTTCTGCTGTTGCCTGCGCCGTCTCTGTCCTCCGAGTTCTCGTAAATTCTGTATTCCGCAGCCATGGCCTAATCATTATCGTGCACACGGTACACCGTGGAGATTCAACTTGGCAGCACCAATGGACGATGCTTTTGCTGATGGACATTGCAAAATACGTTATTAGTTTGAGACCGTAGAAAATAAAATAAATTATTATCGAATCAATTGCTTGTGGGCTTATTTTGTCGTACAAAACGACAGGGCGTTTTTTTTGGAGTTGTCAGAGTTTTGCGGGAAAAAGATTATGCACGAAGATTTTCAGTAAAGTACACGCCTGTGCTGGGGACTGTGATTTGAATTTTTCTTTTTCTTAGTTTTTATGATAAACGACGCGCTATTACACTCGTGATCATTTAACATAGCATGTAAAGCAAGGTCAATGCAATTATAATACACAAATTAAGACACTTGTCTTTTTGCATATATTTCAGTCGTTTTCGACGAAACGAGAGAAAATATGGTGGAGATAATGTTTTGCAACAGTAGACAAAACGATTTCCAACAGTAGACAAAGAGTGGTGAAATGGATTTCAACATTTCTTATAAATTTCCACAAATTTCACATTTCACCACTAAAATGTACTAGCACATTGAGTGGCGATACCGATCAAAGTTGAGACTAGGCGGGTGAAGAATTTTCATTGTGACCAGTGTTTAGTTAAAATGGCGGTGAATGTTATCAAAATCATACATGTTAAGGTTCAAAATTTATTTCGAATGGATTTTTTAAGGACTTTACTTGTGATTATTTATCACTGATAAATACATGGCTTTAATTAATCTTCTTGGATTTCCTGTCTGATCCATATTAATTATGATATATAAGTTTAGATAGATCCTTGGGCGGCGACGTGAAAAACCAAGCTGCGTTCATAAAGTACCGGACCAAAATGTGTGGCAGGAGCGCCGTGCATTTAGGGTGGTGAGAATAGACTTTACATATATTCTATAGAATACATTGGTATTTTCTAATCTTATTGGTTAGATAAAAACTGATAAATTCTTCAAATTTGTTGTTTCAATTCTCTTCATCGCGATGAGATGCGTTTAAATGTTTTATTTATTTTTATTCATTCATTTTTGTTTCAATCTCAAAACATCGCTATTTTAGACAAATTCAATTGGTGTCGAATACGGCCATAGGTTCTGACATAGCCTCAAAGGTCTCAGATGACCCCCTTAAGTTTTCGGACCCCCTGAAGATGAATTTTTTTTTTAGAACCTCAACTTTTCTGAGACTCGATTTACACTAGATAGAATGGACTTGAAAATCACAACCAATAAAAATTACAAAGCTGAAGTATCGAAATAAGTCATTGGCTGGTATCGCAGCTCAGGAAGAAATTTCGGTTCACGATATGCTAAACAGTCATAGTTTGAGCGATGCAGTATTGCTTTTGAAGTTGGCTTGGGATGAATTGCCGCAAAGCATACTTCAAAAAGCATGGTCAAAACTTTTGAATTGGGACCATAAAGAATACGATGATGAAGATGATGTACCACTACCTGAACTGTTATCATCGAATGATATTTACAATCATACCATTCAAGAAACACGACACTTGCTATCAAAACTTGCAATTGATTGTTCACATATTATTGTTTTTTTTTTTTATTAATTTAGGTGATTTTTTACAATACAAACTACTTTAGATTTCTGAGCGTTTACTGTAATGCAAATTCTCATCACTACGTACATGGCGCAAATTAAACGTCAGACTCTTGTTAGGAGCCTGTGAAAAACAACTCTACTCTCGAACTAAATTTTTTCTATAGAAATCAAAGGCAAAGAATATGGCGCTAGTGTAATCAGTTGTACATTTGTACGAGAATGTTGCCCTCATGGATCAACTAGTTCAAAAGTTATATTTATTTGCCACATATTACTTATCATCCAAAATGATTGATATTATGATATTTTCAGACCATGCGATCTAGATGTTAGCTATATTTGAAGGCGATAATTCTTCCAAAAAGAAACGATAATTCCAAGCAATTTTCTAATATTCAGTAGAAAATTTGTAATTGAATTATGAAAACAACAGTGTTGTCGAAAGATACGAAAATACAGATAATATAAAGATAAGATAAGATAAGATATTATCTTTATCTTTATCTAGATAACTTTAATTTGTAACCGCCAATCTTTTATCTTTATCTAGATAATAATAATTTGGTAGTATCTACCGACAATTTTTAGATACTTTTTAAGATAATTTATCGTTTTTCACAACAGACAAAAATATTTCACAAAAAAATTTCCGCCAAAACGAATTTTATTTCTCGGTACATTTTTCTTCAATTTTTCATTCGAAAATATCTTTATGAATATCTAATTTTAAGGTCAAAAGATAAGATAATATCTTATCTTTTGATGCCAAGATAAGATAATATCTTATCTTTTATCTAGATATTTTTTCAAATTTTCGAATCTATCTTATCTTTATCTAGATAATTTTTATTTATCTTTCGACAACACTGGAAAACAAATGATTTATTTTCATGAAATCTGACGAGAGAAAAGGCTACCGTTCAAGAAAAAATCTAGGACAACAAATCGACCAAACAAAAAGGTAATGATCGGTGGAACGTGCATGTCTTTGCCTCATATAAAATTCAAACGAAAAATATTTCTTTACGCTCTTTTACGTTTTACCGGTATATTTCTAAGATGAAGAGAGGGAGAGAGAGGGAAAGAAAAAATAAATCGTTTATTTTATCTTGAAAACTGTACACACTTGGTGATCTCTTTTCCATGTTTTGTTAATTCTTTTTTATAAATAGATAAATATTTTTAGCTCTTTTCCGAAACAAACCAAAACACACATTAAAATGGTGAAAGCCTAGAAACAATTTTCTGTTGTTGTTGCTGTTCGAATAGAAGCGATAAAAAATGGACCACAAAAGCAGCAATCGTAACAAAAATCATAAGACACACGATGAGTGCAGCGAACGCGAGGTTGCATTGTGAATTGCAACCAGCTAACTGCAAAAAAAAACCGGCAAACGTCGGTTTGGAAAGAATAAATCAAAATGAAATGAGCATAGCGCGTTAGCGATGTGTAATATAATCGCATGTATGCGCGCTGAACTTAACCACAGGTCAACCCCGACGGTTTCGGTGTGCTCACTTCATAATTATTCAGTTGGTTTTGATACAATTTCTAATATTTCTTTTTTTTTGCGTTAGCATTAATCTGTTTGTTACTTGCTTCTGTTTATGGTTCTTGAGCATGCTTCTGAATAACAATAAAGAAAAAACACGACAATAAAATCAAAGAAGTCGGCTTGAAATCAGAACGACTCGTGTTCGATCTCAAAAAGACAAACTCATGCAATTCGCCATTTTCATATTTATGGATCATTTGATATCGATCAGGTGGCAAACGTAAACCACAATGTGCTGACAGCGATTTGTTTAAACATTACAACGAATTGCCTTTTGGTTACACGTTTACTTCTGTGCACGCTTTTTCATGCTGTCATATTGTGTGTTCTCTTTTGTTTATTAGCAACTTTGTATAAACATTAAACATTATTCAACAAGTCACCAAGTTTATCCTGTTCACCTTTATCGGAGAGAGAGAGAGAAAGAGAGAGAGAGAGAGAGAGAGAGAGAGAGAGAGAGAGAGAGAGAGAGAAAGAGAGAAAAAAAAATGAGTGCAACGAATCGAAATTTCATAGGTCAACGAAGTCATACAATCGATTCATTCACTAACTTTCTTGGAATAAATATTCTTGTTTTTGTTTTCTAGCGCTTCTAATTTTGTTATAAAAGGAAGAAAAGTCACAGCGCATCAACAGTTATTTGAAATAACAATGCCAAGTGAAACAATACGGGCTGAAGAAACTGCAAAAGACAACTGATGCGCGCATTCCGACCGGTAATGTTCACGCGTAGAACATAGATTGGCAGCTCACTTGTGATGCTTAGAATAATGCTTACATCATTCTCAACAACTATAAACCACAACAACAACAACAACAACAACAACAACACGTAACGCTCAAAAATAAACTTGAAATATTCTTACCGAGCATTTGAAGAAGTCATTTGCGAGTGAGAGAGGATTTCCGCTTGACAAATTTTATTAAAACTGCACGTGAAAAATAAATTGCATGAAAAACTCCGACTTCTCATCAATCGTTCGATGTGTTTGTGTGCGCTCAATAACATTATTTCATATAGCTTCTGTTGTTGTTACTCTTCTGTTTTCTCTCCTTCTCTCTCTCCGCTTTTGTTCTTTGTGGTTATGCTTTGATGTGCAATTTCATTCGCTAGTTTCTAATTGAGAATTTGCTTTGGATTGCAATAAAAATCCATGAAGAAACATCAACAACATACTCATTACGATTCTATTTTTTTAATATCAAGAACTCACATTATTCAAGCCCATTTTGCTACATACACTTAATGTGATGTTTGCTTTACCGTATCTACTTGCTTTACCTGAGAAATCACTGTGAAACATCAATCAATAATATATAGAAGTGTGCTTATTACAGCTATTTTCATTACCGTATTCCATTGACAGTCAATCATTCTCAATCCACTCTGCACTTGGTTTCACACAATCAAATCGCATGAATTTTTTTGACGAATGATGTAAATCTAACAGTCACAATAAGGCAGTGACTCTTTTCATTACCTTTTATTTTCTCATGACTTGTTGTTCTCTTTTTTTTCCTTTTCCCCTTGTTTTCCACATACCAAAATATGTTCAATCTAAACAAATATTTTCAGGATTTTATTTTATCAAAATTAATTTTATTTATCGAATATTTCCGAATGCATGTGATGAGCAAAATGGCTTAGTTAGCCAGTTAGTTAATATCTAAAAATGTAACTTAAACTTCATATTTTTCTTGGTATTTGAGGTTATTGATAATTATCACTTGATTTTTGTGTTAAATGTATTGAAATGACATGTTTTACATTGTATAACAGTATGAAATTGTGGTTTTGGCTTGTCATAGCTTGGCTTGACTTGTAGATCGTAAAATATTTTGTTTATTGTGTACCGGTCGAACCGAAGCCACCTTCGCCGCGGATTGTTTCTGTAAGACTGTCAGCTTGAACAACAACTGGATAGACGATACGTTCACAAATCAATTGAGCAATTCGGTCACCTTTTTTCACATCAAAATCGACATCCGAATGATTGAATAAAATGACACCAACATTTCCACGGTAGTCTTGATCAATCACACCAGCACCAACATCGATGAAATTCTTCCAGGCCAAACCAGAACGTGGTGCAACACGTCCATATGTGCCAAATGGTACTTCGATTTGAATGTCGGTTTTCACCAACGCCTTACCACGGGCCGGAACAACCGTATCATAAGCACTGAAATGACATGAGAAAAATCAATATATTGTCTTTTTCACATTTGTTTTACACACAAACACATTTTTATGCTATTTTTACCTTCGCAAATCAAGCCCAGCAGCCTGTTCTGATCCTTTGGTTGGCTCAAATGCATGCTCAGTCAATTTGGCCCAGCGAAGAGTTTGGTCGTCTGTAGTCTTACACCTGTTAACCGAAAATAAATCCATAAATCCATTTAATTCAACGGTCATTTTGATGGTTAGACTGAACATTTAAAATCTCATTGAAATGTTATTAGAATAAATTGTATGGACTTACATTTTGATGTTGTAATTGAATTTTCTTAGTAACTTGAGCACGGTGAAAAGTTCGCAAAAAATCAGCTGCGTATCAAACGAATTTTAGAGCGCAAATGCCGAAGACAGTGATGCTCGCTGATTGCCGCTAAAATTGTGCGCCAAAACTATCAATAGGCCCGAGTATTGACCGATGCATGGAATGAAATGTCAGTCGTATGTTTGCCAAGTGTAAATCGAAGTACTTACGCTTAAGTACTTTGGCATGATATACAATATTTGATTTGAAATTGTTGGGTTCAGCAACAGAGCAAAGAAAACGGAATTATGAACAATCGAATAGAAGAAAATTGAAATGATTTTATGTTTCTTGTTCTTTATTTTCAAATAAATTTAGAATTATATGTATTCTGTTAATTGTAACAATTTCACCTCATTTAAAGTAATATTTTATTCCAATATCATTTACAATCGTTTAAACGGATTTTCCCTAAAGCTATAGACATTAAAAAATATTTATCGTGGAACGGATAGCATAAAGTAATTTGTGTAGGATGTGAATGACTCATCGTTGTATCAAATTCGTTGTAAATGTTTTAACATACATGTGGCTCATGTGATGGTCACCTTGACAATATTCAAACAATTTAATTTAAATAGAATTACAGTAAGCCGACGGAACTTCAAAAATTATTGTATTTCCCGAATGCTTGAAGAGAGGTTGCTCGACACCGGTGACACCTTCAATCATTATGATTCGTGGTTTTTGTCCCAATTTGCAGGAGATATTTGATCCAACGAACACTGGTATGTCGGTTCTATTGAGCCTACGGCCGCAAAACATTTGAATTAGTAAAAAAATTAAATATTTCTAACAGATTGGTCAAACTTACTCAAAGTATCGTTTAGCAACGATTGCTACTAGCTCTCCGATTCGATCTTCTTTTAAGGGATTGTCCTCTCCTTGTAAAGCAACTACTAAGTCATTTTCTTTCTTTGAATGAAAAACAATTAGCTGATCTTTTCCTGGGCTAACGCTGATGCCCAGCAACTGTTGGAGTTTAAAATTATTTACAATTATTAATAAGATCTTCTTTGGCTCAATGTTTCGATTGAGTGAAATACTCACATCTTTAATTTCCAGTGTTCGTGACATATTTTTAAATTTATTTTTGTATCCGTCCAGTTTATATATGGTACTTTCCGTTAAAATAATGGCTCGATCTGCACTCTTGTTGCAGTGATTAAATTTCTTGACAAACGATGAAAACAATACTTTACTGAAATGGCTATCAGCATTTCGCATATTATTTATACTGGCATTGTAATGTGAATAATTTGAATTTTCTGGTGGATTTGTAAGATAATTTCCCAGCCAGGTTCGATTTTGACCCCAGAATTTGCGTCGTTGTTTTAACGCACTAGCCGCTGCAATTTGCAAACGCAATTGAGCCCATTCGGAACGTGGGAATCGACGTAAAAGCATCGTGGCACGCCATTTATTGTACAGCATACGAAGTTCGGGTTCTGCTTTGCGTACGGCGAATGGTGGTTCAGGCCAAACAATACTCTTTCCATAATCTCGCATATTTTGTGCGTGTCGAAATTTATAAGCAAGCTCTTCAATGTATTTTCTTCGCTTAAATGCGTTAAAGCACTTCATTATGGTAACAGCTGCTAACATTCTCTTATACTGTTGACGTGCAATCCATCCACGGACTTGCTTCTGCAAGAATGTCACAATCACTGGAATCATTTCGTTTCGTTTATTTTCAAGAGAAAGCAATGTTTTCGGTGAACGAATGAATAATTTAGTTCGACCAAATTTAACATCATCTTGGAAATTGTGCACATCCATTAACACTTCGACACCTTCTTTCGGTGAACCACGGAAATTTGGCCATGTGTATTCACTGATCATTTTATAGCGTTGCAAGAATTTGTCATAGCGTTGACGATGCACGAAACCAGCACGTCGAACTCGAACATTTTCAAGCAAACCCAAATATCGGACTTGATGTTCCACACGAACCGTATCGAAGAGTGTGGCTACTTTGTTGTCGTTTGGTTTGATACATCGCACATAGAAAGGCTCTTGACGTTGAAGGGTTGCCACCAAATCAATCATCGATTTTTGGAACAAAGTTCCAGCGGTCAATGGACGTTTTGTGGTTTTTGTTATATCTTGAGCGCCCTCAGGCCACATCGATGTTAAATTCCCATCCTTCGAATGGTACAACAATCGCTTGAAATCCTGATAAAGTGTGTCTTTATTTTTCTCAATAAATCCAGTGATGTCATAAATAACATCGCCTGCATAATGTGTTATACGGAAATCAACTTTGTGCTTCAATTCCTTGTCCATCGGTTTCAGTTGTCTACTGCTGTAGTGCGGATGCTGGGCTAATTTCTTATCCATTGCTTCAAGGAGCGTTTCGTCGGTGACTTTGCCAACCGTTAAGCATGCTTCGTCTATTATCGATATTATCCCTTTGTGTTGTTGCTCAACTAAATCACAAATGATCTGCAATATGACAAAAGCAATTAGTTTCAATTCTGAGCTCTCAGTCTTACAAAAGTCTATTTGAAATTCAATAGTGTTTACCTGATTATTGAAATATTTGATATTCGTCCATTCAATTCCTTCCCGTTGATACTCCTCTTGTTCCTGCTTGAGCACGAGTTCTATGGAAACACAATAACATTATTCGACATTTGAACCGAAGATTTTTTTAACAGAGATTAACTTACCGATGAACAATTGTTGCAGCTTCTCATTACAATAATTAATGCAAAATTGTTCAAAGCTATTGCATTCAAACACTTCAAAGCCGTAAATATCAAGTACGCCAATGACTTTGTTGAATCGTTTATGGGCATTAGTTCCTGGCACAAGAATCGATTTATTAATACGTTGAATGATCCAGGTGAACAAGCGATCATAGATTGCTTTTGCCAGTGCATCACGGCCAAATTCAGCTTGCTGTATACTATGCGATTTCATCATAACATCTCCACGAGCAGCAATGACACGTTGTGTTAACGATTTTGCGAGCTCATCTTCTGTTACTTTGAGTAGCACAGCCACTTGTCGTAAGGCATCTTTGTTGGCAATTATGATATTGTCTTCGTCAGCTATTGAATAGAAATAAATTAGAATTTCTGTTCGGTGTGGATTTAATAGAGACTTTTCTGAATATTTAACTCACAATCAAACGTAATGTTGCCCAAATGCAAAATAGCCGCAACAATCTGCCAAATGGAGCTGATCTCATCTGGTGAAAATCCCAATGTACGAAATGCGCTCATTGTTGCCTTATAATCTTGGCTCTCCGACAATGCTTCATGGGTGCCTTGATTTGTGTAGTTATACTTTGTTGGATCACGTTTTAAATTATATTTTCTCAAATCATTGTCGGAACATCCACGCAACAGCTAAACGAAATAAATTGATTTTGTTAGAAGTCAGAAGTAGGATACTCAACTGGACCAGGATATTGACATTTTAGTCACTTACTTGATAAAAACTATGGAAATTTCGTTCGCCTGATTGCTGCTGTATAACTCTGGACTTTTCCAACAAATAATTGGTTATCACGCCGCCCACTGGATCGGCTTTAAAATCAAATTCAATATCCATGTACTTTCCGAATCGGCTTGAGTTGTCATTTCGGTTTGTCTTGGCATTTCCGAATGTTTCAAGTATGGCATTACTTTGAATCAAAACATTTTTTACACGTTCAATTTCATTGTGTCCAACGGTATTAGTTACCGCTGCTATATATTTCATGATAATTTTTGAGGCTTCCGTTTTACCAGCGCCACTTTCACCCGATATCATAATGCATGTATCGCGATTGCGTTGCTTTAATGTTCGATAGGCTGCATCAGCGATAGCAAATATATGCGGTGAGTTTTCGAAGAGTTCACGACCTTTATTAAAATGTATAAAATATGGAGACAAAAAGAAAAAAAAATTGGAAAAAAGATTAACCGTGGTGATAGACTTGAGGCTCATATGATTGTAATTCAATCAGTTGTCTAGCCTTACCCTTGTATTTGTTGACATAATCGCTGCCATAGATATTCATTTGACGATATGGATTCACAGACACACATACTTCACCGATGTATGTATAAATTTTGCCCGCTTGAAATCTGCAATTCCAATCATGAAACAGTGTGATTAATATCAAGTTTTTTAATTTAATTTATAACGATGATACATTGGACAATGACTAATATAGAAACATTATCGAATCGCATGATGCCATTCGCATGTAATATTCCATTTTTTTTTTAAACCAATACAAAATGTATTGATACATTATATATCGAAATCTGAACAAATGTTAAAATACCTATATATATTCTCTAGCTACACATATATCATAGCGTAAAGACATTGAAGGCAGTTCTAATGAATTTTACATGACGCGAATATTGAGTACTTCGATGATGTAATCACTTAGCCACTACACATCAACAACCTCAAAGGAATGAAACAGCACACAGCCAATCGAAAAGCATTTGCTGGTGATAGAGTTAAAATAAAGCCATGTACATTTGAACATTTACAGTGAAAATTAAGCAACTCTCATTGACCACTTGAAAACATGTGAATGACTTTTTAAAAAAATGAATTTTTTTATCCAAAAAAGACATCACTGAACCAAAGTGCGAAACGTAACTTGAAGTCAAAATGTTCTATTGTTTGCTAAAGAGGATTGAGAGTCTTTGTTAAAGAGTATTGTGAGTGGAGAAATCGTCATTTCTCAATAAAGTCCACTTTTTTGGTCGCTCGCAAGTTGTTTTGATCAAAATTGGTTTTAAGTCTTAAAATGGTCAATTTTTCGACTGGTCACAACAATATTGCGACAAAATCACGATTTTTTGCATTAATTGTTCAACTGGGAACATTCCAAACAGCGCAATATAACATTCCCCATATTAAAAAAAAAGTTAAACGAAGTAATAAAATTGATAACGACTTCGAACAGCGATTAGATATCAGTTACAAGCGAGGACATGCCTTGTGAAGTGTACACATACACTGTGTGTTTGTGTTGTTTGGGTGAAAAGATTTCGAACCGCTGCAATTTTAACACGTAAAGTTAATATATTTTGCGTGACTCATCAATAACATCAAATGATTGCCGCATTTCCAATCATTCAGTCTGCCTAGCCTCAAATGTAGGACAAGCAAAAATCAAGTTTTGAAGAAAAAAAAATGGCCGGGAAAAGAACACGGAATTCGGAAATCGAATACCAAAACATAAGGCACATTTCAGTGTGCCAGCCGACATATATTGTGTTGTTATACGTATTTCGGGAACAATTTTAAATGGAGAACTGGTTTTAGGCCGAACGATAAATAAATCGGTTGCGATGAATTGGATAACCAACACAAGCGTGGAGCAAAAGTCGCATCAAACCATGAGGTCACATACGAGCTGAGATCATACTACATCCAGAAATATGACTCATGCTAAGGATTTACTGCGGTATCGTTGGCCGTAATATGACTAGTTTTTAATATATTTATTATTATTATTATCATATGGAATAACATTAGAGAATCTCAAACGCATACAATTTCATATAAAATCAAATGTTGTTTTTGTTTTATAAAATATTCCATTTGAATTCAGCTCAAAAATAGAAAGTGATTCACATCTTTCAACAGAGTCGTTTGCGATATAGCTCTTTCCGCTGTATGCATACCAATTCATTAATATTCGGCTTGCTGCAGTTTTATTGTTGTTTTAATTGACATTTTCTAACAATGTTCTGCCAAACATTGACTGTTTAGATTTTGTTCTGGCAAAACAATTCTTCAATACTATTTTGATACTATTTTGAGATAGTTGAAAACTGTTGTTTTTAAAATTAAAAGGTGAAACCATTTGGTTAATGGTCTGTAGAATAAAATGCGGGAATATTTTCAATTGAATTGATGTGTTAAATTGTTCAACACTTTCTAAAATTAAAATAACCAAAGGCACAGCAGGCATTAACAATATGAGCTTTTGTTTCCATTTTGTTATCAGTTCTCACTTCAGAAAAATATGCTAAACTTCTATTGTGTTAATTGCCTGCAATGATACAATAAAATTGTTTTCGCATTTCTTGTGTGCTCCATATTCGCATACTGTGCTCTGTGTATGTGTTTTTTTTGTGGTCATCTCTTTCCGTTCTGTGAATATATATTCGCATGATTTTTTTAAATCGTATACATACATATTTTTGCAATTTTCGTTGTGAGTGAGAAAAATTGACGAAGTTTTGTGAACGAAGAGTAGATTTTACCGAATATGGATACGGCTGTTTGGATACAGCTGGAGCTAATAATAAATTTTGATCATATTCGTTTTAATTTTCATTGAATATAAATACATTTCAATCTTTTTTTTTCTCTCAATACAAAAATGCCTAATCGTGTTCACGTTTAAAAGGTAAGATCGAATTTGTTAGCGGCCACAATGAATGAATTGCTCTGTTAGAATTTTAATGAGGTTAAGGTTGGATCTGTGTTTGTTTAAAAGTTTGATTTAAGTACACTGACGCTTTGTCATTGTTAACGAATCTTTTGCACAAATGCGTTTTGTACGCATTTGGACTGGTATTTGTACGTATACATTTTCAATTGAATTTATTAATTCGGTGTTTTTTTTCTGTTCGTTCTGCTTAAAGCTGTTTAGTATTCAATTATGTCGTGTGTTGAATCGTTTTATACCTGATGTTTATTCGTTTAACCAAAATTGTTCAAATAAACATAAGCGTGTTAACCAAGTGAACTATATGAAAATTGAAAATTCTTCATAATTTCAGTGGGAACCGAAGAGCTGAGAGTATTTGCTTAAGCTCAGTTAAGTTATGTGTTAATTTAACACTGTTAAATCGCACGGTGTGCAGTGTATTCGTTGTTGCGAAACGCACGCGGGGATTTTTCCTTTCAGTTTCACTGAATTTGTATGTTTTTTTTATTACCTCGTTTCGATTGGACGCTCAGACTCTCTGTTGAGATTGAACGAACCGTGTATGAAAATGGCTTGAGTAGTAATAAAGTGATATCATCAATTACATACTTCATTTAATTTTCACACTTCCTCGATGATAGGTATGATGGTTGAAAGTAATAATCGCATCATTTCAATGGAGATCTAATTCACATTGAATAAACTATTGTCAACACGAAATTATAATAAATTGCGATTCGATCTGGTGACATTCAACAAATAAGCCACAGTTTTATTCTCTTCAACTTCCAACAATACCAACAAGAAGTGAAAACAATCTCATTAATTAATTTGTTGCTTGTTTTAGTGTTTTTGAACACGAACATGTTTTGGTATTTTTGACATTGTGACCAAAATTGTGGAACGCAAAAGAAGAACAAGCAATAAATATTAACGGAGAACAACATTCAAGTGAACATTTATGTGAATTTCACATTCTGAAGTCTTCCATCAGAATTTTCACAAAAATAGCAACAAACGATGTATAACTTTGTAGTAACTATGGTTCATACATTGTCGTGCACACGATTGCGTTGAAATGATATCGAAAAGTTTGTACCTAGTTGTTCATTGCTTGCTGTGCCTGCTGCTTGCTTGGTTCACTTGTTGCGCAAAGTAATATATTTTGATGACTTTTACCTCACAATAACAACTATGTCAATTTACATAACTGTTGTATATTATTGGTTATTATGAAAATATGTTTGCGTCTACAATTTTTATTCAGTAAGTGTCAAACTTTGTTTATTTGTACGCTGTATTTTCTGTGCCGGTTTAAGTTTTGCTTTGATGGTTCTTTTTTTGTTGTTGCTTCAACAATAAATATATAAATAAATGGAAAAAAAACAACAAAAAAACGTTTGTGTCACTCCCACCAATTTCAAACATAAATTCAAACTGTTTGCTTGAAGTTTGGCTTGAATCAGTTCATTCACATTTCAGTTTTCAGAGAGCTAATAGATGCATTGATACGCGTCTGTTTATTTATAGAAATGCCGAAATGATTTCAAATTTTCAGCATTTGTTCAAGTATTCGATGTATTGTACAAAGTTTGGATTGATGAGGGTTTGGATTGATGATCTTACCGTTTATGCAGATTTTCCATAAAATTCTCCAATGTAATTTCGTCTAACAAGACGAAATCTTGAACACCAACTTCTATTTGCTGTGCCATTTTTTTCGATGTTTTTTTTTCTTTAGCCCCGACGATGTAAAGACATACACTTTTGAGACTTCAATTTTATTATGAAAATCTCTTTTTATATGTGTGGTTAACTTAGTAAGCTGATGGTTTTTTATACGTATACAATATCTATTTTTGGTTGTTCGAGGTTTTACACATAAGATGATTTCACAAGCACTTTTGTGTCACTGACACCATCCAATCTTGGAAACTCAATAAACTGAATGAACTGAATCGATATGCAAATAGAATCGTCGATCAAATGATGTGTATATATATGTCTGTGTGTGCGCTGTATAAATATTGTGAATGTTTGCCAGCGCAACAAAATATGCGACAAAAGAGTTATTCCAAGCATTAAACAGCAATAACAAAAAAATTGCTTCTTTTTTTATTCATTTACAATTTATATGTAAAGGTAATGAATATGTACACCGAATATAGTTGGTTTTGATGAATCGTTTCGTTGGTTTCTTAAGTGTGCCGAATAGTTTTTGTTTCACTGTTCAATTACAACGTTAAAGTTAAATTGGTGCTTTTTTTGCTCTCTACATCGCTCTACACGTATGATCGTAAGAAAGAGAATAAAAATTATCTTCGGCTGAAATTTCAACGGCAGTGAAACATACACCGATGGTATTTTCTTCTTTAATGTAGCACACAACAGCACTGTTGAGAAGCTGTGAGTCAAATGCCAGCACTCTCAACTTGAACTTAAACTTCTTATTGGAATCAACCGTAATCGTTACATGTACTAGTTTTGTGTTTTACACGTTTGTTCTTAATTTGGTTTTCTGTTGTTGTTGTTTTTTTTTATGTTTGTTGCCTTTCTTCACTTGGACAATTGTTTCGTCTAATTTGATGTGCTGACGTTTTTGCATACATTCACTGTGTTTCGGCGACTTTCATAAATAACATATTTTTTTATTTGCATAATTTTAAAATGTCAACACTAATTTCAATGAACATTTTCTAACCAAATTAATTGCATTTCAATATAAACAACACATCTTAAAAATAAAATTTCTGAGTTCCGAAATGGCAACAAATGTCACACACGGAATTTTCAAAGTTTATTGAATTTGTATTTACAACGAAAGAATTTGACTCTTTTCTTGAGAGCCACACTCAAAAGGCACACGATGCAATCAACGCAGACAAGAAAGAGAGAATGAGCAAAAAATCGTTCGATACGATTTTGCCAGCGAACAACAAACGACTGACGATGACAATGAACCGCTTCACTTGAAATGAGTAATCGAGTAAACGCCAAACACATGCAGATACCAATACAAATACATGCGTGTCCACGGCTGTTTCCATGCCGCCGTTTGATGTTTTGGTGTTTTTTTTTTGTTACGCTGTTATGTTTATAGTGGGCTTAAGTACTCACCGTCTCATTGTTTCGGGTTGCCATATGAAAGCGAATGGAATTAGCGCGAAAATCAATCGCATACTTAACGAAATATTCGAAATAAATTAAGTACACAGAAAACCAGTCAAATTTTGAATTCCATTTATTTTTTTTTTGTTTTCTATACATTTAAACTTGTTTCCAGTAAATTGGCCGATTCTTTAGATTGTTAAATTTTAACTTTAAAATTACAGTTTATATTTTTAGTTGAAAAAACCAACATTAACAACATTCAAAATAGAATATCCATTTCGTTTTGTAATTGAAAATGACATTTGGTAGTATACGTTAAAATAATTTGAAACCTCACAATTCCAGTGGCGAATTAAAAAAAAACGACTGTATGCTATGCATTTGTTTGGATTATGATTTTAAAATATTTCATAAATTCTTCAATTCCTGTTGAATTTTGCGACTCGAAAATAAAGATTACGAAGAAAATTCTTACAACGAATTTGAAATAATAAAAATATACATTTCTCTCTTTAGAAAATTACTTCAATAAAAACTAAAACATATAATTAGTATTTGATTTGTAATTTTGGACACCAATTCATCTTAATGATTTTTTCGATATCATTTGATTCAGTTCTTAATTTCGTTGAACTAGAATTTTAAATAGCTAACATAGATGCATTGCATTAAGTATTAAACAATTAAGATTTTCTTTTTGTTTTTATCATGTATCAATAGATTTGGCCGTTTTAGATTAATTTTCCGTGTACTGTAAAGTGTCCAAATTAGAATACACTGACCTAATTAGAATAATGGCTATGATACGAAAAACCAACGCTAGAAAATTAATTTCCTTATGCTAAATCGATAGTTAAGGTTGAAACCTACCGATTTAGCATAAGGAAATTAATTTTCAAGCTTTTGGACACTTTACAGTAATCAAATTTGATTTCATTTTTTTTTTCAAATAATTCAAATTTAGAATCTTCTCGGAACACTAATCCTCACGGAATGTTCTCTCTAAGTGACGAAAAGAGATGACAGTCAGTTGAATCTTCGGATAGTAAAACTTCTCGAATTGGAAAGAACAGATGAATATGACAGATATCGACTTATGGCGGTGAAAAAAATAAAAGGATCCATGGAATTTGTCGTGTTAGAAGAATATGTGCGATTATACTGATATGTGCACACAATTGTTTCAGAATGAAGACGTAAATTATTGACTCTTTTATCCAATGTATAAAACCAAACATTTTAAATATTTTGGTTCTAAACCACTACAATTGTGAACCGTGTATATATCTGGGTGTGACTACCCTTACCGCACACCCCGGATCCTAACCCATCACCATGCAATGCATAATAATTGGTAGAGTATAATTTAACTTGCAGTAAAATTCCATCAGTAAATATATTCTCATTTTGATAAATCAGATTGTATGAAATCGATTTACGAATTGGTATCTTTCGGTCCCATATCATCGTTATTGGATATTTTGGTGTGACATACGCCGGAGTCTAAAACTGCTGTTTGCATTCGATTTGGTATCAAGATAACGTCGATGTAGCACGTCACAGACGTCAGTCATATCTACAGAACAGTTTTGTGACCAACAATAGAGTGCGGTTAGTGACACAATTTACCAATCGGTGCACCATAGAACGTGATTTGGGTATGGTGAACACATTTGTGTACATTTACCCGTTTGTTGTGGTTGATTCAAACTGAAGTAAATCGGCTCTTTCGTTAAATACGCTTAATTTTCAAATAAAAGCTGCAAATTTTCATGGCCCAATCTGTGTTACATTATCGAAAGATGGTATTGTCAGAAATCAAACTACTTTGTGATTGATTTCATATGTTTTGTTATAACCTCATGCCATAGAAGTTTTAAGGCGATTGCGAAATAAAACATTTGATATTATTTTTTGATCTGTAATTCAAACCCGCTGGCCTTACACACGAGACTTATCACACACGCAACAGCTGGACTTTATTCCCATAGTAACAACAAATAATATCATCTAATTCTATGATGTGTGGATGTTTACAAAAGAATTACTGCTGTTAACAGCTAACTGGAGTGATAAAATTGAAATACCACCCGCTATCAAGTTAATCTATTTTTGATCTGTTCTTTCGAGGCATTGGCGTTATTTGCTCTTCAAAATTATGCTCAAGTCAGAGGTAATTCAAATGAAAAATGTCATCCCCTGGAGCTACATCCGCTTATCAGTTGTTGAACGGAAGATAATAGAGAGCATTCGATCTAACTATTTCATCCGAGGTGGCAATGATAGCTCGTAAATGTATGTTGACCACCGATTAAAGTGGATTCCTGTAATCAACTTATAATGAATGATGTATCACGTCTGTTCATTGAACTTGGAATTTCATTTGGGTTATCGTTGTTAATTTGTGGCGGCCAATATGACACGAGCCTACTGGAAACTATCTTAAAACATTGAAGCTTATCTTTTAAGTTGAATTGACCCTTAACAATAAGATTGCTGAAGAAAATTATTTTAATGAATGTATTTAGTTCGAAAATAGATTAATGCCAAAGGCAAACAAATACATACAATGTATTCACACTGTAATTTCAAATAAATGTTTTGCTGTAATAAAATTGAAATCACAAAATCTGATTGAATGACATTTAATTTATAATGGCTGTTAAATGCGTTGTTATACATAAACGAAACATGTGTTTCGTGATTAATTGCATGTCTGAGCCCAAATTGATGAATTGCCATGTTGGCAGTTGGATAATTATTTCAAAAATGCAACTTCATTCACAGTGCATTTCTTCTCCTTGTATAAATATCACAGTATTCATAACCTGCTTGTAATCACCTCACCATCCCTGTTGTTTATCATATATTCATTCTTAAAACTTAAACTTCAACTTCAGCTTCCTTTAAATCTGGTTTATCAGATTCGATTGGAATTGTTGGTGGGAATACATAATTCGATGCAATATCATCAAAATTCACATAAACATGTTCATCGCATTCGTTGTTTTCCAATTTTTGTACAATTTCTGCGAAAAATGGACGATCATGCGGACACTCACTCCAACATTGCCACATCAATTTATATAATTGTTCGGAGCAAATTTCCGGTCGCTGTAATCTGTGTCCATCAGCCAAATGCTTCAATAGTAGTTCGTTGCACACGTGCGCATATGGTATTCCACCTAGTTAAGTTCCATGAAAAAGAAACCCTCGATTAATTCTCAAATCGAATTACAGTTTGCAGAACTATGTTTTCTGCATTGTTGAATGCTCAATATTTTAATTCCTATGTGATGTTTGCTCTTCCGAGTTTTCATTTATCTATGGTCGAATTAGGTGGTAGACCAAAGAACATGCTATCACGTTGGACTGTCACTGAGTCTCTGTGTAAATGAGACTTCAAATTACATAGAAAGGAAGTGACAGTCCAAAAATGATATATCTTTGAAACACTGTTCTTTGTGATTTGTGAAATGGTCCAGAATAATAGTGACCTTCATCATGAATTAGTATGGAATGAAAAGTGTATCATAGTAAGCTGTGGGAATAAAAGCAAATTCCAATGTATTTTCAATGTAATGTATTTGCGCCTATTACTCAAAATCGTTCGAACTTAAAATTATAAACTGATTGCGCGTATTTCATTTCACACCCAATAAAGCTTAATATGTTCGTATTATAGAAATCGTATATTTGATTAATATCTGTTTGTTCCCAAGCACCCATTGCTCAAAATCGATGAAGATTTGTCGTTTAACGAAACATAATGGTCGGCGGCCATGGCTGCAGTGTTTGCAATAGCAAACAGGTTTTTGGAAAAGTACAACATCAAAAACGTTTTCATGCACAAAGCAAAGTGCACAGAAAACCGAATTTCGAAAAACTTTAAAAATAAATATGAAACAATCAAACATTGGAAATAAAATGAAAAAATAATAAATTTGCTCTTTTATTTCCACATCGTCGATGATACACTTTTATTTCCACACTAATTCATGATGAAGTGTTTTTTCAACGCTGAAACGATGGTCTCTATTATTTGAGCTTTGAACACATTTACCTGCGAGTTATTTAAACAATTACTCGTGTTGAGTCGTGATCTGACTAATGTGCTTAAATGGTTTTGCCTAAAATGCATTCAACTTTACAAATTACTTGTGCGCTAAATTACAAAAAATGAAACCGGAAGTCAAAATTGCGCCCAATACGGTTGCTCTGAATTCCCCATCGAACCATTCTTCTCTGTTTGTAATTTTTATAATTTGCATGCTAATATTTGTCCCATCACATTGTTCACAATGCTTTAGTGCTTAGACAAATTAGCGTGATTTGAAACGGAATCATTTGGAGCATCATTTACATACAAAAGAAGAGCTTTTCTTTTAATTTCAACAGGAAATGCGAAATGAATTTAATCTCAAATAAGAATTGTCATTTCATTTCAATTTTCAATAGTATATTGAAATGTAAGAGCAGCAACTACGTGTAAATATCCTGTAAATAGGTCACAATAAAAATGTGATTGTGCTGTAAGTTACCTAAAGTTCCAATTTCCCAGAGTACAACGGCAAACGACCATACATCACTTTTACTCGTATAAACGTTTTCACGTAATGCTTCAATTGCCATCCATCGTATTGGCAACTGTGAAAAAACAAAAGAGATAGAGCGGATAAACGCCTCTAATTAATAATAAACAAGACATTTAATGATAGTCACGGCAGTGATTCTATTTAATTTATTTGATTCATTTATTCTTAACACAATAAATAGTAATCATCCGTACCTTTTTTGATCTTCGTGTCACATAAATGATTGATCTCGATAGTCCGAAATCCGAAATTTTCAATTGTTTATGTTCATCGATGAGTATATTGCGTGCCGCCAAATCCCGATGAATGATTCCTCTGTCTTCTAAATGCTTCATGCCACGAGCTATTTGGACGGCAAAGCTATGTAATTCTTTATGGTCCAATATACACTCAAGTGATATTGCTTCTGGATTTGGAAACACCGTGTAGTCTATAAGATGTTGTAAATCAATTAATTGCAATCAGAAATACAATCGATATGAACATTGAACACCAAACGCCAAACAATACAAAACATGATTAACGTACCATCAGCATCTGAAATCCGCTTGGTTGATGCAATACTTTCCGGTTTTGTGACAAATGACGCATCCGACGTTCTGTTTCAACGCAAATGAAATGTAGAATGATATAGTTTTACTCTTGAGCCAACAGGAACGTTTGAAAATGAAGGTTGTTTACTTACGATGAATGACATAATTCCAAATAATTTACTTCATGTTCAAGCTTTGCCAGTGTAGTCACTGTAATGGTATTATCTAAGCTCGTCGCCGATGTATGGCTACTGCATCCACTTTTCGGTAGGTTACCATAGCATTTCGTACTTTTATTTCCGTTTGTACTCTGTGATATTAGATTCAATGTACTGCTTGTGCCACTGTCTGTAATTTTACCCGTCATTTGTTTCATTTGTCTCTCCGCTCTACGAGCAGCTATAGTACGTTGTTCATGCTGCTCACGCAGTCTACGTAAATAATTCAACTGTAAACAATTGTGAGAAATTTGAGCATTTTTTGTTGTATTTACTTATTCTCGCTTTGTTGTTCCTTCAATAAACTTCAGCTGTTGGCATTTTAACGCATTTATATCGAAACATTCATAAATAATTCAACTCACCAAATCACCACAGCCAACATACTCCATAACCATCAACATTGGCTGTTTGACCGTACAATATCCAATTAATGCTACAACATTTGGATGGCGAGAGATGCTCTTCATGATTGCAATTTCACACAGAAATTCATCCATTTCCTCAACGTTGTGGTCTTCTGCATATTCATGGTTGAATATCGATTTTTAGTTTTTGCATGAATTGTATTTATACATTCTACTGACTGAGCATGTTCTCAGTGCTGTTTACTCACTTTTTAATTTTTTTACCGCAACAACGCCAGTGCATTCCTTTGGTCCAATGTTATTTGCAACTGCCAAATAAACACTGCCAAACGCACCCTTTCCAATATTATGGCTTAGTTTTAACGATGAATGTGGTATTTCACAGTGTTCAAACTCGTCGCCGTACAGAAAATTCTCTTGAAATTTGATTGGTTTAAATCTGATTTACAATTAGACAGAAATCAAAGAATAGAATGTGATTATTGATACAAATGCAAATATTTGGTATAGTAACGATTTTAAGTAGAGAACAAATTTCAATGGGGACACCAAAATAATCCATAGCGAAATAATGCGTATGATAACAGACTTTGTTTCGATTTAATTCCGAAACGATGCATATTTGCCCGATCTCAAAATTTCCAAATGTAATATTTCGTTGTTTCGGAAACTATGCATATAATTTGTATTATTTCGAATTTTTTGAATTATTTATCAATTGAAAAACCTCTTGGCGCGGTAAAAACTCGTGTCGCAAGCGAAAGCGGTACACAAACTTACTGATATCAATTTTGTTATATTTATTTTTATGGATAACATTTTAGCCAAATATTTCAACAGCGGAATTTAAATATTCACATTTTTAAATCGATAAAAATAAAAATAACCCGCTAGCCGCGTCACAAAATTGATATCAGTAATTTTGTGTACCGCTTTCGCTTGCGACATGAGTTTTTACCGCGCCAAGAGGTTTTTCAGTTGATATCAATACTTTTGTATTGGAACAATCGTAAAAACCATGGAAATGTGAATTATAGAAAATTATTTTTAGTATTAGTTATCACATTTTCATCCAGTTTTGGGGCTTCATATTCGATTTTATTGTAGAACATGCTTCCGAAGCATATTACAATATGAAAGACAATTGTTCATTTCAAATTGGATAAAATTGCAATTTATATAAATTTTCGCTCATTGTTTGAACATAATTTCAGGAAAAATAGAATTTTTGGCCATGGGTGTTTTTTCACTTCCGACCACAATATCTCGAAAAAACGAATTTTCCCAGATATACGGCATATGCAGTATTTTTCACCTATTATCACCGAATCATAGAATCGTGAAAATTATGAAAAAAAAATTCGGATGAAATTTTGACTAAGACCGTTTAGCAACTTCAGTTTTTGGCCAAAAAAAATCTCAGTAAAGAATTATTTTTCAAATTGCTGACATTCAGTTTGAAAGCTGACCTCAATACCTTTCAAATGATACCCATACTGTTTCTTTATGTGTTGTGGTTGAGGCACAGTGAGCGCTAGGAGGGAGGGAAGTGGACTACTGTCCACAGTGATATTTTCATTTGATTTTTATTTTATCAAAATAACTGTTTGGGAGCTAAATGGACGGCGACTGCATACAGCATACACGGCATAGATTTTGTGCATTTATAAGATATATATATATATGTGAGCGTACGAAAAAGACCCTCTCTACTCAGTTCGTGAAAGCATACAATAGATATTCAGTTGGAAATATCCGGATTTTCTACACATTTGGCTTATAATATCGAAATGTCTGTTGAAAATCCCTGATTTTAGCTGGCAAATGCCCGAGGTGTGTTTAGACTCTGATTTTTTCTGATATATGCATATTCTATGCATACACATTGCAATTGGTTTAAAAAATAGTTTTTCTGTTTAACTTTGGATCATGTGCTTTACTCGATGCAATAATATTAGCATGATATCCAAATCAATTTTACAATGGAATAAGATAATTTGAAATAGATTTCCATTGGAATAAATGCATTTTGCTGGTCAATTATTGAAATACTGATCAAAATAGCTTACCCAACACTCGGTACATTTTGATAGAATCCACGCCAATTTTTCACGAATGATTTCGTTAGCAGTAAATGTTGCATACGTCGATAAGTGAATATGAAACCAGTTATTAACAGTAAAACCACAATGAAAAAGCACATTAGAAATACTTTCTGTAAATGAAAAATGAAAGTATTAATGAAATGAATTTATGGTTTGTATTATTATATATACGAATAAAAATTATTGTTGTCAATTTTGAAGCAAAACTCACCACAAAGTGATTGTTACTCGCATACACCACAGTAGTTTTATTTGATTCAACTGAAATTGCAAAACAAAAATTTCTCTGAATCATCACGGAAATTAAAAATCTTGCATTCAAATGTGAACTGCCTGAGGATGCTGATATTCGATAAACGGTACACGATTTAAAGAAACATATGACTTTGTAAATTTAATCATCGAGAATTATTTGCAGACCTTCCAGGTTACAGCTACCGGGCGAAAAATCTATTAAAAAATTTCCATCCAGAGCAGTACAATAGAAGTAAAAAATCTATTAACAGATTGCTCAATACATTCTTGTGCTAGCCCATTTTGCTTTAATTGCGAAAATGTGATGAATTGAAATAGAAATGAAGACATAAAACGCGTTGATTTATTGAGTTTCTCACATATTTCCAATAAATACCATAACTGTACGGCAGAAGTGAAATATGAGCTGGTTTAACATATGAAATGACTCAACATATGACAATTTTGATTTCATATTTTCGGACCGATAAATGTGACAATATCCACCGTCGTGCATATTGGGATTATTGGTGCATATTGCTTAGCAAATTGGTGTTGTCTTATGCATATATGCTAAATATTCCACAATATTCCATTATATTTGGTGATGCAATTTCCTCTTAGGGTGCTCTCGGTAGTCCTCCAATGTGTTGTTTGAATCAAATCACTTTAGGACAAGAACGCGTTAAAGCTGAGAGTGCATTTTCCCTAGTTTACTCCAATGGTAAATGGTCTACTGTAACAAAACACTTTACCCCAGCAGTTGCACACCTCACACACACCTGAGATATGTATATGTTCAACAACAATAGGAAAAGTTGAATGCAAATAAAGATGATGTGTGGTTTACTAGTTACACAGCTGTGTATTTAAATTCTTACTGCCTCATTTGTAGAGTAGCGCAAATTCTTGGTTAAATCAAGTTTGTTCCAAACAAAGGGGAACTTTTTCCGCGATTCGAAAACATAAACTACACTTTGAAAGTTTATTAAATAAATAAAATACGCAACTGAGATTATAACTACTATTGTTGTGAAACAAAATTCGAATTTTTATGAATATCTTTTTGTACGTTGTAAAATTGTGGATCCACTCAATTTCATTTGTTAACCAGCAACGAATACCTGTTTGAGCGCTACATATACTTTCTCTCGAACACCATCTAAGAGTGTCTTCTGTCTCTTTTCAAGCCAATTAGTTGGCGTTAGTATGTAAGATTGAGATGTTTACTTTGTGTACGCAGACGGTGATTAACTGCAACTGTCGAATTAAAAATGCTACGATAGGATAAACTGATGTTCAACTACGCAGCAAACAAAAGTTCATGATTGCTATTGAAAAGCGTATATGGCGGTCATGGATACAGTGAAAAGTATTTGGATTATGCGTTTTATCCAGAACACCAGACGTGCACATTGAGCTCTGCTCAATAAATGCTTCGACATTTTTCCAATTTCAATTGATGACGACGCAAAAGCGTGGTTTGATATAATGTTTGTCGCAACAATTGCGTCGAAAAAGTATTGAAATCCTCTCGTGGTCAAAAACTTTTCGGTAATGCATCGGTTTTATTATAACATAATTTTCGAAAACGAATGATTCTGCATAAGACTGAATTATTCAAATCCATTTAAAGCAGTTTCGTTAACTTTTACGAAAAACGCGTTTTTAATACAAAAAATCCAAGTTAATAAAATACGCTCAAATAAAACCTACCATTGTATGTGTAAGAGCTCTCGTTGCCGGCACACCTTCTGCTATCAATTACATGAGCTTTTATCAGGACATTAAAATCAGTTGAATTGGCTAGAGCTGAAGTTAAATTCACCAAATGATATCCTTCTTTCTTTAAAATGGTATCGTTTGCAATTTCTAATGGAATTTCATGAGCGCTGATATCGAGATTTTGGCCACCCCACCACAGACGGGCATTCGGTTTCATTTGCACACTAATGGGACCAATGGGAATAAATTGCTTGTGAAACTCAACTCCATTTTAAAGACTGAAACGACCAAAACAATTTCAAATAGAATTTACCCTATAAAAATATCGCTAAGGGATACATTTTCCGAGTCCCAGTCGAATGCACCGGTAACAATTTTCCAATAAATCTTTAATAAGTTTGAATCGAGGGTTGCATTCAGATGAACCGCAGGAAGTTCATGTGCATGAGTACAAATGCACACTTCATCAACACAATCTAGTTTCGAATAAAAGTTAAAAAAAAAAAAAAAAAAAAAAACATCAGTTTCATGCGATAAAATTGTCCGAACGCTTGTGAACAAAGTTTCCAACTTTTCAGAAAGTTCAGATTCTTCAAATATGAAATTTGATTGATTGATTTGTAACTTCAAATTGTTTTGGATATTTAATTTTACGGAGCTCTACTAAAATATGGAACGGCCAAAAGTAAATAAATCATTACCAGGAACTGTGTATCTGGTGGTCAGGCGTAGCCTCTGCACATTTATGCCAGTTGTTTGAACGGAAACGTCATAGGTACATCCAAGTCTCACGTAACATATTGGCGATATCATATGTGATGCGATAACATCAACCATTGGATCACGTGGTATCAATACGTGTGTTGTATTCTATGGAAAATTTATTGATGTTATAAATCAAATATGGGAATTAATGCCAATCATGCATATCATACTGCCGGAAGATCATATGCTGGACATGGTGCTGTGTGTGAACAGTGCTCATTCGGCACTGGATGTAAGTGAACATCGATTTTTTGGGCTGGAAATTAACGAAATGTGTAAATTACATGCAAGATTTGTGGTTGAGTATCTTTATCATAAAATCTATATAATAATAACAACAATCCAGCATTCAATCTTGTAATAAATGAAACTTCCGACATTTTCTGAATACAACGTTGTAAATGTTATGGTTATGATACGATACATCAATTTAAAATATGTCCGGTACATAATAACACGTAACAAAAGAGTGCTATTGCTCATCAATCAAAACAATGAACAAAGATTGAACTTCTCATAAGATTGATGAATCATTGTTTAAACCTATCATTGTTTGCATTGAGGCATTTCATAAACATTCCATTTTATTCAGATGACATTGGTTACGGTCTTAAGTTCACATCCATTTCTGTGAGTATATTTATGAAATGCCCTAATTTGAATCATATCGAATAATATAAGTTAGGCTTACCTCCTAAATCAGCTGATCGCCAGCTGATATTCAGCTGGACGGCATCTTTTTCAAACACATTCTCATCGACAACAACAGGTAGCACGGTTAAATCTTTAAATAATGATTGTGGAAAATGTTCATTACAATTGAAATGTCCAATTGATTCAATTGAACTAAGTTTCTTCTTTACAGTTAAATTAAAAGCTAAGATTTTTGACTGTTAACATTTTCTTCATTTTCAACTTCACTTACCAAATAGTGAACCGCGCTGTGGCAAATTTGGAACATCCTGCAACTTTAGATTACAAGTTCAAATTAATAAAACGAATCATTTTTGGGACAACGGTTAAGTATGCTAAAACCAGAAATGATAAACTCTTACCCTGCATTCAATGATGGTGATGTAAAATACGAAAAAGGCCAATGCACGAAATTTTGGTAATTTCAAAGCCCTTAGTTTGTTCAGTGAAATCGTATTCATTTTATGAAAATTTAATTAAATGCGCCTGTTGTTCCAGTTCGTGTATATTACAATTATATTTCTGGAGTGGACGTCATTATCTTGTCAATAAATATAATGATAGCAAATCGATTCTACGAACAACAATACAAGCATTTATTTTCACGATCTAGTATTCGTATACAGTAACGACGTTGTCTTCAAACAATTCTGAAATAAAGATCGCAATTTTTTTAAAATAAATTAAGTTATTATTGCTTAACAGACCGGAAGCAACTAAAATACTGAGAGATAACGATAATTACACAGAAATACAATAGCATAATAAAATACAATAGAACTCCCAAATATTAAAGTCACTTAAAGAACTAAATTAAAACTGCGACATATTGTGGAAAGTTTCACTGTGTATACATAGTCAATTATAATGGACGAACATTATCAAAAGGATGAAAAGATACGTGTCGTATTACATGAAAACGTAGCACAGCTCGCTTTGTTGCTCTGTGATGCGACACGTACATCATCATCCTTTTGAAAATGGTAATGGAAAATATTAAATTCAAATTTGAAATGGACTTAATTGAATTTCACTCGAATTTTAAAGGACAATCATACAAAATATCGTTATAGAAACTGAACCATAGTTTATAATTGCGTTTTATTTCTTACTTTATTATTTATCAATAGTTTCCGTTTATAATAAATAGAGGAATATGATTCGAAGCTTCCACTATATTGTCTAAAACTCAACAATTAAAGAAAATTGCTATTGATATTCTAACAGTTGATTTTAAAAATATTGTTGATGTAACTAGAATGAATTTGAGTATAGTCTTTTTTTATCATTTTATCAGCGAATCGATAAGAACATCAAATTAGATTATATTTCCAGAAGTTCGATGCTGATTGAGATTGAGCGAGCAAAAAATTGAAAGATTGTTCAATGTTCAATCAATAAACAAACAGATATCAATTGTTATCATTTCTTTGAACTTAATTCTGTAATCAATAAGTATTTTGGCAACCAAGTGAACGCTTACGGTGAGCAATTACTTTGTATTTTAGTACACATTCAATTAATGATTTAGCTCATTCATGTTGAGTTTGGAGATTGTTAGATTGAATTCAGGGCACCGCGGCTAATTGCGTATGCTAATTAATGTTTTGTTATCCACGTCTGCGGTGGGAAAGGTTAGAATTTACCCAGCTTTGTAAATTGAAAAGTGCATATAAATTTATATGGGAAATAAATTGCAGGTATCAATTATGCTTTAGCAATAGATTTTATACAGTTGTTTCATCTGAAGAAGTACATCGAATTTATTTAGATTTTGTTATTTAAAATTATTATATAATGTACATTTCTGTTTTATTTGGTGTGATGAGGTAAAGGTATGAGTGTGAATATCTCACCATTAAAACCTACATCTTTTCAAATAGTCAATAAAATGACAGGTTATACAGTGGATGTTATATGGTAGACCAGTCCACAGATGTTCTATTTTAGAACCAAGTAAATGAGATACAATCGGTTGAAAAATCAAAGTTAATTTGCTAGTGAGTTACTATTGAAATTATACACACAGAGAAAAGTGGTATGGATATTTTGTAATGTAATTTTTTTTCTAAAAAAACCAAAGTTCGAATATCCATACCATTTTTTTCGAAAAAAAAAAAAAAATATTTCCAAACAAATAATCATCTGAAATATTTAAATGAACTTTGGCTTTTTTTTAGAAAAAAAAAATTTCATTACAAAATATCCATATCACTTTTCTCTGTGTGTATATGTAAAGATACCACATTGAAGTGAGTAACATGCAAAGATGTATAAGCACAACAATCAACCGATAAAAGTAAGTGTTCGCGGTTTGGCAATACCCTTAACTTCACTCGCCCACGCCAACACATAGCAACTAGCAATTGTGGATGCATTTTGAAATTAACCATGTTTCACCTAGTTTTTAACGTATTTTTTATAAACTGGAACCATTTCAACGACCTTTTCTCTGAGAAATCATTTGCTACAGTCATCAGTTTCTGCAAAAATTGAATAATAAATTCCGACACTGAGCTTTCTTCATTTTATAACAACATTTCTGTGGGTTATATTTCATGCAAAATGATGTTTGTGCAAATTGCATAACGTTGCAAGGAAAAGTCAGTACAAATAAGTTGATCGATAATGCCACGAATCGATATTGACGTTCAATTTCACATAAGATGAAAAACCGCTGAAGGAGGGCAAACAAAGTGGCGCACAAAAAGATCCTGTCCACAAAATGATTGATATCACATTTTACGTGGCGCTAGTGATTTATATGTATATTTTTGGTCCAAATAGTTCAACCACCGTTCAAATTTCAACTAATGCTAATAAGATTTTCGATTTTTCCTTATATGTACGGACGGTTTTGAACTACCCCCTAGACCCTCTAAAAATAATGTCATACATCACAGAAATCGAGACAAGGTACATAGTCACATACATACATTGAGGTGTATCAATTTCAATTTTCGTTTGAAATCGAAAATGTGAAAATTGGCTGTAGTATTGATTAAGAGTAGTATTGATTGATTATTCAACGACAGTGTTCAAGATTACCCACTGGCAGATATGCTAGATAATCTAAAAAACCCCATACATGGAATTGTTTTTTCTACAGAAATTCATTTTGACCACTGCTTCCGTTTAGTTTGGTCCTAAGCTACACGATAACGAATATTTCGCGAATGACATCGGTCAGCAACACATAATCCGAAATCTCGCGTTTATATAGTGTTGCACTCAATAGGTGTATTTTTTGGTGCGCCACTGGCAGGACTGCCGTTCTCCGTGATATTTTTACATTGTTCACACAACGCAACCGTAGCGCGAACATACATTCTTCCCTTTACTTCCATTGAGAAAAAATGTGTTTAAATGGAATTAGAGAAATTCTCTTCCACGCGCAGCCTCCTCCTCCTCCCTTCCTCTAAAGCAAATGGAAACCAAAAACAAAAATCTTTATCATACAGATGCTTTAGACCCACTAAACATAAACGCTGAAACTAACTCGTTTAAGTGAAACAATTCCATGTTAGATGAATTTCATGAATCCAGTCAGAATTTTTGAATCCGGACGATTCTCTTTTATTTCACGACTACACATGAAAATATGATTATATTGTCGCATGTCTATCCCTTGGGTGTTGTCTTCAGTGAATTCATGAAAAGCATTGTTAGTACTTGTGGCCACTGAACACAACAATATCGTTCTAAATTCTTTTGAAATGAAACATAATATTAAATCACAAAAGCGATTTGCGAACATGAAAGATGTAACGAGTACACACGAGCTTACGTATTTTACGAATTTGAATTCATTTTCACATTTTCACTCGAACTCGCACTAGTTCTCGCAAATACCTATGTGTTGTTTGAATTTGACACTCCGAATTTTCTGTTTTCATGGGTTGAAGAAACCTGACTATATTAACAAAAGCTGCATTGGCACTCATGATTGAAATGAAGGCATTGATAAATGTTTCATTTCAATTACGTCAAAATGTATGACAAAAAGTATCAATTTCGATTTGAATTTGGTATTTCCGTTACTCCTAAACATGCAGAGGGAAATATAATGACTGGGCTTTACCGAAAAAAGTAAGAAAAAAACAATATATGTTCGATAGAATGGATGATGAATGGTTTCAAATGGTAATCCTCTTCCTATACAATAAGACAAATGACACAATTTTTGTTAGTTGATAAACATTCCAGAAGTTTGCCATTTAAATGATTCCATCGTTTATCACAGCATTATTAACATGCTCTGCAGACTTCTAATTCCTGTGAAATGAATTTTGTACACGCTATCAAATTGAAGATGTATTTGACTTGGGTTCATTGTTTATTTTACATAAAAATGTTCCAAAATTGTGGTGATTCTTTTGCGATGCCATCTAAGAGTATTGTCGGTCTTTTAACGTTGAAAATTAATAATTGCAAAAGCCGGTTAATGGTACATAAACAACCTTTTCACACTTTTTGGAGTTTATTTAATTTTGGCTATTCCATTCTATTGCATAGCATGGATATCGTTTAACATGGTCCCAGTCAAATTGAATGTTTACATTTAAGATGGTAGGTTCTTATGACTGAATATGACATTTTTAATGAAAAAAAATCTATAAAAATCATAATTTTTTTTGTGTACATATTTTCCCCTGAATTCAAATTTTTGATATTAATTGAATCAGAGGTTTGTTTACCTCTGACTTGTCGCTCTTCTCAAAATTAATTTGTCTGCAATTGACAATTGTTGACGTTAACCTAAATTTGTCTCCCTCTTCAAGCTATAACTATTTCTATACCAGAAACATCGAATGTTGAGATTGATGACAGTTGAGATTTTCCTCCGTTTTGCGATCGATTGATGATTTTCTTTTCGATTTCGAATCGAATAAATATTAAATTATCTTAACGAGCGTTTCTATGTGATTTATTCTTTCACATTCTTCAAAAGTATGATAAGTTCCCTCTCTTTCACATATAGATATGAGACCATATTTTATACGAATCTATTCTATATCGATCAGTACACACATTTTTGTATTATTCAATTCAAACATGAATCCTTAAAATGCAAGCATTGAAAGTAATTTCAATTCATTTTGATCGTCGATGCTATGAGGTATGATGCTTCACGACAGAATGTGCTATTTATCCTTTTCAACGTCAAGTTTGTTGTTGCTACCCAATTGCCTACAATTATAGAACATCTTCTCTTCTAAAGTGACTTTGTGAACAAAAAAATTGAGTTACCTATTCGTCAAGTAATCGATACTTTCACTCGAAATGAGGACAAAGCAAAGGGCTGTTGGCAACCTATAATACGGAAGAAGTTTTTGAAGCGGAAGTTCTAACATTACATCTAATTTTCCAGTTTTTGAATAGAAAACCGACGAGTAAAATATAAACTTGAGATAATTTACTGAATGACAATCAAAATGACGTATAAAGATGTGTTCTTTCAAACCAATATGAAAAAAAATTAAATTAATGTATTGCGCAAACTGACGTATTAAGAAAATGTTTATAGTTTTTTTTTTTTGCTAACGTCTGATTGAATTTCAACTGGCAAGAAATGATAGAGCAACAAACGTAAATGATTGATGACAGTGGGAAATCGGTATTTTCACTTGCACAGTCTCTCAAGGCTTCGTTTTAATGCGAATATGACTGGGTGCTTGCAAACAAACTATGACAGATAGCTGACGCAGAAACTCTCGTTACTCATTCGACTTCAGCACTCGCTATCATATTTCTTTGTTGCGCAATTTCAGATTACAATTCTAAAACGAGTAATTGTTAATTATTAAAATGTTCCAAATTGTTACAGAAACAAACAAATAACATAGAATTTCGAGAAACTTTTTCATACTTCTTCACATTTGTATATCATCATATATGATTCTAGGAATTGAATGTCGACTAAAGTGTCGAAGTGTCTGACAACTTATCTAGCTCACCAAGAATCATAGACTGTGAGCTGTCCCACAATGTCAAGCCGACGATGTGACATAAATGAATCTTTTTTGCAAAACTCACTGAAACGATCAAAACATGTTATTTGAGTTCTATCAACTGAATATAATTTCCTCAGTTTCATCATCTTGGGCTTATCTTGTATTATGTAAATATTTCTTATTCAAATGTTTGGTGCATTTTTATTCATAAAAATGAATAAAACACGGCGAACGAGCGTACACATTGTTTGTCAAGCGTGTGAGATGAATGAAAAGAGCCTTTTCAAAATTCATTGAAATAAACTGTTCCAATTTGTTAGTTCGAAGTTGTAAGTTGATGTATCTCCCTAATCCAAAGCGACATATTCAGAGTATTTAAGATAAGAGGTAAAAAAACGCTTGTTCTTCATATTAATAATTCAATTAATAACACTTAATTTAGATCAACCATCCCAGTCATATTCCTTTGCAACAGATGAAAGCAAAAAATAAACTTGAGACTTAAAACAGATACAAAACCGAGAAATTTTTTGCGGAAAAACACCTTTACGATGACATTCCCACGGCTAATCTCAAACTCGTGCGGCTAGTCGCAATGCGATAAGTACCGTGGGATTATTACGAGCAATGCGTATACACTTTGCGTAAACAATGAAGTTTGTAACAATTTTCTGCTCACAAATGTTAACTGAACTGAACAACCTGTTACCGAGGTGAAGTTGTTCACCTTTCGATATATAACATTTTCCGCAACGCACCGCATTGCGTATACCCGGCGAATATTCTCATTACGGCTATTCGCATAATTCTTCTCGGGAAACCATTAACACAATCAGAGGAGTGTCTTCCTTTTTAATGAAGGTGGAAACAGTATTTTCTCATGTCGTATGTGTTCTTAAAATCCTCTCACGTCTTTGCTGAAAAGCTGTATTCTTTTGTTTTATATTTGTGGAACTGAAAAAAATGTAGGTTAAAAACGAAGGCGCTGACATGATGAAATTACAAATGGAATTGGGAGTGACGAAAACGAATGCTCTACAAGCAAGCTATCAATTATATAGCTGTCCATTGGTAGACTAATAACATTTTTTGCCCAAGTCTTTTAGCATTCGAAAAACTTATACCAAAAAACTAGTCATTTTGATGACTCAATTTGGCGGCCAATGGAAATAATGCACTATAATTAATTGGTGGGCATCCACTTGAGTAAATATTTGCTTTGTATGGTTCGATTTCAATGTCAAAGCAATAAAAATCACCGTTCAACGCAATGCTCATTGAATACTTGAAAAATTCTTTTGGTTATTCCGTCAAATAACAAATTCTTAACGAAAAGAATCCTTCAGCCGCATGATAACTATAGTGAACTATTGTTTTGAATTTTTTTGTTTGATTAGCTCCATTTCTTGCTTGACGCTTTCTTAACAAATCGCATCACCAGTTGGTTAGACTGACTCATACAACAGAATTTAAAAGTGATTTTTACAACGCAATTTCTGTCAGCAAACGGATATTGATATAATTTAGGGAAAAGAAACATGCACACGTTTTGTATGATCGAAAATGCGTTTGAAAATGTGAATTCATGGAAGAGCGCAGTGTCAACGTTTTTGAGCCATCACGTCACTTCCATATAAACTAATGCTTCATTTGCATTGTAACTTGGTGACAGTTCGACGTGACACCGTGCTCTTGGTTATATCTCTGCAAAAAACAATGTTTCGACCAAATGTCTTTGGCTTTTACAGAAACAACACTTTTGCTTTAGGCAGAAAAAGTTGAATGTTCTATTCACCCCACAAATTTTATTGATTTTTTTTTTTCTAGCGAGTGAATATGTTCAAACAGAAGGAACCCAATATCGCTAAACGACACATTTTAATGGTATTGCACATGTTCATCAGAGTGCAAATACATCAAACGAAATATCAGTAATTCGCTCTTGCGAATGTCACATTGGTAGCACCTAGCTATCATTAATATTGTTTTACTCCAACGTCAAATGTTTGTTAACGACAGGTGTTTGTTAACGAACTCTTTCGATTTTTTTCAATTTCAGGTTAATTCGTGACCTATGGTCAGAACAAGTTAAGATAAAAAAAACACTCAGTCTTACCTTCAAGCTCTTTTTACTTTTAATTTCTTACATTTTATTTTCTAATTTAATTAATCGGATTAGAACTTTTGGTTTCATACTACTTCAAAATGTATCAATAGCCTGCAAATGTAAAAACATCTTTTCGGTTTTAACCCTAGAACTCGTCCGAATCTCAATGAAGCGAACTGAGCTCGAAGGCTTAAAAATATGAATGAACTGAACGAAACAAACAAAACAGTTTTAATGAAGTGGAATTGAACTTGAGCAGTATTTTGGTATTTCATCAAACATCTTCAGGGTATGCACCAACAACTTCTTCCTCGACCTTTTTTTTGAAAACCATTATGCATTGACCATTTGCATTATCTAGCTTTACTTCCGGGTTCAGAAGAATATGTTCTGTATGTTAGATAGAAATGTGAAATATTTTTTGAATAATGAGCCTGAGTCTGACAATGTATTGTTTATAAACAATTATTTTCGGTTTCTTTTCCCGCATCTTTTTCTCACGTTTCTGCGTTTTTTTTAGTCACAAAACACAATAAAATGATTTTTCAATTTTGCGATTTAGTAAGTTTTTAGAATTTACATTTTGAACGACCGAATTAATTTTTACCATTCAATTTCGATTATTGCCTGGAAGTCATATTCCAAGAGAATATTAATTAATCTCAAATCAAGTGTTCATCTATTTCAATCTTGTGTTTTTGTCATCTATGCTACGAACCTAAATCAAATCATTCTTCCACATATTTGTTTTTTGGTGAAATGTTTTTATGAATATCTTTTGGATGTTTTCTTCGAAGAAATGTTTCGCATCCGCATCATAATTTTGCGTTCAATGTTAATGACATGTCAAGCACCGTTTCATGTGATAAGATTTTAGACAAATCATTGCAAATTCGAATGACAATTACAAAATGTGTCACATACTTTATGACATGTGTTGTTCTTCTTGTCATGCAAATTGTCAGTAATCAAAGCTAAAATGTTGAATGTGAAAGATGAACCTATTAATATGTTAATGAATGTGCATCTAACCATAAGTGCCATTTCAGCACTTGTTTTGTTGTTCCATCAAAAGTTGAAGTCTTTCATCAAATGATATTCAATTAATCACATAGACTTTAACCCTTTCCCCCTGATTTTGACATTTGCAAAATGTTAATTAGTAATATTTCACGTTTAAACTTGTGGTATTGAAGATTGCTGATGAAAGATAGGCGCAGACAATTTTGAAAAAGATGATGGAGCGCCATTGTATGATACTCGACGTTTGATTAGCAAAAAAATAATATTATGTATTCGTATACGGTTAACGCCACAGGTCAGTTCATTTAATTAATGGCTAGGTCTATTGTAGCTTTAACATGTTTTAAATAATTAATTTATTCAAATTAATAATAATTCTGATTTACAGATTATCAATAACATAAATGCAGTTGAATTATAGAAAAAAACTGTACCACTTGCCAAGTGGCACTTGGCTTGTATTTGGTCTCGTCAAGAAATCCAATCAAAATTTTTACAATATGAAAATATCAGAGGATTTAATTTGCATATATTGCCGTCCTTAAAATTGTTTATATTGCATTTTTCCAACTATTTTTATATTGCATTTTTGCGCGAACATGGGAAATAATTCAATTTTTGAAATAACAAAAAAATCCAGTTTTTATTTAAAAGATTTCAAACGCTGTACAAACGCTGTTTTGGAAATAAAAATAATTTGCGCCTATGAAATTCGTTGAATAAACTTATTTCTATAGTAAAATTACTTGATCTTTCTTATGGAGATGGATTTTTTGAGCTACATGTCATAGTTTTCTCAAAAAATCAATTTTAGTTTAAAAAAAAACGGGTGGCTGAATACTTTTTTTACTGACTGTATGTGTTGTATGCCACATATTATAAATGTAACGATAATTGTAAAATTTTCAATATAAGTAAGTAGTAAAAGAAAAGAATACTATATCATACATAAATTGTTCGAATGGCTTGTAAATTGTTTGGTTGGCTTAGAATTGATAGGAGTTAAATCGAGAAGGAAATTGCTATTTTGTGAATTCGCATATATTTGCAAGAATATTTACACTGTTTGATTTGCAATTTCTCCCTATAGTTAGATATCGCCGAAGGCATCTGATAATATTCGAATTTTATGGATAAACATATTTTCAAACTATCCTGCTACAGAACTTACGATTTTCTAACTAAAAGCTTTATATTCACTTCATTGATTAATTTGTCGGCGTAGCTTCCCCATGGTCGGTTTTATTAAATCATTATTTTTCATGCCGAACTCACGTTATATCTTAATATATGTTTGGCTCATTGGTTTTCATAGTTCTCATCGCCCAAAATAGGCATGGAGGTGGACCATAAAACCGAGTGATTAATATGTGTCCGCTGTGAATAAATATTAGCCATTTAACCACAAAAATTAATTGGAAATACCAAGAATGAATATTTGAACATTGTCTTAGTCAACCAAAGGATATAACAATGCATGGTTGAGCTCTCTATTGAGTACACACTACACAACACAATTGAAACACACACACACACACAAATTTGTAATGCTTTACAGGAAAAATTGGCAATGCTCACTGTCACTATTCATTCAGTCTCACTATTCATTCAACTTACACAGATAACAACATCTATACCAGATATTTGGACTGAATGAACTCTATTACATTTGTTGGAGTTTCACTACACTTGAATTCGTGAAACATTTTCCGATTTTATGCGGAGCAAAAGCGTGTTGCTCACTCTAAGCGTGACATCAGAATGAACACACAATCAACGATGGGATCAAGTACAAGCCGGTCGACTGTTTGGTTTTATGAATTAAATTTAGCGCCGGCGCTGGTGTGCTATTGAAATTGAGAGTTGGAAATGTAAAACTGTTTGGTTCACAATCAATTGGACATGCAATTGGATTTATTTTTCATTTACCAATTTAGCATTTACTGGGAATGATGAAAATCTTTGCCACAAATCGAAAAGTCCATTACTCATAAGCATTATTTCTGAATGAAATCCTCTTAGATGTTCTGCTTCAGCTTTCCGCAGCTACACATATCAAAGGGTATTTCATACAGAATGGCTCTCGCGTAGTTCAAATGATTCTGACAAACCATCACATTTTTACATTTCCTTTTTCATTGTAAATGAAAAATCATTTCCTATCCATTTCATTTATTCTCACAACATGTTGCAACAGGGTTTCTGATTGTGCAAAACCATGGCTTCTTCAATGGCTGAATTGCAGCCATTCAAATATGTAAGATCAGAATTCATATTTGGTATTTTCGATGCGTTGGCTACGATTAGCAGATATTTAAATGCACGTAAAACGACGAAGCCCTGGACCATATTGCTTTTTGAAAATAATTCAAATTGAATTGAAATGATATTGCAAGCAATAAACAAATGCTGGAAATGGAATTCCGTGAACATTTCTTCAATCAAATCCCACATCAATAAAACCGAAACGGAAACTAGTACGCGTTCAGATTTCGATTTGAATGAATCGATTTCCGAAATTTTCCACATCAAAGCATTCACAACCTCCACCTAACATCTCATTTTTTTCATCCACATTTCGGGGACGATTTTTTGCCATCATTGGAATTCGATATCGAATGGTTTTTACGTGAAACTGTTTATATTTCACTTTTTGCATAATTCACGTCAAAAGATGCAATTTATTTCGTTCAGTTTTAATGCAAATATGCATTGAAAAAAAAACAAACATGTTTAGAACAAACGGAATGAACAAAAAAAAATCTTTCGTCCAATTGTTATGAAATGTTCACTGTTTTTGTTGTAAATGTTCAAAATGGATATTAAATTTCCTTTTGAAATGCATTGCTTGAACTGTCCATATCAAATGTTTTCAATAAAAGGTTGTTTGAATGAATCCGGATGTATTTTGCATGGAATTTCATTAATAAAAAAAAAATATCCTTAGAAATTATAATTGAACATTAGAGAAGCATAGTAGCTATAATGGAATCGTACAACGGAAATTACTTTTACCTTTTTTCAAATTATTCTTCTCCATTTGCTCACCAGCTGAAGCATAACGTTGCAATCAACGTATTGATACCATGAGAAATCATCCCACAATGCCATCGCCATTACAACACTAGTAATTGAAAAATGCACATTTTAATTTGATCACCAATTTAAATTTTGCCCATAGGTCGTTTGAAAATTTCAAATTAAAATAGCTGTGTTTGTCACTCGAGTGATCACTCTATTCAATAGCATCTTTTTTTTGCATTAAAATGATAACATCATAAATATCAATCTCATTTCAATTTGAATGAAAAACGTTCGAATCCAATTTAATAGCTTGCTCAAGCTTAGGTCAATGAAATCTATAAAAATGCCAGACTAAGAAGACACTGAACGCGGAACATGAAATTTGAATTGAAAAATTCGGAATTAAAAAACTTTCAAATGATTTTAACAAGTTCAACATCCCTTCTGGATATATTGAACTCTTCAAAACTGTGAGATTTTTTATTCTCAATTTCATGGTTTGTTGCATATGGAATAGGTCATTGAAACTCTAAACCATATTTCACTTTCATTCTCTCTATGTTTGAAATTAGAATTAATTTAAGCTCGTGCATTGTTTGTCACGTTCATTGAAAGCGAAAGCAAAACCATCGATTAAATGGATTACAAACAGCTTATGCGAACAATGTGTAAGGATAATTTGGTTGACGACTTTTAATCAAAATTTAATGTTCACCCGATGGAATTTGTTCGAGATTCCTTTTGAATTGCATTTTATATGTTATTTGAAATCCAATAAAGTTGAGTCGAGTTTTCGGGTGATACACAACTTAAGATGCATTTAAACCATTTATATACAGAAAAATATCAGCTACTCCATCGAAGATACAATAAAATGTGAGAACTAGATTGTGTGTGGGCCCCACACTATGGGGTGCAAAACTTTCGTTTTGTAAAATATATTAGTATTCAGTTGATATTAACATTGCGTACATTGCGGACATTGCGCATCGCAGCGTGAAAACTATCGACCACCATAAACAACAATTGACAATTTGCAAGCATGTCTCCAACACTATTGTAGTCACTATGACTTATAGCGTCTGGCGTTCATAGAAATGCGTTAGTTATCATTTATAACTTATGGAACATGTCAAGCATTTAGCGTCTTTAGAGTCTGTTCAGAGTTTCTAACAGAAACGGCAATCGGCAGATACTATTTACTTTACGTTTTATTCGGAATCTAAATAGTGCGGCTTCGTTACATCTACTCGGAAGAAGGAATGAAAAAATGAGGCCGAAAAACCACGAAATGTATTAATACATTCATAAAATTTTCTAAAATTTTAGAATTTGATATTGATGACAATTTTACTGAAAGTCATGTTTAGCTTTAAGATCTTGCGAATCACACGTTGTGTTGATATTTTTATTCCTTTCATGCACACAGAAGAAGAGAATAGTAACATGTTCATCGGATTTCCAGAAATGCGACAGGTACTTTAATACAATATTAATACGCATGAATATATAGGTAGAAGCGGACCTACTCACAGCTCGTACCTGTTTAATTAAATTTTCATATTTGAATTTTTGAAAAATCCCAAACGCTTCTTGTGGAAATGTAAAATACTGGTTGGTTTATCGGATAGTAATATTTAAGTTAAAATTGGTTGAATCCAAAACTTTGAAACCGCACAAGTCATGGATAATTCTTTACCTGCAAGCTAATTCTTTACCCAATACTTAAGTATCTGCGATTTCTCATACAAGCTTAAAAATCATTTTAATATCGAAAATGTTGGTTTTGCGTATGTTCGCAACCAGCCGAAAACAATGTTGTTGAAATAGAAACTTGTAGCAACTTTCGTTTCGCAACACATGTCAACATCAAATGACAGCTGATTTCAATTATTTTCAAATATGGAACGATTGACAGCGCCTCACAGATTCCTCAAATGTCATTGTTTCTTATGGAATCGTCAAAGAGGTTGCTATTATGTGCGATTGCTTTGAATCAAAAGGAAATTACTGCTTCTTATTGTAGAATAGAAAATGATGTTACGTGAAATTTCATGTGGAGAAGAAATTAAAATTGTTGGTTATGGCTTTATAAATACCACAAGTCAAAATGTTGACATAAATGCTCACAAAAATGATAAATTATCATTATAGCAACCGAACGAACGAGAGTAGTAAATATCTCTCAGGAGGTAAGCCCGAACATGCGTTGGTGTTTCTTTTTCCTCTTCTCACAATAGCATATATTGTTAATGTAAATTTGGTCTCTGACAAAAAAATTTGATGACCGGGGATGATTCTTCAAATTAAAAATACTCAGCTCCTAGACTTGGACTCCAGATGAGTATACTCGATGGATATATCCAAGGTCAAAATTTAGTTTATGTTAATGAGTTTGTATACAAATAATAACTTTTGATATTTTAATATTTATTTGTCTGTATTATGTTACACTCATAAATATTTCATGTGTACAATGAAGGATTCGTAGTGTATGGCATTTCATGAAAAATGTCAACAATTGAAAAACCTACTGAAGGTATCATTCACAATGTCTAACGGGTATGCCCACTCAATAGAGATTTAAAAATACACAAACTGGGTGAAGTTGATTGAATTCGTAGCCATTGTTCACAAGTTTTGATAGAAGATGTGCTATATATCAAGCGAAATGTGGAAAATCATCTAGTTACCTAATCTTTGTTGATTCTTATCCTCTTTTGTTCAGAAAATTGCATTGCAATAATTGATTTCTAACCATTGGTTTCGATTCCAATAATTGATAATATTTTCAGCATTCAAGTGAAATAAAATATAAGCGTAGGTTGGTTATCATTAAGATGCATTTGTTAGTTGAGCTTTTCTCAAGAAACTGTGACTTAATGCATTGGCAATTTTTCGTGTAAATGCATAAAAGATATTATTGCCACAGTGGCATTGCTACTTTGTATAGATATTCATTATATATATGAGTGAATTTATAATAAGACTATGACCTTCGATGCTTTGTTGTAAATCAGAATAATAGAATATACAAACAAATTTCGTTGTGAACTGTGATATCCTAGGGGCTCGGAAATTCAACATACAGAATAAATATAGCGCATGGGTTGATGATTTTATTCAACTGTTATATAGAAGTGTTTCGATCCGTTCACGTTGTCGGAACTGTAACGGTAAAATGTTTCGGACCCTATCTCTGCTGCTAGCAGTTGACCGCTATAACAGCGCGCATTTATCGTAAACAATTTTTTTGGAAAAAATAATGCCCAAGGCGAGATATATTGAATGTTTCACTTTGCCCCACTTACCCCTACATAACGAACCAAAAATCTCTATTTTTGAAGCGAAATTATTTGCAGCGAACTTAATAGGAGCGGGCTTAATTCCAGGGCCACAGGAATAATTTCGCGGAAATAAGTTCCAGAGCATTACGGTATTGATTCTAGAGGAATAATTTCGTCGTGCTCAACGGAAATAATTCCAGCGGAGTTATTGGTGGACGCTGATTATAATCCATATTTCTGCATATAATTGCGCATAACACGGATATTTTGCGGATTTGTTGACATCAGAACGCATGGCAACGATTGTGAATACAGGCATACGCACAGAGCTCAGCGGCTGCTATGCGTTTGCGTGTAAATGCACACAAATCGGCCAATTTGATTATAGATATTGCACTGGAATCAACCATTGGAATCAGTACGTCAACTGTCAAAAATGTAGCTGTGTGTGGTAATACCATTTTTGTTACCCATTTTGTTTTGATGATTGAGCCCGTGTCGTCGCTGTATATGCAAAAAAATTAGGCATAAACAAACATCAAAACAAAGTGTAAGATGTGCAAAGGCACGAAGTGGTCAACAGAAATGGTGTAGCCAGTTTGGAAGTGATGTTTTTTTTTGACTTGGGAGTAATTATTTCTTCAAAATTTACAGAGTTGCTTGACTTAAACCCTTTTAAAACACTCTCCATTCGAAACGAGGCGCATCCGCGCAAACATGCTAAAACACACAGCAAAAATCGGATGACCATCGTTCTTCTAATCTGTGCTACAGATAAGTCAGTTTTGAATGCTGAATTTAGTATTACAGTTAACCAAAATACTTGAGTGTGAATAAATAATATACCACAATTTGAATCAAAATAATAAACCATTATATTAAGTTTGCAGTATTAGACAATTTAATGAGTCAAAACAGTACACTCTCAAAAATTTAAATACACTGCTATACGATTTTTCGTATAGTACAGTGGTTTAACTGCTGTGCGTATTAAGATATACGATTCTTTGGATAGTAGCTATATAAATGTATTGTACAACAGGAACGAAGAACATCCGAACAAAATAGAATACACAAATTGCTTACTATACCAAAAATCGAATAACTTAATACGCTCAGAAGATAAACCACTATACAATACGAAAAATCGTATAGCAGTGTACTGAAATTTGTTTGTGTGTAATGAGTAGAACTAGTGAAATATTGAAATACTAAAACAGAGGTGTGTGAACGAAAAATGTGTCAATTTTAACTAATATAAACAAACTGAAAGCAAGACAACAATGTCACAAAAGAAAAAATCAAAACAAATTGAATAAATCGGAGTCGATGTTGCCTTTGTCCAAATCCATCGCTTTTTGCGTCTCTGTGTATACACATACTTTCGTATGCATCCAGCTTCTGTTCGTTGTTTACGCTCTTTAGTAGCCAAACGTTATCTGCTGATATTTGCATATGTAGTTGTTCTAATGCGTGTGATGTGAACGCTGATTTGCTTGGCTCACTAATTTGAAATACTATGGCCAAACAAAATGATCTGTGAGAAAGAGATTTGATGAACACAAAAAAAACATAAAAAACAATGAGCCAAGAAAATCAGCGTTCGCTTCACATTCTTTGGCACACTTCCGACGTAAGCAACATGTTGTATTGTTGATGAATTTACGGCTCGTAGCCGCCATCATTCATTCGATACAATCGATTGCGATTTGCTGGGTATTTAAATACAATAGCATATTATTAATATGCCCATCATTGACAATGCGTTGAATCGTTTTGTTGTAAATGAGTGTAAATGCAATTCAGATATTATACCAAGAATACTTGCGCCAAAAGCCCGGACGCAACCTTGCCCTAGCATACTCCATCAGATATAAAACATTTGTAAATCTATTCATTTTATTTTATCAATGGCGTAGGTTCATCTTTTATAACCGTCATAACGAATACATAATTTATGATTGAAATCTAAGTCATCAATAATAAAGATGATGTCTAACAGTAACGTTCATTATTGTAATCTATATGCATATTCTCCTCAATAGACAAGGAATTAACACAATAAAATGATGAACATATCCATTGTATCAGTTTAATTATCAATCACTTGATGCTCCTTTGATCACTTTCGGTATGAAAATGTATAATTATAAACTATAATTAGTTAATTATGACTTTCATCACAATTTGATATTTGCATCAGCTGATGTAATAATGTTGATCCGAACGAAAACGAAAGTGATTATTGGATATTAAATCTAATCCTTCAATTCAAGAAGTAATCTTGTAAGAAATAGTCGATATTAAATCATAATGAAAAAAAAGAAACAATTCAAAATATTCAGCAAAAGTGCTAAATATCCGCAGCGAGAATAGAAAAGAGTGTTCAAAATCCTCATCATGTGTTCAAAATCCTGTTTAAAATGAGTTGAAGAACACGTGTAACATAACATGCAGTTAATTTATTCGGGTATTGAACTGAACAGAAGAAAATTTCATAAAATTATGAACACTTTGAGCATATATCAAATTATAAAAGGGATTTTGTGTTTTATTTTTCAAAATGAAAATATACTGCTCTTTACGATGCCAAATATTTGCATAAATGCAATCGCTTACGAAAGCTTTATCTTGGATTAATTTTCGGTACAAAACCCGATGACGCTCTGACACATTGTAATTTAGCTTAAAATAGTTTTGTTGAATTAGCAACGGGTTGGGTTAAAACATAAGTTCATTTGAGTTCATTTTGTTCAGTCCACAGCATTGGCAATATGTTCTTGTTAATTTTATTAGACATAAAATTCAATAGTGGCAAAGCTTAAGTACCACTATAAAAATAAACTCGAACAATCAACAATAGATATGGAATATGAATGTGCTTCTGTTTTTCTTTTGTATCCAAATAGATCTCATTGAAAACGGTTGCGAAATGAATCAAAGCGGTGAATTGACATTTACAAAATATGGATTCGTGTTGCCTGACAAAAGGATGACGGTAAAGGCAGTTCAACAACTTGTGTACTGCAGCATGCTGCCTCTATAATTTTCTTCAGCCAGCCGTGGTAGTTCACACATTAACTGAGGGGAAACCATGTCGCTTTCTCTGTTGGGGTAGGTCCTTGTTTCTTGTCTCCAGTGTGTGTGTGTGTGTGTGTGTGTGCGTGATTTTTAATATAAAAAAGCTCCTTAGGAAATAATAAGTATGAGATGATGTAATATACCGGAACGAAGTTATGTAAATTTTTGGTGTATTATATTAAATCAACGTCCTGCCGAGAATAATTTTTATCATCACATCTAATATATCTTTGTCCAGATTTTATCAAAACAAATTGTCTTGGCATGCCATTTTATGTCTATCATATATATACATTCTCACCTATAGAGATTCTAAAGGAATATTCTACAAAGCATCTTAAATGTTTGAAATTAACCCTCTAGTGCAAAGGAACGCAGTCAGGTTCGCCTTTTGGCGGTCTTCATAAAATTATCTTCAAAATGTAAACTAAGCACCAAATTGACTCACTTACCATTTAAATTACATCAAACAAAGTTTAACTTTTAACCTTACATTTGTTTTATGATTGTGAATTAAGTGGTTATTTAGTTATAAAGATGGATTTGACAAAACAAAATATTTGGGTTCCGAAAAATTCTCAAATTTGACACTTCAAAACAATGGATTTGTATGTTCTCTGCTTTTTAACTAATGATTTTTTTTGAATAAACTATTTCAAACTATGAGACTATTTTTGTAAGCATTCTCACACGAAAATTAACTAATACTTTAAAAAAATCTCTATAAAAAAATGTATGCATTAGAGGGTTTAATAAACATGTCAGTGACAGCTGCTGGATCACAGGTAGTCAATCACCATGGCCATGGCCATTGGTCACTCACCATCAAGTGTTTTCGTCGAAGCATTGAAGATGTTTCGTTGCTACCGAGTTCGAGTGCAATAAATATGAAACACACAAACTTTCAAACGAGGGAAACAGACGAACACGATAATCCCTGTCGTATCGCAGAATCTAGCGCAGCATCCGAAATATGAGTTTTCTCGGTAATTCACTTTCTAGAAATTGAATTCGATATTCAAATTGTATATACTATATAGGCGCCACCGACTTTGCCTTTGAATTCTATATCATTTCTACACACTCAATTCAGAGGTAGCAAAATATTTTCAATGTGATGGTGAAATGGCATTTTACTGCCATTTGGTTTGCATTTGGCGGTAATTTCTATATAAAATTCAAAATTTTCTATCAACAATCGCACAGACAATTGTAATCGACTACAGCCAAAAATATTGGAAATATATTAGTATTTATATTCATCAGAGTGCAACACAATTATTTGTTCGGTGTTCACCTCTCGCTCCGATATCCATAGCTACATAGAGATGGAGGAATAGAAGCAAAAAGAAAAGAAGAAGAAGAGAAGAAGAACCCACAAATATTCACATAGCTACTAATATTGCGTTTCTGCTGCTTCTTTCATCATAACGAAGTATCACTGTATGCTGAAACGAGAGGTGCTGAACCACAAATCATATTGTTGCGCTCTGACAAATTCAAATTATATTACAACAAGTTCGGTAGCCGATAATGACTGTGTGTGCAATTCTTGAAAATAGATTTTTGTATTTTGTATAGAAATTACCGCCAAATGCAAACCAAATGCTGGTAAAATGCCACTTCACCACTACATTGAAAATATTTTGCTACTTCTGAATTGAGTGTGTACGGTCCGGAATTTTTCGCAATAATTTGTACAGGAACGACATCACTTTGAAGGTAACATACATGCGCGAGGTAAACAAACTCAAAGGGGCTTTGAGCCCTCCAAAAAAACCAATTACCCACCCCGCAAGCGCTTGTATTTATAGGTATTATCTGTGACTAATAAAAGTTCCTCTTATGAAAAATATGGATATTCATTTGTATTAATGCTACTCGGTTGTCCAGCCTGCGTAAATATAATTACGCACTAATAAATAGACACCCTCATTTCGCTTAGCTTTTATTATTCAGTTCTTATCTGGCTTTGTATAGCCCAAAGGCGAAGAAATCATGCGGATATTTATCAATCCATACAAACAGTCACCGAACATTGCCGCTTAAATGCTTCATTGTTTGTATGTATAAATGGAATATAATTTTGTCGCGGATGATACATTTGAGTGAATTTTAGACATGCATATTCGTACCGCAAATATATTAATGATTTTATGTTGCGAAATGTCTCTGTTTGTGAAATGATCAGTTATTTTCAAACGATATAAACATTAAATACACGTGATATATTAGTATTATTTATGTGAAGTACATTCTTTTACAAAGCATTTAATTTTCAATAAACAGTGTTTACTAAACACTTCTTACTTGGAAGCAAAGTTGAGTTCGTAGAACGAATACATGTTATTTTTAACAAAAAATAGAGATGCTTGCAATTTTGCTGGTCAAAACCAGCGTTTTAGAATATCGCTGTTACTCTTATGTGCTATGGAAATATGTATGGAACTAATGTTATAAAGTTTCTCGACAAAAAACCCTACCAGAGGACATACTATCACGTTGGACTGTCACTGAGTCTCTGTGGGAATGAGGCTTCAAATTACATAGAAACGAAGTGACAGTTCAAAAATGATATAACTTTGAAATACTGTTCTTTATAGAATTTATCCAAAATCCTCGCGCGTGTGTGTTTAATACAGAAAGACAAAGACGCAATCAATTTAGACAACATAGAATCTGAACAATATGCGCGGATGAATTGAAAAGGTGTTTTGTTTACGTTTTTTTGTCGAAATTGTGTTCACTTGTTCTGTGTTACATCGTCAGCGTTTGCCGAATTAACACTCTTCTGGTCGAAACGGATTTGTTTTGGTTGAATTTCCATTCACGTAAAAGAGTTGCGTTCGAAAAACGTACTATATTGTTTGCGATCGAGATTAAATTGGTATGTAAATATAAGCATTTTTTGTGCAAATATCATCTCGGGATAAACTATATGATGGCGAAATTTATTTACATGGAATTGCTGGTGCAAATTCATGTGTAAAAATGACGGAAGTGTGAGCGAATGAATATAACTAAAAATTTGATTTCCTCAAAAAAAGAACGTTTACAAGCAACGAACAACCTAATATCTGTTTTGTGTGAAGATAAGGCTGTAACCATTGACAATGTGGCTCAACTTGTCATTTAAACATAAAAAGGAGAGTTTCTCATATTAAAACTTCTATGCCAGACCCGTTTTCGAACATATCACATTTCCAAACATGTCGTTTCGGAGCACTTCGATTGAATATTTTTTGAATTTTCTTTTACTATGTTTTACCCGTATTCGGAATAAATTTTAATTTATTGCTAGGGAATGCGAACATCACACAATTTTCACAAGTCATGGAAACAATTGGATAAACAATGATATTATGCCGTAACAAGCAATGCGAGAGTATTTATTTATTTAATGATGTTGTGGCAAACAGTATTATTGTAGAAAAAAAATAAACAGTTGAATAAATAGTGAAGGGGATACGTGATACAGGACCATTTTTCCTCTCACACTATTCATATCAATTGGAATTTTATCACGTGTTTTCATTTCATTTCAGGTGTATAATAGAAAAATGATCCGAATCTATATAGCAACCCAAATATGGCAAAAAAACTGTTCATGGCAACTGTTATTTCGCATTTGAAATGAACCATTTTGATTCCACTTGAATGCGTCAAGATTCAAATCCATTTTTCATTCAATTGTTTATGGATTTTCTATCTCCATCATGTTCCAAGGGGTAGATTAATATTATAGTTCAAGCCGATTTTTTGAAATCATTGATATTTGAGAAGGCCAACATATCTACATATCTGCCGCACCAAAATCGAATTTCGGTTGACGCTAGCCTTAGTTACTATCGCTGACGAGCGAATAATTCCTCAGCAAAATACATTTTTTACATTAGTTTCTACGCAACAGAAAGGATTGAGACTGTGAAAATTCATTTGGTTTTTCTTGAATTGAACAAATTTATGACAAAGCGTAAAAAAATATTAGGAATAAAACACTGTGTCTGATTGTTCTCTATTGAACACAATTTGGTGAGAAGGCATAGGAATTCTATGATAAAAGTTTGTAATTTATTATCCACGGATTTGTTTTCGAGAAAATATTGATTTATAACAATATTTTCACAGTCTCACAAAGTTTAAAGTGAATATGACTGAATGTGCGTGAATGAAATCTAACGTGGATTGCTCTTTGTAACGTGTTAATAAGAAACAAATCTCGGTACTCATTGCTGTATCATTGCTGTTTATATTCAAAATTTCGATTGCACATTTCGCTTTTATATTTCATTTAAAGTTTCAGAAAACAAATGCTAAAAAGGGTAATATAATTTGCTACAAATGGTTAGAGTTTTAAGGCAACTTTTGAATACTTATAAATATATTTTTTTACACATTTTTCAAGAAAAAGGGAATTATGAGAAAATTATATTTGATGAAACTTTCTAAAAATAATTCAATATTTTAAGGAACACAAACTGACGATGCAAAAAAGGTCTCAAGAAAAATCAACACTTGTAACTCTACTTAGACAAAATGGATTTAATTTCCTCAAATGTTATCTTATTTTTCATATATATAGAGCATAATCTTATTTAGAGATGTATGTGTGTGTTTTCTAACGAGCACATTATTTAAACTTGAACTTTAAACATGTGTTGGTGCGGATTGCGCCAAACGTTTGAGATGTATGAAAAACGTCTACTTTCAAACAATACAAACAGCAAACACTTTGTGACCTAGATTGTACCAATATGCTCTTTCAAAGATGTAAGTTGATCTATCTTTAAAATGTAAACCGAAAAACTCAAAATATTCAACAAAAGAATGCAAAGAATGAATGTTTTATTTTATTTAATTCGATTAAATGTGCCCAATTTATATCATTCATTTGTTTTCCTAAGCAACGAGCAAGAGAAGGAAGCTTATAAATTGGAACAGAGCTATAGCTCTCCATATATGGTTTATAGCAATACCTTGGCTCTGGTGCATTCATTTTCCAAATATGTTTTAATGAAGGTGAATAGGTTTGTCTTATAACACCGTGCAACACACACTCTCCCACATGAGAAATTTCGAATGGGTGTTCTTCTGGGGGTCGAATATGACCTGACGGTACCTTTGGTTTAGCTCTAGCACGTCGGATTTATTTTTTTTGCTTTCATAGAGTTTTTAAATCGGAAAATAAAAAAAAAAAACTCTTTTCTGGTGCATCTTAGGTAAATGAGTCACAGTACAAAAATGTAGCCCGGGAAAAATTAGTGTGAAAGCAAAAAAAAAAATTCCGACGTGCTAGAGCTAAACCAAAGGTACCGTCGGGTTATATTCGACCCCCAGAAGAACACCCATTCGGAATTTCTTATGTGGGAGAGAAAAGTTGCAAATTTGTCGCACGGTGTAATATCCATGTTCAAAAAGTTCTCTGTCATCTTTGTGTTGGCTAAATTTATTTTGTTTGATATTTGTTCGGCTGAAAATAAATGTGAGTAAAAAACGGAGGCGGTGACGAAATGTTGTGAATGGAATTGGGTGTGACGAGTACAAATATTTTAACTTGTGCTCAGTTTGATATTTCAACAGGCTATCAATTATATGGCTGGCCATTATTAGACTAATGGCATTTTCTGCCCAACATGCACGTTAGATTTGATGACTAGATACTTTTGACACCTGTAAAACTTATAATAAAAGAAAGTTCAGGTAGGCAACTCAGAATGCCTCAATTTGGAGGATTGTTTTTCATGGCAACTAGAAAGAATACACCACAATTAGATCCGTTAACCTGAGTAAATAAAGCTCGAAATCTCAATAGCCGAGCAACTAATGGAAGAAAATCGTTTTTTGAAACGCCAAAACATCATGATGTTTTTCAATTGTATACGGCGAAAGGAATAACTAAACAGTGTTCAATTAGTTACTCCTTACTTGGCTCGACTTTGTACTACTGTTGATATTGACACACATGCAGTGAGTTAGATGTATAGTAGAATTTAAAAGTGATTACTTCAATGCAATTTCTGTCAGCAAATATGTATGGATATATTAGAGATAATTCATTTGTCTGATGAAATCAACCCGCTAATTCAAAAGAATGCTTTTAAACGGCCCACATCAAATTATTAATTTTTCTTAGTTGCAAACAAGAGTGTTTGTGAAAACATTGGATATGTCAAATAACTTATTTGAAATAAGTATATTTAGTGGTCCATGAGATCCCATTTTAGTCACAATAGTTTTCATTGTTCTTTGATCTTTGTCTGTGGTATTTTTTGATGAAATGATGAAGATCAGTATACTCAGTATTTCAACTAAACTTTCAATCGTTTGTACAGAACAAATTCTTAGCTCTGCACACAAAATGCTACAGGTGTTTACTTTGGTATCACGGAGAACGGTAGTTCTCCCAGTGGCGCACCAAAAAATACACTTTTGAGTGCAACACTATATATACGCGAATTTTCGGATTCTGTGTTGCCGACCGATGTCATTCGTGGAATAGGCATTGACGTGTAGCTTAGGACCGAACTAAACGAAAGCCGCTGTCAAAATGAATTTTTGTGGAACCAAAAATTTTTTCGCTTGGGGGACGTATGGGGGTGTTTTTTTCAGATTATATAGCATATCACCCGGTGGGTAACTTTGACCACTGTCGTTGAGTAACCAATCGATAGTACTCTTCAATACCTTTCCAACGAGTGCTCAACCATCAAAATCGGTTGATCCGTTCAAAAGTTGTGTACGTTTTCCCGGAAAGGGGGGTTTTCCCTGAAAATTGGGTTTGGTATGTTTGTGTGTTTGTGTGTGACTTTGTACCTTCTCTCGATCTCTGTGATGTATAACATTATTTTTAGGGGGGCAGTTCAAAACCGTCGAGAACGGCCGAATTTCTTTACATATAAGAAAATAAGCAGGGGGAGAGTGTCGAGGAGTCGATTTGAAATTTGCGCCAGTGCAAGTCCCGAACGAAAACGTGAATTGTATCACGGCAGAAAATAAATTCGTTTTGTTTACACAAATATTTTGGTTTGAATCGTAGCCTAACTCAAATCAAATTGACAGAAAAACGCTTTGCTCGCACTGGCGCACACTAGTTTGAATTTCAATTGATGCCATCATGGAAAGGTTGTTGAATTATTTGAAAAGCGTTAAACCAAAAATATATAATTCAACAGCGCCACGTAAAATGTGATATCAGTCATTTTGAGGGCAGGATATTTGGGTGCGCCACTCTGTTTATACCTCGTTCAGAGGTTTTTTCATCTTATTCTCATTTACAGGAATTCTTTGTAATAATCATTTACTTAAATCGAAACCCTATAAAAACGGTGTTTTCAATAGTTTGACAACTAAGCGTCAGTTTCTATGGGGTTTTCTATTTGAATGAATAATTACTACAGTGATGATTTAAGTGTGAATACCACAATACAATGTAACAATTGTAGCAGTTCCCAACAATTTGTTCTGTGTGCGAGAGAAATATATTCATTAGAAGGTCTAAATATGTGATTTCTCAAACTAAAGCCTAGTTTTCATTGAGACTTTGTAAAAATTTAACGTGACACCGTGTTCTTTGTTATCTAAAAAAAATCGTATGAACAAAACTTTGGTTCTCCATCAAAGCAATACTATGCTTTGAGCAAAAGTTGAAAGAAAATATTCTTCCCACTCATTTGTTATTTTTTATCTAGCGAGTAAAAACGTTCAAATAAACTTAACTCAATTTCGAATAACACATTTTAATGTTACTTTAAATTTAGATGTTTATCTGAGAGCGTGAGCACATCAAACAAAATAGCAGTAGCTGGCTCGAGCGATTTTTAAATTTGACAGGACCTAGTTAACATGCTGATTGTTTTTACTCCAACATCAGAATGGTGGGTGTTAACGAACGGTTTCACTTGATTCAATTTCACGCTAATTCGCTGTCTAGGATATGACCTGACCACAAATCCATTGGACTAAGAAAAAACATAATAAGTCAATTAGAGAACCTCCATCAAATAAAATACATTTTGTGCTTACTTTGTTAGATCATTTGTACAAATTTTATAATAATCACATTGGTACATTCGGTTTTACACTAGTTCAGAATATCTTGTCGTAAGGATTAGCTCAAAAACGTTTATTTGGTTTTAATACTGACATTGAATTTCAATGAAACAAACTGAACTTGAACACCCATAGCGCGGCAACGTAAAATTTTTAACTGACTCCAGCATAAATGAAATCATGTAGTTTTAGGCTACATCTTTGTGGCGTCTTCAAAAATTAGTTCTCAAATTGCAACCCTATGTGAACACCCAAAATGATCAACATGAATTGAATCGAACAAATCAACAAGTTTTAATGATTTGAGTTTGGAAAATGTTTTGGCTTTTCACATAATAACATCTTCTGGGTACGTATCGTTTTTACTTTTCCGCGCATGAAATGTGCTCAGGAAAAGTATAGGTTTTGCCTCAAAAATTTTGACTAGAGTCTCAGTTCACCATGGGAACAAATCTGTCTTAGCACTTTTGTCTGTGTATGTATGTTAACACCATAACTCTCGAACCGAGTCTCAAATCCCAAAGTGACAAAAGCAAATTTGTTCAGTATTATTACCGTAGGTTTCCCATTGAATTTGTGCCATATTGATATAGCCGTTCTGTGGTGCAACGTCCATTCAAGTGCACGTGAGTCGGATTTTCAGTACATTTGATTTTGTGACAGACAACTGATTTTCGCATTTTTGACTCTCCTGGCCGTATTTGTTAATAAAATGCATGCAGTTTGCGTCGTTTGAAATATATTGAAGTCCTCTTGATGTTTTACATATCCGAACAATGCGCTGAATATATCTTCATGTTAAAAATTCGTGAAATATGAACAGTTGTGAAAATGTACGAAATTCTTAGAAAATCGAAGTTTGATATGAATATATCTCAAGAAAGTAGTCTCAAATTGCAAAATTTATTTTGTCGCACGATGTTTTGTGTTGAAAATTAGTCATATTGCAAAAGTCATTTCATTCCCTCTTGACTGGTCCTTATTTCAGAAAAACAGAAAAACCAGTTGTCATATCAATGCGGAAAAGTCAGGATTACGAATGTAATTCAATTTATTTTCTTCTTGCATTCGTTAGCTTTCTTTCCAGTTCAAAGGGAAATATACAATTTAAAATAAATATTCTGCTCTGTGAATTTTATCACGTTTCTTTGCTTCATGTGTTGAACGAATATTATCACAACGATATCAATTTGAATTATTACCAGTGACGGCATTCTATGTTCCTTCGAACTTTTTTTTAGTTTTAAGCCAGAAATTGTGGATTATTCGTTTTTTTTTTTATTTAATGAATGATGTATCTGAAAAATAAAAATTTGCCAATCCAAATTGATTCGTGAAACAAAGAAATCCGTTAAAATATCGCAAACATTAAAACCAAATGCATGTCAAAAAAGTAGGGAACAACGCAGAATACCACGACAGAATGTGGTACAAATTCCTTATTTGTTTCCCCCACACTTCTCGATCTACAACTTTGCTCACCACAGCTAGATCGAGTTCCGTACCATATTGAAGGTGTATTGCCCTAATCACTCGTTTCACATTTCACTTATACATATTTCCATAACTTGTTGTTCAGTTTGGTACATGGGGCCTTCGATGTTTGCATCATTGTCATCGTCACTATGTTATGTCTTTGAACACGGCACAGAAGCGCCATCTCATGGCCAATTGTTCAGTACTATTGAAATACACAGTGAATTAAATCCAGGACGCCATCTAGGATTTTGTTCACTGTGTATTGCAATAGCACTGAGAAATTTGTCATGAGATGCCGTCATTGTCGAACCTATATAAAGAGCAGCATATAAATCTACATAAACAACATGGGGATGATTGTCATTGCCGGCTAAATGTTTGGTTGAACTCAGTTCATTATCACTACTCACTGAACTGAAACCGCAGCCGTATACAATAAGATATTTGAATATTGATATTGATATATTAAATATATGATGTCTATTCTTATTTTATCTGTAAAATCGATCACTAGTGTCGAAAAGATTTTGTGGTGAACATTTTCGGCAAATTTGGCCATGAGTGTATCTTCCTATTTTTTAATTGTCGTTAAGTTTCTCCTACACCGGTTCCAAGTGCTTCGGCTAAATTAAAAATTTAGTTTGGCTAAATTGTTTGAAACTCTGAAGATGGGTCATATTTTATAATATTTCATACCATATCATGAATGTATCCAATAAAAATATGATTGGGCTAAAATTTAAGTAAAATTAACTAGAATTGTGTTCAGAATACAGAAAAAAATGTATTTAGCCGGGCACAATTTATTTATCCTGACTAATTTAATTTAGCTCGGCTAAATACATTTTTTCTGTATTCTGAACACAATTCTAGTTAATTTTACTTAAATTTTAGTCCAATTTCTAGTTAAATTTTTTCAAATTCTACCTCTATATAGTAATATAAGATAATTTAGTGATATGTAATGAAATCTTATGAAATCTCATATTATTTCTGAGTTGTAACAATTTAGCATGAGCACTTGGAATGAGCGTGGGAGATTAGTACTTAGCCCAATAGATTTTCCACTAATCTCCCACACTATCTATTATTGTACTGAATCGGAAAGACACAATTTTTATTGAGACCTGTTGGTGCTCTTTTCTGACCACTAACGAATAAAGAAAGAAAGGAAGAAGGAAGTCAGAGCCCTGAATTGAATGTTTTGAAGATACATCGGCATTTAATTGTAATCACTTTGACTTTGTGCACCCAAAAGCTGAAAGTAAGCTTCAAAAAGCATAAACGAATATCGCTATCCATGTTTATTCACCACAAAGCGGCGATATACAGCTGAATTAACGCAAATGTCCTCATTTCAATAAGCAGAATCAATGAATCTTAACGTTTCAATCCAGAACTAGTGTAATAATTTAATGGATGCTGACAATGTTACCCGATGTGAATAAAGCGTTCGAATTACATTTTTCTAAGCAAAGAATAATGTTTCAAAATTATATCTTTTTTGGAATGTCACTTCGTTTCTATGTAATTTGAAGTCTCATTTCTACTGAGACTCAGTGACAGTCCAACGTGATAGTATGTTCTCTGCAACAAAAATAACAACAGCAAGAATAAAAATAAATATGTTTCAGGCTAAAATCAACATGTTTTCACTCACAGTGTGTATGCATATATGAGTTTATGTAACGAGCAAAGAATAACATGGAGGTAAAAATAAGAACAGAACACTGTTTGTTTGGATTGATTCGGTAAAGCAAAAACAAAAATATTGATATCGTCTGGGTGTATTTTCTCAGCATTTTATTCTGTTGTCCACATTTTTGAAGTCCACTCCAAGCTCATACTGATGACGATTCATAGAAATATGAAGTATATTTTTATTAAATAACTATAGTTATTTGGACGTCATTTTGGATAGAATGGAAATTGTGTTGTATCTCTGTGTTAAAATATATCTCTCTCCATTTGTAAATTACGTGCATTGAGCGTAGCGTTGTAAAGCCTTGAAATAAATTTGGTGTTTTCATGTTTTTGTGAATGCATACAACGAAGGTTCTCCACATCAATACCCGCATTCAGTAGTGACAACAATACATCACAGCGCGTTGAATTTCGTTGTTGGGTATATAATTGGGCTTCACACCATGGGGTATTTAATAAAAGTAATAAACATTTAAAAAGACGAAACCATCCGGTTTTTTTTTTCGTAAAACTTGAAGTCAGAGGTATACATTCGCAAGGGTATTTGAGTTTAACCCCCTGGTATCTCATGTTCGGATCTCCGGTCATCAAAACAAAATTAACGCTAAATAGAATTGAAGAATTATTTTTTTAGCTGACGGAAATAAAAGTCATCAATTTTGAAATTGAAATTGAATTTTGGGCTGATATGAGATGTTTATAAATTGAATTACATTCGTAATCCTGACTTTTCCGCATTGATATGAAAATCGGATTTTGCATCGCTTTGTGTCACTCGAAAATAGCTTGAAATTAATATTGCTCAATATTGTTTTGCTTTTTACTTTTCCGCACATGAAATGTATTTCTTTTTTGAAATATGGACCAATCAAGAGAGAATGAAATGACTACTGCAATATGACTAATTTTTAACACAAAACATCGTGTGACAAAATACATTTTGCGATTCGAGACTACTTTCTTGAGATATATTCATATCAAACTTCGATTTTCTAAGAATTTCGTATATTTTCACAACTGTTCATATTTCATGAATTTTTTACATGAAGATATATTCTGTGCATTATTCGGATATGTAAAACATCAAGAGGACTTCAATATCTTTCAAACGACGCAAACTGCATGCATTTTATTAACGAATACGGCCAGGAGAGTCAAAAATGCGAAAATCAGTTGTCTGTCACAAAATCAAATGTACTGAAAATCCGACTCACGTGCACTTGAATGGACGTTGCACCACAGAACGGCTATATCAATATGGCACAAATTCAATGGGAAACCTACGGTAATAATACTGAACAAATTTGCTTTTGTCACTTTGGGATTTGACACTCCGTTCGAGAGTTATGCTGTTAACGTATAGTCGTTTCCATAAAGATCTGTGTATATTTACGTCTCATCGCCATCTAGATTACATGTCGATGAGACGTAAATCAACACAGATCTTAATGAAAACGACGACGACGACGCCATTTCACACCGGAGCTACCGGAACCGAGTATCCGAATCAAAAAAGTGCTAAGACAGATTTGTTCCCATAGTGAACTGAGACTCTAGTCAAAATTTGAGCCCGATCGGTAATCATTTACTCAAGCTATGTGGAGTTGAATTTTTGAGGCAAAACCTATACTTTTCCGGAGCACATTTCATGTGCGGAAAAGTAAAAAGCAAAACAATATTGAGCAATATTAATTTCAAGCTATTTTCGAGTGACACAAAGCGATGCAAAATCAGTCAATAAATACAAGAGCTCAGAAAGACCTCGATAAATCAATTTTTTAACAAAACGTTTCAAATAATTAACAAAATAAATTCGAATATGATTAAAATCTCAAACAATTCTTATTAGATCCATAAAGAGTGTGATATTTTTGATTGACCGTCTTTCGATCAATGCTTGGGATCTGTAAATATATGGTCCTTGCACACAGATCGGTAAATTCGTCTCATTTTATATTCGGTACTTGTTCATAAGTCCTGGGCCTCTCAGCTTACTCATAGCTCATATAAAAAAGAAAGAAAAAACAAACAAATCAATTTTGTTTAGATCAAATTAATTATTTAATGCGACAACCTGGCAAGTGATTTCGTTTCAATCCTAGTTATTCAAAAAGGAATCACAAAACAAAAGAGTATTATCAGGTGATGTCCGTCACAGCTTTCATGTTTTTACCCCAATCAATTGATAATTCATTTCTTAGGAATGGTGAATTGTATCTCCCGGAAATGATTTTATGCATAATTCTACTTCTTGCCAATGACTTTAATTCAAATTTAATGCATCTATCAACGTATGGTGTTAATTGATAGTTGTTGTCCGCTTTACTTAAATAGTCTTCATTTAGGAATATCACAGCCTGTTTTTAAACACTTTCAATTGAGTTTTTATGAATTGACGAGTTTTGGTGATCAAATGGTGTACGCAAATTCCAAGTTAGATCCCACAAAAAAAGAGAGGTTTTTTTAAATATATTTAAATCATTACTACAGTGAATGTGTATACGAAAAGAAATCTCTATAATAATTCTTACTGAATTTGTGTGTGTGTGTGTTTGCATTATCATAGCGAATTTGTAGTCGTTCCATTCGAAAGACTGATTGACCCAACTTTTACCAATTTGACGTTTCCATTTGATTTACATTGAGACTTGAGCTGAAGTCTCAATGTAAATCAAATGGAAACGTCAAACTGGCTGTGTTTTACATCAAGTGGATCGTGTGGAGTTCAATGTTGGTTGGTAGAACGGTGTTCAAAGTATGTCGCTTTCACACCGATAAGTGACGACTCTAATGAGTTTTAGCACAATACTTTACATTGCTTGTATGCTCAAAGCTCGGCGTGCGCTACATTTTCCAGAATTTCTTTGAAGTAAAATATTAACACCCAAACAGATATAGCTGAATCGCTGTACACTTTAGTTCTCAAAATTAACCACTCAAACTGTGTACATTAACTTGTGTTGCGTTCGAATATGTATACGTTGGATTTATAAAATAGATGAAATTCATTCTAGATTCTTCGCATTTATATAATGCGAAAATACATTTGGTTAATGCGTTTCAAATGGTGATTTTTATTTTATTCATTCTTTGTAAACAAATTCTCGATCATCGCTAATTTTGTTATTTTTCTCTCGTTTTCTAATTAAATGACGTTTGTGTCTATCCCCGTAGATAATACTTTCATTAATTTTTTCACGCTTCCCACTCCCGACAAATTTTGAAACTTTGTCGTGTACAAATTGAGCAATTCATTTTGCTTTATAAGTTTAGCGATTAAAGTGAAAATTAGCGAGGATTAAAGCAACGTTGTAATATTTTGAATAGATTTTTATACAAATTCTGTTCCTCTCATGGTTAAATCACAAAAACGCATAAAAATATTAATACACATGTTCACTTAATGATTTAATAATATATGTGGTGGATTAAATATCAAATTCAACGAGAACCACTACAATGATGAACTCGAAAATGGTAAAATGGGATTCGTAGCTTCGAATTTTTGGTTAATTTCGTCTTACCTTTCCAGAAAAACAACGTACACACAAAGAAATCTATGGGTAAAATATCAATGTATTACTCCATACATGAACAAAATAAAGGAACACTCCAAACTGAAATAAATGTGTATTGGTTTATAGTATAATAGTAATTCTTTTCAGTACTTTACAATATTTCAGTAGTGATTCACCCCTCGGTCATTACTCATGTGTTGAATGATGTCACCATGCCATCGCCATGTAATATACATTAAATTTTCCGCCGTTGGAATTCCCAGTAATACAGGGTGATCAATTTTCTCTTTTCCAATGTGAACCGCCTATAATTTTGACAGTTTTTATGCCAGCGGCTAGTTGTTTGACGTTTTATTTACTACTCGTCAGTAAAATTTTTACCATGTCGAAGTGCACACCAATCGAGCGTTCTTATATCTGCTTTTCCTGACTTATCATATTCTGAGGCCAACTCGAGAACTGATCATTATTTTTGAAATCAGAGCAAATTTGTTTAGTTGGTTACGAGCTACAATTTTGCTGAAAATACTATGCCAATAAAAAGTTACCTAGGCGGTCATATTTCACAAAATGTCGAAAAATGGCATTTTCATCATTTCTTCCATGGTTTTTGGCCTATATCTGTCAAACAGTTGGGAATTTAGTCTTACCACCTTCGACAAAATTGTGGCCCATAATGTACCGCACAACTATCCTGAAGTCAGCGCCGTGCAATTTAAGTCCAGTGATGATCAATTCTAGTGATCTCGAAAAACGGTGATTTCCATTACTGTCACTTTCAATTCGACTGGCCGTCTTTTTCGCCTGATTTGACTGCTCTTGACAATTTTAGTGGGGATATTTGAAAGGAAAATGTGTATGCTGACCAGACTCTTAGAGCCTTAAAATGCAATATTGGACATAAAATCGTTGCCATATCAACCAAAACATTGTAAAAAGTCCTGGAAAATGTCAAAAAGAGCTCAATTTTGCGTCAAGGAATAAAGCAAACGTTTGCGTAATATCATTTTTCACACAGAGTGTAATCAAATCTTACAGACGAGTATTAACTAATAAAACTAATCGAAGACTCAAATTGTTTGTGTATTTTTTGATTTACAGACAAAAAAATAGATAAGAGAAAGTTGGCCACCCTTTAGAATAGAGTAATTTCTCGTGTGATTTGTCCTTTGGTACAGTCACTCCATTCTTTCTATGTATGTTTCAATATTATAATGTTTGGAAAATTATATTTTTATAGCTTAATACTCCAATATACCCACAAACGTCTATAGAAACCACTTAGCAATCACAATATGTGTATAATTATTGCTGTCCTTCCACAAAGTAGACGGTCGATATTTTTTCAATACAAATTACACACAAAATATCACAAAAATTTCAAGCAGAGATGACTATAATAATAATAGTAAGCCATATATGGGTTGAAAATATCAGCTTATCTCAAAATTGTAGCTGGAAATAGCTGATATTGCGAAATTTCGACTGAAAATGGCTGATATTGCAAAATAGCGGCCGAAAATAGCAGCCGAAAATAGCAGATTTTCAGCACATAGTAATCCCTGATTGCAAGGCACTAATCAGTATCATAATGAAACCATTAGAATAGAAATTGTAAATAGGTAAGATTCGAAAAAAGCATTCAAGAAAAAAAGAACTCGAGTAAAAATATCGGGAATTTCAGTTGTTAAGAATTAGGACTAAACCGAAAGTTTTTCTTTTAATTTTGAAATATTTCTTCAAGTTAAACGTTTTATTCCACTTCAAAATCGTTCTAACATTCTAGATTACTCTTCATGACAATTGAAAGCAATTTCTCCAAGCCTTTTCATGGAATTCCTCGTGCTCCAATACCAGTTAGCAACCGAAAAATGACACTTATATTTTTATGCAATTCCACGTAAACAATCATTTGAAACACAATTGTTGTACTCTATTGTGATACATCAACATGCGTTGATTATATTTTACATACAAGTTTCAATCCGTTTTGTTGAATCCATTGTATTACAATAAAATGTATTTGTGTGACTCATGCAATTCCCATTCAAAACCATATCATTTCATTAGTCCTTTCAGTTGTTTGAATAGTTTTTTTCGGAGTTGTATTCAAGAGTGTTGACCCAAAGGAAACACTGGGTTGGCGAGACATTACATTTTCCATTTTTCTCGTTGCCATTTATTTTCTTCGGCTTACAAGAATTGTGTATATTTGATTATATTTTTTATAGAATATCAAATGTAGATTTTACTTAAATGTGATTTCGTTTAATTATTACTAAGGATTGAATTGTAGATTGGATAAATATTTAGGTTTTGTTCAAAACTATTAAAGCAGAACAATTTACATGAAAAATGATGACAATATGAATTGGGTTTTATGGATTGGTCATTGTAGCATTGATGCTATTTTTTTGCTGTGCTTTTTGCGCCAAATCAAATTGAATTAGAATAATTAAGTAAGTACAAACTGCACCAACAAGCTGAAAAAAGCCACAATATAATTCTCAATTTTTTTTCACGATACATTTACATACCCCATACATAAAATTGAGATCCATGTGAAAAAGTCCAAATGGTTTTATTTCGATCCGATTATAAAGTAATTGTGCAGAAAATGCTTTTATCTAAATTTTAAAATCGATATTGTGAAATTATGAGATTATGTAAATGAAAATGGTACACCGCTTCAACGAATGCGTCATTACAAAATTACCTTCATTTTACAATAAATGCTATCCATTTTTAAAGCAATATTATGCAAACGGCGGCCAATTTTCTCTGTTTCGCGAATCATACTCGTACAGGAATAGCACAGCAAGAAAATTTCAACAATAAATGCACAAATCCAAGAACATGAGCTTAACAATTGGTCTGCATTCTCACTACTCAGTGGGATACCTGAAATAATTCTGTAAGAAAATGAATGAAAGCATTGCGTAAAGTATTGAATAAAAGGCAATACCTTACTTAATAATCACCATGCAACAAAAATAGAGAAGCGATGTTAACGTAGTAAACTTCATCATTAGGATAACAATCAAGTGTGGGCCGTATGCTGATTTAAGGATGATTGCGGTACCTTCTAGTTTCGAGTAAATTTCTTGAATCTGAATAATTTTGATTCGAATATCAGTCAACGGTAGTTGTTTTGCATCATCGCTAGACATTTAAATGTATTTACCGTCAATGGTATTACCAGAGTTTTGTATTCTAGTACTTCCAAATTATTGCAAAATTGTAATTTTACGGTATGTCGACAAGTAACATTAAATGCTTAAGGCTTATATTTCACTAGTCGTGTAATGCACAAACATTTTACCAAATGAATGTAAACATATAAATAGTTTATGCATATGTTATCGAGCAAACAAGAAAGAGTGAATTTCGATAGAAATTGTACAAGTTTGCTCATACATTTTTTTTGTTTTACACACCTAGTGTAATCTTACCTTAACCTAAATATGTACTCGGTAGTCGATTTTTTTTTGCAGTACGATATAATACATTACAATTTTTAATTATGTATTTAACCCGGCTGGAAGGTTGGGCTATTGGTCTAAATGCACTTGGTTTCTTTTTAAGTTTTTTTTTTTTGAAAGATTTGTTTCACACACATTTCATAAAGTTCGAGTAGTAAATATTTATTTGAAAAGGTCACATTCTTTGAAAACGTCCCACAAACGCCCAAATGTTCGGGCCTTACAGCAGAGTTAAATGAATGCTGCATTTTTCGTTTAAATATTTGGAAGGTTTTGTATGTAGCGTAATAAAATCGTATGCAAAATACATCAGGGCTGGTCAGCCATAGCGATCCGTACTTTAAGTCAACGTTTGGATCTTAATGGACGATGAAATCTATCATTTAAAGCTTCTATAGCTCATAATGTTTCGTGTGTGTGTTCATTCGATAGCTAGCTATATCAGCTCAACACAGCTGACCAACCAGCCAGCCCTGACGTCTGAAATACATAAATCGCATCGAAAAAAAAAAAATTGATCGCATCACAAATCTCAATATCTCTTGGTTGGAATTTACCTGCTACAATTTGGATGTTTAAATAGATTTCTTTTACTATGAAAATGTTTGTATTGTGTCGGTACAGCATATTGCATCGTCATAAAGCTAGGGATGGTTTTGTTAAAATATTCGTTTTTGTTAAGTTCATTCAAAAATTGATTGAGTAGATAGAGACGGTAACGTATGAGCTGTAGGTAAGCGATGAATTGAATTTCGGTAATTCCAATAACGTACATTGGAACTGAAATGAAAATAAAGACAAGAAATTTACACAAAATGTTCAATGTTCCATGGATTTTGCAATCGAACCCAAGCACATAATCAAACAATATTCGGAGAATGGAACCGAATCCTGAATATACATCAAGCAATTTCGCCACTCGAAAAATGAAATTGCTACAATGCACAAGCAAATTTGCAGTGATATATTCCTTTTGGGAAGCGAGAGAGACGGAGAGCGATGCATTAGATAAAATTAGATTTTATATGTAAATCAGCCTCAATTTATACCTCCTACACTGTTGATTATTGACGATGACATTTAATTTTTGCTCAAATTTCCGATCAATGTCCTCGATGCTTTGAATAATTCTTACAATGTGCCCTTGAATCAAGGCCGATGCGCCGACCAAAAAGCAGAACGCACAAAACCCTGAGTACCGGTTGTATGAGTCAATCAACTGTCGCACCATATTTTTGGAACTCTCCCCGCTCAAGTCATGATTTGACATCCAAATATGAAAAATGCTGTAGCAGATTGCTTGAGACAATGTTAGTACAAGGCCTGAATTTGATGGCTGCAATTTATGAAGCGAAAATGGACCAATGCACAGAATTTTTGACACAATATGCAATATAAGCAGCGCTTTTCTCAATTTTAACACCTTTTCAGAGCTAGACATGGTGACACTTGCTTACAAACTGATTTTTTTTTCAAGATTTCAACACAGTTTAATAAATTTTGATGTCTATTTGTACTGTCAGTTGGTTGTGCAGCACTGCAAACATCATCTATTAAATGGTTGATGTGTTCCTAATCCATATAATTTTGGTTTAACGATGGACTGATGGTGATTTATGAATGTTTTCTTGCGGTCTCACTTGACTGAACCACATGTGTTTGTTTGCATGAATTTTGATCATGGAGAAAGCGTATATTTTATATGCTTGGTGCACGTTATTATCATAAGCTTCCGAATTTCGTTAGGATGGGCTTAGGCATTGTAATTATAACACTTGCCGGATGATGAATGCTTTTCATTGTTCTATATAACTTTAGCTAGGGGGTAATAACATTCATTTTATTCATGAATATGCACACATATTCACGGAATCCATTGAAAATCCATTAAAAACGTTCTGATTCACTCATATTCACAAAAAATCATCATAATTTTTGATGGTGAATTCAGTGAATTCAGTGCATATCGTTGAATATTTGTGAATCTGCCGAATTTAAGTGATTTCGTGACTGCCTGCACACACAGTTGTGAAGAGCTCCACTATAATAGCAGTTTTTCATAAGTGTAAAGAGCACCACTAGTAGTAACAGCTCCGCCACTTACTTGAACGAGAATAAACGAAGTTTGTGTATTGCCACTGATATGCGGCACTTGCGTTTATATGTGTGAATTTTGACATTATGATAACAAAAAATTCACCAGAATTCAACGGAATTCACAATTATGCACGCGTATTCATTCAAATCATGTCAAATCCACATATATTATTATTATTCTTCAAGATCCAATCGAAAATGTCTCGTTATTACCCCCTAGAACTTTAGTTTGTCTACAGAAATATGAAAGTATATTCTTACAAACATCCTGTTTGAGCTCATACGGCTTGAGCTCGATTTTTTAATTCAGGAATTTATATATTTCAATGTCTCAATTAAGCAAGAATTATTTATGTTTAAACTCGAAAATAACGCACAATAATATTCACACTAATTGATCTATTTGAATTAGAAATATTTATCGGAACATTTTGTACATTTCAAAGCCGAGCATAACAAGAAACCATATTATCAGTACAAATAAGATGTTATAGATTCAAAATACCGTTATGTGAACCAATGGTACCTAACGGTTCGAATAAATTAGTTGGAAATAGAATTCACGCCATCTATATTCACTATATTGCTATGTTATTTACTTGTGTAAGAGAGCAATCGACTATTGCGTCCACCAGTGTGGCGAACTGTGTAGAGATAACATGCAAAAATACAAACATTATAATGTTTAATTTGATCATGGAAAAACGAGATGGCGTGGTTTTGCGAGACTACCACATCGTTTACATTACCGAGATAGGAATGTTAAGCACTATTGATGTGAACTAATTTATTCAATTACAACCATCATAGTAAGAAACAACTTCCTGTAAACGGACTTGATTGTTAAAACAGCATAAATTTGATTGTTAAATAGATTTTATTTAAATGTTATATTTGTTGTACAAATACCGAAAATCTTCCATACATCTAAATATATTGTGCACACATGAATTTTAATGAATCTGTTAAACTAGAATGTGTAATCAACAAACGAAAAATGTTCCCAAAAGATTTCAATTTTAGAATAAATCAAAGATGGTCAAAAATCTCCCGATTTTAACATTGAAGAATCCAATTTCAAACACCCAAAAATGGATAAAACAAAATCGGCTCAATTTTTTTGATTACGACTTCCTTTTGGTTATTTAGACGTGGCTTCTGCATAAGAGCAAAAAAAATTAAGCTAATGGGCAAAATATCTGGAACTTTTATTTATAATTGTTATAATAGCCTTTTGGCTCAATATTCAATGGAAGTACAAATCTACTGATTGCACAAAAAAACATTGAGTTCACTTAGCATTTGGTGTGTGTGCGAGGTTCTGATTTTTTTATAACAAATCTAAATACCGATCTACAATCTACATATTTTAAGTTGTATGCAGAAAAACCTCGCAAATAAATTTCAATAGAAATAGCGAAATGTATGAAGCTTCCTACCAAATAACAGAAACAAAATTTTTCCATTGAAATGATTTCATTGGGGTTTTGAGTTTATAATAAATATTTGGTCCCCTGAGATTGCATTATTAAGAGGTTTTTCTGAACTAGAGAAATTAGTGGCTTCATTCAATCATCTTTTATCATTATGCACCATGGATATGAAGTGGCAAATACATAATATGGTTTCATATGATTAAAAAGAGCAGAATTTAATCAATCAACTGTGAGTGAACAACAAAATAATTATGGTACAACAAAAAACGCTGCAATAAATATAATTGTTGTGAAAGAAACATGCATCATGCTCTTGTGCATTGGATGATGCAGACCTATATGCAGAGCGTGTGATAATCACACAACCCAAAGAAAGACGTACATAAAAAACGTAATAAGCAATGCACGTGTCACAATGAAGCTTTGCAGCAGCTGCTTTGCCGTAGAATCGCGGTTGGATGTGAGTTAATACTATGATTCTTCTACGAATTCAGCTTAGCTTGAAACATTGCTGCCAAATCAATTCCACCCTGTTGAATTTCCTGGATTCAATTAGAAATTATGATTTTTAAGATTATATTTTCAAAAAAATTCCATCTCAAGCGTTTGCTGACGTTGTGAATGAGTTTTAATTATAAAAAAAACACTTACATCATATCCATATGGTTGTAAATGGTCTTTGCAACGTTGTAGCCATGTGCGAACTCGTGTGTACGGTTCCAAATCAAATTCGAGCATTTCAAGCTGTGCAACCGTCACCGTTAACGTCAAATCAGCAATGGTAAAATTGTTTACAGCAGCCCATGTACGGCCCTTCAACATGGTTTCAAAGAAACCGAGTGCTTCATCCAATCGTTCTTTTTTCTTTTCATCAATTGCGGTTCCGTGAAACAGTACTGGATACTGGAGTCGAAAATAAGAATTTAAAAAAAAATGATTGATGAGTTCGGTATATTTCTGGTAATCAGTGAAACAGAATGCTCAGACATACCATATATTCACCAAGCCGACGATAGAGTGTGCCCAAATCAAATTGAATTCGTTGGTCAACCACAGCACGCATACGAACATCACGTGGATACAAAGTATCGTCTTTTGAGTATGAGGCCGTCAGATACGAGAGAATGGCACGGCTAAAAGTATTCAAACAATTTTAATTCAAATTGAGTTAAAGAACTAACATACATTCTGGAAAATGGTTCAAACCTTTCCCACAGCACTAAACCATGGTCTTCAAGTGTTGGCACAGTATGCTGCGGATTAATCTGTAAAATACACACAATTTACTGGTGAAATGTATGCCAATTATCCAACAATAAACTTTGTATTTTAAATGACATTAATTTAATGACCCGGATCAATTTAACGATGTTGTGTCTCACCTCAACAAATTCTGGTTTCAACTGTTCTCCTTTCATTATATCGAGGAGTCGTAAATCAAATTCAATGTTTAGCAAACGGCCCAACAGCAGCACCGAACGGCACGGTGGACTTGGTGGCAAATAATGTAACACAGGCATCACTTTTTCACCTCTAAACAAACAGAAAACAAATTCCTCAACGATTCTTCGAGTTCGTGCGGTTTTTTTATGATCGACCATAAGACGAAACAAAACAACCAACGACCCACCAAACTCAAATCAACTAAACACTTTGTTTATTGGAACAAGTACATGTACTGCAGCGTAAATTGTCGATATGTGTTCACTTTAATCAAAATACCACATGCAACTACGGACAACGTGAACATTTCAAATGAATCCAAATCAAACTAAAATCCAATTAGACGCGCGCGTTATGTCAACCTCTCTCTCTCTGTGTGTGTGTTGCGCGCGCGCGCGCGCGTATACGCGAAGGATTCGATTGAATTTGAAACAGAAATACTGTACCGCGTCTACGTGAATAAACATGAATTATTTATTTCTCTACAATTACATTTTTATGCGGACATGCAACTGCGATTAGTATTAGATTATTGATTTTCAGTATGGCATTAGCTGTTTGCTCTTCACTTGACAGACAATGAATTTGAATGGGTCATCAAACGGTGTTTCAATTCAAGTGTAAATGTATCGATCGATTTTATATATCTATCTATCTGTCGAATGGAATTGGATAAAATATCGAACCACAAGCAGCGAAAAAACACACGGAAAATAATATCCATCGAAAATGCTTTTGTCAAATTAATCAGGCCAAACGGCGAAGTGTTTAATAAAAAAAACTAGGTACAACACAAAAAAAACATATTTCCATGGTCGAGTCTTTTGTTCGAATACAATTAATTCAAATGAATTCACATCATAACGTCTGATGATTACAAATTAAATAACACATTATCAACAATAATTATCGGAAAAATGTCAACACATTACTTAATTCATTCAACTCATTATCTGTGGTTTCAGGAAAATTTAACATACATGAAAACATTTTACACAGAATCAATTTAAAATGTGGTAAAAAAAAATGCAAGACTAGTGTTCTCAATAAAAGAGAAACGATATTGAAACCCTTTTTACACTGAATAAAGTAAAACTCACGCCATTTTTGTTGTCGAGTTGTTCTGTTGAACAACAGCTGTTGAATTCATACAATTTCCCAGCTTGTAATCAAATTAATGCGCGTCACCAATATTTCTCCTTTTACGTCAACAAAGTTTATTTGATGGAATTTGTTTTTAATTATTATTCTGATTTATAATTTGAATTTAAAAAAAAAATGCCTCAATAAGCTATTCACGAGGGAAAATAAAATGGCTATGTGCTCATGTGGAAAATGGAATGAAAACTAAACCATCGAGTGAGCAGACGTCGTTTATGATTTGAAATGACCGAACGAACGATGGCAATCGAATGAAATGTAATAATGAATCATTTTTTATTACAAAAGACGACCGATGGAAATGAAACAAAAAACTCGCCGAGAATTCAATGTAACGGTCGAAAATCATGTGGATATTTGTGTTGCCATTAACAACACATTGGTGGCAAACAATTGAAATCCAACACACCAAAAACAATACCAAAAAGTTGATCATATCGCTTCGAATATAAAGCGCTCATCATTGTCAATATACCATTTCCGGCTGACAACTGACGCATTGCATTGAGTTAAGCGGTACGGCATATGGCGACGTCACCGTCTGATTTGACACTCACCTTTAAAATTAGCCTGACCTATATATTATCTCTGGTTAATCGCTACTCTTGTTTGACACGTATCACGTTCTCTGAGTTTAATGTAACCCTCGCTACGTGTAATTTTCATTCAACGTCCAATCCCATGGATTTCGTTCGGTTCTACGACTCATGTACTTCATTTAATTGCTATTTTTGGATTGTACGACTCATAAATTGCGGCTTTTCTCTAGGCTTTTCAATTGCAGTTGGCCGCTTCCAATCTACAACACGACGTTCAATAGCCAAAGGAAATGACTATAAATTGATTGTGGCAATTTTATTCTGCCTAATAAATTGATTCGGTTGATTTAAATCAGGCATTGAATTAGAATAATGAAGATTCCATGATTAATAAATAAGTTGAAATTGTGGATGGCACACGCAAACCACTGTTCAATTCAACGAATTTATTGGTTTGCACAGAAGATTGTTTTTGTTCAAGTCGCAGTTTTTCGTCACAGCAATTGATTTGAAACACGCACATTGTCCTTTCGTATTTTTAACTATATTTTCTCCTAAAAGAGAGTTAAAATACCTGAATAATGTGGGTGAATGGCTAAAAATATGATTACAATGAAATGTCTTTATTAATTTTGAGAATACTCCACCAAGCATTACTCAGCAGGCAACAGCTAGGTTGCTATCCATTCTTAGTGATTACTGTCTAAGAAATGTGATTATATCATTCATTGTTAGATACTTCGAACGTTACAATCTATAAATCACGTGACAAAAATATCAAGAATACTTGGATTTTTGTGAACAGAAAATGCCTTGTTACTACAATCTTGTTACAAGAAAAAAAACGTGCTTTGGTCATAATGTTTACATAGTCATATAGTCACCATGCTTGACAATCCTGTGAAATAAAGCGAAGGCAGTCAAAAAGGAATACAAATATTTATCTTGAATATTATGATCCAAAGCCCTAAGCCGACAAGGCTACTAAGGATTAGTATCCTGTTTGTTCCAGTGTTTTGTGTGCGTAACACAGTTTTTACAAAGAAAATCGTGGAAAACTCGTTCGAATGTTAATATTGGAAAATTTTACGTGGGAATTGCCTATCAGAACAGACAATCATATGTTTTTTTTATGGCAAAAAGTCATGCTGCTTTTTGACGAAAAAAAATGCAAAGTAAAGGTGAAATTTTTACCTGCAATTAAGTTTTAGATGCACTTAGATGAAAAGAACATAAAAAAGGAGAAATGTGCAAAACGAAAGTAATTACATTTTGCACAAAACAAGTGAAAGAATGATGTTATCTATAAACTTCTTAAGCGGCCTATGCAAATACTTTCTACCTGTTGTCGCATAGTTTTAGTGTGTCATTTATTTTTCTTGTCTTTTTGTTTCTTATCTCGTTGAATCCTCAACTTCTGGTTAAAAACAAGTGATGCCAATTTGCCTGAACCGAATTTTGATTTTGTACAATATTCTCAGTCGAAATCAGTTGAACACAAACAGTTGCAGTGAACAGACGATAATTTTTACTCGAAGTATTCAAAGTTAGAACTTTATTTGTAGTTTTTCAAACAAAACAGTATTTGGTTTGATCTAGGTTAAAACTTAATCGAAAGTGAAACGTATAAACGAATAGCAACATGTTGTACATCAAATATTTAGTCTTTTGTGTAAGTTTATTCTTCATATTGAATTGTGCTGCTGCAGAGGAATCCAGCAACGAGCCTCCACAAACCTTTGGAATTGAATCAACTGATGATGTTCAAGCAGATGGAACAACAATGTTTCCACCACTCATTGAAATCGATCCGAATCCAGTAAGTTTATGCATCTATTTCATTTAGGTCTTACTCGAATAAATGTTTGATCAAGTTCTAACGAAGCTAAATTGTATTATTGCAATTCGATTAAATTTCAGTGCAAATTTTGAAATTGTTTATTAAATACTTTTGATGTATCTTTAGCAAACAGTTGACAACGGCATGCCGAACATGGAAAATATGATGCCAGTCATTGGGATGCAAGAGCCAAAAGAGATGCAATCACCGAATAATGAAAATCCACCAAAAACGCCAGAAGGTCCAGTAAATGAATATGTGAGTTCATCTGGTGGCCCATACCAACCACCAAATATGTATTCTGGAAACTATTTCCAAGGATATGCTTGGCCATACTTCGCTCAACCGCAATACCAACAGCACTATTATTCACAATTGAGTGGTTCCGAATTACAATCCGCACCATCGACTACCTACGTACCAATGCAACCCGAATATGCGGGAGTTCTCGTGCCCGTGCAATCGCTTTCAATGCAGCCTCCACGTGCGCATCAATCACAAACCCCACCACAAGTGGTACAGCAGCAACAAATACAGCAAACGCAAATGTCCACACAACAAATCGCCTCAAATCGAACCGAAAGCAAGATACCATCGGCCAACCGCAATAGTTTCGATTTAGCACTTATTCTACAGGCACTATTACCACCGACTGTTATTCAAATTATCATCACACTCGGAAATTTTCTATTGAATTCATTTAGTACATTAGCATTTGCCGGTGCAATCACATCAGCACTTTGCTCATTGACACCCATTTGTACTCTTTCATTAGGATCTGCATTTCCATTTAATGTTCGACAAGTGCAGGCTGATGGCACTGATTTGAGTGCCATTCAGCGTGTTCGCCGTGCTGCCGAATTTGTCAGTTCAGCATTAGATAAATATGAAAAATTGCAAAAAGGTGTCGAAAAGTTAACCAATTCATTGAAGAAGGCACAACAAAGAGCAATTTAACAACATTTTTTTAAAAAAATACAATAAAATAGCCTTAAGCAAATGAATCCGTTGTAATTCAACACGATAACAATGGATTTTGTTTTCTAATAACACATAATAAAAAATGTAGTAGACGAAAATGTTTACAATAACATTTATTTATGATTCTGTTTTATTATTTGGTTGTTTACGAATCTTCTATGGAAAATTTTCTTATTCATCTTTGATTTGAAATACGGGTTCGGAATTCTCAACGAAAGATGTCGCTGATGCAAGTAAAGTGAAAGAACTGTGATAGTATTGGCTTTGACAGCGAAACGTCATGAGAATACAAAGCAGTTTGGTCTCTCTTGAGTCATTTGTTTACAGTATTTATCTACCCATCGCGTTCATTAACACCTACAATATTCGGTTCAATTTCATTTGAAATACAATAAAAGGAGCACAAAATTATATTTTTATCATTTTTACTTCAGATGAGTGAGGAATTTTGATCATGCATCATGAATATGAATTGAATACTAATCAGAATCATGAAAATCGGACTCAAATGAAAATTAGTGTCACTCAATCACAAGAAATAGGTGAGATTTTTTAACATTTTAACAAATATAATTACTAGCACATTGCCAAATAGAAAGAAAAAACATTGTTAAAAAGAGAGAAAAATATTGACTATCTCGTAGTCGAAAAAGAGTGAACCAATGATGGTGTCACTCAATTTCATAGTGTCGATAGCATTTTTTTTTGTTTACAAAGCAGATACACAAACACTCAAACAAGTAGCACGTGTAGCAATACACCAACGAAGAGAATAAAAACCAACACTTCCGTCATTTTAATACACCGAATAAAAATATGTGACCAGATAAGGAATGGATAAAACTATATTCTATAGAATTATGACTCATTTGAACGTCATTCTGTGTGATACATCGAATGAGGCGTTTCAAATACTTCAACAGCATTCATATAATTTAGAAAGTTTCAACCCAAGTTTGTTTATTATAATATTCTCGTTAAATTGGCATAAATTTGTTGAGAAGTCATAATTAAAATAACACAGTATGATGGTTTTCCGCGTATTTTAGAGTACACGCTTGCTGCAACTAGCACACGGACCGATGTTCACCACTGGATGAAACATATGATTTTCAATACAACAACAAGAAATTTACGATTGTTCATTGCTATTTATAAGTTCTATTGAGAGTACGCAAACACCAAGGCATATTAAAAGCAGAGAACCCCAGATATACACATTTATCTGGTGTACACAAATTACACACTCTCTCTCTCTCACAACACACACACACACACACACACACACACACACACACACACACACACACACACACACACACACAAAATTGATGATCGGATCATATGAGCCTCTCTCGTTAGTTCATTAAATCGAAGCAATTCAGTTGCTATTGTTCAGAAAAGCGTTAAACGACACGAATGCAATTTGTTCGGATATCTTAAACAAGTTAAATTAACGCTGAAACGGTTTTGAAATTTAAATTCAAGCGACGAGCATGTGGACTTTCAAGCAGTTGCTTTTTGTTCGGCGCGGTCAAAAATAAATATACAAATTCACAAGAACATTAAACAAAATTTGTTTTTTTTTATCATTTTCGTAGTTTTGGTTTGAAAAACGTGAAGAAAACGAAACGAGAAGAGAACGAGAGAGAGAGAGCAGAAAAAACGCGGAACGTCAACAGCGTGCGAATATAAATGTGCTGGTGTGTGAATGGTTGAGACTCGTGTGTACGAATTTTTATTTGGATTTGGATTTTGAGACTGTATAGCGGTGTGTGTGTGTGTGTGAGTGTATCTCGGGTTCGAGTACAACCAGAACAGCAACATCAACGAAACACAGAGAATCCACGATATTTGAGTTGCGCAGGACGTAACCTAACGCTTACACACGTTGCCTCTGTCATTGTTATTACTATTATTTGGCTAATATTTCATCGATGTGTATTTTTACGTGTTTCACAACGAACAGTCAAAAATTTATTCAGCCAATTCATTTCTTCGAACCACCGACCATCGTTTAGTTCCAATATCGTGTGGACTAATCGCCGATTTTTTTTCTTCTTCGTCTTTGGTTAAAAATTTCCATTCTCGAATGGAATTCGAAAAATCGATCAACACATTTATCCAGTACTTTCGCGAATAAAAACATTTTGCTATCCGCAAAGTGGCAAAAATAAGACTGTTGCATCTCAAAAGTGAATCATTTTCAATAACAAAAAAAATAGATTGCAATTTAAAAAAGTGATAACTAAAACCAAAAACAAAAATGTTTGCCAGAAATATTTTGTGAGTATTGAAATCATGTGTGACATTTGAATTAAGTGTCGAAATAGTTATAGCTATTCATTCACCTTCAGTCTCCTTTTCGTCTAAAAGATTTCGTGTGATCAGCGGGCATTGATTTTCCGTCGCGCTGAATTGCCTGTTTAAGAGACTGGCATTACGTAATCATTGTAGAAAATTGTGAAGCGAGTTTTTTTTTCTCGGTAAATTTTATTTTGGCAAATGCGTTGTGGTTATTTTGTGCTTGTCAAAATAAAAAAAAGAGGAATTTTGTTCAATATTCGGTGGGATTTTTTTTTTTGTTCTCAATGCATTATATAACGGAATGGCCAATATGAAACCAGATTAAACTCAATATTATCGTTGTACTGTGCAGCTTAGAACTTGTTTCAACGACTTTTTACAGATAAAAATGAACTATTCTATGATCTCTGTCACACGAACTCCGTTCGTTGTACTGTACAATAGTGTTTTTTTTTCGAGACAGTTAATTTAAGAACTAATTTTGAAATGATGTTGTCAAAAGTGCATTTGTTTGATGAGACAGCACAGATGCCAAATATTTTTTTCTCGTAATATATTCAGTGAATGTGCACATTGTAAATATAACAGGACTATTTTTCTAGAGAGACCAGTTTGAACATTAAAAATAATCCTGAGTTTAAGTGACCTGATGATATTTTGACTTGATTGTCTGTTCATGACAACGGAAACATTATCTAATTCGAGTTGAATTATTCGACTACTTTGACAATAGAAACTGCATTTAATCGACTTCATTGGGCTCACTTCCAAAAATATATTTAAAAAACTAATGAAAAAAAAAACACAAATTGTCAACATTGACCAAGTTTTTTCACGTAAAAGCACTTGTCAGTTGTCACTGGATGAACTTGAACCGAAGTTTCCTATCTACTTTTGGTTTTATTGTAGTAAATAGTATTGTTGCATGAAATTGATAATCAGTGTAAACAAAACATTGCAGCGGCTAATTGAATTGGCAAACACCATTGGGTGCATTCGATGTGCGATTGTGTCAAAAGCCTTGTACATTTAGTTGAAATGGTTTCGCTTTTAGTTTCTCTGCGTGTGTTTTTATTTTCAAGAGATACATCTGTTGTGATGTTTGTTGTAAAACAAAACGGTTTGTTTGTTGTGATTCTTATGCGACATTCAATGGCAGTGTCACTGTTCATGGGCAAATCATTTTCACAGAGTGCACAAAACTGCTCTTCACATTTAATTTACTTTTTCTACGTGATTTTATTCTCACGCAATTTATGTTTTTCATTATCTATTTCCGCTTTCATTCTCTTGTGCTTGCTCTCCCTCTCGCATGCTTTCTCATAAAATTATATTAATAGAGTCTGACCTAGCGGACCAGTCAGCGGGAAAAATGTCTATGCACAATCCAAAAACCAAAACAATCAAGCGAAGCATATCAACGCCTGTTGTTGAAAGGCAGTGCGGTCGCATGTAGCGCATAGATAAAAATATTTGACCTTGACGCCACCATCCAAAGGCGTACGTTTATTCGAGTTCGTTATTATTTATATTTATCAATGGAACGGAACGGAATGCATTCCGAATCATTTCGACGAAATGGATATTCAATCGAAAAAACAAAAATTAATTTAGCAACTGTTACCAGGAAGAACTAGTTGATAATTTATATTAAGTTGATTCTTTATGGATTTATAGTCGATGTTTACGTTTCATTATTATGCAAACGATAAGACTGGGAAAATTGTAATTGTGATGTGTTCACAAAAGCGAATTGATAAACGCTAAAATGTCATAAATATGTTATGAGTTTTTTTCGTATCAGGAGATTGCTATATTTATTGTCTTTGGTGAATGATAAGACCAAATTATGTTGTTAACCTTCTAAATGTGACGCCATTTTATCATCAACTATCGAATGATTGGAACAACCATAGTTTTGTCGGTGGAAACAACTCATTACAATATAATGAAAATGCATTAAATCTACATAATTTAATTGAATTTATTTTGTTTTTAAATAGAAAATGTGGATCTCCAAAAAAAGCCATTGGAAGAGTTTTGGGCGCCTCTGCACCATCGACTTCAAGTGATAAGTCGCAACAGCTGATTGTTCCATCACGTTCCTATGCATTTGAAGTAACCGGAGATATTATTTGCCCTGGATTTGTTCAAGGCATCGATCATTTACGGGATCCACGTTTGAACAAGGTGTGAATTCTGCTTCAAGAGTTTGCGGCTTTTTTAACAAATCAATTGATTAAAACATCACCCATTTAATGAAAACTTTGATATTTCAGGGTCTTGCCTTTACACTAGAGGAGCGACAAGTATTGGGCATTCACGGTTTGCAACCAGCTCGATTTAAATCGCAAGAAGAACAAATCGAATTGTGTAAAATATCCATCAATCGATATCAAGAAGATCTTAACAAGTATTTGTACTTAATCGATTTGCAAGTAAGACACCTCCGAATAATCTCCAATGGAATAATTCAATATTTATCTGAATGTTTTCTTACCTTTTCTTTTATATAATTGAAAACCATTAACAGGATCGAAATGAGCGACTCTTTTTCCGCCTTGTCTCTGAAAATGTGAGTACTTAAGTGTCATTTGCAATGCAATCGTTATTTTTAACATTTTATTGATCGATTTGGTTCTGATCTCTCGCAGGTATCGACTATGATGCCAATTATTTATACACCGACCGTTGGATTGGCCTGTCAAAAATTCGGTCTAATCTATCGCAGGCCCAGAGGTTTATTCATTACGATTAATGACAAAGGCCACGTTTATGATGTGATACAGAATTGGCCTGAGCCAGACGTACGTGCCATTGTTGTGACCGATGGTGAGCGTATTCTTGGATTGGGAGATTTGGGCGCATGTGGTAAGCATTGATTGAATTCATCATTTCAAATCACACTCAAGCTAATTGAAATTATTTGATTCTTTGAAGGTATGGGTATTCCGGTCGGAAAGCTAGCTTTGTACACAGCATTGGCTGGAATTAAACCACATCAATGTCTGCCAATTTTGATTGATGTCGGCACCAACAACAAAGATCTTCTGGAAGATCCACTTTATATTGGCCTCCGACAAAAGCGTGTCACTGGCCCTGAGTATGATGAATTTATCGATGAATTCATGGCTGCCGTTGTCAAGAAATACGGACAAAACACACTTATTCAATTTGAAGACTTCGGAAATCATAATGCTTTCCGATTTTTGGATAAATACAGAGATGGCTATTGCACATTCAACGATGATATTCAGGGAACAGCTGCTGTTGCAGTTGCCGGCTTGTTTGCTTCATCACGAATTACCGGCAAAACATTCGCTGAATCGACCATCCTTTTTGCTGGTGCGGGCGGAGCCGCTCTTGGTATTGCTGATCTCTGCTGTAAAGCTATGGAAGCTGATGGCATTTCAACTGAAGTTTGTGATTTAGAAACAATTTCGATCGATTGAGAAAATAAATTACATTTTGGTGAATTTTAACAGGAAGCTCGTGGTAAAATTTGGATGTGCGACATTGATGGTTTGGTAACAACCACCCGAACTGTTGGAACTATGGACGGTCATAAGAAACCATATGCTAAAAACGTTGCACCGATGAAAGATTTAGGAGAAGTTGTTAAAATGGTCAAACCATCGGTAAGAATCGTAAATTACAGTGAAATCATATCGGAATAAGAATCCGTCCGTTGAACCGATTTTTCACATATTTAGAAATAATCCGCTGAGATTCCGCATTTGATGGGTTTCACTTTATTTGAAATAAACCATTCATAATCTAATAATGTTTTTCTTTGTGGTAGATTATCATTGGTGCTTCAGCCACTCCTGGTTTATTTACGCCTGAAATCCTCCAAGATATGGCCAAATTCAATGAGAGACCCATTGTTTTTGCACTTTCAAATCCAACAAGCTATGCCGAATGTACTGCCGAACAAGCATTCCAGAACACTGAAGTAAGATTCACAATTATCAGCAGGGCATACTATCCAATGAATTTATCAACTTGAATATTTTATTAAATAAATTTATTAGATAAATTTGATGCGTCCACCGTATCGATGTGACGCTCCAATAGAAAAACAATGGATTCCATTGATAGCTATTTGAGTTTTAACTTGAGATCTTGAGATCTCAACTTGAGTTTTGTTGGATGTCTCGTGTAACTCAAACATTCAGTGTGACTATCAATGGAATTCATTGGTTTTCTTTTGGAGCGTCGCATCGATACAGTGGACGCATCAAATTTATCTAATAAATTTATTTAATGAAAATATTTAAGCTGATAAATTTATTGGATAGTATGCCCTGATTATCAGTCTGTGTAAATTCAAAATGGTTAAATAATTCTGTTTTTTTTTTTTGGTTCCATTTAGGGTCGCGTAATTTTCTGTTCTGGTTCACCATTTCCACCCGTCACATACAATGGTAAAACATATAAACCAGGCCAAGGCAATAATGCCTACATCTTTCCAGGTATTTAACGGAACCGAATGCGCTATTAATAATTTTATTGAAGATTCTCGTAATAAATTGAACTCATTTTTCCCTTCATACAGGTGTTGCACTAGGTGTGATTGCAACTCTAATGCATCATATTCCCGATGATGTATTCCTGATCGCTGCACGTGAATTGGCCGCTAGTGTACGAGAAGAAGATTTAAAAGTCGGTTCATTGTACCCACCATTAGATGCCATTCGCGAAGTTTCACTGAAAATCGCAATCGGCATAACAAAATACGCTTATTGCAAAGGTACGTGAATTACTAGTTTGTATGATGTATCAAAATCACACCTTAACTATGGCCAGTACTTTCGCTATTTCGATTGTAATGTGAATTAATTGAACATTCCCGGAGTCATTTTATAGAAAGTGAATTTTCCAGTTGAAGATGTTGGCGAAAATTGATAAATGAATGTTCAAATAATTCATGAGGAACATGAAAAAATGTTGAAAATATCAGCCAAATTTACAATGCACCTTCTTAGATGCATGCACGCACAAAGAGTCTGTATATTGCACAAAAATGGAAGCAGGTTTAACATCATTACCTGTTCCATCCAGAACTCAATGAAAAACTCAGATTAACACAAATCGATCAGCACAACAATGAATTGGCGACAATGATACATACACACACACAAAAATTAACCGATAAATTTTAGTACTTTCCACGCCTTTCAACGTCACTCAAAACTATAACAAATTGACAAATGAATAAAATGATTTTCAATTCTTCTTTGTACCGTGCAGACAACATATTGTATACAAGTGAAGAGATGCGTAGATATTTTGAAAATAAAGGCATCCATGCCAAAGGTAGGAACAATCACGCGAATCATTTTTGCACGCTTCGGCGCATATCATTATAATGGTGGCAGAACTAATTTTTGTATTGGATTTGAACGCACAATCTGTATATAACCAAAATTTTAAATGCAAGCGATAATTTCTGTTTGATTTCCGATTGGGTGTTGGCATTGGCATAACTATTTTGGCTTTATTTTTTCAAAATTTAACCATTAAAAAAAAAAAATCTGAAAGGATTCAGAAGAAACTCAGTTTTTTGGTTTCTGAACCCTTTAAATTGTAATTAAGTGTGGTGGTGACTCTTGGGCAAGACAAATTGATGTAGATAAAATGACCATCTGATATGCTTAACTAGAGTAATATAGAACTAAAATGGCTACACTTTCTTAGTTTTGCCGCTTTAGTGAAAGGACTCTATTTAAGTTTTCTGATGATTTTTTTTCAATGATGTGTGATTTATTTCTATAAATTCGTGTATCTATTAAAATTTTCTTCGCAAGAAGTAAATTGTAATTTAATCATCAAAGAATTCCTTATTTTTCTCTTTCCTTGTTGGTTGAACACATCAATTTAACGTAAAACCAGACCTTTTTTACACTTGACTGTTGAGAGCGAAAATGGAACATTACAAACATTTTGTATTGACATTGAACGTCACGAAATATGTCTCTTTTTCGCCCTTAAACTATGTTGAACTGTCCTAGACTGTTGACTCATAATCCAATAAATATGAAAAAAAGTATCTAATTTAATTTCTTTTTACTTTATTGTTTAAATTTGTAGGCCTTGCTTCAACCTATCCAGAGCCAGAGGACAAACGAAAATGGCTTGAAAATCAATTATACAACTTCAACTATGAAAGTTCGATGCCAGTCACATGGAAATGGCCAGAACCAACACCAATGAAAACCCGTGAATTGAAACCGGTTAAACTCACCGAAAGAGAAGAAATTTAGAATGTGAACACAATTCACATATGTTAAGAGCACTACAGAATTAGAGAATTTTAATGTTCGAATTAAAAATCGAATTTTATTTCACTTTCAGTATTTCATTGGAGTATGAACATAATCTATTTGAATCACCCTTCGATTTTGTTTGCAAGTGCATCGTAATGTTCTCCATATATCTTTCCATTGAGAGACCAAACACTTCAAAAATATATTGATGGCTATTCCTTTTTCTTATTTAATGCATCGCATTTAATTTTCTGTAAATCATTGTAAATTTCAAATGGAATTTGAATTCGAACAAATTATTTTAATTAAATAATATTGATTCGCAAAGAGGGAAGGCACAATAAAAAAAAACTTTTTTTTTTTTAATATTTGATTGTCGATTCATCGACCAATTGTTTTGTTTGTGATAGTAGTGAAAACAGTGTTCAATTTAAATAATTCAACTTTGCACTTGTATTATTGTCTATTGTCTCTTCTGGAATTCGTGTCTAATTTAGATCATTACAATTGTTTTAATTTGTTGAATTTGCGCAAAATTTAAAAAATCATAAATTTAAAAAAAAAAAACATAAATTTATTCTAACACACACACAGAAATCTGTTCAAAAACTGATTTTGTGATCAAGATCACATGTTAAAGAATGGGAATAAAATATAATTAATCAGACATTCAAAAAATGGTTTTGTGTTTTATTAAAAAATAATTATTATTTAAACATAAGAATGTCAAATTCGAACATATATTGCTGTCTGTTTTACTTTCCAAAAATCTTAAAAAATTTAAATGCTTACAATTTGACTAGTTGAATTCATTTTTTGAAATAGAACAAATAAATGAATAAATAAATAATAAATAAATAAATAAATTTGTTGAACAATGACTTCGTGATCAAGATCGATTCGTGATTTAATTCGTGAATAACATATTCAATCAGAAACGTTTGGTGTGCTTTTATTTTTATTAACTGAAAAGAAATGAAAATTCACGTATCAACTATTCAACTAACATAGGATCAATATTGCGATTTTTCGTCCAAAGACTGTCTGAGATTTTGATTTCAGATGTATCGGATTCTTGGTTCTTCGAACGGACTTTGGGTTCGGATTCTAGTTTTCTGAATGTTCGTTGCCACTCTAGAGATCTACAGTGTCAATGCTGCAGCCACTATCCGATTGGTTGTCAAGTTCATCGTTTTCTGATTTGATCCTTTATTTTGTATTAAATTTTTTTGGTGAGAAATCTTAAAGTTCAATTATTATGATGCTGATTATTAAAATTCAATCCACGGGCGTGAAAAATCCTTCATAGTCTTCACATACTTGGGAATATTCCCGGAATGTTATCGAAGCAAATCGAATTAGCAGGATGGCATCACCAAGCACATTTCGCATATTTTGCTAGGGGAATTGAACTATTTTTTCACTGTTATATTCTCATTATTTTTTTAATTTTTACGTATTCAGAAAATATTTGCATATTTCGGTGATTTTGAAATACTTTTGTATATTTTTGTTCCAAAATTGCACGAATATAAAAATATTTTCTTCCGCTTGCGCTAAACGCATACGGCGTTCACCGCAAGCACCGCACTCCATACACTTCGTTCAGCGTGCGTCACAATCAATCCATGTATTGCAATTGATTCGACGTTGCAGATGAAAAAATATTTTTATATTCGAATGCATTTTTTGGTATTTCAATATTTTTACAATATCTAGTAAAATATATCGTGTTGTCCAAAATGTCTCATATTGACAATTAATTTAATCAAATATGCGAGTTGAATCCGCCTAGATATTTTTCGTTTTTTGGCGATTAAACCACGTTTTTGACAAGTAGCCAATTGAAGCAAGTGTTTATCACTTTAATTTCAGCGCAGTTTAGTGAATCAAAATTCAAGATTTTAAGGAGTATCTTATGATCACATTCAATAAATGCATCGGTTTGAAATACATCGTAAGTCTTCTCTCGGATTACATTGTTACTTCTGTGCGCTACACAATGTAAGCCGTGCATAATGGCTATATGATAGATCCAGCACACGTTTTCTTCATGAAGTACCAACTGATTTTCAAGGAATGATTCATAAGCTCAAGAGATAACTGATATTTCCCTCCGACAAATCAACGCTATGCCTTAAATAGAGATGTTTGATAAAATCGTTGAACGCGTTTGCCGAAACATCATCCACGTGGATTTCGTCTAAACATGTGGAAGAACCAAATAAGATTTGTTTGTATTTTGAGCTTGAGGCGGCTAAAACACAACGATGAGCTCGAATTTGTTCTGATTTCACATTAATACTACGCCAGTTTCATCACGCTGTGCGTACAATTTTCGGTGAAGTGTTGAGCACATTGTCCTCTAAGATTGTGTTATTATAAAAGTAAAATACAGAATGGCGATTAGCTTAGATCGTATTTATTTAAGTTCAAATGGAACTCAAAATTCACGAATTTGGCTGCAACAAAAAATGTTTGTCAAAATATTCCACTAACTATGGGGCCGCAACTTTTGTTTGGGCGTTCTTAGACGCTAAGACAATCAAAGTCTTCAGGAACAATGTAAATTTAGCAATTAAAAAAAAATGTTTACTTATCGTTGTTGATGAATCATATTTCGATTAAAGTGCTAATAACGAAATTAAGTATTGATTTTTATCTGAGAAACAACTAATATGGTGTAAATATTTTGAAATGTCTATAAATAGTATATTTCTGAAGAAAATCAATTAAATTTTATGCTTTGATTTCAGATTGGTCAATAACACTCCGTATTTTATAATGTTGTTGTTGTATTTTATCATAGAATTCATTAGTTGGACGATTGAATTTCCTAAAATAAGATCCGAAATATCAAAAACCTGACACCATTTTGATCAATAAATCATTCTATTTTTGCATCATTCAAACACTTGTTACATCTATCAAAGAATTCATTCAGCAGCAGCTGCGATATCGGACAATTTTCTTGTGCACTTTGGCAACAACTATAGTAATATCATGCCATAGCATAACAAAGTTAAATGTCAAGTTTTCGATCATTCAATTTCAAAACATTGACGTTCTAGACTCGCAAATTATACGGCATCGTCAAAAGTTACAGTTTCCGTTGTGGTTCTATTGAAATAGTCTTTTGAGAAGTTTTGCACAAGTTGAAATGACATCTCCTATAGATTCTTCTATAGAAGAATCTGTGTCAATACTTACCATAATTTTGTTTTCGAGATGCTTACAATATGCCAAATTGTGCACACAACTCTTATAAAAGTACAATAAAGAAAAAGAACCGCCACAATATGTTCCAATAATAACTTTTGTTTATTTTCGTTTCTAATCGAGGACAATTTAACATAAGTACGAACTAGGTGTTGCATGTTGCTAAAACATTGTCTGTAACAAAAAATAAAAATTGTCACTTATGATCTAAATGCAAATTTAACGAATTGTTTTTTTCTTTTTTTCATTTCATTCATTTGTTGTGTTTTGTTGTCTATCTTGTCATGAGTTTTCTCACGCGCAATAACATAAGCCCAGATGATGGATATTTATGGAAAATATAATATTCTTAGTTGAATTTCATTGTGTTTTTTTTTTCTGTGGGGGGAAGAGGGAGGATGGTGATTACAGTATATAATTTATTTATGTAGTTTCATAGTTCAATTTGAACTGCTGCTTTCGTAAAAGGTGCCTATTTCGTTATTTTTGCTGAATAGCAAACATATTTAAGTGTAAGATGTTGTTTTTATTTTTGTTCGAATGGATTACGAGAGGCCGTTATAACAGGCGGTTTGCCATTTTCAATAGTATTGACTAAATTTGTTGTTTCCTTTGGAAATGTATATCTTTATTTTATTTATTGTTTAGTTGTTTTATTTTTAACTCACAAAAATCCGATTCATCGCGGCAATTGTGTGCGTACTTTGCAACGGAAGTGATGCATTTAGCTTGAAATTGGAATCAGATTTTTAAGGCATGTTAGGTAATGGATTGATGTTTACTTTTGAATTTTTTTTATGATTGTTAAGTGTTTTTTTTTTAATGTAAATTGTGATTTTATGGTTGACAATCCAAAAAAAAGTAACAATATGACTCAAGCGCACTAATGCAAATTAACTAAAATGGTTAAAAGATTTCGGGCAAAACTGACTAATTATTGTAATGTGGTTACATGATTCTCATCTTAGTCTGAATGTGCCAGCTCAACTGTGAATTTAATATTTTCTAATGCGAATATTCGGTTTGTGTTTATGTAAATTGTATATGACCTCTGAGTATGCTGCATAAACCAATATGGTTTTGGTAACTCGTATGCTTGTCTTATGCATCTATTTCATATCTATGTCAAATGGTTTTGTATTTTCATTCATTTATTTTATTGTAATGGTAGAAATGGCAGAGTGAATGTGTTATGAATGTGTTAATGTATCTAATCTATTATTTTCTCAATATAATGTGAAATCGGAAGAAACTGTTTATAAATGCATTAATCTAACGGCTCTCAGTTTAGTCAAAATATTATGATTCTGAACGTTATATCATTTTTATGTGTGTTTATTTTGTTTGTCTTTTTCCGCTTGTTTGCTATTGATAGAAAAAAAAACTTTGTATTCTTATATGGCATACATTGCACACACTTTGAATGCCTCATCACTATTATGAGTGTGTGTTTTTTGTGTGTATATTTATGTTTAGTGTATTTGTGATATTCCAAAAACGATGTCTTTTGAATTAAAGCTTAAGTTTCAAGGACACAACTTTAGTTGGCTTTTTTATTATTATTTTATCTTTTTAAGTACGAAAAAGTTTGAAAAGTTATTCCATTCAAATTCTCAACTAACAAAATGAACGAGATGCTCTTGCAGTCACTCGAAAAAAATTACACGCTAACAACAGTTTTACCACTTAATAAATCGTAATTCACTAACTTTTGCATGGAAATTGAAGTTTTTCTTAAAATGAACTAGTTTCTTTTCTGTTACTCTTATTTGTTTTTCGGGTTTTTATTTTTCTTGGTTTTTTTGTTTGGGGTTTTTGAGGTTACTCGAACCCATTGTGCTGATAATTTCAATTTGAAATATGCGCATATTGATTCGTAGGAGATTCAGCTGAACTGTGTTAGCTCAATAAATGAAAATCCATTAACAATGGATGTTTTGTTGTTATTTTCCATTCAAATTTCCTAATATTTGAGGAGCATTTGAACATGAAAACATGAAACATGCATTTTGAATTTTCATTTCCAATAAAGTTAGAATCATCCAAATTATGAATTTAACAGAAGGATCTAAGTTTATAATCTAAATTACTCTTCGTCAATCTAATGATAACAAATTCAAAGCTTATTCATGAATTTAAACGATGACAGTCTGGGAAAGGGGCGAGCAGCTGTTTAGCTTTTGATTAATTTATATTTACTAAAATTGTTTGATAAGCTCTTTATCACTAGAATTCCGGGCAACTCAATATGACATGAGAATTCAAAACTATAGCATGAGTTAAAGTTTTCTGTGTGTGTGTGTGTTTTTTTTTTATTTATTCGATAAAATAAACTGTTGCTAAGACGAATTCATAAAGAGTTTATCATTTAACAGTCTCATTGATTTCGATTAGTCAACAATTTATGTCGCAACATTTGACAGTATACAAATTGCAAAATTGTCAAGCTATTTTCAAAATAACATAATTTATCCATTTGAATTTGATATTTATGACATTATTCTAATAATAGCAAACTAATTCCTATTCAACTATTTAGCAACGCTTTAGTGGCATATCGATCAAATTAACACCGGTAACATACACCTTATGAAGGTATTTTTGGAATGAATACAATGCCAACGGATCCGTGTTGAATTTAAAACTACTTGGCGAAACTCTTTGACTTTGACATGATAAGGGTTTATTATGAGCTATATTCGAATTAAGGGGTGCATTTGAGGCGTTGATTTATTTGAGCTCATTATTGAAATTTCAAATTCCATTACTTTAAACCATATATCAACCTCAAATTGAGAGCACAAGCTCCAGTTTACTCTATGATTCTCACCTAAAATGGGATCCATTTACCTACATGATAGTTATGCTACTCAACGTTTTTATTTTCAATTGTTTTAGTTTTTGTCAAAAAATAATCTCATCTGGCGTGCTGTTTTTTTTCTGTATGAATTAATCATTTTGCCATTTTCTTCTTTTTTTTTCTTTCAGTTCACCATTTCGATGGAAATTTCATATTTCATGTGTGTTTCATGAATCCATATTGATTGTATTTTTTTATATAACTTATGCCTTATTAGTTATTCATAGTATGAATCTATATGATAGCTCATTTGAAAAACTTTTCAAGATATCAGCAAACAGCTGAACATTTGCTGCACTTTGAGTGAGAGAGAAAAAAGAATTTTTTTATGAATTTTGGCATCTGACAAAAAAAAAGCAAACAGCAATATGTTGTTTGTTTTCAATATATGATTCTTTTTTGCCTGCCAACCTGTGTGAGTTTTTTTTTTACTACAGTTAAAATGAAAATTTGATGAAAATATAAAAATGGTTTTTCCAAATAAAAACATTGAATTATTCACCAATGTTCGTTTTGATATTATTTATTCATTTGCATTCGATGAAAAAAAATGAATGGATCAAAATTCAATGGATCCACTGGATCTGGTGGAAAAACTCATTTGATTATTAAATTTTTTTCCTGAAAGAAGACTCCAGTTCTTTCATGTGTGTAATACACCGTTCAAATGTTAATAAGAACGATTGAAACAAAAAAAACTGTGGCATCGCTTCAAAAAAAGCATGTTTATAGGCAATCAAACACAGTGAATGTATTTTGCTGAGGAATTAGTTGCGCGTGAGCGTTAGCAACTAAGGTTAGCAACTAATATGTAGCGTCAACCGACGCTCGATTATGGTGCTGCAGATATGTAGACGCGTACACTCACACATTCACATTCACATCTTCACCCTACAGCGGCTGCTGTGTACCGCTTAGATCTAACTGGTCTGCATATCTGCCGCATCATAATCGAGCGTCGGTTGACGCTACATATTAGTTGCTAACCTTAGTTGCTAACGCTGACGCGCAACTAATTCCTCAGCAAAATACATTCACTGATCAAACATGACAGCTTGCTCGATTGCGCACACACCACTGTAACTTGCTTTGATTTGAATAAATTGATAAATATTCCAACAACAAAAATGGCAATTTTTCATCAAGCAAATGGTTGAATTAAAATGAACATTGAGTTCGATGTATGCGCTGCTTATGTAGCACGCGCAAAGTGTTAATAAGCATGAATTGATAATAATTCAAACTCTCTTACAGCATAAAATATTGATTCTGCCGTTTTATCTACTTTGTTCGATCATTTTTCACAATTCTCTTTTATGAGCTTCCGGTGATGTTCGACAAGTGTCAATAACATTGATATTGACGCAATAAAACATGTTCGTACACCGATTTCCATGTTTCTTTTTATTTGAACGGTTAAATTGATTTTTTTTGCACATGTTTGCATGCAATGGCATACAAATAAAATAAATAAAATTCAAATTGTGAAAATGAAACTTTGAACTTTGAGATTTCTTCAATTGAAATTTAATGACGCGTAATGTCAGTACTTGTTATTTGATTGAAAATCAATTTTATGAGCTCATGTGTACTTGTTTTGGTTTGATAACTTCTTTGAAGTTAAATGAATTTTATGCTGAGTGCTTTTTCGTTTTCGCTTTGTCAATCTCGCATTTGTCTTAATTATGTATAGATACTTTTCATGAATTTTCTTTGCACATTAAATGTTCACCTAAATATTTCAATCGTTAAGACTAAATCAACTAGACTCTATTGACTTTGTCATTTAGAGAGCAAATTGATTTAACGAATTGAGAGAATTGACGTGTTGAGCACACAATCATTTCACTGTTTGCATTCGAAAATATAAAATTTAAATTTTATTTTCTACAAAGGAAATGGTAAATTTTCCTACCGATTTTCATTTTCAAATCGTTTAAACCGTTGAAAATGCATTCAAAAAAGAAATTTATACATGATTCTTGGCTCTTGGACAATTATCAGTGGCTTTTTTTTTAAATAACTTGTGCATTTATAAGGCAATTTAAATATCATTCTCTTGTTGGCTTATCTCAAACATTTTTTTGGATGTTGTTTTACGAATTTCATTTGACAGTTTTATAGTCAGGAAAACAGATGCGGGGTGCGTCAGATGATATTGATTCTACGATTTTCTTAATCAAAAAAAATGCCAAGAATATCAAAAGTTCTTGGATTGGATATTTTGCAGGTGGCGAAGGAGGGAGGGAGTCCAGGGGGAAATTAAGCTTATTAGTTACTTTGACACTTGTGCGGATTTTCCAAACGATTGGCAAAAATGTCTTCATTTGGTGGAATTTTATCTTTGCGCATTTTATCACGAATGGTTTCGACTTCTTTCAAAACACGTAGTAAATTGCCGCCAGCCAATTTTGTCAACTCTTCAATTGTCCAACCGAAGCCAATCAATTCAGCGAATAATATTGGATATTTCGACACATCTTCCAAACCGGTTGGTGTGCTGCTCGCGAAGAGATAAAAATAAGTGGTTAGGGACCAATGAATCATGCAAAAGACTTAAAATCGCTTATCAAATGTCTATTTTTTTTTGAATTTATCAAGTGGAACAGAAAATGAATTCATGTTTTTTTCGCTATGCTTCTCCATCATCGAGAACACGGTGCATGAGCACATTGCACCTCGGAAAATGCAACACATTTCATCGCCGTTACTCTCAGTGCTTTTTTTTCGTTCGCACCATCGTGTGAAACTATTTTTATACCCATCGAAAAGGGATTAATAATTCAATGCAATACTTACTAGTTTATACCATCGTAACCTGCGCCAATGCCAATGTGATCAGCACCTGCCACACGCTTAATGTGATTCAAATGGGCTGCAAAACGTGCAAATGAAATTGACAGTTTTGAACAAAAGACATAGCACTCGATTAATGGTCTGCAGTGAAATTGCAAAAGAAGCCAACAACAACATCACACACAAAAAACACTAACGGCAACCACGTTTTGTGTCTGTGTATGTGTGTGTGTGTGTGTGTGTGTGTGTGTGTGTGTGTGTGTGTGTGTGTGTGTGTGTGTGTGTGTGTGTGTGTGTCGTTGCTCACACCCGAATACCTACCTACTGCATGATAAATGGTGGCATTTTGACCGCAACTCAAAAACATCGAATAGAAATTCAACATGATTATTCCACGGTTTTTAACGAGTGACTTTAATACGGTGTCCTGAACATTACGACTTGAATTGCACAGTTCATAAGCGGATGAATGAGAAAATATCACAGGTGCCTGTGACTGTGCAATTGCATCACGCATCGTAGCCATCGATACATGCGATAGATCCACTATCATTCCGAGTCGATTCATCTCCTTTATCACACGCTTAATTGGAAGGAAAATGAAGAACGGCCATTAAACAAAAACGTATCCCATTTCAAAGATATTTAATTTGATGTCATCGATGGCATAAGCACATCCAATACGATAAGCGAAACGAAATAAATACAGTTGGCAACAAATTGGTACAATACTTACTTTGCCAAAATCCGTTAGTCCGTTGTGTTTGACATCAAACTTGGGCGCATCGGCAAAACTTGAATCAGCAAAAATGTTGTTGCATGTCGAAGTTAGTGTCATATAACGAACACCAAGCATGTAAAACATTCGCAACACAGCTAAAGAACCACTTATGGAATGACCACCCTCCACACCAATTAATGAACATATTTTATTGTCTTTGTACGCATTCAGGATATCTGTGTGTTTGTGTGAATGAAATTGAACCGAAAACAGGATGCTATTAATTTAGCCATCAACCATTTAACATGTGTTCGACATTCAATCTCTCAAGCCATCGGACTCAAATGAACCATTTGAAACGATATATGAATAGTAATAGTGGATAAGGATGCTCTGGGTGTAAGGAAACACGAGAGATGGAAAGAGAGTGAGCGACCGAGCGAGGGAGAGAGAACATGATGTTGCTAATGGCTAAAGACCACTAACAAACTAACAACCGGCAATTTAAATAAATTACCTTCCGCTGAAGTGCATATAGTCAAGTCCTTCGAATATTTATCGGTGAGCCGTATGATTACGTCGATTTGCTCCAGCGTTTGTTGAACTGCATCTTTGTATTGCGCTTCGCATGGTACATAAGCAGCCCAGAACTTTCCAGTCGATAACATAGGACACAAAAAAAGTACACAGTATAAAATTAAATGGCAATTCCATAACTAGTTTAGCCTATTAAATGGACGAACGGAACAAAAACAAAAGAACGGAAAAACCAAAGCAAAAGAGAAAATACTATGACATCCATTTACCTGGGCAGCAACACGGCCTTTTTTCAATCGCTGCAAATCGGTGTGACTCCAATTGCTATTCGACCACGGAGCCACATTTTTTAAATCGACGTCAAAATTGAATTCGGATAATTGATTGTGCACAAATTTTCGAATATTATAAGGCAAATCATTATGAGCGTCAATCAATGGAACATTTTCTAACAGCGTGTAGGCAGCTTGAAGTCTTTCATCAAACGAAGCGCCTGTTTGTAGTGAAATGACAAAATCAGTTTGTTCCGCAGTGGTTGTGGTTTTCTGACCAGAAACCGCGGTTTTGGACACAGGGAAAGAAAGAGAGAGAGAGGGAAAGAGGGAAGGTAGAGATTTGAATGGCATACTGGTTGACCGAAAGTCAATTTTCCATCATTCGAGCGAAATTTCACTTCACTAGAATTGCGAATTGGATTAGATGGATTATATCAAACAGCTTGCTTAAATCAGTTACAATGTGAAAAATGTTGAAAATTGAACATACGAACTCGGCCAAGCGTATTCTTTTCGAATTGAAAAATTCTCAATCCAATCAAAACGAAAAAGTGTGGTTACACAAGATTTATAGATTGCTATTTAAAAAAAAAAATGTAACTCCAATTTCTTACTATGTGCTCGCTATCGCGCTACATATTCCATCCACTGAAATAATATATAGAGAGATTTTTGTTATGAAATAACATGTCTCTCATTCAATGCGGAAAATTGTCTGCATTTGAAATGTGGAAAATATTAACCTCAAGCCCAGTTCACTTCATGATGATATGGAAAAGTTTGTTTGTGTATATGTTTTTTTTTTTGCTGCACAAAAGCAAAATGGAAAAACGCGATAGATCATTTTCAAAACGAAAACTGAAAACGAATATAAATGGTTTTTGGTGTAAGTTTCAATTGAATAGGTATGTTTAGCTGATCGCAAAATTATCCACATCTTCTTCGTTGCCGGTTCACCTATATGTGAAAGGCCATTCAATAAATATTGATAACAACACGTCGATGCACTTAACAATTTTTGAGTGAATGATTTTTATGGATTCGTTTCTGTAAAATGGATTCACCAGCCATCTCTCTCTCTCTCTCAATGTTTTAAAACTTGTGTATCTGGAGGCGGGGGTAAAAATGAAATACTGACCGCTTGAAACACGTAAAGCCAATGGTACTGCAACACCTGCTGCTCCCAAAATCAACAATATCGATACGATGGCCATCCAATGCTTGGTAAAATCCCATTCTGCTCCATTTGATATTGTATGGCAATGGGGTGGAAAGCACCAAAATAAGCGTTCGCCCAGAAACCAAAAGCGCCACACACACACACACACACACACGTGAAAATGAAATAGAATAAATGAGTTTGTTTTAGAACATGAAGACCATTTTATGTTTGTTGCTGATGTCTGTGTGGCGTTCGTGCTGTAAAAAGCCAACGGCACACCAATATACTAGTAATTTTCTTTTTAATTCGTTTGCCCGCAACAAGTAGCTAGAAACATAAACACTCGTGTCAAACACAGTTGAATTATTTCCGAGCATGAAAAAAAGACAACACCGGGGTGGGCAAACTTTGTAATGCTTGGAATGTTAAATAGCACTTTTGAGGTTGAGGGTTGTTTTTAAATTGTTGCAAAAAGGTACTTTGGTTCAACACTTACTTGAAATGTTTGAGCTATTTGAGCTGCCCGACGAACTAATGCTGGGACATTGACGATGTTTCCAAGGTAATTTATAGTTATCATTTGTGTGGTTTGTCAATAAAACCGAATCAAATGCTGTGCTATTATTGTCCAATTCACCGTCAATATTTTGAAAATGATAATATGATGAATTCAATTGTTCACTGTTGCTTCGTTTGCTGCGTCCTTTGTGCGAGCGCAGTGAATCATATCTTAAATTCATCGCTGAGTTACTATTACAATTTCGACTAAATCGTGTATTTCCGCCGCCGCCACCTCCATCCACACCATCACCGCCCAGAATCGATTGGCTGGATGCACGAAGTGCCGTCACCAAATTACACGTACTTGCATGCACACTTTGAATATCGGCCAATGTGCTTGTTGTTAAATTGCTCATCGATGGCCGTACCACGCCATCACGTATTTCGCTTACATCCATTGGAAGTGGCTGATTTTTCGCCATAAGCTCATGATAAGTTTCAGCATCAATTGAAAACGATTCAAATGGCATCCGTTTTGGACGCTCCAATGAACGGTCTTTTAAACGATCCATAGATGTTGTTGTTGGATTTGTACGGCATATGCGCTTTAACGTTGCATTCAAATGATTCAATGCTGGATACTGATGCATGTCGAGTTTTAGTTTTTGGTTGCTCAAAATGTCAGCCAATTTAAAACGGTTGCCATCAGCATTGCGATTTGTTGGCAGTTTTATTGAAGCGGCTGTCGGATGTTTATGGAGTGTATTCGGAATTGAAGAGCGTGATTTGAACTTTGAGTTCAACGTTGTGTCATTGTAGTGATGCCGAAACGAAGCCGATCGCCGATTCAACACCGATGCTGGCAACGGTATCGATTCAATATCTATATCCAAATCAGCCTGATTCGTTGAAAAAGTAGCATGGGGAAAAAATTCGTACAATATTTCATATAATGTTATTTATGTTTGGGTAAATTTAATCTTTTTTTTTGGGAAAATCACAGTGAATTTTCCGTATGCTAGCAAAGTTTTCCATAAACTAATAATGAATGACAACACAATATGTTGAATGAAAATATATGTATATATGCAGACACACGCACTCTCACATCAACTGTAGACAACAAAGTTAACGACAAATGCACAATATTAGTTTTCTAAAGTTAACTCGCGAAAAATTACAGCATAATTTAATGGTATATGATGAGAGAAGCCAGAATGAACATGAGTTGAATGGGGGAAAAATTATAGCAGCAATGCGAAAACATTAAAAACAAGCATGCACACAAAAGTCAAGCTAATTTGTATGTAGCGTTAATCAGAATTCACATGCCTCGAGCTCAATTTCTGCGTTGCACAATATTCAGCTTCATAAAATGAAACGAGAGAGAAATGAAAACAACAACAACAACACCAACACCAACAGCAAACCAGAGCACAATTTATTACGCTTGGTCACCGATGTGATATTTTTTAGAATTTTACGGAACCTTAAAAACAGTTTTTTTTCGGCAATAAATTGGCAGCACAGGCAGACATTTACGTTTTTTCCAACTTCGTAAACATTTACGTTTTATGGTGCGTTCTTATGTGAAACGCAACAAATTCCATAGTGAAAATTCAACAAACCTCTTAATTTCATTTTACTCTTTTTAACGAACACTGCATGCGCGCAACGCATAAAATTAAAGCTTAACTAGGCAAACAAAAAACAAACAAACACAATTCAATTTATGTTATGGATTTTAAATTTAGCTTGAACGGTCGACGGACGATGAGTGACCGGAAAATGAGAAGAATTGTTCATGGAAAATACTAGATGAGATGTGTTGACCATGCTAAAGATATATCAAGCCCGAAACGCAGTGTGCCTGGGCTATCATTTCACATTCATTTATAGACGAATGGCTGTAAGCGAACGTCACGTCGTTGAACGTACATCGAAAGCAGCATGAAAACCAGATCAACAACAAAAAATCACCGCACAATTACATGTGCAACTACAATATTTTATTAAATTTTTATGCATCAAATTAATTGTGTTTTCCCAGTAATTAGGCTTTTGTTTTAACACGGTTACTGCATATGAATTGGCATTGGTCTGTCTTTTTCATCTTCATTAATTGAAAAATTAATTGAATAATGGATGAAATGACTGAAATAATAATTAAAATGACGATGAGCAATCGCCTACTGTTTGATTAAAAATGAATGGGAGCAACAACAAAAAATGGTGTGCGCGCATTAATTTTGTTGTTGTTCGAAAAGAAAATTGTTGGTCCAACAAATGAATGGGTTGGGTGCACAAGCGCTATTAACTATCGACACAGATAATTATTATACAGCTCATTTTACTTTCGCTCATTTGCTTGCCACATGGTTCGAACTGTGCGGTAAAAAATGAGCACATTACACGCGTTCAAAAATAGAAAATTATGATTTTTGCATTAATTTGCCAGTTTATAGCTTTGCACACAAAAACAAAAAATCCAATCTACCATTCTCATTTTGTAGCAACTGAAACACATCACATCACATTGCCTGGAAAATAAACGGACCCTATAACAAATGTATTTATCACGAAATTACATTCACATTTTGGTTGACTCCAATTTTCATACAATTTTGTTCTACAATTTGCTGTTTATTTTACGATCACCGCAAAGTAAAAAGAAAAATAAAATCCGTGGATTTTCGTTCTGCGGGGTAAACATGGCCTTTTTATCACTTAATACATTTTAAACTGTAAACGGAGATGGTGAAAAACTTTTCACGACAACAAAATTAAGACTATCTAAACAATGCAAACATTAGCACCATTGTTCACAATATATTGTTTTCTCTTTTATACTGTAAAGCGGTTGAAAATCTACTCTGTTGAGGCTTTTGCATTTTTTTCCGATCAGCATTTGTGTACATATTGTCCATGAAAGGAAATGTATTGATTTTAGTTTTTTTGCACATTGAAACTAGATTTAGGGATGTACAACAATTTGTTTTTCCATCACTCTATCCGAATGGTCACAATGAAACCACAATTTAATGATTTTTTTTTTCAAACGAATTGTCAACAATGTTTTGTATATCCTCACTGACGATTCGTTAGTGGTTTTCGTGTTTTAGCGTATTAGCTCAAATTAATTAGAACCATGGTTCTCTATTTCATTTGATCGGTTTACCGACCATCGATAAATTTCTATATGCCATCAATTTTATTTCTGTATTGTCGCCAAATTTGTAGAGGTTATCATCAGCATTCACCACATTGCCCAGTTTATCGATGTAACGGCTCATTTCTTTGGTCATATTTCAAAAAGTGACATTCTTCGAAATGTGAATGACTTTTAGCATGTGACAGTAATTTGATGTTGAAAATTGACTGACAAAGGCACATTTCAATTAAGGATGTCAAAATTCGGGTTCGTTTTTCGATGTGTTAAATGAATATTTGATTGGAAATTTTTGGGGATGGAAATATTTGGCATTTTTAACATTAACCGCAATATATCACAAAAATACATTGGGCCTTGTCATTTATTTATATATTTACGTATAAATGGGCATTAGCATTTCTGACGGAAATTAACACAGAATTACACACACACACACACACTAGCAAACAAATGTCAAGCTTGTGAAAAGTCCATGATTAATGTTAGCTCATTAGGATAAAATACAAAGTATATAATATTGTAGCTATCGTAGCACAAACTTTTCCGCATAGAACAATTTTCCAGGATTCATTGAACAATAAATGGTTTGAGTTTAATGCGGATAACTCACGCTTGAAAAATGCGTAATGTGTACGATATTATTTCCATAAAAATGTCCAAATCTCAGCCTGAAGATCCAGTAATTTCAATGCAAAATTACATTCGTTTGTAGCAGTCGCAATTTCAATTGTAAATGATTAAGTTGTCAAATCATATTAAATAGTTCAATTTCAAACAAAAAAATTGTGTTTGAATGGTCTATCTAAGTGTGTTTTTGAGTGTATTTTTGAGGGAATAAACAATTCCCAAAAAAAAACCGCTGCAAAGATACATTCAACTAATAAAAAATAATGTGAGAGGCCCTCATGACAAGCCTCTATTTCTTTCACTCTATGTATATAATGATATTATATAAACAAACAGTGTGCCCTGTTCAACTTTAGTTACTAACTATAGAACTTAAATGTCCTATTTAATTTTATGTTTGAATAGGGCAATCCATCAGTTTTAAATCTACTGAGAATTACGGAAAATGTCATCAAAAACGGAGCGGCAACGATTACAACAACAATGAATATTTGAACAGCTCGAATCGAGTGCGAGAGGGAGAAGGGGGGGGGGGCGGAGAAAGAACGAATGACATTATGGTCTTTAGTACAATTTTCAAACAATTTTATCGTACAATGTTGGAATGTTCACATTGAGTTAAAGTTCACAGTATTATTGTCACTCACATCTTTTCTATGTCACATGCATCGTCTCGATACTTGTGACCTTTTCACATGAAAAAATGAAACTCTTCTTGGCACATGCAATACATTTTGCCACACTGTGACCCGATGAGACATTCACATCATGAGAGTGAAAACAAAAGAGCATAAACAAAAATAAAAGGTTTAAGACCGGTCAAACGCAAAGAGGCGAAAGCAAATGTACTAATTGAAGATGAATGATATCAGCGAATGTTGTTTTCTTTAATTAAAACAAATACGCGTTACGTGCACTATTTTTCAACGAGCTGTTTCCATCGAGACGAGAAGATGTTGTGAACGCGTGTCGGCGGATGGTAATATTCGATGGAATGGAAAGAAGTTATGAGCTAAAGAACTAGTTGTTCGGTCCCAGAATGTATAGTTTGGAGTTGAAACTTTGAGAACTAGGGAATTGTTTTGTTGATAAAATACAAGCGAATCCAACGAAAAAGCAATAGCCTCGAAGAGCAGCGGTGGGCAATCGAGAGGAAAAGGGATGAACAGCGTATGGAAGTTTCGAGCGAGAAAGAGGAAGAGGAAGAGAAAGAAAAAAAAAATTAGCAGCCAAGATGGAGCACATTAAAATGTTGACGAGAAGCATTCGCACAAGCCATAAATTATAACTAATGCGGCTAATGATGTTCCCGATATTGGTTGTGGCGATGGCAAATAAAGTGAATTGTGAAATGGTGAATGGCGTATGGAAAAGAGAATAGATATTGTGAGATGGAAATGGTATCGCTTCATACTGTATTTTATTGTATGCAACAACAACAACAACAACAACAAACCACCACACAAAATAATAGAAAAACGAAACACACACATCGACTAATTATGAATGAATGATGGAAATGAACCGAACATAACAACCCTCCCAAAACAACACGAAGCCAACGAGTACAAGCTGTAATTCCATCAATTAAAAGTGATGAGCTTTTTAATGTGAGAACACAGAACAGCCGTGTTGGTATTGTGCACGAGCACGTGTGTGTGTATGTTTGTGTGTTTGTTGCTTTTCATTTTACGTGATAGCCGCGTGTATGTGATGCAGCGCATCATTATTCCAAGGATGAACACTACGATAAAAACAAAATAATGTTTGTATTGGCGTTGTGTGGTGAATTTTTAATAAACAATTCATGCTTTTTTCAACAAAAAAAGTAATAGAAAAATAACGCAGGACAAACGAATGCATGAAAGAAGAAGAAGCAACAACAAAAAATGAAGTTGAAACGTTTTTGAAAAATAATAATCTTCGCTTGGAGCATTTGTTTGCCTCAAAGTATATTTGCCATTTGAAAGTTGTTGTGTTTTTTTATGTGCAGAGGTTAACTTGTGTACACATTTGACTCTTTCGTGTTTTTTTGTTGTTGTTGTTGCCCAAGCGATGAATATGCGTCTGACGAGAGTGGGCGCACAAACAGCACCAACAACAGTTGCCTGTTACCTATAATAGCAACTGTAATTACACAACACAAGTACTACAATGCGCACATGTTTCAACGCGCTTTTATACAAAAATCTTTTGCCATTTTCTTCTCTTTTAGTGCTTGAATTGCTCTCTTTTTATGAGAACGCTCTTCGTACCAACTGTTTCCATCCCCCGATACACAAATGAATATGAATCAACCCTAAATCATTGTGGGATGCATTTTTACAAGCCAAACCGAGCTCAACTATGCAACCAGAGTCTAGACAAACGCGTGGATGCATTCGAGTACTTCGACACCGAAAGGGAATGCAAAAAAAAGAACTGGAAATGAACTTATTTTTGAAGCGCGCTCGCGCTACACAAAAATGAGCAGATGCAACTTTAAAATACTTTCTTTTCATTTATATTGATGGCAATGGGTCTCGGTGATGGTTTGCAGAGAGAAAAATACACAACACATTGAATGTGTGCATCCTCCTCTGTCTCTATTCCACACAGTTTTGCCTCACTCGTGCACTTGTCATACATTTTTATTTCTCTATTGCTTCGGCTAGAACAAAAATTTTCTTTTTTTTGTTATTTTCATTTGCCATACACTTTTGTATTCCATTCAAAGTTTGTGTAATATTTTCAATGCTTATGAATAAATGACTTTTTGCAACGAACATGAAACCATAGATTAGAGTTTCAGATTTCACACTTGAAAAAAACACACAACATTGTAGCGAATCGAAACGAACTGCAGCAACAGCTCGAGAAAAAAATTATATTACTCTGTTCACGATATGTTTTATGTTTTATACGTTAGTATAGTTTTATAGAGTGTGTGTGTGTGTACAACATATAATATACAATGCACATTGAAACATTCGTGTTATTGTGAATTGCACTTTATGCATGCCTCCAAACCAGAATCCACTTTATGAATTCCATTTGTGCAAAGATTAATATTGAATAAAGCTAACTAAACACCATTTTAAACAAAAATAATACAGAAAAAAACGCACCCTGAATGAGAAAAGAGAAAAAAACAACGACTGAAGGGATGCGGTGGAAATAACGCATGTACACCGGAGCATTGAATTGTGAAACAATTTTAACAACAGAGAACAAGGAGCGAATCCGAGAGAATGTTGAAAATTGTGAATTGTATTCGACAAAAAAAATGGCAAAAGATGTTTAATTATTCGAATTTTTCCGCTTGGGTTTTCAACTAGAATTGTCCTAGCTAGCTGCTAATTTTTCCACATAAATTCTCTATCCGCCGTGGCTATTCACATCCGGGTTTTTCCGGGCAGAGAACAGCAAAAAAAGAGGAATTGTTCATCATGTCATGCACAGAACGAGAAAATAACGAGTAAAGCCAACAAACTGATATGAAACAATAGATCAAAAATAGATAAAGAATGCAAAATGCAGTTTATTTTATGGAATTCGAAATGTCCGATTCAGAGATTCAGAAATTCATAGATTTCAAGCCAAATGCGGTAACATCCGCTCAACGGGACGTGCTCGCGCGCGCTTCTGCGTCCGTTTTCACAAATTTTTCATGCACCGAAAAATGCAAATGGCAATTTCGAATTCGGAATGCAATTGCTGAAAATATCTGTGGAAATATGCTTTAAAATCGAATCAAATGTCACCTGAATTACGGCAATTTTTTCCCATCGTTTATCTTCTCTCTCTCTCTCTCTCTCACTCTCTCTTTCTATCTCCATTTTTAACATAAGCCACTTTCAGTTTGAAATGATTTTACATTTCAGTAACATCAATATTCATACATTTAATAAGAATTAGGTCATTTTGAATAATTCACCAATGCAAATGCAATTGTTTTTGTTATGTTTACGTATTCAAAAAACACTTAATACATCGATAAACTAACTCTGAATATATGGCTTAGATTTTGAAACGCCAGCCAAAGAATAGATCTATTTGCACTCGATATATAGATACAGACAGAACGAGAGAGAGGAAAAGAGAAAATAAATGAATTTACGTGAATGTGAAGAAAAACACAGATCAACAATGTAATCAACACAACAGCAAATAACAAAAAAAGCGACAATATTACAAACTGGTAACGGTATATAAAGAGCTATGAACCAAGCGCATATGTGAAATGTCATACAATGAACTAAACAACAACAACAACTATCAACATCATGCTTGTTTTTGCTTGAGGAAAGTGCTTTTTTTAGAGATCCTTCAAAAAAAGCACAACACCAACATCAAAATGATAGTTGTGCCAGAGAGTGGTTTTCGTAGTTGGATGATTGGCTATGTTTTTTTTTTGCTATTCATTGCGCTTATGTTTTCCGAGCATGAAAATGCCAATACTTACCCTTGTTTTGGACTTTTTGTGCCTCTTCTGTGATTTTCGTATGGTTGAATACTTGTGAGTGTCGACGGTGCGAAAAGGGTTCGTTTGAATACGATAATTAGACTAGTTGTTTGTATATTGTGTGTTCATTCAAGCATATTATTTGTTTTAGGATGGAAGTTGATTTCGCACGCATTTTATGGGGGTTTAATTTTGTTTTTTTGTGTGTGTGTGTGTATTTTGGCAAGCAGAATAAGCGTGAAATTCGATTGTGTTTTGTGTAATGTGATTTGTGGAACGGAATTGGAAATAATTAAATAGTGTAAGTATGCAAAATATTGGAGTCTAAATTTAAAACAACATCATCAACAACAACAACAAAATTATAAGAATTGTGTCAATTGAAAGCTAAAAAAGCAAATGTATCAAAAAAATTAAATCAGAAAATATCATTTGACAATTTTCAATTTTTCATTTTAAAGTCCAGACATTTTCAATGTGTGTTACATTTGTGACACAAAGATCAATATCATAAAATTCAATTGTTTTCAAAATCCTATTTCAATTGTTTTTATCTTAATTTAGAATTTAGGTTAAAGAACTAATTCATTACAATCCACAGAACGAAAGAGAAAAACAACAGCATAAACAAATGTCAAACTGTAAATAGATTCACTTACCGTTTCATTTAAATAGTTATTCCGGTGTAGTTCATGTTTGTCAGTGCGATCTCGTTCAAATTTATCGAGCAACGATGCTGTATAATCAGTTGGCCTGGATGTTCGATCTAGTGCTGGCACAACAGCCGCCCCCGTTGTTTGGGCCGTTACAGTTGTTGTTGCTGGTGTCGCTGGTGCAGCAGTTGAGTGAGTTTTTGTGTTTCTTTTCTCAATGCTGCATCGTGGATTGCATTGATAAATTGAATTTCGTAGTTGTAAATCCATCTGCAAAATGAATTGAACGAATAAGCAAGAAAGAGCGAGAGAGCAGAAGAGAAAGAGAGAGAACGAGAACGAAAAAAATGATGAAGCGACAAAATGGTGTGACAATTCATTAATTAAATATTACCATCATTGTTGAAATTCAATTGAATGACTTGTTAAAATTTCATTTATTAATTGACATGAGTTCGATATGAAATGAATAAATGAATGCAAACTGAATGTTGCACCATTTACGTAACTTACAGGAAAATGTGTTGCAATGAGACGAAAACAAAAACAATTGTGTAACAAACGAAATCAATACGACTAATTTACCTTGATTTCAGCATCACAGCAGCATGTTGAACTATTTCCATAGCTAATTGTATCGAAATTATTGAAATTGGATTCGGAACGACTAAAATAGACCTCTTTTTGAAGTGCTCCCATTCGTGTTAATGTATGCAATGTAGCCGAATCACTGAATTGTGAACATGTATCCAGACTATCTAGACCTTGGATCAATCTTGATGGCATTTTGTCTCAAAATGACGTCACGTTTCTTCGCGTATATTTATTGCTGCAACAAAAAATGAGATAAAAAAAGAGTTTTCCATCAGCATCGAGGTTTAACAAATGAAGCTTAACTAATTAACAAAAAATGTTCACAATTTTCACCGATTTAACCAATTCATTTTAATTGGATCGTAATATCTGGTTTCATAGCCATACGGATTTGGCTATAAATTACGTTTAATATCTCTAAATCAACTATAATCCCTCAGATGGTAAATCTGATGACACATTTATCGGATGGCTTATTTTTATTTTGTTACCGTATAAAAACCACCTACAAAAATGTTCTGTTGTCGAACTTTTGAGGTTGATTGAAATAAACCGTTGATGCTTCAACGGGTGACCATCGACAAGCACTTATTCAACTAATTGATTGGCATGCTGAAAAACAGTGTGCAATCATCGTGTATAGATATAAACACGAGTTGATGAGAATATAAAGTGTAGCATGAGAACCGCAAAAAATAGCAATGGCTGACGATGGCGATGGTAATGTTGTGTGAGGGCGTGTGTGTGTGTATCGAAAATACGGTGAAAACAACATGTTGCGGCTTTCAAACATGTCTCACGAAAATGTGCATCACGATGTGCACGAAATAGATTGAGCAAAATGGTTGGATGGCTGTTGTTCGCTTCTCCATGTTTTAAATATTTTTATAGTTTATATCGAGAGAGAAAGCAACTAATCTACTGAATACTGAACAAGTGAACAACTTGCACCTGATAACTTTACCCATTTAACTCGAGTGCAATGAATATTGCTCAGTATGCACTCTGTGCTATTTCACTTGGGGTGAAATAAGTACCAGATTTTTTCCCTCTCTCTCTCTCTCTCCTTCGATGCTCCTCAGTACAGTGTATATAAACTGTATAATATTATTGAATCAATCTTCTTCTTTTTCGTTGTTTTTCCTTTCGATTGTTGGTAGTTCTTGTGCTTGGATTTTCATCGCTTTATTCTTGTGATATCATGCCGTGAACAAAATGAAAAACACAACAAGGAAGAAAAAAAATCCGATTGCTCGGTTGTATGTGCCATTGTGTGTGAACAGCACACAAATTCAATTGAATTTCTCTATTGTCACACATTTACGGATGCTTTTGTACGGCTATTGATTTCCCTTGAATATGTTTAAAATGGTAAAGTAAATATCAGGCTGTCTTTACAAAAATCCCATTGTAAATCCCACTGTCAAAGTATTGACAATGTTTCCATCGAATTCCCATCCACCCACAACCGCACATAATTCAGCAACAGATTTTCGTTGTAGGCCATCGACATACGTTCGTAGTAAAGGCTTGCAGGTAAAGCTGAACATTGATGTGGATCACTTCCTTATTCTCTTTCGATTTTCATTTCCCAATCTCATCATATTTACGAATAAAATACAACCGAAAGCACTAGCAACCATTTTAAAATGTCTATTATTCTATTTATTTTTTTTTTCTTTTCTTTTTTCATCAAATAATTGAAAATTTCACCATTTAACGCAATACTACATGGAATTTTATTCACAAGTTTATCGTACGGAAATTGCGATGGATGTTTTTTTTCCTTGAATTTTCTCAAAAAGCAAACGGAAATGGTATTTTCGATAAGGAGCTTGGGTTCTACACATTTCATTCAATACAAGTGTAATCTGTGGGGCCGAATCATAATCGAGCCGAAACGATAACTCGAAGCGACCGTGCAGAACAAAGAGAGGAAAAGGGAAGTAGTGGGTGATGATGAGCTAAAATATCTGCATCGCATTCTCAGCTTTTTCATAACTTGATTCAATGTAATAGCGTCTGACCTGGCGCTTTTTTCCCCGTTGTAAACGTTACGCTTCATGTGGCACAGCACAGCACTTTCGATGAAGCCAACCTTATTAATTCGATATAAGTTCGCCGAAGAATAATGGCCGTATTTTGAACATTGTTTAAAATGATTTGTCATGCTTGCTCCCGAAAACACTGTGGGAATTTAATTTCGAAAAGCTTAATGGATGAACGACGACGAAGTTAGTGGGTGAAAAAAAAAAATGAATATCCGACACATCCTGCACAACGAAGCAAACTTTCTTCGTTTCGATATTATTCAACGATAATTGTTTTGTAGATATGTGCTCCACTTCAACAGTTTTCCGGGATTCCGTCTTCAATTTTATGCATTGTTTTCTCTTTCTCACACACACACATACAAAGTGGCTCTCTTGTTTGCCGCTACAGAGGCATTTATGAAGTGGGAATAACTTTACCCAAGTTACGAAGCAAGGATATTGCAATAGATAAATTTTCAACTGCCATAAAATGGTTTTTTGAGTTTGTTATACATCTACAGTTAGGAAGCACCAAGACCATTTTAATTTGTTTCGGTGTGCTGTTTCGCTCTCGAGATGAAGTGTGTGCGTGTGTCGTGTACTGAAAAAAAAAACACGAAGCATTTCCAAATGAAAATCCACAAACAAAATATTTGTCATTCATTTATGGTCCGCAAATATTTCACACTTGGATAAATGCGATTTCACATGAAATTGGATATTTATCACATATTTCACAATTCACATGCGTATTCAATGTATTTGTCCGCTGTCTGTTGTTGTTCTTCTTGTTTTTTTTTAAGGTTTGGCCAAAAGTGGTGTATTTTGTTGAGTTCAACGTAGTTTGGAAAATTGATTTTAAAACAGTTTAATTCACCAATGCCAATATGTTGAGGTTGAAAACGGTTTTGTACGAATACAACATCAAAAAACTTGCGGCTGCTGGAAAATGTTGAAACATGGCTCTTTTGCATCAATTCGAAATGTGGATAATTTTCGGAATTCAATGGTTTATGGTGTGCACAAATATTGAATAAAATATTCCGAAACGAAAACCACTCTGTATGAAAACTATGTAAAATTTGGTTAAAATTCACGGATTTTCTCATAATGGATCAGGGCTCCAACTTCACATAGCATGAAACCAAAATGGCAACGAACCGGGGGTATGAAAATGTTGACAATATCTCATATGTAATTTAATTGAGATACGCACAGCAAGCGACACTCACCCACGTTGAGTCGTTAAATTACTCAACAAATATGCATAACATGTTCACGAGATAGGTGCCTCTTAATTGCACGCTTACGATATTTACACTTTTATGACAGTTGTTATTTAAAACACCTCGTTCGAAATCACTTTTTCCAAGCTTCCTGTTATTTTTTTTTTTTTTTTGTAAAAAAGGTTATTGGTATGACATCGCACCCAGATGTTTTTCATGCCCCGTGATCTGTTTAAGCGTGATGCTTGTTGCTCCATTACATCGTTACAATGTATAACAATGTTACAACATATTCTCGTCGGAATTCACATGCGAGGTTCGGATGTCGCATCCAACTCAAGGAATTTTCGCGTTGTTGTAATTAAATTATCCAAAATATTGTGAGCGAGCTACATTGCATAGGAAGTACTGCTCATATTTCTCACGCGGGCGCTCGTTGCATATTACAAATTCCTTGCCATGTAATAAATAACCGCTTTGAGACTCCGAATGCTTACCGAAACGAACGTAACGAAACGTATTTTTTATGTTGTCACTCGTGTATAAAAAGCGTCACAAATAAAATCTAGCATTTCACAATTGTACGTTCGTAACGACAGGAAACAAGATCGAGACAAAGAGGGAGACAGATTTTCAGTGAAACAACGGTTGAGAGCTTGCAAGTTGGTTGAAAATTTAATTTTGTTTGTTATTCGAAAACCGAATGAGGCAAAGATGCTGACATAAGACAATTGAATATACACAGATAAAACCATTGTGAAACGGATGAGGGTAATCGGTAACACGAATTTATGTCGTCGGCTGGTGGAATGGCTCTATATATGCTTGTGCATGATTGTGTGTGTATGTGTGTGTATTTAAACAGCTTTTACAGGTGATGTGATGATGTCGTTCAATAGCAGCAGCAGCATCACCACCACCAACCCAACAGCAACAACCGTCTCCAACCAATTTAAGACTACAAGCCAAAGAGCATGTTGAAAAGTTGCATGTGAACCTGAGTATTCACCCCGCACACCTGGGTATTTGGCGACAGGAAAGGTTGCTGTCGTTTATCAGTAGTTTAAATCGTTGCAGAAATGAACGCGGCTGAACAACGCAAACCTGTCTCTTCGATAAACTAAATGGCAAGTTTATTTACCTGAGGTCGCCGAACTTCATCGAATAGATTTTTGAATGGTTTGAACTAAATTTTTCATGTTATTTGGTGTGACTTATTTTCCATTGGGAGCATATAATGATTCTGTGGAATAACAGTACTACCAAAACTGCAACTAGAAAGAGTTAACAGCATGCACACATGCACAGTGCACACTTTACACTTTACAGATCATTGTGCATTTCCATGTATATTGAAATCGATTTGGATGTGTTTTATTGCATTTCCCTGGAATCTTGTTATGTTATACATTTTGGCTGCCAGATTTTATAGTTGAATGATTGCTGAAAATTTAATATTTACTCAACAGAAAGCTATTAACCTTAATGAATGAACGGAAATTCGGTGGTACTTCAGGTGCATGAAGTATTGTGCGGGAAAATTATGTTTTTTGACAGCCCAAAAACCTTGGCACATACACACACACACACAATGAACATTTCAATCGACTCTTGAAATATCAAGTTTTACGTATGTTTACTCCATCATGATTTCAACAATTTTCGCAGTCGGGAAATTTTATCGTTTTTGAATATAATGTTCACTTTGTTCATTCACAATCTTCAAAATATAAAGGAAGTCGAGTTCAAAAATTCCATTATTTTCGGAATATATTTTAAGAGCACTTCAATGCAGTAATATAATATATGCTGATGCATAAAAGTAAATCGATCGTCAAGTATTACTACGTTGAGTTCAGTTTAAAACAAACACTTGAACATTTTCATTAGACATTCACCGAAGTCAAGTTAAGTGACTGGGTGAGATGGTGACTTGGAGAAATTTATTATCAAACCAAAACGATTGAAACACACACATACAAAAAGAGAAAGACACAGAGAGAGAGACAGAAAAAATTGTGCGCGCTATTGAAATTAAAGCCCTATTTTCGTTTGTGGAGGCACATTGTGCAAAATATGCTCTCACTTTTACCGAGCAACAGATAACATTTGACGCACAGTTAAAATACGTGCCGAGACATTCATTGAATATTTTCCATTGTTTCCAAAGATACATCTTGAACTTACATCATCTATATTATATTCGTATCTGGTGCTGTTATCTTTTCGATTTTCTTTTCAACAACCCACTGAAATTATGTAATTTTGGTTGGGATTTTTTCTCTTTCATTCATACGCCACTGATGCTTGTGGATGCTGTTGATGCCTCAACTTCGGCTTCTTTCTTTGAATTGAATAAGTGATAAACTGTCTTTTACAGTCTGCACTGAATCATTGAATATGTCGCTCTTTTTCGTCCTCTTTCGCTCTGTCTCAATTCTTTTGCCGAATGCTATATAAGCATCTATAAATCTGTATATATTCACTCTGTAATGTTTCTATTCATTTTCGAGCTTTTTATTGTTATGGGTTTGACAGTATTAAAAAAAAGTGCCAAATGCATGGGTAAAAAGTTACAGAACCGAACTGTGACTAAAAGCTAAAATATACAACGCAAAAGTAGTGGGTCGCATGAACAACACCAGAAAGCAAGTAAATGAAAGCTACAAACAACACCAGTAGCAACAGCATATATAGCAGCAATGGCAGCAATAGAGAGACATAAGTCAGCCAAAAACACATTAAGTCAAGTTATTTCTTTTAATGAACATGGCGTATTTTTTATGCACGCCTGCAAGAGAATGAAACTTATGGTTTTGCTGTGCATCGTGGTCCATATAACCTGAGAGACCGACCGAGAGAAAGAGCCACCAGAGTATATAATATCAGAAATGAAAAGAAACGAGTGAAGAGAGCAACTCATTTATCATCTGCTTATGTATATCATTGAATGTGCTGTCAAATGTGAGGCAGAAAGACTGATCAAGAGTGAGAGCGAAGAAGAAGAAGAAAAAGAAAAAGAAGAAGGACAAAGCTCTCGTTATAATCGTGGTCGTGGTTTAAACAGACGGCTGCTTCATTTCGCATTCAGAACAAGTTTTAAACAACGAATCCATTGTTCTAAACATTAAAACAGTCTGAAAAGTCGAAAATGTTCGAACGATGCAAAAGTCAGCATAGCTCACACACTCTGCTTACCGCCTGACACCAATCGACAAACGCTTAAGATGCAACTTTGCTAATTTTTCTCTTTCTCTCTCTCTCTCTCTCTCTCTCTCTCTCTGTATTCATTTGGCTTATACTGTTAATATATTATATATGTCGTTAATTTTCTCCTTGGCAACTTATTACCACGCTTCGTAACCTGATAAATGATGTCAAACTCATTATATAGCACTGCATTTGATCCATCCATCCATTCATGCAATTTGTTACATTTGTGTCGGTTCGAATTCTCATTTGTTTTCATCTTACTCCATCATTTGTGTGTTTTTGTTGTTGTTGCTTCCCTTTTCGTACGTTTAGCATTCAAGCTTTTTTGCCCAGTGTTTACTATCATCAATTGCAAAAAATCCATAAACGTTTCTGACATACTCTATATATTAAATTTAATATGACGGTCAGAATACGTTCCGTAAATGTGTTCTTGTCTGGCATTTCAATTAAAGATCATCTTTATTCATATTAAATGATGCTCTTCAAGCTCATTCTGCTCTTTTGCTGTCAACTCGATTTGGTTGTGGTACTCCATTCATGTTTTGGTGCGAGCGCCCGCACTCAAAAAGCCACTCCTGATTTACGTCATTCATCACTTAAATATTTTTCTATTATGCATAAACACTACAGTCAAGTTTTATTTCCGTTTTTTTTTCACTAGTGTTGAGCTTTTGCCTTTTGTTCTTATTGAATAATAAGATAATGGCATAACGCTTCTTTTTTTTCTCTTTCGCTCGTCTCACACTCTTTCATCTTTCTATTGCTCTATTTTCGCTTGCTCTCGCTGGCTTCTCCTAATATCGGTTTTTGTTATGTTCTCTTTTTTGCCCATTTGCAGTGTTTTATTTGCACTGCAGCCTCAGGAGTGTAGCAAAGGCATTGTAATCGATCGATGAAATTGTGAGAATGACGATCATACCATTGCTATTTCGGTTGATTGTTTTAAAAGCATCTACATAATAGAGTCACATCGTTTTTACAGGTCAAATGACATGTCTCATTTAGTGTCAGAGATGGCGTTTATACAAGCTACAAAATTTATCAATGGAAGTGATTAAGAATGGCAGGTATTTTTGGAAAGAAAAAGTAAATATCCGAAGTTTAAGTTGAAATGAAAGCTCCGGTTAATTCCCCGGAGTGATTTTAAACATTGGCGAATAATGTTGGTTGGGAAAAAAGTCAGTGTTCTATATGTAGTACATATTTGTATGTACTGTCATTTTTTTCATCCGTTCTCTTTCTCGCTATGTGTCTTCGCAGGTTTTTGTCAAACAAACAGCAATGCAGTCATTGTGGCAACGAGAAAAACCAAAACGATAACGAAATAAAACTGGGACGAAGACGATGGAATCCGACAAACCGAACAGAAGAAAAGTCAATTCACAAAAACACACACACATACACACACACACACACACATGAAAAATGTGTTCTGCTAAAAATTGTTTTGCCACAGCAAACTAAAGCAATTGGTTTTTTTCTCGCTATCTTGTAACGAACATTGTTGTGTTTCACCATTTGGCATACGAAAATGAAACACTCGGCCATAAAAAAATGAAAATTAATAATTTCAAGTAAATAGTAAATGGTCCGTATGGAGACTAGACCCTTTTTTTGCATAGCAAATCTATTGTTAGATACACACTTCCACGTAGACGACACTTCATCATGCACCAGCCGGTATCAGACCGGTTATAATAATGATCAGCTTAACATCTATTATTCTTGCATACGTTATTTAGTATCAACCGCAGCCATAAAAATAACTATTCCACTTGAAATATGCATTGTCGCACATCGTATCAATAGCAATCAAGAGCCTTGTTTTTCGAGAGTCGGCTACCATAGCCGCTTACTATGCAGAAATTGAGGGCCAGAGAGGTAGTGAGCGAACAAGAGACTTTTGGCGAAAACGGGAAATTGTTTTAAATGAAGTAGAAGTCCTCTGTGGCACTTTTATCTGCATCGAAATGGGCTTAGCTTAGCTCAGCTGTATGTGTGTGTGTGTGTGTGTGTGAGAGAGCCGCAGACAATGATAGAGAATGTCCATTGTACATTGTATGGTGAACAGACTACATAAACTTTAAACTTTCACCGGAGAGCCATTGCTTTTGCAAAGATGGCGCGTTGTTGTGTATTCTGAACTCAATGGTGATATCGTTGGTGGTGGCAAGATATGCGCGCCTGAAAAGCCTCTAACCGGCCAATGTGTATGTGTGTGACTGTTTGTGACTGAGTATTAACTGGACCATATCTACTAATACCATTGCTGAGTTGGGATAACTGGTTGGCCAGTTAATTCTCTGATGAATGTTAGCAAACAACCCAAGTTTATTCGGATGTGTAATAGAATCTAAAATGAAATATACTGTTGAAAACGAAAAATGCACACAAATCCTCATTGGGGGATATACGACATTTTGCAATCACAACCATACCTTAGCATCCAAACGGCAGAGTTTGGAAAGAGGAGAGAAAAAAGCATGCACACAAAACAGCAGCAAAAACACCGAAAGAACAACACCAACAACAAAAAGCATAAATGAAAAATTCGGTACGTGCAATTGTGACAGCGATGTGATTCGTATGGCATTGCTATGTAAACACCGGCTATAATCGTAAAAGAAGCGTTATACAGTAACGTCCTCGCTATTAACAAACACGCACACACAATCTATCTCTATCTCTTTTACGTCAGGTGGAAATGAATGGACAAAATAGCAAACGAAATAAAAGCGTTGAACAAGCGTATTCAATAATGGTGGCAAAAGAAGACAAAAGCTTTTATCATGATCTGAAGCGGCGACGAAATATTCCATATCAACGAGTTTTCATCTCTTTCCCCATCTCGCTTTCAACCGTCGTCGTCGTCGTCGTCATCATCATCGTCATCCATACATTTTGCATTTGCAGTGCTCAAGCACAAACCATTTAATGTGTGTTATGTGCCCGTGTGCTTTATTATGTTCGTCAAGTGGTAATGATGAGAGTGATAACAATACCGATTATGAAGCAAACGCACACAAAGAACCAAAAATTGAAACAATTTCAAAATTAATTATTAACATTTCCAACATTAATTGCAATGAATTTCCAGTTTTTCCAAATGGATGGGGCATTTTTCTCGACAGAGGACGATAAAATGGATTGTTATGTTCGAGGATATTTTAATTGAATTTAAATTCATGTCTGCATGTAATTTAATAAGTAATTTTTCGGCTATTTTGATTAATTGTTAAAAAATCTGTTAATACAAATCCAACCGAACTGACAAAATGAACCAATTCAAAAGAGTGTGCTAATTTATAAACAAAGCCAACATCGATGTCGAAACGACAGTGTCGTAGTAGTCAATCCTGCAGAAGGGAGTCGCTCCTTCAGAGTCTCTGTGCCATGAATTATTTATGTAGCATTTATTTACCCTTTGAAGTGCGCTTTTGCGTCTGTTCAACGATTGATCCTCGTTGAAGTCTTCTTTTTTAATGTCAAGCTATCAGGTTCAAAGCAAAACGATAAATTAATTGGATGATAAATGAAATTCATTTTGAAGCCATGAATTTTCATTCAATTGGCAGAGGGTGAGACTTAAGTGAGTTTAGGGCTTCTGGAATATTTATTTTGTGCAAAATACGAACCCAAAAGTTTTTCTTTTATTTTTCTGAATTCCACGGAAAAATTAAATCAAGCACCTAAATATGTTTCCCCATCTTTATGCTTTGCGTTTCTTAGAATGATGAGTGTATTTTGTACGTTGTTACATATTTTTCATTGTTATGCGACAAGTGAGATTTATGTCAGAGAATTAGCGTCGTTTTATTACTCGCATATTCCTCAATCTTCCCATCGAAACGAATAAATTCTACACATTTTTTTGTTGCTTTTTTTCTCAGCTTTTATAGAAAGGCAAACAAATTTCACAGAATTCAATATGTGAAGCAATTTTACTCGTTGCTTTTTGGAATTGATTCCAACAAAATGTTTCCACATCGATGATTTCAGTTGTTTTTTCTCCGTCAGGACTTTGTTAAGCAAAACATTTTGTTGTTATTCCATTTATGTCATGTTCGAATCCGATTTTTTCTCTCGTTCGGTTGTGAAATTGCCAAAAATGTGTTTTGTGCTCTTTCAATTTTGCATTCACAGTTCCAGTCACAGTCACAGTCACAGTCACAGCCACACCATGCCATGCCATGGGGGTGATATACATGTGTCAAATGAATTGTAGCGTTGAAATTCAATTTATGTGTGTGAGTGTCTGTGTCTGTGTGATTGCATAATGTCTCAATTGGATGCAGGTGCTAAACGATTATGAGATGCGAGAGAATCAAAGCCTAAAACGGATTGCAGCATACCAATGGAGTTGAGCAGCATGCCGATTTTGTCAGAGTTTTGATTCGAGAAGAAAATTCGACGTATCGCAGTGATCATGATTTGTTTTCTTAACAGTTTGAACATTAATCAAGTCGCTATGTTTTCTTGTCAATTGGTTGTCGTTGTTGTTTTACCGAATTTTAGACAGAGACAAGAAAGTGAGTGAAAAATAAGTATTCAAGACACTTTCAATCCATTTTGTTCAAGTAGAATTTGATTGAAAAACTTCAACACCACTTAAGAATGTTCACTGTTTGAATAGAGTACATTGAATGTCAAACTTTGTATTCCCTTTACATTTAAGGACTTTTGGTTTAATGCCACAGAAACTGAATAATCATATCATTTAAATCCATTTTTAATTGCTCTTTTGTTAAAGCTCAAAACCTCTATCCATTATCTGTGTACAATGAGGTAACCATAGGAAATAAATTCGTTAATTTCGAATATAAATGACTTATTTTTGTTTTCGAAAACCTAACAAAAAGCTTAGAAAAGGGCAAAAAGAGCCTTGTGAAAATGAGCTTTTTATGCGAAATCAAAATACGTTCCGAATTTTCAACGAAATGAAAATTATCTACACTGAACATTTCGAAACATGTATTCCCAGTGTACAGTGTTTGGGAAGAGTTTGTTTCATCCAATAGCAGCATCATATCGCTGGTAGGTGTGCAAGTGCTACTGAAATCTCTTCAGTAGGTTCAGACATAAACGATGCTCAAATACTCATTATACTTTTATTTTATTTATTCAAACAAGGTTGAATCAATTCGTTACGCTTACTGAAATGGTTGCACGCGCAAAACATCCATTTAGACAACATTGGATGGTGGACCAGCCAGAAGCGTGTGTACACTGTACACACACACACACACACACACACACACACAAACTACTACAGGTGCTAAAATCACAGCTAAATACATTGAGGCATTTCCTATAGGAAAATATCGTCTCCCTCTATTTGTGAATTTATTTAAATATACAACCATTACGGAAGCGAACCTGTGCACATAATGGCTGAAAATAGCGAAAACTTGATGTAATAGGTTTCAACATCACCGTTTTCTCTTTCATCATACAAAATTTATCAAATATGCACACACACACACACACACACACACAAATGCATGAAAGAAAAACATGAATTAAATTTGTAATGCGAATTTGGTTAACTTCATGAGCGGTGCCTTGAATAGTGGTGCAGTTATGATTTTCCATTAGTTCAGCCATTGAAAACCTCGAAGCCGTACAACGAAAACATTTGAAATTGCAATGCAGTCGATTTTCGGGACGAATAATTTTCATTTCCGAATATCATTTTTCCCCATGATAGGGAAAAACACACAGAGGAGAAGGAGATGGAAAATGGAGTAAAATCGGTTTTGATCTCATAAATATCCGCGATGTCATGAAAGAAATGTTAAAGCCATGACAAACGAGGAACTACAGCTACATATGAAACGTTCAAAGCAGTCATGTCAAAGCAAATTCAGTAATTACTTTTCCCGGCGTGTGTTTTTTTCTCTTCTTTCTTTAAACATTACTTTATACGACTGAACGCTGTTTAACTTTTTCCAATAAAATGCGGAAGAAGCAGAAGAAAAGAATGTTCTTGAAGTTGCATACGCTATCGTTTAGCTGTGAAACGATGAGAAAATAATGGGTTTTTCCATTTATTAAAAGTGTCGATAAATGTCTTTTTTTGGTTGCGAATAAAAACCATTTCGTTTCAATTTTCCTTTGATTTGATTTTCAATTGAAGTTTGCATGATTTTGTTATTTGCTTTCTTGTCGTCTGACTTTCGATTTTCCTATTATCGATATACTCGCGTGTGTGTGCTTTTTTTTGTTTCAATTTTTATGCCACATGCAATAACATGTTTTTGTATCTCAATAACCATTTTGCTTGATCTCTCTCGACAATTGAACTGTTCTGCGTGGAATGCGTTCGTGTAAAATATTTGGTGTGTTTCGATACACTTTGCAAATCTTGCATATTTTCAATGGCTTACACCAAACGAAAAAATGGTTCAATATTTTTTTCAATTTACGCATTGCCAGTGGTAATATGAAGCGAGCACACACACTTCATACCAGCAGTGACATGAATTTTGAAAAGCTCCACATATGAAGCACCGAACACAAGTATTGTAAAAAAAAGAAAAAAAAAACAGATAGAACCGAGCGTGTTGTGTGCTCAATGCTCATCGGTGTGGTTGTTCCCGATTTAGATCTGTCACCTACACCAAACTCTCTACAAAGCATAGACATCCAAGTATAACCAATGGCAATAACCTAGTATTTATGAGTGGTTCTGCAAGTATTCGGTTGACTCTTAACAATTTTCGAGCGAAACATGTAACGGTTTCGAATCGGCATAAAACTTCAAAACCGAAGAAATGATGTCTTTATATAGAGAGACACAAAGAGAAAAAACAAGAGAGCAAGAGCTGGGCACAAAAAGCGAGGGGGTGAGCAAGTGTCGTGGTGTCTGCATGCGTTTCAAAACACACAGTGCCAGATTATCTACACCATCGAAACTCGGTTTTTCATGTGCACATAAAATGGTACATACACGATTTGATATACATGAATGGTTTAATACATATATGGGTCGAAAAAAAGCGAAAAATAAGTAGACGGAGGAGACGGAGAGGGAAAAAATGAAACCGAAGAAATGAGAAAAAAAACGAGAAGAACGGCAGAACATTGGAAGCATATTGCAGACGAGAGATGCGAAAAATACATAAAGCCAAATTGTGAGTGTGCCTTTTGCCAGTTTATTTCATTTGTGTTTTTGCCGTTCGTTGTTGTTGTTGCTGCTATTTTCCTTTCATCAATTTCGGCCATGATTTTGTTTTGAGCCTTGCAGTGGCTTAACGCTTAAAAATTCCATTGTTATTTATTATGTATTTATTCTATTTTTAATAATATATCATTGAATCCTGAACACTTTTTAAATGTGGCCAGAGCTTGAAATCAAGATCGAAGCAACAAAATCAGTATGTCGTCGCAATACAAATTGAGCAGAATGAAAATAGCAAACAAATGGCAAAAAAGCCAACGAAATGAAAACGATGTGTGTGTGTGTTTATGTGTGGAGTTTTGTTTGTGAAACGACTATGACGTTCCATCGGCAGATGTGTGTCATTCGGTTTGAATGTTTACCTTAGAAAGCTCTAAATGTGGCAATAGGTAAGTTTACTATTGTAATATGTCGTATGTCTTTCTTCCACCATGTGTATCTCTCTGTCGCACTGTCGTTTGGTTTCATCGACTTCAATACTGCGGTGAATTGTAATCAAGTAAAGCCAGTCATCTCCATGTCAGTGCACAGCACGTGCAAGAAAAACTGTCTAGATAAAGGCATATCATGCAGATGCCGAACGGTTTATGTGTGTGAGTGTGTCTATCTGCATGTTTGCTCGCTCAGATTGTTTGTTAGACTTTATCGAGCACAAGATATCACCACATTGACTGGATGAATGATTTTTTTCTTCCTACATAAAAAAACGACGAAGAAGGAGCCACCACAGCCATGTTAGCTACCTCTTAGTCTATCTGGGAAAAAACAAGAAGAAGTCGAGCGTAGGAAAAGTCTTATTGGCTATACACAACATGAAAATCAAACAAAAGGATCTCTCGATCGAAACACATCAATAACAAAAAGATGTGCTTCCGCTTATGTGCCAAACACTCTTCCACACATTTTAACACACCAGATGATAGAACAGAAACACACATACACATTCACAGCCATAAAATTGCTTATTTACCTATGCTCAATGGAATATAAAATGGGATCCCAAAGGAGATCATTTATTTAGCTTTTCGTCAGTATTCATTCGACTTAGAAAACACTTATATATTTATCTATCTTTGATTTGGCCACGGGAAATTTTCAACTAAGCCAGCAAAAAAGAGTGTATGCAATTAAACACCATAAAAAAAGAAGTGATATTGTCCACGCGGGTGTACTTACTTGATTATGCTGACTGCTTGCTTCGGTTAATGTAATTCAGCTCAATTGTCTTTTGTTGTCAAATGAATTGAGCCCCAACTGTGAACTACGCTCTTCGTATGATGTCCTATCGCCACCATTCAGCTCTTTCACCGTCGCAGAGCGTGTTTTCTGTATTTCAAATTAATTTTTGAGAAGCACAGCTTCTCATTTAATGTTTTATTCAATATGAATAACGTATAACCTGTGTGTGAGAATGCGATAAAACCAAAAACAAATTAAAACCACACTTGAAAACTTATAAAATATTAATGAAGTTTAGCGGCCATAATAGCTGATAGAGAGAGAGAGAGAAAGAGAGAGAGATTGAGAAAATTGAAAAATAAAGACACCAGAAAGAGAGCGAGAGAAATGGTTGGATTCAATGGTTAAATTCATCTTTAATACACCCGAGATACACATTGAAAATCGGCTCGAATTTGTAACGTAATTAGCAAAATGTATGAGGATGCGAAACGATGATTGTGGTGGAACTGTGGAAAAAAAGTCGGAATTGTCGAAGAAATTATAAAAATCAAGCGTCACCAACACAACACAAGACACCAACACCATTTATCTGGTGAAGCGCGTGCTATTAGAAATTAAGAATGGCATGCCAATGCTGCGTTTCTTTTGTTTCATCTGCGTGACACATTCAATACGCGAAAATGTTTGTCTCGGCAAATTTCATTTGCTCAAGCCTCCTTTATATCTCTCTCTCTCCCTCTCGGATTTCTTTTTTTTCAGTTTTGCCCATACTATAAAAGAACGACAATGATGACTACTACGATGTTGACAATGCACGCTTATGTCGTTTATTTCACCACTCCGACTACAAGATGAAACACACACAACAGCAACAACAAAAAATTCACTGCAGACATTTTACCACTTGAGGCAATCACTTTGAAATTGGCGTGCTCATCAAAAAAAAAAAAAAAAAAAAAAAAAAAAAAAAATGCGAATGAATGAGCGTGTTAGAGAGAGTGGGAATGTGAAGACGAATGAAGCGTGTCGAGCCAAACGCCAAATAAACACAATTGAAAGGGTAAATGCACACGCATCAGACAATTTGTAGTTAACGGATTCATTTCATCGCCCCGATACCACCAATACGGTATGCTATCGTATTTGTTATCGCATTTCTGCCAATTATTTGGAATGTTGTCACGGATTTTGTTTTTTACATTTTTGTGAACGAAAATATTGGTACGTGAACAACGAATGACGATGGGGAAAAAATGCGACGATTGCGATGAGGATGAGGATGGTTGTCCTGTTCATTGGGCCAAAGTGAAATTCGGCAAATTATATGCTTTCAACTTTTTATTTTTCTCCATTCTCTTTACAGATAATAAAAAAAAGAGAGAGAAGCGAAATGTTTCAAAATAAAAGAAATCCCAGAACACAACCGAAAAAAAAAGGTTTTTCGTTTGTCGTGGATTGTAAATTGGCTCGTTTTTATTAGGCAAAAGAAAACGTGCGAAAAATTTCTAAGTACTTTCTTTTTACTTAATTTTTGTGTTTCTCTCTTTCTCTTTTGCTTTCTGCAGTAGTTTTGTGTGTGCATCATATTGCAAAAGTTTTCGTAGTTTTTTCTCTCTACCGAGATGCAGAGAAAAAGGAGACAAATCAAAAGGTAAAAATTTTCCCGAAAAAAAGAAAATTCTTAATAAACATTTCATTTATTTAACACTTAAAATCACTCGAGCTTGGCCATAAAAGAGAATCAAACGTAACATTTTCGTCAAGTTTTTAAGCCACGTTCTTTTTATTAGTTCTCAAAATTTATTCGTACATTTTCGAGAATGTAAAAATGTTACAATTTTATTTCGTTTGGTAGAATCAAGCAAAGTTATTCAGTTTCATTTTCTCTCGTTCTCTCTCTCTCTTTCAAAACAAATTGCAGTAAAATGATTGCAAAAGCAGCGAACTTTTTTCTTTATTTTATATTTTCTTTTCGACATTAACATGGAGGGACAAATGGGGGAGAAATTGAGAAAGAGCTCACTTGCAACAAAAACAAAATTTGAATATAGTAAGTGACGTTGTGCGAAGCGATTAAATTTGTTCAAAGCATTTGATGTGCTTGTGACAAGTAATAAACCACTATAAAAAAAAACGTCGAAAAACTTTAGTCGTGTGATGTGAGTACTCTGAGATGAGGACGCTTTTGGTATCCAAGGCCGCGATTTACGAACTGCTGTGCTATGCGTGATTTTCCAGCCTTTATATATTGCACATTGAACAGAGAACCGAACGACCGACAACACAACAATGCAAGTAGAAAAAAAATCAACAACCAACAACAAAAACACACACCACTGTACAGCACAGCACACACTCTCTCGCGTATCTTCGTTTCGAACCGTACGAAATATCCCGTAATAAGTTACTGTTCAACTGCCACTGCTGGCTGCACAAATAAAGACACACATGCTCATTGAACGAGCGTACAAATCACAATGGCACATTTTCACCGATTTTTGTGTCGCAGAGGAACGTCGTTTCGGTGTGGATGCTGTAATGCTCTCCTTCCATGATTACAAAATCTTTAAGTCGACGACTCCCCATGGAGCAATGAATTCAAGTGATCACATTCGGTTTTGTTATTTTGATAGATATTTTCCGAAAATCAAATCGATATGAATCTCAAATATGGAAATTTGTGAGTTTGCTTTAAATTCCATTAAAATTATTTAATTGGCTGTTTTTTACTATGTTTTTTTATATGAAAAATAGATCGGTGGTTGCTGCCTGGTGGTGAATGTTTTACACAAAATTCTGTTGCTGTAAATTGTGTTGCCCCTTTCAACAGGAGATTTTACAGCCATCCAGCAGAGAAACTGAATTGCTGAACAGTAAAAATAAATGAACGCATAAAGACAGACAAACGCAGACACAAACACTCTCTCATACACACACACACACACACAAACATTCATTCACTCACACGCTCACGGAACAAATGATGTCCGTGCAGACGTCCGATACAGCCGCATGTGAAAAAGCTGGAGAGGATATATTTATATATTACATTCAAGACCTGTACGTTTAATTTGCATTTGAGTTCTGGAAAGCATTGGAAACTGTCGTGTGGATTTCGCTTTGAAATTGGAAACACACTTCCATGTGCAAATATTTTCGAAACCAAGTGATTTGTTGTTCTATTTGTTGTTGTTGTTGCTGTTATTTCATTGGCGATAAATGTTGAGATTTTCAAAGCTTACCCGTCGTGATTTCTCGTTGCCTTTCCACACAGTACGAATTTTGAGGGACACACAGGAATGATTGCGCAATTTTATTCTTCCACCTACATTTACTATCAAAAATTGGATGGAGCATTTTCAGCAACATGAATGATTTTCGACGGTTCCGTTTCAAGCCTACGCAATGCGATTCATCAATTGACTCGTATGGAACAAATAAAATTGTAACAACAAAAATGCGTGGGCAACAACAAAAGAGCCCAAAAATTCTGAAAACGCAAACACTTATTGTCGAAAGTCGTTGAGTATCTGCATAGATAGTCACATCAAGTGACTGCATCTAGTACGAGATTATTATTTACGAACAATTATGTACAAAAATCACAAAATTGATTATGTATCAGCATTTCAAAGTCATTAACATACAATTTGTCTTGCAAACGATCTGAATTATAATCTGATTAGTGAGGGTCAAGCGGTTTTGGCTATTAACACTATACGATATTCGTTGGTGGCTTATCAAAAGATTTCCAACATTGGCCAAATCTTTCAATCGGCCGACCACAAAATGAGTGGCCAATCAATGAGTGAAATTATTAGATAACCTTGGCCTCAACAGTTTAAATCTTTTAGCAGCACTCACGCACCAACCAACGCATTCACACCAACAGTAGAAAGATGAGATGAGCACGAAGAAGATAGTTTTCATACTCTTGAGACTTTTCAGCCATCCAATGCCATTAACTGATAATTTTATTTGTTTTTCATCTGCAAATCAGAAGGTGAATCTTTGAATGTTTCTTTTTACAGTTATATAAAAAGGAAACTTTTACCTCATCCTCAGATGTTTCAAAATCTGCGATTTATTGCGAAATGACTAGACTAATTTTGAGCCACAGTGTAGCTCCTCCGTATTGCCACTCAGACTCGTGAAGAATTTATGTTCTCAAACCGCGAAGTATCACCGCATCCACCCCGAAAAAAAAACAAACAAAAACAACGCAAACAAATTTTCGGATTGAACGGAATAAACCGCAAAAAAAGCACACACAGAAGTGATCCTCATGAATTGATAAAGCACACGTCAAATTGTAATCAAATCGGAAAAAGTGTTAGCGTCACGCAACAGTATTGCGGCAATAAACACAGATGAAAAGAAATCGATACATAAATTGTATACATGAAGACTTAGATAAAGCGATCTCAACGTTATTTTGGCCCCCACACCAATTCGAGTAAATTCAAACCCTCGATGGTAGAAGTTGTTACATGTTTTATGTCAAGCGAGAAAAAAAATATACAAGTCATACAAACAACAAAACATTTATTTCAATTTCGACTTTTGATGACATGAAAAGTCGAAAGCGTATGAAATAAAATCCACATAAATCACAGCTCAGAAGAATCCGTTGGTAGTAAAAAAAAAAATTGTTACTGAACGCAAGCTTCAATGGATGGAAGATAAATTCGAAGGCAGATTTTTGCAGCAACCGAATGGACGGCTTGAAGCTTGTAAGAATCTATTAAATTAGTCATTTGCCATGCAATAAACATTGCTACATCCCTGCCTATTGAGCATTTGAGTGGTATTGTGGGTGGCTATTGTTTCAAGTTCCAGCAAATTCCGGAAGACCATTTTTGGATGTTCGGCACTTTTGCCTATAAGCCTGTATCTCAAACAGTGACCAAAACTATTTGTCAGAGAAACGACCGAAGGAAGTTAAAGCGCCAGAATAAAAAAAAACTTCTCTCGTATCATAACATATGTTACACTACGGCACAATTCTTATCATTATTGCCTTGTTGTACCCTTGTACATTTGGTTCTTGTTGGAATCGCCTTTTTCCGTTCACAAACGCACGTACCCACCACTGCATACACATGACCCGCTTAAGAGTGTGCAAGATAAAAACGTCGAAACCATTTAGTTTAGTTTTGTGCGAAAACAAAAAAAATTAAAGTGAAACAAATAGAAGGCCGACCGCAATAAAACATGCTGACGATGTCTAATCTGCACTTGAAAGCCTGATGTTATGCGAGAACGACTGTCGCATTGGCCAATTCAAGTGGGCATCGAATGACAGACGCAACATTTTTTTATTCGGCACTTTGTCGTTAATATCAACATATTTTACATTCCATTCCAATGGAATTGTTTCCCCTCACGCCATCAACCAACAAAATAAACGCATTTGCCGGATTTATTGCGAGAAACCTTTCATAAACATGAGAGAGAGTATGAAGCAATTTTAGAGTGGGGAACGAACGATAGGATTGAGAGCGAAGAGATAATTCAAACAAAATGAAAAAAAAAAAACAAGAGAATTCCAACAGTATCGAAGATAAAGCGCACATTTTTGCACTGTACAAACATTTTCGTTGTTTATATCACTCGCTCTCTTTTCCGCACATGCAACGGAATGAAAACGCATACGAGGCGCGTGAGGAACAATGCACATACTGTAATAGATTGAATTGAATACACATGGCAAAATATGAGTGTGGTGTGTGAAATGGAGTGGATTATGCTCTCTCTCTCTATCTCTGTGTGTGTGTGTCTGTCGTAGTGTCTCTCTGTAAATTTTGAGAGCGGATTGATTCTCCTATCTCGTTCTTATACGAGTAGCATTTACGAGTAGAAAATGGTATCAATTCACTTTCCCGTCATGTACGACAGCGATCGAGACGGCGGTGAGAGCGCACCGATAATGGAGTAAACAACTGTATCAGCAAAATGCGGCTGAGAGACTATTTTGTTAGCCACATGAGTTTTTCGGTGTTTTCTTTCCATCAAATATTTCCGCTCTCTCGTTCTTACTCTCCTTATTGGAATTGGAGAGGTAACTGTTTTAGTTCGGTACGTTTTCGGTTTCTGCTCAAGTGAGCAGAGAAATAGAAAATTTTATTGAGAGCACCATTCTCTCTCTCTCTTTCTCTCTCTGTGTGTGTGTGTGTGTGTGTGTGTGTGTGTGTGTGTGTGTGTGTGTGTGTGTGTGTGTGTGTGTGTGTGTGTGTGTGTCTGTATGTCTATGGACAACTGTGTGTTTATAAACGGCTCTCTGTGCGATATGCGATAAGTCGTATAAAAATGAAATAAACAAGCGCCTTCCGTTTGCTTCACTGACACACATCTCTTTGCTGGTGTTTGTGCTCGTGTGCAAAGCGGCATTGTATTGCCCCGTTGGTCTCAATACCAAAATCCCACACCAATACACACATATATGCAAATCGAAATGTATAATCACAACAACAACATCCGAAAAAACAACACGAACCGAAGAGAATACCAGCATTCCTTTACTAGCAACAGTCTGTGAAATATGCGCTGATTTGTGTTCGGTCGCATTTTCAGTGTTACTTTTGCATTTTGCGGGTGGACGCGATTGTTGGGAGTTGGTTGCATATTGAACTCCCCAAAAAAAACAAATTACAAGAAAAAAATCTGATTTTCAGCTGCTTTCTTTGGAACGAATTGAGAAAAAAAAATTGTTGTGATAAAAGTAATTAAACAAAACGGTTTAAAGTGATTAAATGAAAGCAAACGAATGAATTCGAATATTCTCTAAATTGAATTTCCGTGCCGAAATCGTATCAACCTTTTTCCGTGTAGTAAATTGTTCGCCCGTTTGAAAATTCATCATCATTTTATCTCAGCAGCAATGGTTATCAATTTCGACACCGTGTGACTCAGGTGAATAATGCTATTATTAGATATCAACAATAATATTCTTTTTATAACACGAAAAAAAGTTGTTTTGATAATTTCTAAATAGAACAATCTAATGTTTGTAAGGCCTGGAGCAAAACAAAAATAGTTTTTGATTGAAAAAAAATAAAAAAATAAAACGATGTTATTTTGATTTCGAACATGTTTATAAAAATCTTTGTAAACTGTCAAGGACATGATATTAATCGCATCACATTTGATCGTTCGTAAATTGAAAATTGTGTTTGTGTTTTTTTTCTGTAGCAAACTCAAATCGAGCGTGGAAGTTGATGTATATTTTTCGATCATCTTGATTCTCAGCAATATTTTGTTATTTCCTTATTCCATGTCAAATTATGCCAAGTGAAACAAACAAAAGAAAATGTGAAAATAAAATACGTCAACTTTTTGGATATTCTATTGACAAAAGAAAGAAGAAGAAAAAAACACATCCATCTCTCATATCAGTTTCCATGCATCGCCGCACAGTTGAAATGCGTTGTTGACGTCGCCTCATCCGATTATCTCTATCTTATGTTATAATTTTACTGTGTAACGCTTATCTTTTGCTGTGTGTATACTCTATATATAACAAATGCCATTTCGAGAAGCATGAGAAATTGAGAGTTTTGTCTAGTGAACGATGTGAATAAGAGGCAGGCGTGTGTATGGTGACAGTGTATTCACCCGAATAGAAAAGATGCTCACACGCATTAAAACGACAAAACTAATCAATACAGAAAGACGGTGGCAGCATCCGCGGCAGCGATGGCAGTGACAGCGACAGCGACAGCGAGCAGCAAAAGCAACAACATAAACCAAACACACAAAAAACTGATACTCTGTTGCATGATGCTCGAATCGTATCGGCACTTCACACTGTTTGTTATTCACACTCCGACCATATCCATAAATACACACAACAACGGCCAACATGATATCGCTATCGAGTCTACCTTTTACGCTTGATGTTCCGCGTACTTTGAACACTTTTGAATTGACAAAACTCTCAACGAATAACGAAAAATACAACACTATCTCAATGAGACGGTCTCATGTTTCCATTCTTATTGCGATACAATTGCATAGAACTTGGCCATATTATAAACAACGAAACGACAACAACAACAAAAAGTCACATACAAATTCAAATCAAATGCACAGACCGCTACAAGTGAAAAAGGAAGAACGTAGAAAAATACGATTTGAACGCAAAGCAATTCAAGTCTCGACTCGATTGAAACAGTGTCACTGCGAAAGTCGACCGGTTGACTTGGTTTTTTACGTTTTAACGGCCGCGCGGCCTATTGAAATCCATATGGTTTTACTGGTTTTTTGTTGTTATTGTTGTTGTTGTCCGTTTTGTCTTTATTTCGCAATCATTTTGTTATTCTCTCGCTGTTCTCTCTGTCACTTCCGCGTTTAGTAGTTCGTAAAATTTGTATTCCTTGATTTGGAAGTAAGTAATTGTGAAAATGGGTTTTAACAGCAACATTTAGTTGGGCATGAGCGTGCGCGCGTGTGTGTGACGGGCAACCGAAGAAAATTATGCGCCATCAAATTTATTGGCGTTTCGTGCAATTTGCATATTCAAAATTATGTTAAAATCTCTGTCATTTGTGAGGGTCATGGAAATGATTTAGAATCGAATTCGACATTTCAGTGAAAAATGATTCGAATTTTCATCGGCCTTTGCATAGAAAAATTAATGGATGTTCTACAAACTCATCAGCGGCATTGATTCAACTGTTGTTTTTTTTTTTTGGTTCAAGTGTATTCGTTTGGAGGCGCATCACGAAAAATTCGTGCCACTTGATAAATAAGCAATTGTGACAAGTTAAAATTCATGTTTAACATTGCTTTTGTTGTTGTTGTTGTTGTTGTTGTTGTTGTTTTTGGGGCCAATCGCAACCTATTTGTTTTCCGTTCAATGAGCCTGTCATTGACTTAGAGCCTGTGTCAAGAAATTATCTATGAAAACATTTCACTTAAATAAGATCACAATAAATTAAACTCAATAAACACGATTATTCCATTAAAACTAATAATCCAGCTCCGTTTATGAAATAATGGTCACCCGCTGAAGTGATGGCGACGATGACGACGATGGCGACGGGTAACCATGTGCCATGTGTATACCAGAAGGAAGAACCTTTTAAGCAATCTGCCTGAAGTAATTGAGTCATGTGAAAACAATATTCAGACATATACAGTTTTGGTTGTTGTTTTCGAAATAAATAAGCGTGATTTCGAAGCTTGTATAAATGAATGTGATGGAACAAGTTCAACATACATATTACACATATTTATGGGTAGATTAGTGATTATTATCGCTAATTATTTTTGTTTTGTGGGTTTTTCTCCCAAACCCAAACTAAATTATGACGTCCAATTTTTCCAATTGCACGCTTCATGTATACGCTGTAATCCAATCTGAATCCAATCTATTGGATTACAAATGAATAGCCTCGCTTTTCGCATCGAATCATCAAAATTATTATTGGAAAAAAAAACTAATAATAATCCATCAAACAAATAAAACAAACATGCGGTGGAAATTGTGTATGAATTTCAGTCGGATTCATTGCATTGAAATGGTTTTTGGCTTAGAATCGAACGAGCGTCAACAGAATAAAGCGTCACCATAATTGTTTGGTTTGTGTATTATAGCGAAATGCGCGCCCGCAAGGATATCAAATGTTTGGGTCACTTCCAAATTCCAATACCGAATGAATTACCACATGTACAACATGTTTGAATTTGAAAAAAAAACAGCAATTTAATGCCAAACAAAACACTCACAATACAAGATGATACTCGTTCTAGTTCTTAATTTTTCAGTTCTTCTGTTTTCATTCTTGTTTTTTCATTGCTTGTGTGAGTATGTGTGTGATGTGCCATATTTTGTTTACAAGTGAACGAGAAAGAGACATAAAACAGAACGAATTGTGCAATGACGATCATCGAACAAATTGAATAAATACGATTGTGATAAGGAAGTACGTTATTATAAATGTGAATTGAATGAGTTGCAAAGGCCTTATGTTGAATTTTCTGAGACACACACACACACACACACGGAGTAGCGGAGAGGGGAATGGGCATTAAACGTGCCAGTAAAGCAACATGAAAGCAAATTAAATATACCGATCAACCAATGCGAGTACAATGGCTTAGTTTCTTATCTTTGACGCAACAACACAGACCTCGAAATTGACGAGCACAAAGTCTTTCAATTTATTTGCATTGAGATTTTCATGATTAAAAAAAACACTGCCATCGACAAATATTATTTATCACATTTTATTTGAAATTAATCTGGATGAAATTAAACAACAAGAATATGGATTTGGATTTTGCCCAGAATTGTGCGCATAATATTAAAGCCAAACATTTCAATTACATATTTGTTGCTGACGAAAATGTTTGGATTTCCAACAAAAAACGCCAACTACTTTGTAAAATAACATTTCACTTTGCATTTTTACATAAACGTTGTTGGAAAAACTCCGGCCAGAAATGACTTGGCAGTTAAAGTTTTTGTTCGGTGCCGGTTATTTGGAAACAGAGCCCACGCTTTTCATGAATATTTATTATTTGATGATCAAACAAAAAGTGTTTCGGAAGCGAAAACAATTGACCACAATTGGGAAAAACCTTCAAAATCCACAACATAACAATGAACTTGTCAGTCAAAGTTGAAATATGATTAAAGCAAAGTTAATAGTCAACCATCCGCCAAATATCACATAATTCAGTTTAAGCATTTGCATTTTTATTCTACGACAGCCATCTACTCGTCTTTGCTCACGCTCTTCTTCGAAACCCCATCACCACCACCACCCACTTCGTCGCCACCACCAACTGGAGTCTGTTGATCGTAAAACGAAACACTTGACCATAACAAATGATTATTGTGTCTAAAGCATAAGCTAGCTGCACGTTCAACATATATCCTTATTTTATGAGTGTAGAAAGTCGCACTTGTTCGTTTTTTTGAGCGCACGCTCAAGCTCAATCTCTCGCCAATATAATAAACCCATTTGTTTTGGATTCGCATATATTCTATAAAACATTTCATAACTTTTCGACTAGACCGTAATCATTGTGTTGAGAAAACATTTTGAATAAAAAAAAAGGAAACACGACATCGTTTGGCACGCGATACATTTAACCATCATTGTTGTCCATTGGCTGATTTGATCGCGTTTTTATAAGAATAAAAAGTGTGAATGAAAGCATAGAAATTAGTTAAAAGAAGGCGCGATACTGAATTTTGCACGCTTTTTTAATTGAAAAGCACACGCGTTTCATTTTAGCCGATTCGATTGATGGTACAACAACAATGTAAAACAATGAGCTTGGTGAATTGGCCGCTAAGCGGTTTCGATTTGGACGCTAACACGTGGTTAACACTAAAATGAATTGAAACCATCTAATTAGCATTTCCATAGACTTAATGCAAATAGATGCGCATCAGTATGCACGATGTACATGTACACACATCCCCTCGGACTCATAGCACCACCAATCCTAATAAACTCATACCATTCATTCCGTTTTGACCAACAACAGCATTTTTCTTGGCACGTTTGGATTTTTCTTTTGCGATTTTCATTTGGTGTCGTGCATTCATGGTATGACTCTTAAGTTCTAATTGATTCACCGCTTTATTTTAACAACATGCAAAATCCGATTCTTTATGTTGTCGACATCGAAGTTGAAGGTTTTGATTTGGCTTTCAAAAGCTATAACTTTTCAGCTCAATTGGTTTTTTTTGTTCCTCTCTCTCTCTCTCTCTTTACATTCTCGATTAATATTGGCCTTGAAATTTTTATTGAGGGCGATGGTTTGAATTCCTTTTTTTCGTACTCGGTTTCCCACTTTATTGTTTAATGCTGACGATGTCACAAACTATGCGATTGTATTTTCGGTCTTCACTTACATCGGTCATTACAATCTATCCACTTAGAATTAGATCAATTGCCATATATATTAAAGCACAATCACAAGCTGCACAGTCACTGCCGGTGTGACATTTTTACCAGCCTACTTATCGCTAATTCAATGCTTACTTACCCTAAATAAAGCGACGTCTGTGTACGTATACGTAGAAAATTATCAAACGAAGGCACAGCTAAAGGTTAAGCACAATTCACCGAAGCATCGCATCATTTCCTCGAAATACATTTAATGATTGCTGCCGCTGAAATTAACATGCCCTTACCCCCAATACACCAGCCGTCATCGAGATGGGACCGCTGTGATTACATACATTTCATAATAAACGTGATACATTGCAATTAATTTAATCGCACCTTTAAGTTTGGGCTATAATTGGATTTTATGATTTAGCACGAAATCATTCCAAAATGAACTCGCACACTGCGTACAACACATTCATATATATTCAAATCCAAGAAAATCAAAAAGTCATCATGAAATTCGATATCAATAATTTGAGCGGTTCAGCTAATCGACAAACTGCAGTCAAGTGTATTTCAAGGGTGATGTTATCGTCATCGTCATCGTCACAAATAAATCCGTCTTACAGCCGGCACTTACTATGACTAAACTATAACAAAACCGTCTACTTTTTTTTTCTTTTCGCTGTTCATTACTTTACATTCAATTGAGAGCGTGCATTCAACAAAAAACACACACACACACATACGAGTGATAATCAATTTCGTACATGTGACAAATTACACAATTTAACCTAATGCAATTAATTCCAATCACGAAAAATATCACGCACATTCAAAGTTACAAGAAAACAGTTCATCTAGTATATGCGTATAGGCAATCATTCTCCTGACTGATTGATTGGCAAATCGAATATCTTATTTAATGTAATCAATCGTGAATACGTGAATGAATGTGTTAAACTCAAACGGCCTAATAAATGATTTCTCTTTTCAACTCGTCTCGTTGGTTAGATTTTGTTTGAGATAGCTGTAAACAACCGGGCATCCGTCGTGGAAGGTGACGAGAGCAACGTTCAACCATCTCCTGCCGCAATTTTAACACCATATCAGCGACTCACCAATGCACTACAAACAGATCCAAGATGTGCTCAAGAGGTAAATTCTTTTTTCGAATGGTCAAATTTAAATTTGCATTTTGAAATGCGTCACACATATAAAACTAAACCATTCGAATTTGTGATTATTCGATTGATCCAACTCTGAAAAAATATTGGAATATTTATTGTGCAATGAGAGTTCACCACGAAAAAGTGTACTTGACATAAATTGTTTGGCGTTTTATAACTAAATATTTTACTTTTTATCAAACCACAAAATTTGAAATAAAATGGTTACTGGCAAATCATCAATAAATGTTATACCAACGATATTTCCGCATGGTAAACTCACATTTCCTACACATATTTTTTCAGAGCAGCGACGATGGAATCTACCTATACCTCAATTGCCAATAAGTTGAAGCGACAATTCAAATAGATTAGAATTGTCAACAATGGAAAATGAAACGCATTGAAAGATTTCTCAAGTGCGATAGCATTATATGATGATTATGAATAATAGTGACTTTAAATTCAGTTTGATATTCAATATTTATCAACCTATAAATATACATTTCAATGATACAATGATACAATAATGGTGATTTTTGGTTGGTTAGCGTTAGCAAAACACATACTACTAAAACCACGTGAGCTGAATTTCATAGGCATTTAACAAGTCGTCATTAATGTGTAACACACAACAAAATACAACAACAAAATCGGTGTACACATTCTTAATAGTTCGGGTGGCCATTTATAGTTTTGCTGATATGACTTTTAATGTCACACTTCATTTGACACATTAGAATTCCATCCATTCGTATGATTGAAATATTGGATAAACATGCACGGTTCGGACGGTTCAATTAACATGATTTAGCAGTTATTAAATTTTATTTAATCGCATTTGATTTGATTAATTCAAATTGGTTTTGGACGTTTTAAAATAACAGTAATAATTTTGCACCGAAACACAACACATATAATATTTTCGGTGTACTAACTAAATGGATATATTTTTTTAATTGTTCCAAATTGGAATTGTATTTTTTTCCTTAGGTTGCGTTGGGCAGGAGAATCGGTTTCTACAGATTTTGTGGAGATATTGGACGTGGTAATTTTAGCCGAGTTAAATTAGCCATCCATCAGTTGACTAGAGGTATATTTTACCTGCGGAAACAGGCCATTAAATAAACAAATGACCATTTTTTAAACGGTATGTCACAAAGCATTCATATTTTGTCTTTCTGGTTTATCGTTCTATCTTCTGTTGCTATGGAATAGATAAAGTAGCAATAAAGGTTGTAGACAGAGGACGCTTAGATACCCGAGCCTTGCGTATGCTATCACGTGAAGTTGCTACATTGGAATGTGTTCACCATCCAAATATATTAAGGTATGATGATTGGGACTCTCTTAGTTTTTTGTCTCATAGTAATTGGATTTATTATAAACAAGCTTATTAAGGGTCTAAAAAAGATGTTGTATTCAATTCAGTGAAAAGGAAAAAAAACACGATCCAATGCCAAACATTTGATATCCTTAGATAACAACCACAATGCATAAAATAGTCTTCAGTTACTTATTCCGTTTAAAGTTATGGCTTGTTACTTCAACCATTTAATCTTCAACCGTTTATCATTTATTCTGTCTGAAGCCGCAGCCATGTATCCTTTTGAGCTTATTTTACCTTATAACAATAATATTGTTTTCAAGAAAGACAAATTCATGCACACACAAAACCCATTGAATACACAATTTAATTTGGTTCATTTGATATGCAGGCTTTTTGAAGTAGTTGAGACTCTCGGTCGAGTTCATTTGGTCACTGAATGGATTCAAGGCGGTGAATTATATAATCGAATTAATCAAGATGGCCCACTAAAGGAGATTCATGCTGCAACACTTTTTAAACAATTACTATTGGCTGTTCAACACATGGTATGGAATTCTTATGGCAAAAAGAGAGAGAGAGAGAGAGAGAATGAGAATTAATTGCATGCAAAAAAAAATCCATTGTTGTGGCTCATATTGTTTTTTCTGGTCTCGTTGTCATGCGTTTAACAGCACAACTTGGGATTCGTGCATCGTGATATCAAAGCCGAGAATGTGCTGCTGTTTGGTGAAAAAAAAGTTAAATTAGCTGATTTTGGCTTCAGTACACAACTGATAAACGGTTCACAGCAACAGTTAGACACATTTTGTGGGTCACCTCCTTATGCCGCACCCGAATGTAATTTGCATATCATTTATATATTTTTCCCTCCGTCTAGTTTTATTTATGACCGAATACAAGAAGTTGGAAAATGGTTTTTTAATTGAAATAATTCATTTTGCAATGTGAATCCGTAGTGTTTAGCGATGATTCATATGTTGGCGGACCGGTTGATGTGTGGGCATTAGGCGTTTTATTGTATTTTATGGTAATTGGAAATATGCCATTCCGTGCACCAATCGTACCTGCACTACGTTCAGCCGTGTTGAGAGGTGATTTTTCTCTGCCAGCCAGTTTAAGTTTGCCATGTCTTAGATTAATTCGTAAGTTGATGCTATTTAATTATTCTAAATTTATTGTTAAGAGGTGAAAAATGTGCAAACATTCCAACTGATTCATATTTATTCATTGAAATTTAGAACGAATTTTAGTACATGTTCCATCGCGTCGTCCGAAAATTAGCGAAATTTTATCGAGTCAATGGATAAACAACCAACATATCACATTGGAAAGTGCATTAAATACAACGACCAAACCAACGCCCGTAAATCGTAGCAAAAAAGTTCACTGGTTTTCACGTAAACGTATTATCCATAAAACCGATCCTAGTCAAACCGATGCGAATCTAGTTCAACTGTATTTTAACACCAAACGTGCAAATAGCGTTTTAGAAGAGAATTTTTTACATCCAATCAATATTTTACCGTCAATAGCAACGGATGAATCGGCCACGGTCACAGACGGTCAAGTGAAACCGCGACGTCGTTCAATATTTGGGAGCACATTGAAAAAGAAAATTGGACCGATGGAAGAGAAAAATAAGAGCAACTTATTTAACAATCGCCCAAATGGCATTGAAGACAAAATTTCAATCACACATTCCGATCAAATTCAAGCACTTCGACGTACCGTCGAATCCAGTTCAAAGCACAATAGCATTTCATTTGGTGACGACGCAAATGATGATGAAGAGCAAGGCGATTTTATTATGGCACCCACACAGACAGACTGTGTTGACGCGATGCATCCGCTGGAAATTGAGGCTCGTTCAATTTTGGAAAAAATTGGCATTACCGGCGACATGCTTAGTAATGCAATTGACAGCGGTCCGCGTAGCGACATCATTGGCGCTTATCGAATTGTGATTTATCGATTACAAAGACGCAAATTTATATCGAAAACACCACCGGAGCTACCCACTCCAGAGCCCATGCCAATCATTCGGCAAAAAAGTGACAAGTGTGCCATACTTTAGATTCAGAAAACTGTATTTATTAATGAAGCAACCACAAACAATAACAAACAAACAAACAAACAACAAACATTATAATCTATACCCATTTAGAAAGAACTCTTTTGTTTTTTCCTATATATATATATTTTATGTGTGAGCAAGTGAGCATATTCAAAGACCCTTCTTCTGCAGAATAGATAGAACGTCGTACCCATATCGGGACGGTTTGAGACCATTTTAAGAAAAAAAAAAAACAAACACAGAAATTAGCAGTGATCTCAAGGCATCAATAGATTTCGGCCTATGCATACAATTTTGATTCACAAAATTGTAAACACCAAAAAACCAAAATTGAACAAATAGTTTATTTGGATCATTTTTGTTGTGGTTTTTTATGGTTTTTTTTTCACTTCTCAAAGACAAATGAACTCTCGTGATTTGTAGAATGTTTCAAACTATCGTATCAATATTGTGAAATTTCTACGAACGTAGCAATAAGGAATAATTTTGACCGTAGCATTTAAGTTAAAATCAGCTATGACATACACAAGAATTTAAATATATTGAAAGCATGGAATTGTCAGCTCGAGCATAGAGTAGAATTAAACAGAAACCAGAGCTCCCAATTTTATTTACGTAGTGAAAATATACGAAGACAAAAAAAAGTAACAAATGTTTGCTTTTAAACAATTATTTATGACGATTATCTTCCCCTTGAAATTCTAAATCAAAAACACTCAATCGGAATTAGAAATTATTACAAATTATTCTTTGTATTGATATTGATATAATTTATCACTTTATTTTGGATTTGATCGCTTGCGATAGTAAAGTCAATAAAATATGTGTGGAAATATTTGTCAATACAATGGTAAATCTGTCGTTGGTTTCATTTGGACTCATCATTTATGTGCTTAATGTGAATCGAGTTTTTATTTTGGGACTTCAAGTAAGTTGGAATTTTCAAAAGGTATTGTACGGTATGGAAAGGGTAACTCTCAAATGAAAATGGTAGATGGCAACCGAATGGTGATGGGTGAATTAAAACACAATTCCATTTTGAGCATATTTTTATCTTTATTCGAACATTCTTCAATTATTTCATGGTTCGATAATTTTTCATTTCATTTTCTTAATTTGTTCTTATTTACGGTAGTGTTGCTAGATTCTCAATTTCAGAAAAAAAATCTTTTTTACAATTATTTTATTTTTTTTACTAATAAAAGAAAAAAAATTATTTAATTGTTGTTGTTTTTTTTTCAACTTTCATGCTTTTAGTTTATAAAATATAAAATTTTATGACATAATTGTATTATAAAAAATTTGACTCGAAATTGTTTGCAAATGATTATTTATCGTTAGATTTTTAAATTATTTCTCATCTTTGACCTCTTTAAATCATATTTTGCTTTTATTTCTCTTATTGCACCGAATTCATTTGATATGCGATAGCTATTTTTGTTTTCTTTAAACAAATAAATTCATTGCTGGGATATCGGTTTGAGTGCGTTGACATCGGGAAGTTTATTAATGGAATATTATCATGAATGTGAACATTGAATTGACGAATTGAATTCATGACCGTCTATCGTAGTGGAGCTAAATAGAAGGATCAATGCATTGATGACATATAAACAGTGAATGTATTTTACTTAAAAATTAGTCACGCGTCAGCGTATAAAGCTCGAGCGTCAGTTGACGCAACATATAAGTCGCTAACGTTAGTTGCTAACGCTGTCGCGCGACTAAGTTGTCAGTAAAATACGTTCACTGCATTTAAATGCAATCATTGTCTCATAAATTTACCATTCATTGAGCAAATGTAATTTTAAAATCAATGATATCGACATCTATGAACAATTTATTTCAACCGATTCCCAGACATTTGATAAAATATTTCGTTCTATCGCAATCATAATCGATTTTACCGTTTGCAACTGAAAATTCATCATCAAAAAAGTTAAAACGTTTCACGTCTCTCTCCTCTCTTTAAATACCATTTCAACACAATAAATGGTCTCTAATTTCATCATTACTACAAATTTGTGTTGAATCTTTCTATTTCTGTTGTGCGTCTCTGCATAATATAATAATAAAAAAAAACGTTATTGGATTAACTCAGTACTCTATATATAATAATTCAGTATAACATAAAGGAAAATTTAAATCAATCGTAAATCACATATTTTGAAGTATTTTTGCTACGATTTAAAAAAAATTACGTTAAAGCAAACAGATTCATCTATATACTCGAATTATAACGGAATTTCCTCGATTTTCCTTCATTTTTTTTAACTTAAAAATTGAGTGACGTTATTGAAGTGTTTGCTGGATATTAGATTCCTTTGTGACGTGTAAGATGTTCGTGTAAAGATCCAGTCATGGAAAAGTGACGAAGATTTATACCTTTCTATTCTTCAGATGTCAATGAACTATAAATCATCACTTATTTTAAGATAGCACAAATCAGGAGCAATTAATCGAGACTAAACTTATCCATGTTTCTATTCAAAATGTAAACAAATGAATGGGAAATTTGTAGAATCCGTGGAATTGTTTCATTTTCAATAAATTCGTGTTAAGTGAATTTGACGTGAGAGCGGAAAACAATTAATCCGTACGTTGAATGTACGATAACATTTAATTTCATTAAAAAAAATCAGCCATGATTGTGTTGAGATATTTTGTTTTGTGTTGAATGATTCGTTCGATTCAGTTTTAAATTTATGTTTTGTTGAGCTAATTAGTAAATTTTGTAACCGCTAAAATATTTCCAATTGTTTTTTGTTTCTCTGTTCTTCTGTACAAATTCTAACCACCCGGTGGCAATAGCTTATCATAATAAATGTTAATTTGTGTCTTTTTCTTTAAATTTTCAAATAAGTTCGAACGGTTATTCAATCGATTTGGAATCATTCAAATTGAATGGAACTACAGCTAAACAGCGGATATGAAAGGTTTTTTTTTAAATTTTTTTTTCTTCGTATAATTTTTCTTTTATCTCTTACAAAAAAGGAAGACATTAAATCATTTAGTCTTGAAATTGATCCATTTTTTTTTATCTCTTTACGAACATTTCAATAGAAAGGAAAAAAATGTTTATTCCCAGTTAAGTTTGAAGGTAGAAATCGAAGTTGCTACGGGTTAAAGCACCAAAAGACGGTTCATAATTCTGTTTTACACTTCAAAAAGATTTCGAATTAACTTGCTTGCCACTTAAATTGTGTTTTCATAAGCCATTGTTGTCCTTCAGAGTAATCACACGGCCGAAGCAGTGGCGTCGATGGATCATCTGATGAGGCACGAGTTAAGCAATTACCCGAATTGACATGCTTTATCGTTCGTTCCTGAAATGGCAAGAATTTATTGCGAAATCAACCAATTGTTCAGTTCTTTTATCATTCATAAAAGAGTAATTTTTACTTTTACTAAGTCATCAAAATATGTCGCATTTCATTCGTTTGAGATTTCATGCTGAGATATTGGGCTCAGCCTAAGCAATGCCGTTAAAATACATGGCAGTTGTTAAACTGTTTTTACTTTTTCCAGACACCATAAATATGTTCATGCTTGAGCACATTTTATTAAGCATAAAAATATTTTATTTTGCTTTTGGAATGTTTCATGTATTTCAATTGACACCTATCCTGGCTTGCGCCAGGTGTTCTGTGAGCGACAATATTGCGATTTCTCTGTGTGTGTATGTGCAAACACATTGTCTGCATTTAAATTGTTGCCTTACCTCATTATCGTACTTCCATTCTTGGTTACCGCCCATACCATGACACCTCACCAGTTTAACTGGTCCTCTCGGATGCGCAGCATCCAAACAATTATCATCAGACATAATTTGATGTCGTTTTGTGTATGCAAATACTTGATTGCCACCCAAACCATGACAATAGCTGCTACCAATTGGCTCATTCGCTTTGCGACCCATTGTATCCAGGCAATTCTGTGTATCAACATTTTGAATCTAAAAAGTGATACAAAGAATAAAAGTAATAAAACAATTAAATGTACATTTCATGACGTTTGAGGCTATTTTTGAAAATGATTTCACTTTTTTTGTATTACAAAAACCACATAATTACCTCGCCAAGGAAATAATAATCTAATGGCATTTGACTTTCGGGATAGATATTCTCTAAATACCAACGGAAACTCTTACATTTAAGCCGATCCCGTAATGCTCTTCGCTCACTTACATCGCCAGCTGATGCTTTTCGAGCACCTTTAATAAATTCATTTAAAAAAAAAAACAGACAAATATTATTGTCATGCAATATGTCGTCAAGTACATTTTGGCATTCGGAAATAATTTTGGTTGAGATGCGCACAATACTTGTGTTTATTTTGAATATAAATTTAGCCCCATTTAGCGCCAAATAATCATTTTATTTAAATAAACAATAAAATGAAATCTGTCTGCAGCGTTAAAATAAGTGTTTATATTCAACACGTGCGCAACGCACACACAATACATGCCTCCCAGCCAATAAATTTACGAACGCGCGTCAAAGCATGAATGAAATTGTTTTTTTCTTTTTCATCACAGCGGAAGTTCAGGGTTATTTTGAAAATCATGAAGCATGCAAATTTTAGATGGAAATATATAATGATGCCGTCACCAAAGCCAAATGATACAATTTCTTCTTTTATATTGAGAGCCAAACGAAATATAAATAGCATGCAAAATGAATATAAAATGAATGGAACAATACATGTAATGAACAGGAGAATAGGAATTGTAATTAGGATTGCAAGGTATGGAAACAACAATAAACGAAAAAAAATCCAGAACTGTTGGGTTTTTGTGAATTTAGACCGATATTGGACCAATCACGAGTGCAAAACACAATTTTATTGCAAATGGAAGAACGGAAAGCATTGTTGGTTTTATTTTTTTTTTAAGTGTTAATTAAATATGAACCTGGATTAAAACTGTAGTAAAAGTCCGCAAACTCGTCCAACCACACGCTTACCAAACGCGCATTATTATGGTTGACAATTTGCGATGTTCCACCGGGAAATGAATATGGCGTCGCTTTACGAAATACATGCCCCACTCGTGAGCATGGTAAAATTTCTAAGATACCGCCACACATCCAAACCTTTCCGAATTGTGTGTGTATGTGTGTGTTTTTTTTATTGGTTTCAACCACATCAAATGGAGAAAAAGAGAACAACAAGAAAAAAAAATCACTTGTTAATCGTGTTAGTAAAATGAAATGGCAAGATGTATTATGAACCTACAAATAGTGAATTAATGGTTAGTATCTAATAATATTCAATAAATGAATCCAACAGATCGGCTCACGGGTTATTTATTATTGGACATTTTGTATTACTTGTATCATAACCGTTCATAATTGAGCCAAAATGTTTTATGTTATTAGTTAGACAATCGACAAAATCTATTCCCTTTTTTTGAAGATTAGACCAGAAAAAAATTAGCGGATTTCGAATTGATATTGAACCAAGCAATAAAATTGCAATAATAATATGCATTGACCGAAAGATGATTAGTCGAAATAGTTATTTAAGATTATTAAGCGTTTTTATTCCATGCGAAATACGATTAAGATTTGAACCACGCTACTTTGCCACCGATGAATTTGTACGTAGAGAAAAAATAAAAGTTAGAATGAGAATCGTAGACATCAACATTGTGTTATTTCGAATCAAATAGTCATTCAAGTTTAGTAAATACGATCAAAAAAGCGACAACAATGAGTTAGCTGATGATGAGTCCATGGAACCCTCAACGAAATTGATCTTAAGCGGTTAGTTTAACGAATTGGAAGGCTCGTTTATCAACACGCCAAAATCAATGAGATAAAATATGAATTCAAAAAATATGAAGGCAAACCTGGACTCATTGCATAGTAGAACTCCTTCCTGTAAGTAACGAATATCGAACATTGTGATTAATACAATTGAAAATGTTCAGTTTTGGCGCTTCAATTGAAATGAAACGGTGAGAGAAAAAAAAATTTTGGAGAGAAAAAAAAATGTAATTGTGGGTACCATTGATCCAACCAAACTTCTGCGACACGAGCAGCGTTATGCAAAACAATCTTCGCAACACCTCCCGGAAATGTATATGGCGATTTATCACGAAACACATGGCCAACATGTGAACATGGTATAATCTCTAAAATACCGCCACATTGCCAAATCTAGACGACGATTGAAGTGTTTAAATTAATATTGATCAATTGCACTCTTATCGGGGGAAATCAAATATATCACAATAGCTGGTCAGTCTTTGCTGAATCTTCCATTTGAATGGACTCATACATATACTTCGTTTGAACGCTTATCGCATACCAATAAGATAAAATATTAATTCAGCAAAGGCTGACCAGCTATCGTTCCAACAATGTTTGGAGAAAATAACTCATTTCGACAAAAAGAATCTCTGTATATATGTTTTATCTCACTATATGCAAGCACTGTCAAAATTAGCAAATCACGAAAAACCATTTGAAAAACACTTACTCTGAATGACATTTCTAAATTTTCTCCGCCCCAAATATCCATGCCTTCGTCATAGCTTCCGATTTCGTAGAAGAAATCTTTGTCAATGGAAAATAGACCGCCAGCCATGGTTGGCGATCGTAGTGGTGCGGTTTTATCATTGTGTCGTCGTTCCATTTCACGTTGTGGCACACGATACCAACGGAAATTGAGTTTCCAATTAAAACCACCCCATGTTTGATCAGATGCCGTTACATATTCGAATGTATCATCCGAAATGACATCGATGATCGGACACACAACTGTTGTACGATCGGCAGCAATTCGTGTTAGTAAAGGTTCTAACCAGCCTTCTGTGCATTCGCAATGAGCGTCTAAGAATGTAATAATTTGACCCTGAAATAAAAGTGTACGAATGTTGTTTTACTAACCCATATTTGCATGTACGAGTTGTTGAAGAAAAATGAATGAATAAATAGAAACAACAACATTAAAAAAACTGTGTAAACAAAACGTTGTGTCACAAAATCACATACCGTAACATGTTTGGCTCCTAACAATCTAGCTCGTATAAGACCTGAACGTTTTTCTGTACGTAATACAAACGTTTTGACCGGCAATGTTTTCACATAATTTTCTAATTTTCGACCCAAGTAGTCACGCTCGCTGGCATCATCGACCAAAATGATTTCTTTGAGCAATGGTCGCGGTGATCTATTTATTACACTCCATACGGTACGCAATAATGTTGACCAAGCCTCATTATGAAATACAATAACAATGGATGTGGTTGGCAATTTCGATGGATGTTGTTTTAATTTACAATCCGGATTACGCACATCGGCCAATGAACGATTCAATGAAATCATATCACTCGCCATCAAATTGAATTGATTCTCTTTGAATTTTTCTTTCATTAGGGCTAATTTATCTTTCGGTATAACAACCGGTTTACCTGTGATTACAACAATTTTGATTAAAAAAAAAAACATGTCATTGAAATTACAATCAATTATGGAAAAAGATGATAAAATTATGATGATCATACCCATTTCACCTGGCCGTCCATAGACACTTGGTACAATTGGAGATGATCGCCATCTTCTTAATTCACTACTACGATATGTGCGTGGAATGGTTATAGCCCATTCACTATCTAAATTGTTGTTTGTATCTATTTCATTATTGTCTACGATTGGATCATCATCCTCGGCAGGTGCGATTTGTTTTGAAGCGTGCGCTTGTGAAATCTGAAAGTGTTACGGTTAGGGAACCAAAATTCGAAGATGCGAAAAAAAAACAATTAGTTTATCCATAAAATTCAGTTACATGTGCTGTTTGTGATAAATCTTTTCCCTCCCATAGATGTTTATCTTTGACACGGTCGTGATCGTTTAGTGAGCATTTTTAACCTTTGGAACAACAATAAAGTCTAATGTTGTAATTTAGCTAAACAATTACTGTCAAGTAAAGTCTAGACATTCGAAACGGTTAAATTACCCAGTCAGACCAACCAGTGTGAAGCGAAAAATTTAAACAAACAACTCACCATAACATCATATTCGCCAGGCCTTCGGCTTGTATTTGGGCTGAACAAATCAACATAGTGCATTAAAACAACTACATCGATTAACAGCCAGACGATGGACGTCACTATTATAACTCGGCATGTACTCGATCGACCACGAAACATTCTTGGTAGTGTCACATTTGTCATTATTTCATTTAGAAATGAATTTTATTTTGTTGTTGTTGATTTTTCTTTTTCTTATTTGATCTATTTGCAAAAATTTATTTTCACACGTGTTCACTAATACTTTTTTTTTAATTGAGATTCTTTAAAACGGCATACGAATGAATAGAAACACAACAACAACAAATATTACGTGATCGCAAACATTAACTATTTATGGTTGTTGTTTTTTTTTTAAATTATAGAAACAAAAAAAAAGCCGCACATTAAACTCGTTCCGTTATGAAATTAAAAATACAAAATTTTAAAACTAAAACGCGTGAAGCTATGTGTACGTGGTGTATTTTTTTGTAAATTATTTACATCTATTTTTATGTATTCTTTTCATTTGTTCATTTTTGATGCGATGAGGCGCGGTTTTTGTTGAAATTAATTTATGAAACGTGTTTGCACTTCCACCTACGATGTTTTACTGTTCATGACGAATATCTGCATGTGCATTCATTTCAACTGCAATGAAAAAAAAAAACATAAATAATCGACGTCATTTAATTGAACCGAGAAAACATTGATGTTGTAATCATATTTATGGCAAATAATATATCGAGCTAATTCAATCGGTTATCTTAATTGCTAATATAAAATACACGTAAACACTTTATCGATACATGTTTTATCGCTAGGAAATCGTGTGTTAGACCACTCGCCACAGTTGCCAATCGTTTCAATTAAAATGTTTAATTTAGTTGCATTTGAGTACATCAAACGCGCATTATACCATATGCCGCGAAAATGCTGTCGTTGATTTGGTATGTTCATTTTCAGATGATTCTTGGTTGAATGTATACACTGGAGTCGTGCAACGATATCGATCATCACCCCAACTTCTGGCAACTTTAATAGGCAGCTTCGCTTTTAAGCAATACTAATCAGAGTTTTACGTTTTCTCCATTGTTTTAATCAGCATGTGTGGCATTGGCATCGGCATCGAACTCTGTGCATAATCATCGTGATTCACTTTATTTAATTAATTACATGAATTTAGTGAACACATTAAGAGCGTGTTCACTAATTCAATAGAAACGGTTAGATAGCTGGAGAACGAATTTTGTTCAACAAAGCATATCATCTACAGCGGTTTTGATTCATTCGGATATTTGGCCATTTAGCATGCATTCATTTAGACTATGGTCTAGAACTAAGTTGTCCATTTTTGGAGCGGTTTAAATGTGAAACAAATACTGAAGCGAGATATTACAGACTATAATTTACATTTAATCATCTATGTAAAGGGATTTATAGTTGAAGTAAACAGTTTGCTTTTTCAATTTTAATCGAATTACTTGGCTTTTTGAACCGGCAATGGATTTCGTTTGAAAGCTGATCGTAATGGAGGTCAATTGCGCTTATCGCGTAAAAAATATTTAAACTACGAGTAATTGAGCAATTGAGCTGCTAATCAATTGAATATTACAGCAGTAGAAACCACACAATTTGATTAATTTGAACATTACGGAACAGTTCAATATCAATCGAAATGTTGCGTATTTTCAATTTCTTGTTTAAATTTGGTATGGAGAGTCTCGGAGTCTAGACGAAATTGTGTTGAGAATTTGAAAATATTTTTTAAAGAATTCATAAAACGTTCTAAGCATCTGGTTTTTCATCAGTAACCAAATATCTCTTGCTCATGTAGACACGTGTTCTAACAATGTATGTATTGTGAAAAAATTGATCAATTTGAATTTTGGAGTTGGCTGTGAGTTAAAATTCATACTAGAGATGAAGAATCAAGATAACAGCCACGCTGAGACAACACATAAAGAAATGAAATGAAACGAAGCCAACATATAGACTTCTACCTGTGAGCCCCTGAGCTTAACGGTGAATGGTTACTTAGTCGATTCGCTGTGACTAATTGAGCAAATTTATGGTTTTCATCGATTTGCCATTGGCTTGATGGACTTGTGCATTATTCTTTTATTTCTTTTCCTTATTCGAAAGTCTATTCAAATACTTCTTACGGGAAGAATCATAAAAAAAATCGCATGCTTGTTGATACAAAAGAAATGTCTTCACAAAACAATGGACGGTGAAAATCGAACAATGGAACGAATGATTAATGAATACTTTTCGGTTATTCAGCGAAAATGTGTTGTTTGTTTTTATGACATTTTGAAAAATTTAAATTCACAACATTTACAATGAAACCGCATATTTTATGGGTGCGTTCGATGTAAAAAAAAAACAAAAATAGCCCGAAAAAAGTGAAAATAGTTTTGGTTAAGTGGAGCGAATAAAGTGAATGACCAAAATTTAAACAGGAAATTTAAAAAAAAAATGGGCTAAATTGTGGTCATATTTGATGTGGTTCTTTTGAAGTGGAACAAATTCCGTTCACACGTTCACATTTATGTATTGAATTTGGTGTAACATTGAATACTATTGAATGAATAATAAACAAACTGTATTTACTTGTTGATTGCAACAAAGTCGGCGATTTTCATCGAATATGAATCACTTGAAAGTGGCGTGCTTCACGATTAATAAATTATGGTTAATTTAAGAAATTTATCGAAAATAAAAACGATATGATGATATAACTAGATTGAGAATAATCACAATGTACTTCATTTTAAACATTGATTGTGCTGTTAAATTATTCAGAAAATGGTATAATCAACAGCAAATTAGAATGTACTTGTGCTTGTATACGCGACAGATGAGTAAATCGTTAAAAAGAATAAAATTCATTGAACAGATGTTTTTAAACTAAACAAGGAGAAAAATCGTCACGAATTTGGATTCACGCACATCATAAGAGACAATGAAACTTTTTCCGAGATGAGTTTCAACATTTGGAAATAGAATATCAAGGGAAAATACGTAATAATAAAACACAAATATCTGTTCCGCATACAATTTGAATAATATTTATTCAAATGTTCGGCAAGTTCAATTGAAAGCAAGTCCAAAGCAACTGATTAACGCAAATGCTTTGCAAACAAATTCAAAAAATGCAAACGACTCACATTTATTGTAAACATAATGAATGATCATTTGTATCATTTGTGCGTCAGACTTTTATTTTACTGTTTTGTGTGTGTCTGTGTGTGTTTGTGTGTTACATTTCAATACGATGATATTTCAATTAGACCCAATTTCTAATTGATGGAGTACAAAACAGATAGCGTACACGTATTGAAATTGAAAGAGAACTTTCCAAATCCAAATCATATCCATCGGTTAAAATGTGCCGATTTCGTGTGCAAATTGCTCTGATTGTGTGTGTGTGTGTGTGTGCAATGGAAAAAGCAAAACAAAAATATAAAACAAAATGACGAATCAAAAGAAAATGAACAAAAGCAAATAACCAGAATGAAAAATTTAAAAACACAAAAATATGCAAAACAACATGCCAAAACAGCAAAAATCGTACTGTAATTATGGTAATTGGCCCAATTGTCTTAATGTTATTGCATCCATATACAAATATGAGCACAAATAGTGGCCATACAAATGGATCTAATACCGAATATATATTGCATTGTTTTTAGAGGCGCAAAATGAATGAATGCAGACAAAGAGAAGAAAATAAAAAAAAAGAAAATCATCTGTGAGAGATCATGTGCATCCGAGTATCTGTTTATCATTTTGGACTCTCTATTATTCTCTAAGGCCGTGTTAAACCCTTCATCTGGTTTAAAACCATAATAAAGAAAAGTGCCAGCTCACCTGTCAAGATGGTTTATAAAGCACTTGCGATTCATTACTACAACTCATTATTATGTTGTAAATGGCAATTTCTCTAATCAATTGATTATCTCTTACATTTCAACCGAAACATCCCACTTCTATATCGAGTTGTTTAATGGAAATGGAAGCACCTTTCCGTCATTCTTTGATTACCAATTTGAAATTCCATGGCTTAATTTTGACCATACTCTTCTCAATTATCTTACACACTTGATAATTAACATGAAATTCCCATGCTCTGAGATAGAAAGAATATAATAAGGAAATGTACATGTCATCTATACGAACATTTAATGATGCTTCAATGTAAAATGAATACGAAATAGCAGCATGATAAAAAAAGAGAATTCGCTGAATAATGTGTTTGCGGAAAATTGGCAGCCGAAGAGCGAGAGAGAGAACGAGTGAAACGACGGTAAACAATTGAAGCGACAGAAAGATGCATCCATAGTGTGGACTGGTCTCTATGGGTTATTCAGAGCTGTTTACCATGTAACGGGATGGCGTTTTTTGCTATTTGCTTTTCACAAAGAATATCATTACTGTGTTTGTTCTCGTTCTCGGTATCATTTTATTTTGACATAATGTACACATCATGCGATGCAGGCAAGCAATGAAAAGACGAAACGAAGAAAACGATAAACAGCAACAACAAAAATTCACTGAAACATGCTGTAAAACATGCTCGATGAATAATGAGGAAACTGTGCGTTAGATAGGTTGTTTTTGCAGCACAATACACTCTCTCTCACACACACACACACGTGATGGATGGATTGCTTGATTACATAGCTTTCTTCATGGCTTTCAACCAGTCATTGGCCAGTGCACGGGTTCTAAAAATGTCATTGTCAATTGAAAAGCTCTTGAAAATCCAGAACCATTTTCCTATCCATTTTCTATATGACATGGTAAAGTGTAGTAATTAAGCTACCGGTGTTTGTTGGAAATGTGAATAGGCACAGCAACATAATAGTGGTGAAAGGTTTGAAATAAAGAATCTCGGCTATGGCCATTAGCCATTACCCAATGGCCAATGATCTTTGGTCTTGTGGCATCTAAATCACGTTTTCGATAAAAATCGGCCGTGTCTTAATACGCTGTGTCTTGCCTAATACACCTAATTGTTCTTTTTGATTTGTTTCACATCGAATCGTTAATCACAACAATAAATTGCAAACGGACAGATAAAATATATTATTAGATTTTTGGAGAGCGTGTGCGTTCGACGTCATTTTTTGTTCGCCTTTAATATTTTCAACAGTGATATTATTTCATTGTAAATGAAATGCGATTTTATTTTCAACGAAACAAAAGCGATCAAACAACGAAAATAAACAATATACGAAATTTGATATGAAAAACAATTGAAATAGCACGAAGGTCGTTATAACGCGAGTAATAATTTGGTTGATGTTGACAATGTATTTGAATGTTCGCCTCGAAATTGCATTTCAATTGATTTTCGTGGCAAAATAAATTACAATGAATAAATCGATTTTTTCGTTTGCCCTCGTTAATTTGTGAAGTGAATGGCATCGATATTGTGAGGTGGTGACAAATGCTCACGAAAATGGTTTTACACGATTCAGTGTGATAAATAACAAAAAAAAACGATTCTATTCAATCATCAATTTCCGATTAAATAACAATGGTTTTACTTGACCAATGCTCGGCGCTCTGGTGTTAGAGAAACGAAAATACAGAAACTTGTTTCAATCCAGTTTATCATATCTCAATATTGAATTTCTATTGAATGGTCTCCCAACTTTCACTCGACGAGATATTCAATACTCGAGTACACACACCGTGCTCATAATAATTTTATCGTTACTCTGTTTTTTTTTCATGTCACACAGAAATTCCACGGAATGGATAGATTTTCTTTTTCTTCTCGTGTTCAAACAACTTTCTAGCAGTGGATATTTTCATTATCGTTGGACTCTATGTCAACTACACACAATCAGCTTTTGAATGCTGGAGTACTGAATACTTTCAATTACATACATCACACACTCAATCCACAAAGAGAGCTAGTTCAACGCTGTAAAACGGATCTGGTTGTCTTTTCATTTATCATATTCCCCTGTCGAATGAAATAAAGAGATAAGGTTTTTTTTCTATGCAGTTTCCTTGCAATTTTGTTGATGCTGTTTCTTTTCAACGCGTTCTCTCTTATTTATTGTCAGCACTTTCCTTCATCTTAAGCTCTATATCTGGTTTTCTTTGAGTCAAAGAAATATCATATCAGCGTTAAACATTGTATCACATGACGGGAAATCAGTTGTGCAGCATCAGCGAATTACTTTGAAGACTCCTACTACTACTACAACAACAACAAAAACGTAACCGCTAATTTCAAATTTAAAATGGATTTCGTGGTAGCTGCAAAATAGCAATGCAATTAACGAAAATAACACAGACAATGAAGTTACCGTGAAAAATAAAAGACGAGAAGAACCAGAAACAGATGCACATAAAAACACATAGTCGATGGGCGCGAAAGTGTGAGATCGCATAAGAGAGCAATTGAATGCACTTGCACAACTTACATTTGCGAATCAATCCGAAGACGTCTCACGTTCTGCCTTCTCTAGGCACAACGACGCATATAACATGCATGTTAAAGTGTTTCGGCTCTACATATAATTGAATTCATTTTGTAACGGTTCGCTTCTTCATGTACAACGATAAGCACGATGCATTTTTTCCGTTTATTCTATTATAAATATTTTTTTTATAATGGCATTTTTTTCTTCCTTGTTTTTCAGCGTAAGCTTCTCTAGTTTTAATTATTAATTTGTTTTTCAGGTATTTTACAATAAAACCGTGTGTAAACGTTGCATTCGTTTGGTATGCATTTAAAGAACCGTATTTTCATACGGTACGTTGGCTGGGAATTCGTTTAAGGTTAGATTTCATTTTGTGTGAACTTGTACTCTTGGCTGCAATATAATTGTGCAATTGGTGTCGTCGCGTACACACATATTGAAATACGGAAAGTTTGCTTCGTATAAACTATAAACCATATCGAACAGTTTCGATGTTCAACACTTCGTTAACATAAACCGCAGTGATGCCACGAATCCGCCTTAAACTCGGCTCAAACGTTATTTTTTGTTTTGTTTCCATGTTTTGATGTTTCCATATTTCGCAAAATGGGTATATTCATGTTTAAAACATTCAGTTTCAAGTGGAAACTAATTTTTTTTTTTTAAATTTTGAAATATTCATTTCCTAACGATTTGAACAATTGCTGGCCCAACCAAAACAACGATGCATTTAAACGCCGTTGGCGGCAACCGGATAGTGGCTAGCATGTGCCGAAACTCTCGAATCAAACATGTTTAGTTCCGTTTTGTGTTCTTGTTCGCGCGATGAGTAATACACAAATGCGAAATGTGCAAAAACTGGTTTTTGCAGTCCATAAATTCAAGTTTAAAATCACAATTTTTGCCATTCGTTTAAGCCATCGCACCAACACATACCGAAAATTTAATCAGCACACACACACACACACACATTATCGAATCACATTTTCAAATGCTCAGTCGATTCGGCTGTATACAGACTATAGTTGCGTGAGTCAAAATTACTCAAATATTGAATGCCTCAGCCATTGTCTATAATTTTCTGTAGGTTTTTTTCGCGTAATTTTTTTTTATTGTGTGTAAACAATTGAAACGTGACGAAGGTCGAATGTGTTATTGGGAATTTATTTACAAATCTTTTTTAATTAATTATGAAAGATTCGCCAGATTTACAGTGCCAAAACACTTTGGCAATAAATTCAAGTACTGATGGAATTTATGTGTGTGTGTGTGTGTGCATAGCGTTGAAATGCTTGACCTGGGTTAGACCAATCCAGAATATCCTGGATTTAATTCAATACTGGTATATTCACCATTCAACCACTCAGCCGAATCTTATCTCATTCGAATGCCATTGTACTACATTATTCACCAACAAAAAAAAACTGCCGAAATTTCATTTTCAGTAGAGTACACACATATATTCTGCCACCACAAGCACTTGCAATTTGTGTGTGTAAGTGTGCTTGATTCATCTTAACTGATGCTGGTTAATGGTTGAAATGTACTGAATGAAACGCATCATATATTGAAGATTGAATGGAAGACAATCCCCCATGTGAAAAATGTTCGGCTAGTCAAAAAAGATTGTATCGATTAAATGGAAAAGATTATAGTAAACTATGATTTAGGACAATTAACGTTCATTTTCCCACTTTGATTATGACGATACGAAAATGTTTATGAAAAATTGTTAGTTTAAATCGAGTTAGCCAGCGATAGTCAACTAAAATCACTTATTTTTGATTGTCTGCTATCCATTTCTTTTGCACACGGGACTGGCAAAATAAAGAGAGAAAGACCAACAAGAAGAGGCGTATGCACAATAACTGAGAAAATTGTTCGAATTTTGATTGTGATGCCCATTTGTATTGAGCTCAAGAGCAACAACACAAAAAGCACAGCATACTTTTGTTTTTCTTTTTTTTTTTTTTTTTGTTGGTCTGTTCGGTGATACGATAGACAAGCTTTTATCAGGCGTAGATTACTCTGAATTCAATGCAAAATAAAACACAAATAGACAATAAGAGCGCATATAACAAGAAGAAGTAATTCACGTGAAAAAAATAAACGCCAAATATGTAAAAAAAAACATAAACACAATTTCCACCGAGATAGATAGAGAGATTCTTCATATTTGTTTCCACATCACTTCGGTATATATGTGAAAATCATTCAACCGAAAATAAGATCGACGAAGAGAGATATTTTCAGTTTAAGCACAACAACTATAAAACGCATTCAGATCAAAACATTGAGATAGTAAACGAATGAGTAAATTTAATTTATGAAAAGCGCCCAAATCCGACTGACGGCCACATCTTTTTTCCACAAATTCATTCGGAACTGAACAACAACAACAACAAAAATATCTCATAAAATTCGTTCAGTTGGAAATTGTGAAACAGTTTCCGCTATCAAAATGGATTTTGACCGTAAAAACAATAAACAAATTAAAATTGTTTGAAACTATTTTCAAGTCTTGACTGAAAAATTGCACACAAATGCTCATCACTGAGATAAAACGAGAGAAAGATAAAGGGAGATGTGCTTGTTTTGTCACATTAGTCGACAAGCCAGAGCAATAAATGCCAAATTGCTACTTTTCAAGCGAATAACCATTAAAAATTTAAATTGTCTCACTTTATTATTAAAATCACTGTGTCTACATTTCTACACTCATATAAACGCCTGAACTTTGTCCGGCGTGTTTCACCGAATTTGTTTTTTTTTGTCTTTCAAAAGTTCTTTCAATCTTAGTTGCCAACTTAAAATCACTTGCAAATAATCCAAATCCAAACCAATTGCTTTCACTACTGATTCAATGTTCTGATCTCAGAACGTTGGCAGTCTTTAATCACATCGAATATATCAACGAATCACTCGCAAAAAAAATGTAGCGCTTTTACACATTCGATTTATTTGCTTTTGATGATACAGACACATTACAAATTTTAATGAATGAAAATTGATAATGAATATTTGTGAGATGTGCCACTCATATTTACTTTTAAATTATGAAATTGTAAAAGTTCAAAAAAATAATCCAATGGAAAAATGAAATAAAACAAAACAGAATAAAACTCGAAAAACACCTGTAAAATTTGCTACTGCCCACAGATATTAAATTTTTATGAAGTTGACAAACACGTCGCACTTGCAGAACTGCCACCACATCGCGTAAATGTTGCCATCATCAATTTCGTTGATCTTGTTGCGTATGTGGTTTCCATTACGTGTATATGAATTACGGCTTCGGTGAATGTTCCAATGTGTTCAATTAATCTCGTGTGTGTATTGGTAATATCGTTTTAAGACAGTTTGTACATTTGTTCGCTTGTTAGCCTATGTGTTGACTTTTTGACAGCTGGCAAATAGTTGATGGAACCCTGTTGCAAAGGCAATACGTCATTTTGACCGTCAAATTTAACTGGAATCATCCGTTTATCATTGCATTTTTTATTTGCGAAATCAAAATGTGGTGGATTTTCATTGGTTTGCAATAAAGAAATGCTAGACATTTTTTCCATTTCAAGTTATTCACTACTTATACGTCATGAGGAATGGCTGGATTGTAATTTCATAAAGAATCAGAATCAAGGTTATTTTACTTATGCCGCCATCTATGATCGAATGGCCAAAACACACTTTAACGATTTTTCATCGTTCAAAGAAAATTATTAGTGAAATAAAATAGTTTTGGTACGCTGAAGGGAGGATTGAGACAAAGTCGAAATCGTTTGTTGTCTAAGCCGTTTGAGTTGACTTTTTGACAAAGCACATATTTGAGTCAATTGCATTCCAACTGCCGACGTTTAAACAAATTTATCAAAAGAGTGAAGAGTCTTTATAATTTTTTTAGGGTGGTATTTGATATGAACCGGGTTATTTTTCTTCGTGCCGTTAATCTTCTGAGTGTTTTAATTTTTAGGGGAATTTTTCTCCTTCTATTTTATACGCTAGCTTTATATTATTTAAATTCCCGCCAAAGGAATTCCGTTGCAAATAAAAATTCCGTGTAGACTGGTAATTTTAGCTACTAAGCTAACGTTAAACTAATTCAATACCAAGATTATCACAGAAAAACAGGTCAAGGTTTGCCATGGAATCAATCTCAACAATGAAATTAATCGACTTGAATCAAGACTGTCTCGAGAATATTTGCAAATATTTGGACATCGCTGATTTATTAAACGTGGCTGATACAAATAAACAACTAAAGACCATTGGCGAATTAACGTATGTTTCGAAATATGAGAGAAAACCAGTGGTTATAACTGGACTAAGTTATTTTCCGAATGTTTGGCATATTCACAGCCATACAAGTTGGATTGGTTCTCTGAAAAGTTCCCTTCAATTTCTGCGCTGTTTCGGACACTTGGTAGAAAAATTGCATATTGATCCAAACCTGATCTTTAAAGGTGATCTCAAATTCTGTATCGCTTATAACCGTTTGTTGGCTTACGTTCACGAGTACTGCGCTTAAACCGTGACTGAAATTAATTCATAAATGTATCGAAAAGATTTCCAAATGAATAAGTTGCCAGTATACAAAACTCTTGAAAGTGGTGTATACTGGTGATTTAAAAGGAAGGGTTTGCAAATATGTGTCAAAATATGAAATCAAACATTTAAAAACAAACTTGAATACTGGACATTTTGTTCCAATAAATGCAGTTCTAGTGTAACTATATTTGTTGTTTTCAAATAATGTGATCAAAAAATTTAAATTAATTAACACAATATGAAAAATGCAAGTGAAGTTGGCTGCATATCCGTTCATTATATTGATATATAATGACTCATTCACATTAAACGGTTCCAGTTCATGCGGTTATTTAATCAATTCAGATGGACCGGTTCACAAAGCGACTGTCAATGACAATTTACACATCTAAACACTGAAACTTTAATAGCAAAACAAAAATCCTTTTTACACAACATTCGAAAATATTCCGAAAGACTAAATAATAAACAGCAAACCAACAATGGATAATTTAAGTGATCAAATGGGACTGTTAAGTGATGATTTCATCGAAGAGTGCTCAGAAGACTCGGATGATCATAGCAATTCAAAAAATGCACCACTTCGTGAACAGGATCGATTTTTGCCCATAGCAAACATTGCCAAAATTATGAAACGAGCGATTCCAGAAAATGGAAAAGTAAGTGAATTTTAACCAATTTTACGAAATTTTAAATTATATCATCAAAACATAAACATTTTATGTGGTTTTCAATTTGTAGATTGCAAAAGAAGCGCGTGAATGCATCCAAGAATGTGTGTCAGAGTTCATATCATTTATCACGTCCGAGGCAAGTGAACGATGTCAAAATGAAAAGCGAAAAACCATTAACGGCGAGGATATTCTTTATGCGATGTGTGCCCTTGGCTTCGACAATTATGTGGATCCACTGACACTTTATTTACATAAATATCGCGAAACCACCAAAACGGACCGTAATATTAGTAGCGCTGACAGTACATTCGATGAATCTAACACAAGTAATTTTAGTGAGTTGACAACATCACGTTCCATTGCAATGCTCATTTCAGTGGACATTGTTTGGCGCAACATATTTACATGTTCGAATGTTCATACTAAAACGTGCTCAAATTTCATTACAGACCAAACGAATCTGAGGAATGGAACCAACGCAAGTACATCAAACAGTAACACAACAATAATTAATAGCAATGGGACGATAACTGGCGCAAACGCAGCCGTAAATACCATATCGTCGGCGAGTGGGGGCGTCGTCTTAGGTCAAATTGGCGAAAGTATTTTATATTATGACTCACAAAATCAATCATTTCAACTGTGAGAACTGTCTTGAATCTTTCGTACTTGTTTCTAAGTATACCTAGGCCATAAAGATTACTAATTACTAGATTTAGTCAAAATGAAAACGAAAAAGAATTCGATTAAAAATTACACCAGCGTAAAATGTTGGTAATTTGATTTATTTGTATACATTTTAGAGCTCAAACATCATACTGTAAAAAATTCCGATTTAACGGGTAATCTTTGAATAAAGAAAACATGATACATTCATTCGTAGACGAATTGCTTGTGCTGTCAAAGTTGTTAACTGAAAACAGGTCCTCAAGAGTACTTTTTACATGCGATTTTTACATGCGATTGAAAAAGTTGCATGCTGTTTCATCAATATTCAGTCGCTTATATGATGCGACATGCTAATGACAGTAGAATTAATGAAAATCATGAAATAACGCAGATAAAAAATTGAAATCAATATAGAAAACTGTAAACATTTTTTATCGGTGGTTTGAAGAACGTGCATAATAGCGCATGGTCCAAGAGTAAGATTGATGGGGAAAAACAATAAAAAAATAAAAAATGTGATTAATTCAATTGAATGCATTTTCAATACAAAGTATATATTTGGAGTAAAAAGTGGCTATTAAATTGATGATTAATAATCTGTTCCTCGTGAGACGACTTCTTTGCAGGTGGGCCTGAGGATGATGGTATGCTCGTATTGAGCAGTGTAAGATCCTTTGATATCGCACAACGGTGGATAAGCCTCGACGACACCTTTGTCACACAGATCCTTCAATGCCATTTGATATTTGGTGGCACCGCAACGATCCAGCCAACGCTTGCAAAATGCCAGTGTGCTAAAGTTCTTGTTGATTGTATTCAACAGCGACTTGGAAGATTGTAAACGCAATGGCACATATGGAGTATCAAATGTCTTCATGTAATGCGAACAGTCCATGTCTTCGTGGATCAATCCTCGGCCTGTTGAGCCAAAGGTTTCGATGGCATAAAATTCGTTCTCTTCCATGCGAGTGGTTTCACCACCTTTAACAATTGGAACCGTTTTGCCAGCATGAATGCGATACGGACTAATTGAATGCCCATTCAAATTCCGAATGCTCTTGACTTGGTATGTTTTACCATCAATTTCAACCTCATACGATTCCATGACTTCTTGAATGGCTGCGCCAATATCACACAGTCGAACATCAATACCAGCCTCACGAATGCCCGTGTTTGTGGCATCGCGAACGGCTTCTTTGAGCTTATCGAATTTCGGATTGAAAGCCAATGTGAATGCACAATCGATAATGCGACCCTTGATATGAGTACCGAAATCAATTTTACAGATGTCATCGTACTGCAAGACCGTTGTATCGCCGGCATTCGGTGTGTAGTGCGCAGCACAATGATTCAATGAACAACCCGTCGGAAATGCAAGACCAGCCTCTAAACCATTCTCTGCAATCAATTTACGTGCTGTGTTTTCAAGTTCTTCGCAAATTTGAATCATTGACATTCCTGGTTTTACCCAATTCTGAATGTGCTGACGCGTTTGACGATGGGCTTCGGCAGCCAAACGAAGCTCATTGTAAATGTCAGTGTGCAATCGATCCAGAGCACGCTTTTCTTCACTTGTAAAGCGATCAGCAGCCTTACGGTCATCGGTGAATGTTGGATGCATGAGGATTTCACCTTCTGGGAAGTTACCGTCTGGGAACAATTCAACGATTGGGATAGTCGGTGGATTTGTTTGACCGGCTTTTTTATCGGCTTTGCCCTTATTCTTATTCTTCTTCTTTTTCTTTTTCTTTTTAGCAGCCTCGTCAGCGGCTGGCCCATCATCACCGTCGGCTGCCTCACCTTCACCATCCTCATCTTCTTTCTCACCGCTCACATTGTTTTCATTTTCAGCGGTTTCCTCCTTTGAATCAACTGGTTCTATTTCGAACAAAAATCGAATGATATTAATTTTTCCCTGTCATTCCCAATTCGTTCCATTTTATTTTTGTTTACCACATGTTCTACTCACTTGACGGCTTTTTCTTGTTCTTCTTTTTGTTCTTTTTCGGGTTAGCAACTTTTCCGTCGCCATTGGCAATTGCTTCGTTTTCATTTGAACCATTTTGCTCGGTGGCGGTTTCACCGACGTCTTTTTTCTCAACCTCCGACATCTCTACCGGTCGATAATTTTCTTCTAACGAATAAAATTTATTGGTTCAGTACAATTAAAATGAATGACAAGTATCACTTTCGTTTGCGGAAAAAATGTGGCGTAGAAATCATACAAAGGTTTTTTGACATCTAAAAAAATACTCGCTGTTGACATCTAATACACACAGTTACCCTATCGGAAGCCATTGAATGCTTCGCGTATATTTGCAGTGAGTTGTGCTTTATTCAAAACATTAAATTTTTGTTATTTGTAGAAAGGTGCAAAAAAACTCTAATCTAATGCTTATTTAGATATTCTCTTTTCGAATGTAGAAATATTTAGATGGACGGCCAATGATTTTCAATGTATTCTTCTTTTTTATTTCTCGGCATGAACTGAATTAGAATCACTAAATATGTTGCAACGGCGGATATAATCTGAAAATATTATAAATTTGACATATTAATGCCTTTCATCAGATTGGATAAATAAAAAAAAATACCCGTATCAAAAGAATCCAGTTAATGATGATAAATCGATGCGCATGAATCTCAAGTTTAAGTACGAAATGTTGCAGCGAAAATCTTCGAATCTGCAATAAAGATCAAATTTGTAAAAAAATTTGTTTTTGTAATTTTGTATTTGAGCTCAGGAACGCATATCTTCGGCATCAGCTCTCAAAATGTTTTCTCTCAATATTTTTCATCGCATATAATTTGCCCAAAATATTAATATTGAGAATTTTTCTTCTTTTGGAATCTTTTTTTTTTCAATACGTTCCCGGGGTAAAATAATAAATTGCTCGAACCAATCTCTGTAACAGTTTATTTTCGAAGTCACATTTTATCTTGTGCAATTCCATTGTCATCATTTTTCTCTAAAATAGAAAAAATCAAATGAAAGATATTCATAAACTCTTTATTTTTATTCACGATAAAAAAAATATGATAAATAAATAAAAAAAAATCGGTGTATGCCTACGCTGTAGTGGAAACATTCCACCGATTGGAAGAGAGTGTAAATAACTATTGCTGATGGGAGTGGAATAAGAAATGCTTCCAAAGAGTGAGGATTTTTTGTAAAGTAAATTGCTTCAAAGGCCCAATACAATGCAACGCTAATGCTTATCAAATATGACACAACAATTCCAAGCAGTGACCATCCTGTGAATAAATTAGACAAAATATATATTACGTTTTAATTTCATGAAGCATTCAAAATCAAAATTAAATACCAAAAGCTTGATTGATATCCTCGACGCAAAGCCACATCATTTCAGAAGCCCTTTTGCAGCATTGCAGTAAATTAATTTTATTCCTAGCCTTATGCTGAATCTCTTTCAAGCGTTTCGACAACATATTCGTGCGATTTGTTAGTGTATCAATAAAAAAAATCAAGAAGAGGGCTTCGAAACGGCCCATGATAAAAGTGTAAACTGAAGATAAAAAGTGATTTCGCCATGTTTCGTCGGACTCAATTTGAATCAACACAAAAAAATCAATTGATAGTGTAGTCACAAGAACTGCAACACATTTCAATGAATAGTTATTTATCAATTTGTATTTTGAATGTGGTGTTGTGCCCAGTAAAAATATATCGATAAATTGAACGCGTGCCCAGAATCGATCTTTAATATTCAATGTTAAAAGTGATTCAATTAAAATGACGTACAGAGTAATCACTGGCAATATCCATGACAACGCATCTATCACAACACTGATCGATTCGTTGGCTCTAAAAATGTGGTCTGAGTAAAAGATCGTTACGGAAACAATTGTTGAAAGAATGATCAAATGAGTACAACACCAAGCGAACATTAAACGAACGGACTTCGTTTGAATCAATTGCTCTAGATTGCTGAAGTGGTAGAAACCACATAATTGAAAAATCGAAACCATTAGCTTGATTTTTAAATTCTCCATTTTCACTAGACTTTGGAGCGTCGTATAGTTGCACATGAAACTTTATTTTGGAAATGAAACACGACGAAACGTGCAATAACATAAAAATTTATAAATGTAATAAACGAGCAATTCATTTACGATTAATCACTGGAATGTGCATTAAATTATTCAAAACACAGATGGACGAAATGAATATAAGTAGAACAATAATGTCGTTATCACAGAAACCATCTGTTGAAGTGACAAAAAAAATGATATATTATGCTATTAAAAGAATAATTCATTGAGAAGACATTAATCAATCAATTAGGGATTGAGGAAAACATTAAACACATTCTTCCCAGTCGCTGTACCCGATTGCTAGATGATTGGATTTGGAAGATTACTTACGCTAACACATATGGTGTAATTCAAATCAAAGAAATTCATGACAGGAAATCGAAGTGGGCACAAAAGTATTGTATACAAGAATCTGATAAACTGAAACCAAACCAATCAATATTACCAATTATATTACTTCAACCTTAAATTAGTCTTCGAAAAAACATATAATTTTCGTTTATACCTTTCGAGAAAGTTCATGACTGACTTTTCGGCGACTAAATATCGCCCTTGCCATCCTTCTCGTTGCTGCAGACCAACCTTCCACTTCACTAATCAACATCACGATTGTAATGGGTGCGGTAATATATATAAATATTGCCTCTGTCATGGATATAAATGCATTTGTAAGATTTTATTTTAAATTATTCTCAAATATCAAACTTTATTTAACTATTTGTAAATAAGCGAAAATAAAATCTTATTTGAAATGTAGTGCAAGTTTTTACAAAAATTTATTCAAATTTGTATATTGATAATTACTTACGCCACATTGTTGATAGGCAGTTAAACTGAATGCGCATCATCACCCAATACAAACCAGCAGCAATCTTACAAAAGAAAGCGGTGATACCAGTCAATAACACCCAACTAAAGCGTTTATTAAATTTCTGATTGATTTTCCAAAGTTGAGAGTAAATTGATTTCAATTTACGCAGTTGCACTAAACAAATGGCGGCATTTTTACAGTATGGAGACTTCATTGGTGCACGTATGATGCGCTGCAACTCACTTTCGACAAATTCCAGACGATTTCTCAGCTTTCGGTGGAAAAAAAGAGATATAAATTAATCAAAGAATGTTTAAATCGAAAAGATTCATTCGCACCCAATAGAAATAGCAGATAATTTGGAAATTGCTGATGCGAAGCCTATTAACTGTGATTTCACGAACAATAATGCTTTGTCGCCAAATCCGTTCATCATCTGGAATAGTGATGATTACCGCCAGATCAACCATTAAAGCCACGAATATAATATAGAATGCTCGGACAATCAAAAATGATTTGAGACTGCGTTTTTTGCAAAATAAACAGATTCGCGTTTTTGGACAGAAATGTCCCGCAAATATAATTGCATCGACTTCATTTATAGATTTTTCTATCTTTTGATCGAGTGAATATTTCAAAAGGTTTTCAAGAATTTGCACGAAACCGGCAAGTAATAATGCGCCCACTTGCAATATACCAGTGAATAAGCCCGTCGCTGAAGTGCGATGAAAAAATTCACTCGGATACGCAACTACAACGCACATTTCGATCAAAAGAGTTACGGCTTGAATTACAGTCGGCACAAATATTAATGTGTTGTGAATAGGCGAATTATCTCGCAGATAAGGTTTGACGGATGACAGTCCCAACCAAGCAAGGATATGACAAATTGTCTTAATTTCACTCCTTGTGTGCATTTTAACAATCGTGTTTCACAACGTACACAAAATTCAACTAATTATTGATTTTAATTTAATTTATTTCAGTTTTCTTTAAATTAGCTTCAATATAGATATTCGAAGGCAGAATGTAACTACTTTCCACGGGAAACAGTGGAATTCACCTATTATTTGATGTTCAACTCTTTTTTAGTTGATATGAAATTTCAACCTAATTTGAAGATTCAAATCTCCGATGCTAGAGAACAATATTAAGCGAAAACAAAGCCTTAAAAATCAATTCTCCCATTCATTACAGTATATTTAATTGATTTTTGTCTTTCAATTCATCGATTTCAAATTCTCTCATCATCAAGTGCGTACTATTTCGTTTTGGAAATCGAAAAGTGTAGTAATTCAACAATCTTTCTTGTGAAATGCTGTGTCACCATTTATAATTACATGGACAGAATTAGGACGTTGATTGGATTCATTAAGTTTTTCTCGATGAAATATTTGACAGAAGAGATATCAAACAATGTTCTACAGAAATAACAGCAGAAACCTTTTGAAAAAGTTACATGTGAATTCAATGTCTTGATATGCTACAACGCTAAAACACTATAAGGACAGTTGATATTGATTATAATCATATCGATATATTAATTAATATCAAATAGATATATTTTTATGAGAAAAACCATTCATTTGTAGGTGTTATATATAGAGTTTGCTCCCGGAGGATCCAATCACCCTCTACCCTCATGAATATCCGGAGAATTCAAAAAGAACACATTTATAAATTGATTAGACGAAAACCTTTTCATTTTATTTGTGGTATTGTGTAATTTTCTGAAAACATTTTTTTTTAATTTGATACATTGAAAGAAAATCACAAATCTTGATAAAGTCAGTAGACTGATGAACGCAATGAAAGCAAGTAGAACATCAATGTTGTGATGATAGAAATTATCTGTTGAAGTGATAAAAATATGAAATAGTAACTACTGATAGAATTCGATTTGGGATTGAGAAAGGCATTGACGCTTTTTTCCCATCTCCATAATCGATTGTAAGATGATCGGTTCTGGAAGATTACTTACGCTTACACATAAATTGTAATTCAGATCAAAGAAATTCATGACGGGAAATCGAAATGGGCATAAAATTATTGTATACAAGAACCTAATAAACTGAAACCAAACCAAACCAAGCCAATACGTATTAATTATCTTACAATGCTCTGCTCTTAAATCTAATTTAGTAAAAAAATATGATTTTCGTTTATACCTTTCGGGATAGCTCATGACTGACTTTTCGGCGACTAAATATTGCCCTTGCCATTCTTCTCGTAACTGCTGACCAACTTTCGACTTCGTTAATCATCATCAAGATTGTAGCGGGCGCAGCCAAATGTAAAACTGTTGCCTCTACAGATAAATTCAAGTTGAGTAGGGAATGTTGAGTAGTAATTTAAATATTCAATTTAATGAAATGGTTCTACTTACGCCAAAATGTTGTAAAACGATTAAATTGAATGCGCATCATTAGCCAGTACAATCCTGAGGCAAGTTTACAGAAGCAAGCAGTAGTTGCAGTCAATAGCAGCCAACTAAAGCGTTTACTAAATTTCAAATTAATCTTCCAAAGTTGAGAGTAAATTGATTTCAATTTACGCAGTTGCACTAAACAAATGGCGGCATTTTTAGAGTATGGAGACTTCATTGGTGCACGTATGATGCGCTGCAACTCACTTTCGACAAATTCCAGACGATTTCTCAGCTTTCGGTGGAAAAAAAGAGATATAAATTAATCAAAGAATGTTTAAAGCCAAATGATTTGATTCGCACCCAATAGAAATAGCAGATAATTTGAAAACAGCTGAAGCGGATCGTCATGACTGTGATTTCACGAACAACGATACTTTGTCGCCAAATCCGTTCATCATCTGGAATAGTGATGATTACCGCCAGATCAACCACGAAGGTAAGAAAGATTATATAGAATGCTCGGGCAATCAAAAATGATTTGAGACTGCGTTTTTTGCAAAATAAACAGATTCGCGTTTTTGGACAGAAATGTCCCGCAAATATAATTGCATCGACTTCATTTATAGATTTTTCTATCTTTTGATCGAGTGAATATTTGAAAAGGTTTTCAAGAATTTGCACGAAACCACCAAGCAATAATCCACCGATTTGCAATACGTCAGTAAATGAACCTATATCTGAAGTGCGATGAAAAAATTCACTCGGATACGCAACTACAAAGCATATTTCGACCAAAAGAGCTAAGACTTGAAGAACCGTCGGCACAAATATCAATGTGTTGTGAATAGGCGAATTATCTCGCAGATAAGGTTTGACGGATGACAGTCCCAACCAAGCAAGGATGTGACAAACTGCTCTAACTTCATTTCTTGGATGCATTTTAACAATCGTTTTTATGGCACACACAATTTATCCAATTATTTTTGAATTAATTTCGATTTATATTTAATTTATTTCCAATTTTTTTCAAATTAGAAGCTTAGTAGTAGAATAGTCAAGATGGAAACTAGTGAATAGAATGTAGTTACTATCCATCAGTCAGAAGCTGATACTCAAATATTTGCAATATTACCTGATATTCAAAAAAAGATTTTTTTCCCCACAAAAATCGTTATTTCCATTCCAATTAGGCTCTAATTAGGAGTGGACATAATTTTCTTATCCAATTCATAAATAGAAAGAACTATCTTGCGAGTCTATGTCCTAGCAACAAAGGCAACAATCAGAAATATAATGTGTGTTGGAAATCGATTGAAGTGTCACATCAAGATTATAATCTTGAATACAATGAGCAGTGTAAATGCAGTGCTTTTGATTTTTTGTGGAATTCCAATGTCACCACTTATAATTACATGAAGCATTTTTTTCAAATAATTTATTCGATGTTTCTACAGCAGATGTAATGCGAATAGAATGAAATTCCATTAGTTAGTTCCAGACTCTAAAGAAGTTAGCAGTGCGTTATTTATTAAAACGCTACAAAGGCAATTGCTACGGACGAGATGTCTTCGGTTTCCAACAATTTTTTATGGTCCACAAAAATCGAAAGTCTCTTCTATAAATTCCATAAAATTATAACCATATCTCCGATAACAGTAGCTCAAAGCACGTTTGGTATAAAGGTGAAATTTAAAAAATCGGCTCGTATTTGGGCGTGCATAATTATCATTTTGACTCTTCTATACGTGTTTTTGATGGAACTCTCACGAATTTATTCACCACTTACGAACAGTTCATTCTCGATGTGGGTTTTAGCAATTAATATGGTGATCGTCTTTTCGACTGTAGTAATAATTTTCGTTGAAACACAATTAACGTATAAGTTTTACATCGATTTTTTATTCCTGAAACAAAAAACTGAAAATGAACTTCAACATTTGTGCCAGTCTGATGAATTTGAATGTGAAAAATCTGTATTCATAACAGAGCACGGGAAAATGTTACTAATTTATCAAATAATTGTAATTTTCGTTGAAACTCTGATCATGTTGCGACATAATGTTTGGTGGAAATTTGTTAGTTGTTGGCTGTTTATACCGAGAGGATTCAATCGATTCAGATGCTTTCAGCATCGTTTGTACTCGGGCACACTGCATAGCTATATTAAATTGGTTCGCATTAAAATTCAAAATTCAATCAGAGACATTGATAACAACGAATATTTGGCACGGCAACAGAATCGACAACAGTTCATTGTAAACAGTAAACGGATTTTCAACGATTTGAAATTATCGATGCGCATTTTTACGTCAATTTATCGAATGACATTTTTAGTGAATAATATGTTTGAAATTTCAATTCTAATAACAATTTTTGAGTGTTTCATTCAAATGTTGACGAGCCTCATTTGGATCTCAATTACTTTGATCAACCATGAATTTAATAACATATTAGGTTTGAATGAGTTAGAGACCATTTGTAGACCATTTTTCATACAATTTAATTTGTGGATTTTCAGAGGTGTTTCTTCGCATGCTGCCATTAACATTTGTTATCATTATGCTGATTGTGTCATGTGAAAATTGCTCAGAAGAGGTAAATGTGAGGGAAATGATTCTTTACAAAGAAGCATATAAGTTATAAATTTGAATGCATTTTTATTTTCTCGTTTTTTAGGTCAATTTGATGAAATTTTTTGTGACAAGTATTGATGTGAACAGTGAAACAAGTAAAAAATTCGACTTGATGGTATAATTTATTTTAAAAAAATTCGAGATTCTAACAAATGTTGATTTCTTCATCTTCAAATTTATCCAATTATTTTTTAGTTAGAAAATTTTTCACTCCAGCTGATGCACGAACGTATCATATTCTCAGCCGGGGGTATTTTTCACCTAAATTTCACCCTGCTACGAACGGTTAACTTTGCAATAGACTGTCTTATTATGAAAATGAGAAAACAAAAATATTTTCACACTAAATCTGGACAATTGATATATTTTCAGATTATTGCTGGTATAACAACTTATATGGTGATTTTTATACAATTTTATCAAAGATAATGCTGATGATTGATAACCTCCAAAAATGGGCAACAATTATTTATTCATGTTCTACGTTGTTGAACCTGTTTTTCGTTGTGTCGTACCCACAAAATTATTATAAATTAGTTATTTAGATGAAAATGAGTTTCTCCTACAATGTTTGTCATGCATGAACAATAAATTACAAAGAGTTTTGAGTAAAATAAGAATTTGAACAAAAATATTGGACTCTAACAAAACTGTTAAGGTTCTAGTGGCCATGACTTTCATAGTGCGAATGGGGTGATTGATTTTGGTAGGAATAATGAGAGTAATGTGGTTGTTGGGAATATTCTTGATGATGACTTTGATGGTTGTGGTGGCTGTGATGGTCATAGTGGTCGTGATGGTCTTGATGATTTTGATGTACGGCATGTGAATACTTAAAATAAAATGGCTGTTGTGCATGATGCGAATGAGGCAACTCATCGGCATGGATATGCTGTGGCGCAGCAACAACAGATTCAATTTTTAGTACGGGCTGTGGCACTGGTATTTTTTTAATAACTTCAACTGGAATTTTACGTTCCACTTTAACGATGTATGGCTTTTTAATATATTTGACAACTTCATATGGACGTTTCACATGGTAGTATCGATTGACTGGAACTGGAATAGCCCGATCAACTTTGACAATTTTATCAACTGGATATGGGACCTAAGCAAAGCAAAACACAATTTTAGTCGTTTTTGCAAAACACTTCATGACTAATGAATCAATCTTAGCAATGATGCACTCACTTTTACATGTTTAACAATGGTTTTATGGACAGACGTATGTTGACTTGGTACTGGTACTGGTGCTGGTTGAGGTGCATGAGGTGAATGAGGAGCATAAGGTGGAAAAGATGGATAGACATCTTCTGCAGGTGATGGAGATTGCCATTGGGCTGATGACTGCCACTGTGAAGGTGACTCCCACTGTGAAGAAATCTTTCGATCATCATACTGTTCCGGTTTATTGTACTCATATGATCCACCTCTAACTGAACTGACTGCTATTAAAACGATGAAACACAAGACCTAAAATATTTACACTTTGTTAGAATTACTTTGATCATTTCATATATTTCTTGCAATTTCATATCAAATAACAATCCACAACAAAATAAATGTTTCTATACCGTATGATTCATTTTTTCCAACACTGGGAACAATTTTCACTTGATAGTCTATCAATGATAGACGCTTTGAATCACTTTGATCGAAATTCGATCGACTCTTCAGTTTATGTACTTTATTTAAATCTTAGTTTATCCCCACAATGAAACGATTTGCAAATGAAATGTGTAGAGGAAGAAATAACCGATACAATAAATTAACATGTAAAAACAATATTAAAATTTGTATGATGAGTTATGGTTTTGTGATTTAGATGAATTTATGTCCGATTAAAGAGGAAATCAAACCGTTTGGATACGCACATTTGCATTCTTTTTATTATTTCTATTGTTGTATTAGATTATGTCATTTCTATATACAATTTGACGCTTTTGAATATACCTTTTGTTGATATCTTATGGAATCGACACCTTTCTTTACCAATACAATCAAATATTACATCGTTCCATCGTTGTTTTCTAACATGAAAATATGCATGTTGTTACAATTCGATGTTTCAAGAAAAACAACACTAAATTGCATAATGTTTTGATTCATAACAAAAAAAAAATACTTTTTAATTCAAAAGATCTTTCAATAAACTTATTAGCGAATCTGAGATGCTCTATGCTCCAAGACCAAGAACAGAAAAAATACACTGGAAGTGAAAGGTGACACATTTTGTAGGTATGCAGAGGAAATTGTCACAGTTTTCTTTTCAAAACGTAATTTTTTGAGCGGCTACAAATCAAATATGTCATAACAAAAAAAATCATGCAAAACTTATTTTGGTGAATCTCAACAACTATATTATCGAGCTTAATCCGGATGAATATATTATAAGGTGCCTTTTTGTTTTGGTGGCTACTTTATTTGCATTGAGTCAAAAAACTGAAAAACATGGATTTTATCACTTGGGCGTAAATTCAGAGCACCACATTGCTAGCTTACCAAAATTGACGAATATTTTGAGAACAGTATTGAATTAAAAAGAAAAAAGTAAACTTCAATTTTTAATTAATTTATTTATTTATTCTATTTTAACACAATATTTTAAATTATAAATAACTATTAAATATCATTCATAGTATTGGGCTTGACAAATTGCACCTAAATGTCAATTCAAATGAAATAAATATATCATTATACTAAAGCCAACCACCGAAAAATGTATGCTTTTTATTTTCGTTTGGATTTCGTGGAACCAACTTTTTCCTGACGATAATCGTGTGTTTGACTGGTGGAGGTGGTGCATGAACATACACTTTTTGGAGTACCACTCGAATTTTTTGATCATATGGCTGTGGCACATGCTCTTCCTTTACAACCGGAACTGGAACAGGATGATCAACATGAACTGGGACTGGCTTTTCAATATATTTAACAACAGGAACTGGATGCTCGATTGGAATGTGCTTTTCAACGGGTGTGTAAACAGGGTTTTCAATCTCAATTGGTCGTT